>NW_024121321.1:17886069-18184834 GCF_016745375.1 Pimephales promelas
TGTTTCTTCCCACAATGCAATCTCAAACGTTCAGTGTACGACACAGAAGCAGCCACCAAAGTACTTTCATCTCTCTTTAAAAACGTCCTTCCTCTAAAAGCCGCTTGTTGTCTTCCACGATAGCCTATCTGCACAAATTCATTCCATTTTGCTGCTGCCTTTATGAAAATTCTCGAATTCTTCTCCCGTACTTTGTTAATTGCCCGTCATTTTTCGAACTTATCATTCAGTATTTGCGAGTTCAAAAAAGCCCAGCAATGTTGAAAGTGCCAGAGGCGGTCGCCGTCTCTCGTTCAGTCAGGACTCAATCAAAGAGAGAGCAAGGACAGTGATGTCATACTAAAACACTGAAACATTAGTGCTGCGAAACTGTCAGTCAATACAAATGGCCCTCTATATCATTACGACCGACCATATTCCATTTCAGTTCATATGGTCGAAACTCCCTCAGCCTTCTGTTTCGTCTGAAAATTCAATAATCCGAATGTTGGGCACAGAGAAGTCGCCCTTCCTTTCCTCTCACTTAAGGAAATGAGTTTAACAATTTGTGATTAATTATTTCTTTGTCAATAAACATTAATGATGACAAATTGAGGTCAATATATGAATGTGCATGTGTGTGTGCCGTCAGAGAAACGTGATAGTCTGAGTGGTCTTATGAATGTGATTCTTCAACTTATGTCTAAGGGGTGATTGTTAAATCAAACAGACTTTGACTTTTTCTTTGGTCATAAGATGAAAATCTATCATAAAATATAAATGATATCTTTAAAGCTATAAAAATCAACATCAAAGATCAAAATAATAATAAAAAAAAATAGATGTATTGTGTGAAAACATCAAATGTCTGACATTTTCACAAAACCAATTCTGACACTAATACTTTTGGTTACAGACATTAGTGTCAGTGATGCTTGAGATAAAATGATACGTGAGGTGTGAAATTCTTTCATTTGAATTATTTTTATTTTCTTAAGAGTGCATGTGTTATCAGACAGCATATACAGCATCTAAAAATAATTGCTAGAGCTGCATCTTTTTAACCTTGTTCATATGTGTGAACAAAAAAGCCCAAAACATCAAAAGGGACACCCACCATCCAGGTCACCCCGTTTGAACTGTTGCCTTTAGGCAGACGGCAAAGATCAATTAACGCTCAATGCGTAAAAAGAAAATTGTGCATTATGGCAATACTCATAATGATTGGCCCCTCTGGGCTGGGAGGTTTTTTTGTTTGTCTGTTTGTTTTTTTAGCGTTTTGATGTGAAATAGATCGATGCAATGACAGAAAGTATGCATGTCTGTGGATGTATGTTCATACTGTTTTTATGCAATGACATTGTGTTCATACTGTGTATGAATGTGTGTGTTTTTATAGACTCTATGAATGATGGACTGACTGGAGAGCACTTTAAATTTTATTGTACCAGTGACACTGACAAAAAAGACCTGTTCTATCTATTCTGAACTCATTTCCAAAAAGAAAGAAAGAGAGTGCATTTGTGAGTGTATTTCATCTTTGGCGAAGATCTTCACAAATTTCCTGTGGTCAGAGGTGGCCAGCATTTGCATAATCTCTGGGCGTAAATTGCTGAAAGTCTAATTTTCAAACATCCGCCCAATCTCCGTCAGGCGTAACACTTAATCAGAGCTCAGTCCGGCAAACAAGCGGGGTCTGGCACGTTGGTCATCCCTCAGCCTTCTGCCGATAGCTTTCATTTCCCTCAGCCGGAGAATTGTTAATGAACATCAAAGCTATCTTAAATCAACAGTCTGCCGCAGGTGAGAGATGCTTCGAGTGGAGAGAAACAAACCTCTCATGAATCAAAGATGCTCCTTTTCCATCCCGGTCCTTTAGGATATTTGTTTATAGCTAACTTTCAAGCTTACTAATCACAATTCAAACTCCACGGCACGCTCAATCACTCTGTGCAGTCTCTCCATCTGCAATCTAAGCAGCAATGTGCCAATACCTATTTTCAGTCTTTAGGCAAACGAAAGGATTCAAGGCGCTTTCCGCTATCGGCACAATTCGGGCGTATTAACGATGCTTTAATTATAATTAAGACAGATACCTAAAAAAAACAGGGATCGCTGGAAAGAACAAAACACTCGCACCTTATTGGGATGTGGGCTGTTTGCACACTTGAAAGGTGAGACGAAAGCAAATCAATAATGAGCCATTTTGTAATTAACAGAATGTGCGCTGAATTAGGCAAACGACTATCTGGAGAAATTGAAAATATTGATTTTAATTTATAAAATATATTTCAGCCCTTTGATGCCCTTGCGTCGACAGACAATTAGATTTAACCATCACTTGGATATTTTTGCCTTCTCGTTTCTTATTATCATAAAATCTCGATATTTTCCCATGTAATGGGGAAGATAATGATGTTCGGGGAAGGTCAGAGGCTTGGATGGCCAAGGTTGAGGAGGAGATGACCGAAGGAAATGAGAGACTTTCAAAACGATGAGACCCGCTCACTTTCAAAGGCCCATAAAATGAAATGAAGCCCTGGGGGTCTGGAAGCTGGCTGGATTGTGTTTTCAAAGATGTATACCATGTTTGCAGTTGTGACAATGGCGTCTTGGAGCCTCTTGCCAATAGACCAGCAAACATTGTGAAACAGGCCCTTTGGGTGATTAGAATAATCACTTCCTGCTTGCCAGCTCTTTCAAGCCTATGCCAGAGCTCGTAGATTAAGGTCACACCTCCAACCCCCAGGCACACAACTATGCCTTCATCAAATAATGCAACTAAACACCAACCCGTTTCAAATTTCTGTTTGCTATTCCTAACCAAACAATTAACAGTACTGACAGAGATCCCAGACACTTAAAGGGTTAGCTCACCCAAAAATGAAAATTCTGTCAGTAATTACTCACCCTCATGTTGTTCCAACCCCGTAAGACATTTGTTCATCTTCAGAACACGAATTAAGATATTTTTGATTAAATCTGAGAGCTGGATCACTCCTACATACGAGTCCATAGGCTTCTTGAGGGATTGAAACTTGCCGGCCTCGAAAAGTTATTAAAGACATTGTTAAAACAGTCCAAGTGACTACAGTATTTATGTTTGTTTTTGCGCACAAAAAGTATTCTCGTTGCTTGATAAAGTTAAGATTGAGCCTTTGTAGTCACTTGGACTATTTTAACGATGTCTTTCAATCCCTGAAGAAGCCTATGGACTAGTATGGAGGAGTGAGACAGCTCTCAGATTTCATCAATAATACCTTAATTCACGTTCCGAAGATGAACGAAGGTCTCACGGGGTTGGAACAACAAACATGAGGGTGAGTAAATACTGACAGAATTTTATTTTTTTGGGTGAACTATCCCTTTAATGTGTTGGAATTTCTTTGCACAACAAACCAATGATTAAACCAAGTGGCATCGCCAACAAATAATGCTCTTTTCTCAGAAATAACATTTCTGAGCTGATTTTATTCGATGTCTTAGCAGAGTAACCACAGGTTTAGTTCATAACATTAACTACCAAATATCGAATTAATAGAGTGAAAAGGACACATTCAATCTTTAAGATGAGTGATGCTTGCTTCAATTTTTTCATCAAATGAGTTATCTAATGCAATGAGATATATTAGTTTTTACTGGCCAATACTTTTTGGGGCCACTGTTAGTTCAGTAAATGAAAATAAAATAGCATAAGAGGAAAAACACTATTTGAAAGGAATATGAAATTATCATATTTGGTATAAGAGTAATTTGCCATTTCATATCCTCTGCAGCATTCATAAATGGAGGATTCAAGGCATGTGGGTTGAGAACATTTTTTACGCACACGAAGGACATTAGTGATACTGCCCATTAGCCCTAAATGCAAATGCATTTAACCCTCTGTTACAGGGTTGCTTTCTGCAAATGATTTATTTATTTATTTGGAAGCATAGTAATGTGATTGTATTTATTATTATACGACAAAATTACGATCACTTTCTCAAACAAAGGTGAGGATAAATGATAATGAGCTGATCCATTTTAGTTTACAGAAGTTCTATATTTATAAATATATCTGATATTGTCCAAATAACCCCCCCCCCCCCCCCTCTCCTTTTAGGCTGTTTTTAATTTGATCTATTTTATGTGCACAAGTCAAATAAAAAAAAAAATTACAAATAAAAAATTACAGAGCCATTTCCTTTGAAATGAGGATCCACTCACCTGCATAGAATTCTGGGCTGTAGACTGCACCCACGACTGGATTCAACTTCCAGCCTAGACAGAGAAAGAGAGGGAGACCATCTGATATTAGCCACCCTCGGTCTGCACAACGAGAATTCTACATCTGATCCTTCACAAGAGTTGGCTTCTGGTTAACTAGAACTTTCATGCCCATGTGTAATGATGTCAGTAGCGGGCTGACCACACTGAAGCACTACTGTCATGCAGAGCCAGGATATGGCCATGAGTGGCCTGACAGATTCCTCTCTAATTCTAACCTCTACAAATGGCCTGTCTGTCTAAACCCTCCATAAGTAAAAAAAAATCCTGTGATATCAACTGAGATCTGATCTAAAAGGCTGTCTCAGTTTTCCACTTCCATTTAAACTTGCGGGTGAGGAAGAAAAAAAAAACAGCCATGAAAAACATTTCAGATGATACTCAGAAAATCGACAATTACAAGCACTCTCCTTCTCTGTTTGAAAATCTGTGGGTCTCGGGCAACATGTTTTTCAGATTTTGAATAAGACAGTAGAGTTGGTTACACTTTATTTTTAAGTATTTTAAAGTGACAGAGTTACATTATGTACCTTTTACCCCCTGTCTGTGAAGTTGCATACTCGGTATAAGGTCTAAACTTTGTGCTGTACACCTTATAATGTTAATATATAGAGTGGGGTCCCAAAGCATGAGACCACTTGGGGGAAAAATAGGATTCAAAAAATTAAAACAGATATTATAATGATTTGAAAAAGCATGTAAATAATCATTAAAAAAATAATATATTTAAGGTTCTGCACTATTTATAGGTTGTTATTTAGATGAGTAAATGTGTGACAGATGCACAAGATGCTCTTTGGATTATTCTCAAATCATGCTGGCATGCTATCATTAAGTCTTTTCCCGCCATTGATGGAATATTGACGGAATTTTCCATCCTTTACAACACGCTTGCACACCAATGACGGAATTTTCTGGCAATCCATGTTTTCAATGTTATACGGTAGGGGGTGTCGCAATTACGCATTTTCTGAAAGAGTACATCATCTCCAGAACAAAACACTGGCGAAAAAGAAGCAGAAACAAGTAATAGAAGCATGGTTTATGTAACAGAGGCCAGGTAATAAACACTGTGATTGTAAACCTCACTCCCCTGATCTCAAGAGACACACTAGTGACTCACACTAGAGACTGAGGTGTTTAGCCTCCTTGTTTTCTTGAATTTCTCAGTTTTTTTCAAACAAAATGTTGCTTTTTATAAAACCCTCATTCATGTTCATAAAAAGAACACATGAAGCTAGATTTTTTTTTTGTGTGTGTTGTTGTTGTTGTTTATTTTAATATATGGCATGTTCAGATTTTCAGACAACAAAATAGTCTGGGACCATGAACGTTTTGTGAAAATCAACAAAAATGCTGGCGGTGGCTGGCAACTTTTTTAAAAACACTGGCGGGGAAAGAGTTAAAGAAATATCAAGTCAACATTTTGTTTCCATCAATGGTGGGGAAAGAGTTAATAAATCACAAAAATACTAATTAATTGTCAATATCAAGAGAACTTGTTCTTACCATTTGCATATGGGTTGACAGTCTTTTTATTCGTCATTACCCGTGCTGTTGCATTGTTTACCTGAGTACAAACAGCAGTGTGTGAGCAAGAACCATACTGAAGCTAAAGCTGTAAATATTGAAATATTGCATGCATTACATTGAAGATTTTCAAAATGATTATAGATCATAACAAACAGTTAAAGAAAAGTGTAAATACATATAAAGCAAAGAAAATATATGCAACAGTCTCATAAAAAGACTCGTCAGCATGCGCCATCAAATGATGATCACGTTGAAGGAGTACATGGAGTAAAGAAAAACAGAAACACAAAATTCACTCAACAAACGAAAGGCATCGAGTATGAGACAGCATGCGGTAGAGAGGGAACGACTAGGTTAACAGAAAAACAAGAGCGTAGGAATGGAAGGAAACAAAAAGTTTGGCATTGTGCAACATACACTAAACCTTCAGAGTTGAGGTACAGTCGGAAAACAAAGCAACATTTAGCATTCAACACTCCAAGAGCCTTGTGCTTCATCACAAGAATAATAATCAGAAAGATAAATGAAAAGAAGTAATAACGAAAGAAAATCATTCAAGCCGAAAAAGGATATAAAGAGAGTGCATTATTTAACATAATCATGGAGTTCAGAATCTGAGTAGGATGCGCACGATTCAGTTCAATCCAATGAGAGGCTCTCAGGAAGCTAAGTGTTCACTCAAGTAACACGCGTACCAAGAGAAAACAGCATCAAGAAACTCAACATCAAGTCAAAAAACAGTCACGAGGTATCAGCGCGAGTTCGTGAAATGGCAGATGGCTCTCTCCACTTACCATTCGCCGCCATCGCCCGCGTGTGTATGTATTGTTACTGAGTTTGGCGAGGGGCCTACCAGCTACCGTTGGAAAAGGGGGGAAAATGAGAAAGCAAAAAAGCCATCATCTTATTGAAAGATGGCACCACGTCACATCCGAACTCTTGTGAAAAATTGAAAATAAAAAAAGCTGCAAACAAATAAAGCAACAACTGTTAAAGGTGAATCGGCTACAAGGATGGCCACTGTCGTTGACCGTAAAGTAGACAACAGTGCTCTTCTACACTGTCAAGTAGGTGTCATTGGAGCTGTAGATTTAAAAGGCTTGTGTGTTTGAGAGCAGCCCCGTCTAACAGCAGCGTCTTCAGGCCAATTAACAAATGCTGCCGGCTCCGGGCCGCTTTTAGCGCAGATCCCTCGTCAACTTTGCAATAAGGCCTCTGGCTATCATCACACAAATGCTGTTTGCACTCTGCCTGATGACTCGCTGCACCCATTTGCTTATTAAGCAAAAATATGCTAGGAAAGAGAACAGAAAAGAATCGAAGCGAATGCCAACTAAAGCCAACCAATTAGATAACGCGAGCACCGTGGTCTATCTGACTTGAAATCTTAGAATAACTGAAACGGATTAGGGATACAATGGGGGGAGGGAGGGAAAGAGAGAGGAGCACACGCAGGAAAAGACGAGGGATGCGTCTAAAACAGTGAGATGAGAGTGAGGCGCACACTGACACACACAACAGAATAATGGATAACAACAACAACAACAACAAGAAAGACAAACAAACAAACAAACAAACAAAAATGAATAAAAGAAAACAAAAACAATTGAGAAGGGAAATATTTGTTACATGCACCTCTATTTTACGACCTTCTACCACCGTGCCGTGTAATTTCTCTCTGGCCCTGTCCGCATCGGCACTATTTTCGAAAGTTACGAAACCAAAACCCTGCATGCAGGTGGGAGAGGGGAGGGGGGAGAACAACATGCACATTATTAATTCAGTCATACACCCAAGAAATCCACTGTGGCTCTACCTCTGCCATTCTCACACACAAAAACAGCTGCTGCTGCTGCTACTGCTGCATTTACCCCTCTCTCTTTCTCCTCCTCTTTTCTCCTGCACCATGCAAAGCATCGAGATTAACCATAATTTACGGGTTCTGTTAGAACCTCTAAGGAGAAATCAAATACAATAGCACGTCTAAGAACGTAAAGTCACTTAAATGAAACGTAAAAAAAAAAGCAAACAAAATAGTACACCTTTAATAACAAGTCTTAGAATAAACATAATCCATTTGTAAAAAAAAAAAAAAAAAAAAAACAGTGTCATTTAAAAGTCTACAATGCAACATAAATAAAAGTCATCACAAAAGAAAAAAACAACTCGTCAGACAAATGATAAAGGATTGTGTACTAAAGAACTTGTTAACATGCATCATTATCTCCCCCAGCTGGAACAGAAGAACATAATTCATATTTCAATAAAGAAAATTGTTTATGCACAGGAATGATGCTAAGTGTCATAACGCTGAATAACGCTGTCAATTACGTAGCTCAGTGGAGAATGTT
Organism: Pimephales promelas; assembly: GCF_016745375.1. The sequence continues at coordinate 17,894,202 of NW_024121321.1, forward strand.
CTTCATTTGACACCATAACAGAACAAAGACAAGTGCCAAACACATTTCCACACACTCCATTGAACAGGGCACTAATAACTCTAGCACAGCAGCTGATATGAGATTGCATTACATACGTTAACATGACTGCAACAAGCATTTATTCAGTACAATACAGAAACTAATTCATCATTGGTTTCTTTCCCTTTTTAAATAAACATGATGTTCAGTTAAGCCTCTAAACTCACTGCACTGTTCTGAATGGTCCAAGAATATGAGCATGCAAAGGAAGTATGTCACACAAACGTACCTTTGATCCTCGTTCATTAAATATGATTTCAACATCTAAGATTTTACCAAATTGCTGGAAAGAGAACAGAACACAGATCAGACATACTGTCTAAATTTGATTTGACATGTAAACTCACTTTCTAAACATTTACTTAATCTAGGTGCATCAAGATATCCACCAATTAACCAGCAAAATCACCAATTCAATTTTAATGGATCATTTATTATCAATTTCTTTCAAAAGAAAAAAAAAAAGATAGGAAAGTTTAAGTAATATTATTTAATTTGAGTTGTTTAAAACTCTTTTTGATTTTGACTTAAAATAAATAATTATACACAACTCAAAAGTTTGGGGTTGGTAGGATTTATTTTTTTTTTAAACAGGTTTCTTATGCTCGCCAAATTTACAAAAATACAGTGACATTTTGAAATATTATTACAATTTAAATTTACATACCTATTTTGTATTTTAAAACAAATAAACTTCCTCACACCTCACACCTCCAAATAAATTACTCATGCTTCATTTGCTGCTCAAGAAACATTTCATATTTATCATCAATGTTGAAAACAGTGCCGCTTAATATCTTTATTGGAAGCTTGATAGTTATTCAGGATTATTTGATAAATAGAAAGTTCAAAAGAACAACATTTTTTTAAAACAGAAATATAATGTAACACCTATTTTAGGCCCTATTTTAACGATCTGAAATGCAAGTATCAAGCGCGAAGTGCAAGTAACTTTGTGGGCGAGTCTTGAACGCTGTTGCTATTTTACTGGCGGGATAAATGACTCTTGCACCCGACGCAAGTTTAAAAGGGGTTTTGGGCGTAACAGAAACAAACCAATAAGAGAGTCATATCACATTCCCTTTAAGAGCATGATGAACGAGGTGCGCTTGTTCCGTGGCGCAATACTATTATAACGGCGCATTTACCAAGCGCACAACAATCGGTTCACAGCCGAGGAGATCGATGTTCTCGTCAAGGCCGTAAAAGAAAGAGAAGTAACATCGGGGATGGGACAAACCCACCCAAATTAGCTTCGTTAGTTAAACATGCTTATAATAATTTGGGTAAATGTGTAAGCTTTAAGCCAATTTTTCCCATCGTCATGGATACAACAATGATTTCCCTCATGTTTTAATATTTTTTTTCTTATAATAATGTATCATTTGCAAAAAGTAAAATGCATCTGTGTAGATAAGCGAATCATCCACAGTGTATGCGCTTTGTTCACATTCTGTATTATGGCCAAGCATGCGCGCTTAAAATAGCATCTAAATGTACGCGCAACGCACCACTGACTTTAGACTAGGTTTCTTCTGGTCATTGGCGCAATTATTTTCTTGAACTGCAAAATAGCAGCACTAGGGATTGTTTGCGCCGACACACGGCTCCTTTTTTGCGCCGACCCGCCCAGGGAGTGCGTCTGTGGAGGGAAAAGCCCGCTTTGCACGGGTGCAAAATTGGAATGATAAATGCGTCAGTGTACAAAGTCATTTGTGCCGGGTGCAAGATAGAGCCCTGTAAATGTGTTGTAATCTTTTTACAGTTACGTTGGACCATTTTAATGCATCCTTGCAGAATAAAAGTACTAATTTAATGAAAAAATAAAACAAAATCCTACTGACCCCAAATTATGCATTTTTTTTCATTTAATATTCAAATAAATCCTTCAGTTATGGCCTATGGAGCTTCCAAAACAAGACTGGACCCAAATCGCAGATCTTACCCAAATCAAATATCATGGGACATGCATTAGGACAGCACACGGCTCAACAATATTATTGATCTGTGTTGTATTATTTTCATGTTATCGCTGTGAAGCTGCTTTATTTATACAATCTGTATTGTAAAAAGCGCAATATAAATAAAGGTGACTTGACTTGACTGGCGGCGTGGCCACTGTCTGTGCTGTGAATGAGAAAGAGAGAAAACAGGTACTTACGCCAAACATTTGCCTGAGGTCTGGATCTCTAAACCTGAAGGGGATATTAGAGACGTGGAGCCTCTTGGGCTGCGATTTGTTTTCTGTGTTTTCAGATGACTGTGTTTGCTGTTGGCTGTCTGTCTGTGCTGAATCGTCTGTCTGCTGTGTGGGGGAAAAAAAAGAGAAAGAAATCAGGGAATATCAGTCAGTAAGACTGGCAAATTTTGATGTGCCAACTGTAAATAAACTCAACAAGCGAAGATGCTGTCTTTGCACACAAGTATTTGCCGCACCACTGGTGTGCTTTTCGACTTGGTTCATCGCAGTACTGCAGTCTCAATGAACAGTCTATCGTGCCTGTACCTCCAGGCGCTTCCACGGAGCCGTTTTAACAACGTTTCTGGTGAAAACTTTTACCACCTGTTCCTGCCTCCCTTTCTCAGGCAGATTTGAAAAACATATGTAGAGCACGCACACACAAAACGAGGCGTAGTTTGTAATGCGGTGTTTGCAGGGGTTGGGGCAGTGGGTGGTAGCTGTGGGTGATATATGACATGGCTGCTTCACTATATCTTGCTTTCTCTCGCTTTCTCTGGCCACGCATGACTGCTGGCTGCTCCCTGCAACTATGTGCCTCTCAGCCTGGACTGCTGCCTGTGTGTGTGCGCGTGTGTGTGTGTTTCTGTCTGAATGTATTTGTATGACTTAGCTAGAGAGAGTATTGAATTGGGAGACTTTACTTTCTATTTTTCTCCCTTGTGTACGTTTGTGTGTCAGTGGGCGACTTCCAAATGGCATTTTTATGCCCTTAAAGGAACAGTATAACCAGAAAAATTAAATTCTGTTTTCATGTTGATCCAAACCAGATATTTTTTTTTTTTTCAAAGGGATCTTTTTTGAATGATGAAGCAAAAGCAGCATTAAACCAAAAGTATTAGAATAAACAGTAACGATTTCTTTAAAATAAGTGAAATGTTATTTCAAATTGAACTGTTTTCAATTTTATAGTATATTTGAAAATGTCATGTGATGTCAAAGCATCATTAGGCTACTCTAGTGTTCAATGTCACATGATCCTTCAGAAACCACTCTAATATGCTGATTTGCATTATCATTTTTGAAAACATGTATTTTTTTTTCAGGATTCTATGATGAAGAAACTAAAAAAGAAATTATATTTCACCTCACCCAACATGTCTCTGCCCTTAGGAGTGAGGCCATAGTGGTGCTCTCTTCAATGTAATTCACACATTATGTGTGTTAGCATGAGCATGTTCACATGTATGTGAATTTATGTGCATTTATTTTCCTTTGTAGCACTTGAGAAGCGGAGGTTCTGCCTCAAGCCTGCAGTTATGCCCAGAGATATTTTTTAAACTTTCTGCTTGCTGCAGCTGTCCTGTCATGCTTCAAGAGCTCTGGAAATCATATTGTCTGGAACAAAAGAATGACTGAGTCCCAGTGTAACAACTGCCTCTGACATTACAGATGCTCAGGACTTTTAAAGCAAGCTTCACTGGAAATACTGGCAACGGAACGGTCCATGTGTCTGTGTGCGTGTGGCATTGTTATTTAAATCAGGCGGTGCTCAGGGCGACTCTGACAAAAGCGGCAACAGAAAGTTTAAAAAAAAAAAGCAAAGCTCAAATGAAGAATAAAGAACAGCTTGCCGGGACTATAAATATGAATATCGTGTCATCAAAATGTTTGTACAGTGTACGATGTACCCACCCGACTGAAATGCAAGGGTGGGGGGAAAACATGAGAGAGCACTTGAAAAATACTAGTCTTTCAATACATGAAAGGCTGCAGAAGTGCAAGGAGAAAAAAAAAATCTGTCTTGTGTTATTACAAGTCATAAACAAAAGAACACCCACTCCTCAAGGCAGAGAACAAAGAAAAAGCGGAAGATAAAACGCTAAAGCAGTGTAGTAAACCATCCAATGTAAAACTGACAAGATGTGCGCCGTCTTTATTGCTTTAACAAAATTGCACTTTTCCTATTGCGGGAGGCTCGGTTTAATGGCGTCGTGAGGCAAGCGGCCCTCAGCAGAAGAGACAACTGGGGTGTTATAATTGGAAATATGCTTTTCCATTTACAGCTCTTTCAATAAAGGTATAGGAAGGAATGCAGCGGGTCTTTAGGTTGAGGCACGGCACGGTCGGCAGCCATATGTGCGGTTTTAGAGATCTCATTTCATGGTCTGTGCATATGGCTGCCTTAATGGCTCAATTAATTGATTCCGAAATCAATTAATCGATTCGCCCGTCTAGTAGCCGTGGGGAGCCGGGGGCCACGGTGACTGATCTCAGGGTGATGGGATGAGACGGAGGGGAAAGAAATAAATCTATAGAACTAAAATAAGGGCCAGGGGCAGAAGCGAAACACAGTTTGAATCACATTCACAGTGTGTGTTGAAATATTCAGGCATCAAACTTGCCTTGAAATCCCGCTTTCATTATTCAAACATGCGATGCACAATACGATACTTCCAATCGTTACAAATCACGATCGATTCCAAAGCGGCCTAAAAAAAAAAGAGGAATAAAGTCCTCTGTGGCCATTTCTATGGAGCAAGAGATTGTGTTGCTCCCTGTAGGGAGGAAAGGTGAGGGAAAGATGGAGAGATAAGGACAGGAATGTGAGGGAGGACAGCGGTTCAGCCTGGGAGACCTACTCAATTACTGATTGGGGACTCACAGAGTTGTGAGTGTTTACCATTCATTGATCTCACACTGAGTGCTAAACGGCAAACAGTGACAGGGCTGCCGGTGTGTGCTCTGAGCACACACAAAAACACACAGCCGCTGGAGTGTAAGAGCCCACACGGACACACATATGGCAGCGCTGGACAGAAAAAGATAACCTCACAGTGAGGACTTGGAGCATAAAATGCCTTTAGAATGTTTTCCATTTCGAGGAATTTTTCAGTGTGGGGGAATGTGGAATAATTGCATCAACCGGCATTGATCCATGAGGGAGCTTTTGTTTAAAGGGCACCTATTATGGAAAATTCACTTTTACATGGTGTTTGAACATAAATGTGTGTTGGCAGTGTGTGAGCAAAACCACCCTAGAATGATAAAAATCCACCCAGTGGTTTTTTTACAATCTCAATAAATCATATGCACTGTGTCAGAACGAGCTGTTCTGAGATTCAGCTCTTTGTGACGTAGAACGGGAGACAGGGGGTTGATTGACAGTGTGGCTGTGGCCTAGACCCCGCCCTCGGTGATCTGTACGTACATCATCCTCCATTACCTGTTATGTCTCTTGGAAACATAAGTGTTCTGTCGTGGACTCGTGGGTTAATCCTGTTGTTGTGGCTTAAAAGTTAATCCTCAACTGTGGATCGTCATCTACTGTTTGCGATCCACCGTCACATCCAGTAACAGTAAGTGTGTTTTATGATTTTTGAGCAAATAGTCTTTTCAGTCAATGTCAGCCAATTCAACAACAAATGCGTCTAAAGTTGTTGTCGTCGTAGGATGTCTGTGTAGGCTATATAATTTAAACCTTGTTTGTATAGTGTGTAACCATACGTTTATATATATTTAAAGATATTGTATTAAAAACTGCATATATGTTGTTGTTCTGTATGTTAGCCATCTCCTCACATTTGCCACATAAGCACCCGTATGGCAAGTAAACATGACGCCACAGGTCCCCGTCCCTCGCATAAATGTAATTTCGCTTGTACGTAGCAAACTTTATCACAGTATGTGTATGTAATATCAAAAAAATATGCGCTAGCATTAGTGTTTATGTGTGTCTGTGTGTGTGTGTGTTACATGCCCATCATTTCAAAGGGAACACGATTACAACGCTAAAGTACATAAATGTATCAAATAACCATACCGAGACGTACTGGTCCATTCTCATTTGTGTTTATTCTGCCGGAGTCTCTTCGTGCTATTTATATATTCCGATTCAAACGTACTCTGAATGACATTCAAAACAGCGCGTCTCTCACTCTCTCAGTACCGACTGCCGATAGGTATCAAGTTACGCCCTCATCCAAAGGCAGGGCGGGGATATGCAGCTCATTTGCATTTAAAGCCATATACCTCCGAAACAGGTCATTTTTAAGCAGGCCCCAAAATGACATTTTCAAATGGTTATAATAAATTAACTGTGGGGTATTTTGAGCTGAAACTTCACAAATACATTCTAGGGACACCAGAGACCAATATTACATATTGTAAAAAGGGGCATAATAGGTGCCCTTTAATAATGTGTTGTACGTTTCATAAAAAGGAAAAAATATCCATATTTCATTTATCTATATGCATATGTAAGTGTGTGTGTGTGTGACATTTTTTCTTTATGTAATGTATATGCAGTAGAATATGTGTGTGTAAATAAATATAAATATATATACGGCCCGTTACCATACTTAACCTAAAAGGAGTGGAATGGTTGTCATTCCATTCTCGGAACAATTCTGGGATGTGTGCCATGTAAAAATATAGCCTGTGTGTGTGTGTGTGTGTGTCTGTATAGCATGCATACGGCTGACAGTTTACATAGCGTGCCATCTGTGCCGCATTCTTTTCACTGGCAGAGGACTTCAACATGGAGGGAAAAACAAAAACAAACAGTAAAAAAAAGCCTTCCAGTTAATCTTTTTTGGTATCAAAGGATTCATTAATAGTCATTCATTATAACAGAAGCATATTTTGCTGCAGTGTTGGTTTTACATGAGCAGAAAAATAAAAACCAAGCATTTGGGAAAGATAAACCAACCAAAGCCACAGCGCTCAGTGCTTCAGAGTGCTGCACGCTCATTTGCGAAGACGTTCTCATGCACAAACAACTGCACAATAGCTCACAGAGGTACAACACTGAGGGATTCCTGCACTCAGTGAACCGCAGAGGCAAAAAAAGACAGATAACGTACATCAGCGATGATGCCATTTTAAGATGTGCTATTTTCAGCACAGCAACATTACTAGGATGAAACGCAGTAGCTGTCTAAGTCAACCTCCACCATCATCTGCGCGTCTACAACCATCCGTCGACCCCCAAAAGCTGCACCAGAGGGGTTGAGAGGGGGACGTTCTGCAAGATGTTTGCCCTCTTGAGGGTGTGGCCCAGTCCACACGTGCCCTCCCTTAAGGAAATCAGCTCTCACTCCGCCTGGGTGAGGATGGTCTCCTTTGGGACCGCATGGGGGAACGAGGCCAATGAAGCACGACAGGAGTCAGAGCAGCAAGCCGACATATTGAGCTGACATCCACACCATTTGTCAAACAAAAAAAAGCTGCATGAGAAAATAATCAACAGATTTACAACAAATATGAGACCACTCATCTTTCTGAAGTGACACTATCTAGTAGCGAAATGTCAGTTGAGAGGAGGGAGTACCTGCATATCACTTGCATATTCACACAGTGCCCGCAAACCAACCTGAATGGGTCAAACATGGAGGCAATGGATGGGCTAATTAAAGAGCAAACAACTCACCCACTATCTGTATTGTCCGAAACTAAATGAACTTGAAATGATCTGTGAGTGGGCCGGTTTTAACAACCACTCAGGCCTGTTAAATAAATTAAAAGTCCACCTCTGTGTCTGTGACCATCATTACATCTGTGGTGTTTGCTGAGAATCTGATGACTAATGTCCTAAAATGAAGGTGACAAATAATAATAACAGCCATAACAAAACTGTTAAGAAGAATTTAAATTTCTATTTATCTTTGTTAACATTAGTTTATAAATACACAACTGTTCATTGTTTGTTCATGTAAGTTTACAGTGGATTATATGGAAATTATGTTAACAAATACAACTTTTGATTTGTATAATTTATCAGTAAATGTTCAAATTAACACAAACAAATAAGGTTAATAAATGATGTAAGTGTTGTTCATTCTTAGTTTATGTTAACTTAAGTTGTTAACTGATGGTGAATAATGAAACCTTACTGTAAAGTGTCACCTATTTCATAATAATTTTCAATTCATTAACATTATCACGTCATAAGGTATAATAAACTAAAAAAAAAAAAACATTTTATTGCAGCATTCATCAATTTAGGATAATGTTAATATATACTGTAAATTATCTATTGTTCATTATTATATCTAAACAAATGTTAATTTAAGCAACTTCATATGCTAAAAATGTATTAGTATACACTGCTGTTTAAAAGTTTGGGGTTGGCTGTTTTTTGAAAGACCTCTCTAATACTTAACAACATTGCATCAAAAATACTAAAAAATAGTAATATTGTGAAAAATTAATACAATTTAAAATAACCGTTTACTCTTTGAATATATTAATGGAATTTTTTTTCCTGTGATGTCAAAGCTAAATTTTCAGCATCACATGATCCGTCAGAAATCATTCTAATATGATGATTTACAGCTCAAGAAACATTTATTATTATTATTAATTTTGAAAAGAGTTGTGCTGCTTTGTATTTTTATGAAAGACAAAAGCAGCATTTATATATATAAAAAAAAAACATAAAAATAAAAAATCGTTTAAATCATTGTAAATGTCTTTACTGGCACTTTTGTGCATCATCAACATATTTAAAGGGATAGTTACCAAAAAATAAATAAATTCTGTCATTCTCTCCCTCTTTTCGTTTCAAAACCCACAAGACTTCATCTTCGGAACAAAAAATTACGGTATTTTAATGAACTCCAAGAGATATCTGTTCCTCCATTTTTTGTAAAGCCTAAATTTAAAAATGGAATCTGTTCATTATATAAAGCAATCATGTCTCTTCAGAACATTTCGACTAAACCACTCAATTCATATTCGTCTGCTAAATGAATAAATGTAAATGTAATGTAATCTCTTTATTAACTTTTTCTAGCATTAAAGTGGTAATTGCAAAGCTGTCAACAGGGGCACAGAATGCTTTTAGATTGAATTAAAATATCTTAATTCAACGCATTCTCATCCTAGGCGTCATCTAACTGACACTTTTGACCATGCGTCTATAAATCCGACGCACATACACCTTATTCAGAGCAGCGCCATGACAGGTATGAGTGAGGCTGTGAGGGATAGACTTACCGTGTTTCCAATGGCATCCGCTGTAAAAAGCTGAATAAAACTGCTAGATACTTACAATTTTCCACAGCTTACATTGTCGGGAGTTTTTTGTCAACTGAAATTTCTTGGAAATATATTTTTTCAGTGTTTCATGAGCAGAACAATCCGAAAACACATTAAATAACAGTACAGCCCATTGAAGAGATGCATGACTATCCCTCACAGCCTCGCTTTCATTCTCATTAAAAATCAAAGATGGCGCTGCCGTGAATAAGGCGTATGGCAACCTTTAGCATCAGGTTAGGTGACGCGGGTGGGTTAGGGGTAGACCACTAGGAGGCATGTCTCATATTGACGCAAAAGGGTGCCATGTGCGTCCGATGTTGACACATGGTCAAAAGCGTCAGTTAGATGACGTCTTAGGATGAGAACGGGCTGCTTAATTTGTGTTTTAAAGATGAATGAAAGTCTTACGGGTTTGGAACAACATAAGAGTAATTTATCCGTAACATAAGAGTAATTTATAATTTCATCCGTTTTCATTTTTGGGTGAACCAACCCTTTAATCTTTGCTGAATAAATTAAAAAAAAAAAGTACTGACCCCAACCTTTTGAACAATGATGTAGAGATGAACATTGTGTTGATGTCCTGCAGAGTTTAGCTCCAACCCTGATCAAACACACCTGAGCAAGCTAATCAAGGTCTTCAGGATCAGTAGAAACTCACAGGTAGGTGTTTTTGATCAGGATTGGAAGTAACTCTGCAGGACAGTGGCCCTCCAGGACCGAGATTGAGAAACCCTGATCTAGATGAATAAATGTTTCGCATTGTTAGATATACTAGCAAATGCATCAACTAATGTCAACAAATTGTATTGTAAAGCATTACTACAATTTTATATTATTGTCTGCTTTTGGAAAGCAAATACTGTTCCATATGCATTCATGAAATCCAACACTAGCTCTCACACACTGACCACTGAGAATATGGCACTGCGCTCTATCAAAACAGCAATGAATAGCATCTATTACTGTATTAAAACATTCCTCTGGGAGCTGATTTGTTACCACCTACTCCAACAAACAAAGAAAAGATGAGAATGAGGGAAGTATCACAGTATAGGCCTCTTTTGTTTGTAGATGAAGGATCAGTTGTGAGGAACGACTTGGATCTAAAAACAGCTCCAGCCAGATGAGGTCATAGCTTTGGATGTCTGTAAAGTTTTGCTTTCTCTAGGCTCATAAAGTGAGGGAAAGAGATTGAGAGAGAGAGAGAGAGAGAGAGAGAGAGAGAGAGAGAGAGAGAGAGAGAGAGAGAGAGAGAGAGAGAGAGAGAGGGAGGGAGGGAGGGAGGGAGGGAGGGGGTTAATGGCTTTTCCAGATGTGGGTTTTGCTCCCTTCTGCTCTGGCACTAAAAAAGAAATTTGAAGACTAAGGTAGAGGTAATGAAAATCTGGCCGCTGTTCGCAAGAAAGCTCATATTTTCCTTCAAATCATCAGTAAAATGGTTAAAACATTTTGTCTGTTGAGCAAATGGTCTAATTATGGGATACAATAGGAGTTTCTCCTAAAAATGCGAACATTTTTTGTTCTTTCTAAGGAATGGTTCACCTCAAAATGAAACTTCTAGCATCATTTTTCTCACCATCATGTCATTCCAAACATGCATGCTTTAATCCCCCCTCCCTAATGCAACAAAAAAAAGTAGACATTTCCGATGATTTGTTGCACATCTTGTGCCATTCGAACTAAACACATTTAATGCGAAATTTTAACATGTAGAAATTACTAGCATTAAAAGGGTGATAATATATATTATTAGGGAAAATAAATACAAATATTTACAAATTTAGTTTATGTGGCATAACTCAAAATCATAAAAATGGGCCACATTGCCCCTTTACTATTGGGCCAAAAAGCCCCCCAGGCTCTTCCCAGCTTTCATCTGATTGTTGTGGAATATATAAATTACATTTAATACCATCAAATTACAAAATCCCAGTCGAAGGGATACATCTGAATTCTGAGTTCTTTACAAAATACTATGAATTATACACAGGCCTATATTACAATAAACTAACAATTTTTCACACTGAATGATTCTACTCAACTGACCTGTAGGTTATGATGAATAATAAAGTTTCAAATGTATTATTTTATAAAAACTCTACTAATATTTTATAATATTTTTCAAATGAAAAACAAACAAACAAACAAACAAACAAACAAACAAAAAAAACAATAAATCACTGTCCACAATTAACAGAGTCTACACTCTAAACAATGCTGGGTTGTTTGAACCCAAATTTGGGTAAAATATGGACAAACCCAAAAATTGGGTTAAAATTTTTTAACCCAACTTCAACTTTCACTTTCAAATGTCATTTTTTAATTAACCCAACATTTGGGTTTGTCCATATTTGACCCAAATTTGGGTTGAAACAACCCAGCATTTTTTTAGAGTGTATTGACACCAAATAATACTGTCGCTTTGCATGAGGAACAAACCAACATTTTAAGTCACTATTCACTGATCATTTACAGCTCACGTCTACGTCATGAGCGTGAGAAAATAATGACATAACTTTTCTTTTAATAAAACTCCAGTGACTTCTTGTTACTATGCAGAATTGCACAGAAAACGTTCTTAAAATTATTTTAAAAACCTAGAGGGAAAACTTCACCAAACTAAATTCAGCGAGAGCACTTTGTACTCGGAGTTGGTGAAATAACACAAAGATAGTCAATTATTCATGGAAATGCCCTGAAACACATGAAATATTAAGGCAGGCTACAGCACTGATGTCCTTGGAGGGCAGATCACGGAGGACACCTCAATCCACAGCACAATCCAAAAAACCTGAACCGTGACAAGCAACGCCATCAAGAAGAGTCGGAGATCGAGAAAGCGAGAAAGAGAGATATATTCTGTAGAGAGCGGCGCTTACTGTGGCTGTGCCGGAGACCGACTGTACGCTGTTCTCTGGTCCGCTGGGCTCACTGTGCGTCTGGGCAGGGGGGTACATGTTCAGAGTGTGCTCTGCCACGGGGGTCTGGCCCGGGTAGTCTGGAGTCGGGTGAGGGTGGGACGGCGTGTACTCAGCAGGAATGCCGTTCTGAGGGGGAGCGAACTGGGCCGATGGGTAAGGCTGGGCCATGGTTTCTGGGGGTGCTGGGGCGTCTTGATTACCCTGAAAAAAAAACAGTGAACAACAGAAAAATATTAGCGACATCACAGCGTAGTTCACTAAACGACCAAACAAAACAGTATGTGGACACCTGAACGCCACTTCCATATTTACATTGAGTTTCAAAACCATATGCGGTTGTTTATAGTGATTTTAGCTGCTACAACAGCTAATAATTGCAAACGTATTATTTTATAAATCTACTATTTTGTAAAAATAAATGCTTAGCGTGAGTGATGGGGATTTTGAGTCATCTTAGTTTTTTTCTAATCCACCAAAAATAGATTCATTCAGATTTGTTCACCGACCCTTCATGCAGGTTACATTGTTACAAAACAGGTGATAGTGACAGATAACTCATAACTTTGAGCCCAGAAAGATTGTTCAAGCATCCTGCAAACCTTTATTGTCCTTCATGATTTTTTCACTTAAAATACAGATTCCATAACATCACTGTGTTCAGCTTGAGACGGATGTAAATTTAGATTTTTTTTTTTATCGTACATCACACTCACATGATTTAAGACATTAACGTATACAATTACATTACATAAAACAAAAAAAAAAACATGTATGATAGTATCTTTGTTTAAGGATATTTGTTAATAAAATGACAGCATCCAATTTAAACTCAAAAATCATATTGTCCGCAAAATTCATTCATGAAGTTTACACTTTAGTCATATTGGCTTTAGACATACAGGTACTGCGTTATTTTAAATATGCTAATGAAAATATATTGAAAAATATTCATGAAAATGCTTTATCCTTGTGTTTGATGGATAATCAGTCTAATGGATATTTTGTTTCTATTATTTATTGTAGTTCATTATTCGTTAAGTTATTCGAATAAGTTATTATTCACATTTTTCAGTGGTATTCAGCTTCATCCCTATTTTCTATCTGACGTTGGATCATGGGACTTGCTCTCATTCGGACACAAGAGGTCAGACATGATTCTATTGGTTTTATCATTATGTCCACATACTTTTGGTCCATATTTGAGGTCCACACACACAAGCTTCATCTCGCGTCATTCATGCTCTCTGTGTGTTGAACTATTAGCGAAGCACACGCTCGGCTTCAGACGCAAGTTCTTTCATACAGCTGGGCCAATTAAATTACTGAGTTAGCATGCACCGTGACCAGACCGACAACAAATGAACAAGCCCACCCACAGACAAATGCGTTCTGTACACAACGCTCATCAGACCTTTATCTCAGGAAGAGCTTTCTTATTTGATCAAATCCAATTCATCCACCTCCCAGCACCCATATTATCCACTTATGCATGGAGATGTCTATACACCTCGCACACCAAATCTACGCTAAACCGTGCCCCAGAGAGACCAAAAAGCCATCTAAATTAGCGTTCGCTATCAATAAACAACGGCAGATTAGCAGAATGAAAAAACATGATGCACGACAGCACAGGTAATGGGGAAGTTTCATGAAAAATACATTCATCTGAATGGCAGTGTGGAATTGATGTGGATACTATTTGTTTCACCCTTAGGTGATGGTACAGTAGCTTTCTATATTTGTCTGGATTTTGTATAACCAGATGGTGTGTTTTTGTTCTGTACAGCCATCTGGAAAATGTTATTGCTTTGAGGCCATTGTTATTTTAATATTATTTCTCAAGTATTATAATTCAAATGAGCTTTTATTTTTATATTTTCAATTTTTGGTTTAAGATTTAGAATAATTTAGTTATGCTATTTTATATAGTATAGTATATATACGTATACGTTTTCAAGTTTTTCATCAAATATAGATTTTTTTGTATTTTAGTTTTATTTCAGTTAATGAAAACTTTTTTAAATAATTTTAATTAACAATAACAACACAGTCAGAGGTTTCTGACAACTGTCAATTGTTGACATACATACAAGTAAAGATCTATAGCCATAATGAGTGTGGATTATATAACTCAGATAATGAGACCTTGGGAGAATCTGAAGATTGTTTGCATTCATTTCTTTGACTTTAAGAAAGACTTTCAGTGTGTTTAGATTTTAAAGATACCAAAGAAACACATTTTAGGAGAAAAAATCTGAGAAGCAGGTGACTTTATCCAAAAATGAAAATTATGTCATCATTTACTGATGCATAAACAAAATATTTTTTGAAAATGATTTTTGTCCATACAATAAAAGACAACATCTGATTCTACAGAAGACAGAAATTCTTACAGGTTTGGACTGATTTTCATTTTTTGGTGAACTATTCCTTTAAGAAACTATATATGAAGACATTTTTTGAAACAGGTTTAAGAGAAAAATTCTGTTCACTCTCCATTTATTCTCACTGCAGTCTAGGAGAAATGATTGAGATATTAAAGAGATGTAATTGGTTATTTTCCATTCTTACAGGAGGAAACACTTCGTGACACACACATTCACATCTTCTTCATGCCAAACCATGAGTTATGTAGGCAGAGAGATCCCAGCGCCCACAGGCCTGTTGAAAACACTCTGACATGGGACAACTGCACATTATAAAAAGAGCAAAATATACTCTGCCACCACTTTCTCTCCTCTGACCACAATGCTACACTACACAGAAACACCCCCTACGTACAAAGCGTAGGATAAAAGGAGAAAAAGTTCACAGTCCTATCTGTGATTTACATGAATATTCCAGTCTAAAATTAAAATCTGTCATCATTTACTCACACTCAGTTGTTCAAACCCATACAGTATGATTTCCTATACAACAGCATGTGATGTGTGAGGAACATGTATGTACTGTATAGTGTACATGTATAGTGATGCCATATCCATGAACAGTTTTTTTATGTCAAATATTTTCAATGAATATTAAAATTGTTATGTTTTGGAAAACTGGACTAAATCATTTGTTCAAATTTACCTCATTCTCTCAGTGACCTGGTTGCCCACTCGAGTGGAAGGCGATAAATAAAAACAGGGTAAGTTTCGAATTACCCACTAGTAGTGAATATTGACATTTTAGAAAGAATATACGGCCATATAGACCACATTTAGGATACTTTCATGGTACGTCGGCATATTTTTTGATGCTCCAGCTCCAGTAAGCCTAAGTCATGGGTTCAATTCCCATGAAATGTATGCCCTAATAAAAATGAATACCTTGAGTGCAATGTAAGTCACTTGGGATATAAGCATCTGCCAAATCTGAAAATGTAAACACTAAAAAGAGTGGTCAGGATGTTTTTCAAAAATTCACCTTTTGCCTTCTCCAGAAGTCAGTCACACAGCTTTGGAACAACGTGTAAATAATGACAGGGTTTTTATTCTTGGCAAGTTGAACGAGCCGAGAAGAGCCAGGAGGGAAGCCGCAACTTGCTACTCTGTAAACGGGACCTTGTAAAAAAAAATCCCTGCTGTTCCTTAAGCAGATGTTACACACATCACGCTGTTTTCCATTAACACCATCAGCACTTCGCATAGCACATTGATATTCAAGAGCGGGCACACCACGCCATAATTAGACTATCATTTGATCAGGAGTGCTAAACTCTATACACAAGTGTCAAAGACGTTAAGGGGAGGGTGGAAGGAAAGTTAGAGAAAAGGCAGTGGTGCTTCTCCATGGTGTGGGAAGCCCCTGACGGTGCAAGTCTGCTTGGAGCTCTACATTCGCGGTCATTGTAGTCGTGCCGTCGCTGATATTTTTTGGAGGCCCTCGTAAAATAGCTGTTGGCAAACACTGGGAGAAAAAAATGCGATGGCAGACAGTCAGGCTTAGCTAAACGCTTTGGCCTCCACCCTAATGAGAACCACATTTGGAGGACTGAAATATGTTTTACGTGGCAGCGCAAAGGATTCATCACTTCACTGTGCTCGGCTTCCAGGCGAACACTTAAACATACGCAGCTATAAAAAAGTGGCTTTGTTTTGGTAAAGGGCTTTTTACGACACTTTGCAAATATAATTTCGCGCACAACGAGACTACTCCTCCCTCACTCTCGTAGGCGAGAATTCGCTCTAAATTCCACATGTACACGAATAGACGCGGCTCACGATCGCAATGAGTTCAACCGCATGCTAATGCCTTAAAATGATGGAAAGCCAGGTGGAGCACAGTAGCACCAAAGCGGTACGTGTCAAAGTTCTTGCCGGTAGTGTTCGACTATTATGGAGCAAAACAAACCGTTTGAAGAGCAGTGGGTCTAACTCTTGTCTGCCTCACTCACTTTTCTCAGGCTGGATGACAGAATTCGGCTCATTTAATTGATCATGTGCTGCCAAATTTGTGAGTTTAGCCACCTAGACCAACACGAAACAGAACTCAGAAATGGATTGGAGAGAAATGAGAAAGAAAGAGAAGGCGAAATGTGTGAAAAGAGAGCAAAACAGCTGCTGATAAGGCAACTTGAAAAAGAGTTGCTGAAGGGGGCTCCCTCTCTCTCTCTCTCTCTCACACACACACACACTTTCTCTCGAACGCAGTCACACACAAGCCACTCGCTCTACTGTGCAGCCGCAGCACAAAAGGAAGACGCAGGAAAAAAAAACGCACTAATGCGCTAGGTAAGCAGAATAACAGGGAAAAAATACCTGTTCCACCATCTTGCTCCCTTTTTCCTCCATAAACTAAGCAGCTGCCTTAGTCCCAATCCCTGCAGCATCTGCCTAAAGCAAGCATCAATTATAGATGAGGGTGTGTGTTCAACTGCTGTGTGGCGAGAGGGAGAGTGTGAGTGTGTATGTGAGCAGGAGGGAAAGGAGGGGTGGAGAAGGAGGAGGGAACTAAAGCAAGTGAAAGCGAAGCTCCAAAATTTCTCTCTCTCTGTCACTCTGAAATGTTAGCGATTCAGGCCATTCTGGGAGCACGTAAACTAAACTTAATTTAGAACTGTGATATAGATTGTGAAAATATGTTAAAGCTGAGGCTGTTGTCCTGTCTGTGAATGTGCAGCTTTTGGATTTGGATTGTATCGCTGATGATGACATGAACACTAATCTCAGAATACCTGTTTTTTTAAACATATAGGAACTGTGAAGAATGGAGCCTAAAGGGACATGGTGATGGGAAAATAAATGAATTTGGAGGAACAATTATATTTCAATGCTTTTGTGTGCTCTCAGAAATGTTTTGTTTCCAACTTTGCAATTGGCTGCAAATTGGTTTTGTGAGGGAACCCAACGTTTCATAAAGGTTTTTGCAAGAGAACTTAAACGTTTTCCGAGGGAACACAAAGTTTTTGCCAGCAAAAAACACAAAGTTGGAACGTGAAACTTTTGTGAGAGAGCGCAAAATAATTTAAATATATTTTTTCCTCCCATTTCATATTTTTTTCCTTCTTAATGCACAGTAGCCTACCTTTATGGGCTTAGTAATGAACAGACCATTTTAGTCTAAAAGTCTAAAAATGTAATATTTAAAAATCAATATATTCTCTTAAAACAAGTCTAAAATCAAAAGGAAAAAAAAATTACAAAATTTCCTCTGAAAACAAATCAACAAATTTAAAAATCTAAGGAAAATAGCCTATTAATTAAAAAAAAAAAAGCTCTACCATGTATTCTCTGAAAATAAGTCAAATATCACACAGGTTAAACAAATTGGTCCCACTTTATATTAAGTGGCTTTAAGTACTATGTACTTACACTGAAATGAATAATTTGATACAATGGACTTATCGTGTACATGCATGTTTTTACAATGTAGTTATATTTTAAAAATACCAGCAAGTAACTACATCTGTAAGTAATTTATGTAATTACATCTGTAATTACGCAGCTGACCATCCCTTATACTAAAAACCCTTAAACCTACCCATACCACCACACCTGTCCCTAACCTTACCCACATCACACCTCAATAGCAGCAAAAGTGTTTTACAATACAACATGAGCACAATAAGTACTTAAATAATTACTTGTTTTTTCAATGCAAGTACATAGTACTTAAAGCCACTTAATATAGTTATTCTGCAAAAATATAAACAAAATATCAATACAAAAATGATTCTGAGCGATCATATGTGGTTCTTTCACATTAGAATGTGATTGCATGAACTTTACAAATTCAAGCCGAATTTTGTCAACATGTTCAAAAATAATCAGGAACTTAAATAAGATGCTGAACGCGTTCATTGAACGATAGTTCAAATTTTGGGCGAACTTGAACTGAACGTACTGTATTACTGCCTGATGAACGTTACTGTGAACTTGTTCCTTCTGGTGTCTGTGAACGCACACTCTCTCAGTAACTTCGTTCAATAGGGTGCCAGATTTCTATAGAGCCTTCCAGACGAATACCCAGCTAAAACACACTGTTAAACAGGCCTTAATATGTAGGAAAAAAACACCCAATCTGGCAACACAAGCCACCAGTCTCACACCGCGGCCGCCACATGCGTCATCAAAACAAAAAGCAGCATGAGCTTGACAAAGCATCGAGGATGCGTCATATTGTATGATCATTTAAACGAGTTTTAAGACAAGGTCGGTGAGGATGGGAAAAATCTTACATTTCTGTGAAAACTTTGCCCGCCGATAAAATAATTGCTGTCTGTGATTGTATAGGCTAATGCTGCTGGTTGTATAACAAAATAAATAGCTCACAGCAAGTATGAACTATGAACTGAACTAGTTTGTTTTAAAATGTGTGAACTGAACTTTGACATAGTTCATGTAGAAAGTGAACTTTCCCAACACTGACCCTCGGCTACACTCATATTATCGCTCCTGATGGGAAGGAATCACACTGCGTATGTTTGATTTATTCAGTAAACAAGAACCATAATGTTTATTTAATCAAGTATATGGTGCTTGGTTGGTCAGGTCTGTTTATGGTTTGGTTCATTTAAGGACGTACAACTTACTGAAAGTGAGTACTGACCCCTTGCCATCCATCAATGTAGTGGATTTTGGTTGGGCTAGACTGAGAGGTAAACAGGATCAAGATCCACTGTCCTTGCTCTTTTAAACACACTGACTTGCACAGCGAAATCCTGGGCCAACTCTTCAAAAAAAAAAAAAAAGGGAAAATGGCTGAGGCAAGGCCTTCTTGAGCCCCTGCTGGGCCTGCCCTTTCTTTCCTATAGATTGGACGTTCGATCAACCTTCACCTTTGTTTTCTCCTCTCGCTCAATGCAGGATTCTCACCACAGGCGCTTCTTGTGTGTGTGAGTACGCATGCGAGCAAGGGTGTTTAAGGATCGGCGTGCTGCCCCTTCGCTCCAGACAGTCAGCTGGCTTCTGTCCAAGTCCATGGAGTGCCACTTCAGCTGGACACACTCTCAGTTTAGAGGGCAAACCATTCCCCAACAGACCCCCAGTGACATACAGCACTAGAGCGGGGCAGGACCCCTTCGACCGTTCATTATCTCAGACGCTCTTCATTCCCATTGAGCTTCGCACTATGTTTTCGTATCAAACATTTTGCCGTTCGCACACAGTGAGCATTACCCAACACTTCTAGGGGAGATCGCCATTTGGTGAGTGCGTGACGACTCGGAAAGCCAGACATGTCTCAGAGTAAACAAATTAATAATGCAAGAGGTTTTGTAGCGCATGGGTGTGAACTATTTTGAAAGTAACCCATTTCCCAGCAGGAGGCTACCTTTTAAACATGCAAACTCAAAAGATAAAGGGACCCGGCAGACGTCGTGAAAATATAACCGCCCCCACCAGAGAAAAGTTTCCACTAAAGGTTAAAGGGTGAGAGGAAGATGAGATATCACTGTAGCTCTGTGGGCACTGTTCATTTGTACACATTTTGACTAAAATATACTTCAAAGTTAGTAAAATATATGCCATGAAAAATATTTACTATGAATAGAATTTTAGTCCACAAAAATAAGCATAAAGTTCACAAAAAAAAAAAAAATTCGTGCAAAATTTTTTCCCAAAACATGCTATTCACTATAGACTTATACTATGCACCATGAACGCAACCATCTATAACATTATTTTGGCATCAAACATTGAATTCTGAGACATTCCCTTCTGCTGCATAAAGAAAACTAAGACAATCGAGTGCATGAAGTGTTCAACATTCCACACATCTTTCTTTTGTTAATTAAGTCCAACTAGGCATTTGAAGTGCACTTTTTCCTTTTTGGAATTTTCCATGAACACACTACTTACACTATTTACAATAGAAAATGGCACAGAATATTGCACAAGTTTTATTTTTTAATTCAACCATTTCAGAAAAACAAGTTAAACGTCCTTGAAGAAAGTGAAGAACCCTTTGTTAACATATTAACGTTGCCTGCGGGACGCCTCCTTTTGCGAGCAAAGAGGTGCACCATAGCCCCGAGTTAATGGGCTAGACGCCGGATGAGCCGAGTGGTGGCTAACCTTGCCTTGTTTCCCATTATCATATTAGCCGGTATTAGCGCGGGAGCTCTCGTCTGCCGCCGCTCAGCCCTGTGCCGGCATTAGCACGCCATGCAAATGAAGATGTAAAGAGGAATCAGTTCATCAATCACACTCGCAAGGGGATAGTGTGCGCAGGAAGAGGATTAGCCGCGTAGTCCCTGGACCCCGCGCAGGTCTCCCTCCTGTCACACAGCGCCTTTAATTAAACATCTTAAAGCACTCGCCAATGGCACTTCCTGCATAGTGGGGCTGCACTTGCCATTTGTCACAAGGCAAACATCTCTGCAGTCCTCTGAACAGTGTGTCGACAAACTCTTTTGGTAATCCTCCTCCTCCAGAAGCATCTCCATCTGTACAACCTTAATAAGCTAAATCGTCACCTGATGGGAAATCAGACATTACCATGATGACTGCGGCGGCTCTGGGTCTTTTAAGAGGCAAACAAAGGAAGCCCTTTACACATAATGGACAGCAAATAAAAAGGGCCGCCATTTTATTTTCAGGTCAAGTGATTCTATTGAGAATGGTAATCGGCATATGCACCGGTTGTAAGTTACCAGGTGCTGGAGTGTGTCCCCAAGCAGTTTAATTAGTATTAAAGGCTGATCTGGATTAAGTGGGTTGCTGTGATGGACACAAATCCTGTCAAGTCGATACCAATAACAGAAGAAATCTCTGTAGGATCACAAAAGAAACAGCCGGGCCGGTGAATGGATGCCGCCACCGAGTGTGCGTGAAACCGTTCTACAATTCCAGATGTGTTCCTGCATAAATCCAGACCATATAGGGCCTCAAGTGGATATGCACACAATGTGATGATCATCACTCAAAGGTGAAGCTGGGCGGGGACACCTATTTTCTATCAACTTCTCAGACTTTCACAAGTTTCACACATTTACTGTTACAAATTACATTTTGAAATCCGTTACCGCAAAACTAACTGTGGTAGAAAACTAACACTAGAAAACAATTATTTCTATATAATCCCCCATAAACCTCTTCTTTCAATTTCTGCTAATGTACTTTCCTATTTTGTTAAAACTAGTGCTACATTTTTTTTCATTTACATTTAGGTGAAAGTTTTAAATAACTGTTATATTGTAGAGTTATATATCCAAATTTCAAAGTGGTTACACTGATGGTGTTACACCCTTACTCCAAGTTATCTCCAGTACTCTGAATCGGGTATCCCTTACTGTAAAGATTCTTTTATGAATCATTCTTAAAATGGTTTTGTTTAATTTCTTATTGCTCTAATGACACATAATTTCATCAGATCTGGGCTTGTGGAAACCTTTAACAGTATATAGTGAACTCTCTGAGAAGACTACTTGTAAATGTTATGTTTACCTTTTTTTAGAGTCCACACATGCAATTTTCCTCGCTGGCTCTCGGACTTTTGTTTTAGACTGTGAATGTTTTGGCACGCATGTCTATCCAACCACACACAGCTTAAAACCACAGGCAACCATTTTGTGAGTTGAGAATACCAATTTGAGGCATGGTTTCACAGACAGACGTAGTCTTTGCTTTGGTCTAATGGTATTGGATGATGTTTTTATAGTCAGTGAGATGCAATAATAAGATCTCAATAGCTGGCTTGCATGAGAGCCTGAAGTGGGCGTATTTTGAACACAAAGCCATGCAATCATAACCCAGTTCCTTTTCCCTGTTGAACTCTGAGAGAAAATATGAACACTTTTGGCTTGCATATTACCAGTCTCTGAGTACATAGTGTGCACGGTATGAAGAGGCAGTAAAAATGGATCCATGCCGGAACCCTCATGCGACTCGGAATTTCGGATGAGGAGCACTACCTAGACAACCGCAGATAATGACCAGCACGCTGGCTGGTACATTGCCTCCTGGACCATTATTCACCAAATGATAAGACGTTTGTGCGCACAATCACTTTTAAGGCTTCTTTGTACAGCTGCAGAGGATTTTCATTTTTATTTCCTATATTATTTGAAAGACTTAGGGTAAAAGATGGTTGAGAATAGCAGTGGCACACATAAAGAAGCACAAATGAAATGGGGCACTAGCCTCGTGGTATGGACTTATCCACAACCTCCCATACTCAACCCCCCAATATACAGTGGAAAAACATGAGCTGGTTTTAATATAATACATGCTTAATTTTTTAAATATAAAAATATATAAAAATATAACAATATTATATATTTCTTCTAAATATATTAAAATATATTTTTTTAAGTAAATAAATACCAAAACTAAAAACTCAAGACACGCAAAATGTTAGAACCTTCAGGGGTGACCCCTCTTGAGCAAATTGAAACTACAACAGCGAGAAATAACTAAGAGGTTGGTCAAATCAGATGGCGGGTATGTAGTCAGAGCCGCGTCCCCCTGCAGATGTTCTCTTCCTGCCAGCTTTCCTCTGATACACATCAGTCTCGGCCAGCTTGTTCCAGGGCTGGCCGCCGCTTCAGATGAGGAGCTCATATACATTTCCAGATCACAAATTCATCGCCTTCCCCCCGCTGCTCCACTGGAACAAATCTGCTTTCCATTCCGTGTCGCAAATCTCATGTTCTAGTAGGGTTGAACTTGGAGGGGTTTGAACTGTGTCGGATGCATCGCTCTCTCTCTCTCTCCCCCCCACAACACAGAATATATCCCTCTCTGCTCCTCCAGAGACTGTCGGCCCTCCCCGCCACTCACAGCTCAGCTCAGCCCAGCACGCCCACTAAACATTGGCACTGTCGCTAATAAGCCTAGGTCATTAGTGTGCCATGTTTTGGGCTAATTTTCTAATCAGAGAGTCAGGGTCACCACCCAAAAACCTCCTTGTTCTGAGAAGTTGTACCACTTCCTCCTACAACACACACACACACACACACACACTCACGCTTGGGCTCCCATGTGCTGTAATTATATGTGGTGGATGTCATGTGGGTGAAAAGGGAACGCGTGGCAGGCAAAGGCACTCAGCAGTAGGGTCTCGGCCATATGGAGACAGCCTGGAAACTGTCAGGCTCACTTAATAGATGTTGTCCTTTGGGACTCAGGACGGCAGGTTCACATGGAATAAACACAGATCCTCGGGCTGAACGCGGATCGGGACGTGAATCATTCCTTAATCTCTCCAGCAGCCCCATTTTGTCAATTTCTAAAGGGTGTCATAAAGGGTAAAATATATTCATCACCGTCGAGACAAGATGTAGAGGAGAATTAAATAACTATTCACAACGGATACACAACAGGAGGCCATCTCAGAAGTTCTGCGAACATCTACAAAACTGGTTCAGTGTGTCTGTGCTAAATATAGTTGTCAAACTTTAAAGTTTAACAGTCAAATATAAATGAGCTAAAAGTAACATACAACAAAGAGAATGCCACAGCAGCAGGCCGACTCTAGGGTTATCTAAGCGAGCCTCAGAAATCTTAATTACAAGTTAGCAGGCTTTGGCTATGCTTTAGCTGTGTGCGGGTAATTCTATTAGCAGATCTCACACAGCCTTTGAAAGTGTTGAATACTTGGCTTTTCATTTCTCCATTATGTTTCATCAATTGTAGATCAGCCTTGGATCAACGATTTGTTTGTGATGTGGCGTGACAATTTTTATGAGGAAATTGTGTTTCTGTGGGTGTTGAAGGCGAAGTAGCTTGCGGCTAACACGCGCTAGCTTCAGTCTGGGATGGGGTCTGAGTCATCGCCCTGTGATCGCAATGAGACATAAATTGGAGGGAAGCAATTGCACAACACAGCAAACGGATAATAATGTTATTAGGAGGACTGTAGCTTATGTTTTTATGCTTAAAATGCACAAATCTTTCTGAATCAGCCTGAATGTTTTGTTCATAACATTAGCAGTCTATAAAAGTATCCATGCGCATGCATAAAATCACCAAATATCTGAAATGAAAACGTGGACATCATTCAATATATAAGTCAATACATCATTGAGTGAGTTTGCGTGCATCCTCATAATGCGTTTGTAATGAGATTTTGGCTATATTGAGAAACTTTATCTCATGTAAACTCAATACTTTAATCAAACATATGTCATTGATTAAGCTCATAATCGGAGTAACAATTCTCACATTTAACTATGTGGTGTACCCTGATTTTAATCGCAATAAACATGCATGTAAACACCACAATTACCTCTCTGACCATAGAGCGGATGTGCTTGGACAGTGCTGTTCGCATAAATTCATGAATGAACTCCTGAATGAACTCTGTTCAAGTTTTCCCTAAACTCAGAATCGCTAAACTCTGTCAACAACACAACTCTCTGAGCAGTCTCTGCTCCGTATCCTCATCCAGAAAGCGATGCAGCGTAGGCAAACCCAGTTACAGCAGGGTTGCAATGTTCATCACGGCTCCGAATAACCTTCCAATATGTCGAAAGTAACATGCCTACTGTATCTGAGTTCATCATTTGTAAAATGGCAGTAAAAATAACCACACTAATAAACGGGAGTGAAGAGGTTTGCCTGTGTCAAGTAAACATCTTTCTGCAATTAAATCCATTATTGGTGCACATGTAAAGATAGTCATTAAATTTGTGAGTCAATCCGGTGTATATTTGTCTAAAGTAATTAGTAATAATGTGATGACTCATTTATTAATACGGGTATCTAATGCAAAAATAAATCAAAATAGCTAAGTAATTACAATAGGTTTTGTAAACGATTTAGCTTGAAATAAAGCTGACAGCCTCAGTGAACTTCAGACAAGTTTCTATGTTTATTAGTTTATTATTCTTTGTCCTAAAACTGAAAATTAAAAAGATATACAACTGCATTCCTCAACTCCACTGTCCTACAGAGTTTAGCTCAAATCCTAATCAATCTCACCTCCCATCAATTTTCTAGGAACTCTGAGACCTTGAGCTGGTTCAGTTAGAGAACTAAACTCTGCAGGGCTGTGACCCCTCAGGACCGGACTTGAGGAACTGGTTTGAACAAACAGGTCAGCCTATGAAGGTATGCACTTTGTTTGCATGTGACGAACTTCAAGTGCGACGAACAAGGTTCGGCCCTAATCTCCCGTGCAGTACATGAAGTTTTGTACAGTAGATGCACATGTGAAATGTCAGTTGACACAGCCATGAAAGCGACAGCAGCATGAACACAAAGTGCTCATCAGGCCAGAGCATCTCCTGCAGACACTCTGATGCTTGTCATGTACAGGTGATTTTAATTATAGCCATTATTTACACAGCTGAAACAAAGTGGCAAGGTGGCACTGAACCAGGCTGTCAGGCAGCCACACACTCTTACTGGCTGGAGAAAGCGCATTTCATTGCCTTACTCGCCTTTCTCTCCCCCATCCAGCCCACCCCCTCCTCACGGTCTACTATTTCTCCGCCTGTCTCTCTCTCTCTCTCTGTCTCCCTGCCTTCCTCCTATTCTGGGTGATAGGAACATGCTGTAAGGACATTAATCACGCATCATATTTAACCTTGGAATCATGCCATTTACTATTAGCTTTGATGTCTACACTGTATCATATAAAGTTAGCCTAATATATTTTATGAATTTATTTATTACATTGCTTTTTGGAATACTTCATTCTGATTGGTCATAAGTAGCTTTCTGAAGTTAAATATTTGATATAATTTTATATAAAAAGGTTAACCTGTATAATGGATTTTTGTTGAAGGGAAACTGATTTCCTACTGTGCTAATTTCATGTCAGTACTCTGCGGCCTCTTTCTTCCCACAAATAATTTCAACTCAAGATCAATATTCCACGTTTATTCAATAATAACAGACATAATGTACAGTCATTAGGTCATTATTGCAAAATAAAGCACTTTATGATGATATAAAACCAGATCACCCAGTTTACTTTGTGATAATGACCAAGTGATATATATATATATATATATATATATATATATATATATGAAGAGTTCAGATGCAAACGCCTCTAAATGCCATTTGAAATTTTCTTCTTTAATGATGATTTTTATCAAACTTGTATATGTAAGTTCAGTAATTTCACTTAAATAACAATTAATAGGTAATTATCATTGCCATTTAAGTGAAATCACTGAACTTAAATGTACAAGCTTGATAAAAATGATCATTCTAGAAGAAAATTTCAAATGGGACTTAGAGGCTTTTGCATCTGAACTCTTCATATATATATATATATATAAATTTTACCTATTAAAAAATGCACTATATATTATATTAATTATTCTATTATCATACAAATTCAAATAGTTTAATTCCAAGTGCAAATAAACAACAAATCCAAGATTTAACATTTTTGGACCTCATTTATAAAATATTATAAAAGCTTCCATCTTTTCCATTCCATTTAAGACCAATGGACTGAAATCATCCTCAGCTTTCAGGCCAGCTGGAATTCTTTGAGATAGCAGGAACCGTATTATCTGTGGATCAATGGCGAGTAAAGGGGGTAGGACGTTAATACCCTTTGATCAAAGAGCTGTCCTATTTCTGGTTTGTGTGAAGAAAAAACAAAGGGAGGGTGGGGGGTAACAACAGTGGTAACAAGGAGAACAAGAAACAGAGTCTGTGTGTGTGAGGAAACAAAGGCTAAGACTCTGGCAGATGTTGCAGGGTCTCTGATGACTGTGTAATGACAGATGTTTTGAAGCGTAGCTAGGAGAGGTATGACCAGGCCTAATGATTTCTGGAGCGAGCGCACAGGTACACTAAGAGCAGAACTAATCACACACAGATGGACACACACAGAGAGCCGCAGGAGCAGGCCAGGACACACAGATGTCTCTGCCAGAAACGAACTCACGGCCCTCCGGGAAGGCCGGCGAACCAGCTCCATCTCCAATCGGTTTCTTTAATCATGACTATTAAAGCACGTGCATTTGGAAGCATGTCACTGATGCCTTCAACAGGATGAGACATTATTGTGTATGATATGAACAGCTCAAACAGAAGGTATAAGATACACATATTTTCTACTACACATGCAGACCAGTGTGGGTTGACATGATTTATGATAAGACACATTTCTTAGGGGTAATCGCAACGGGGAATGTTGAGCATGGGGGAGACACGGCCCACCTTAAACATTTAATCCTTAGCCCCATAAATTTTAGGAGGTGATCACAAGTTCACAGCTGGATGGAGCACAACATCAGAACGTATTGGTTATAAGATGTTTTTTAAAAGGTGTTTAACCTCTTACCTGTCACCTGCCTCTTTTTTTTTATCGCCTTTTTTATTATATCACATATTTGAGTAGTTATCATAAATTAGGTATCATTTGAAAGCTTACAAACTCAGAATTCATCATCTGATAAACCCTTACCATAGAAACGTTACTCTAATTTTTTTTTTATCAGGCTCTACCCCTTTTGGGCATAATATTTCATAATTTATGATCAAAACCTTTTCTAATCTTGACAAAACACATATTGTCAGAAAGGTCTGTGTCTCAAGGTTCCAAATTTTGTGACAGAATTGATATTTGGACAGAAATTTATTAATTTGTTAAGGCAGAATGTATACAACTAAATTCAATGGAATTCAATGGCACCCGGTGGCTATGTTTGGTACTACGCCTAAATAAAATCTCATGGGAACTTACATTTTTGTGATATCAACTTCAAATTTGGAACATAACTTGGTTAGATTTATGGCTTTGATTTTATAGTAATTTTAGAGTAATTTTTTTTTGTAAAATATCTATTTTATATCAAATAAAAATATAATACAGTATATTTGATTTACTGTAAATTTAAAAAAGAAAAAAAAAACCTCTTAAAAATGCAACACTTATCATACAAGACATTAAAAAATATACATATCTAAAACATATCTGTTTCAGTATGTATATAATTGTTATATATATATATATATATATATATATATATATATATATACAGTATGTATACATACATCTGTCTCTTAATTCATCTTCTTTAAAAGCTAAAAATAGTCAAACTAAAACAAAAATTTGAATAAGCTAGTTGATCAGTAGATGACTAGTCATCCATTCCTGTATAGAAATTCTGTCTTGGTTAAAAAGCCTTTAAACCAGTGCAAATTAATGGCACGTCATTTCATGCGCAAGATTTATCTGTCCTTATCTGTATTATGGGAGCTGTGGATTAATTACGTTTCATTTTCCCTATATTGGCCAATTTCATGCTTTTGCACAGTTTGAAAATATTTACACTAGTTACAAACAATTAATTCAATGGCTTGTTAGGCAGCCCAGAGATTTTGTGTGCGAGCGCAGAATGGAGGGTTGGCATCACGTGTGTGCGCTCACATGTGTCTTCATGAGTGAGCTTGGAGAACTGCATCTGTCATAATTACATTCACTGTGTTGACAGGCCTCGCCATCTAACAAGATACATCCCATTATTGCCAGATGTTTTAAAATTGACATTATAAATGTTTACACTGTGTAGTAACCCGAGCTATTAGTTTCGACTAGCGACATAAAATACTCCAAAAGCCAGCATAAAAACATTAGTGTCAGCTGCTGTAAAAGTTGTGCTATTAATTTTAGCAGAGGATGCAACTTCTCTGAATATGGCCCATCTGTTTTGGCGTCAAATGGCCCAAATTACTTTACGAAAACAGTTCCATCAAATTATTTTCATCACCGTTTTCATTGCAAACGCCAGCCGCTCAAAGTTAAAAGGTCGTATTTCCGCATCATCCATGCACCGACACGTCCGCTTTGTACGCCTGTGCAACTTCGAGCGCATATGTCATCAGTTAAACAGGCCGCGCACATACGTTTTCCCCATTTCACCCATGTTCCACGATAGCTGTGTAATGTTAACAAAGCACTGTGGGAATGTGAGGTTGAGAGGTGCGGTGAAAAGTTATCACTGTAAATTAAAGGTATGACCGGTGGAAGCCCAAGGGTTTACACTGGGGTTATCGGGGGCTTCCACACATCAGCATCTCCTATCACACATCCGGCGGTTCCTGTGAAGTGTCATAAACTGCCGGGCCCATTTCCAGTATCGCTGTGGCTCCCCGCAAAGCCCCAAGGGCCTTGCTTTACCAAACACAAAAGCAGTGTTACCTCTCTTTCTCTCTCTCTCTCTAAAGTCAATACATGCAGCTCTTTGTCTCCTCATTTCAGGTATTTTGAGTTGAGCCCAGGATCATAACCCCCTCCCTCCCATATCCCTTTAAAAAGAGGCTGCTGGGAAATGTAGTCATGTCTTGTTAAAAAGGATAGAGTTTTACTTTATTTTGAGGTTCAACTCATGATATTCTAATAACTACAAGAAACTTTGCAACTACATGTCAACTAACTCTCATTAGAGTATTAGTAGACTGTAGACAGTGGACTGCAAAGTTACTTCTAGTCAGTAGAATAACAGACAGTCAACTGATATGCTAATGTGATTTAGTTCTTTATAGTTAGTAAAAAGTGGATCATAAAATTAAAGTGTTACCAATGATAGTTCACATTTAAAAATGAAGATTTTGTCATTAATTATAATTACTCTCCATCATGTTGTTCCAAACCTCTATGACTTTCGTTTAAAGGACATTCTGAAGAATGTACTGCTTTAAAAAAGATGCTTAATGCTTATGAATGTATCGTAGTAGTTCACAAATTTTTAGTTGGGACAAAAACCATATTTAAATATTGAGGGACCATATTGAGGGATAGATTTCACATTTACTACATCACTTTTTTTGTTTAATTATTTTGTCTACTGATTTTGTTTTAGTTTTTGTTGAAAAGATGTTTTGTCAATTGAAAAAATGCCATGTTGTTAAACTACACTACAATCCATTTTTATTATGTTCAAATATTAAACATGGCACAATTGACCAATGCCTCTTGCGTGAAGAACGAACCAAAATTCAATTGATTATTCACTGATTCTTTAATGAATTGTTCAGAAGATTCAACTTTAACAAACGATGCATAGTATTATGGAAACCCTGAACCGCAACGTAAAAAAAAAGAAGAAAATTCTAGCATTTTGAGATTAAAGTCTAAATATTTAGAGATTAAGTTAAAACAATACGAGAACAAAGTTGTAATATTTTGAGAAAAAAAAATTGAAATTACGAGAAGTTGCGGGCCAAATGATTAGATATGATGCACTTGAAATGTATCCAGAGAGGATTTACGGTGAAGAAGGAGACACGGGCTACGAGTCAACCTGCCACAAAGTTTGGACCAGAATTTTTTTTCGTGCTAGTATAGGCGTCCTACAACAAATGGTAATGCCATGTAAAATTTCCTTTTGTTGAAAGCACAGATAAAAGTAAAAAGCTATTATCATATTTAGATCTAAATAAGAACTTCTATGGAAAACTGTATTCTCGTAACTTTATTCTGAAAATATTTCGACTATCATCTCGAAATGCTAGAATAGTTGTTTTTTTTAACGTTCAAATTTCTATGAAGTTTGAAACCCCTAGAACCCATTAATTGCAAAAAGAACAACAAGTACATTCTTAATAACATCTTCTGAATTCCACAGATGATTTAAAGTCATAAGGTTTGAAATGTCACATCGAGGAGTAAACGATGACCAAATTTTCATTTCCGGGTAAAATTACAGCTTTTACAAGCAGGAACAGTGCATCACAAGAGCTCAGGTAGATCTACGGATTTGCTTTGCGGTGGTTGAGCAGGAAAGCTGTGGCTTTAGGAGCTTTGTGTCAGCTGATCCCAGCACTGCACAGGCTCTGTAACACACACCAGGAAAAGCACAGGTCACCGGGCAAACAGGAGGGATGTGCGAGTATGCATGTGTGTGCGTGTGTGAGACTTGGCCCTTGGCACGTTTTCCTGATGCAGAGTGGGGGTGACAGACAGAGCTGACAGGCCAACCTTTGCACTGCGTAATAGACAGACAGGGAAGTGGGAGCCGCACTCTGTCACCGGGGAATACAGATGTAAACATGGCCACTCTATCACCCACACTCGCCTCCCTGACAAAACATATTAGTGGTGGAGTTCTCAGTGCACACCTCTGTGCTTAAACTCGCTGATGATCTGCATACACGCACACACATACACACTTAGTGCACGCAAGCAAGTGTGCCGCCGTGGGAACGCATAGCCTGCACTAATTGGAGTTTTAATTGTTGTGGTGATTCTAGTGTGTCACTGATATATCTGATGAGTCTGACGTGACTTATTGACAGATCTCTAGAGCGTGCGCGGCGACCTGACAAAAACGCATTGATTAATTACTAGCCATCCAAGACAATTAACTGGATCAGAACGTGAAAACGAGCGGCGAGCAACTTTTGCCGCGCCGCCATCCTACCCTCGTGTAAACCCTCTGAGGATACATCAAACAATTTCTTTCCCTGCGTTTCCAAGGCAACGCTAATATATTAGCTCACCAGTGTTACTGGAAAG
Organism: Pimephales promelas; assembly: GCF_016745375.1. The sequence continues at coordinate 17,926,260 of NW_024121321.1, forward strand.
CATTTCACTTGACAGTTTTGAAAATGATTTAAAAGCCGGCTTAGTATGTGAATCTCATTCACACTACAGTAAATCAGGCTGTGGACGAATCCCTCTCCAGCTGTCACGAAAGGATCGGGGAGGGGAACAACAGGCTCCTTTGCCTGTGGTCTTGCTGGAGAGGCTAGTTTGGGTGAAATATCTCCAGATTCCTTCTGTTGTCATCCATTGTTCTCACTCTAGAAAAACCAAGCAGACACTTAGGCCATTTGTTTTCACAAGCCTACAGTTGAGTCCAAAAGTCTAAAAAAATCTAGCTTCTAATAATACACATTATACAGTATAATGTGCATACAAATAAAAATAAAAAAATCATTAAAAATTGGCATGCATTTCAGAATTTCTTTATACTTATTATTTCTCCACACACATTACTTGAGCTACATAAACTCCTCAAATCTATTTCAATTCGATTTGTGGACAAGAAATAGTGCAGAATCTTAAATAATATGCCATGATGTTTCCTTTTCAAATTTAGTTTTCAGCAAGATTTTAAAACCCAGATATTCAATGTCTTTAACACAATTTCCACCTATCCACAGAAATTGAATTTTAAGAAGTTCTTAATGTAAAATCTATCCCAAAAAGTTCACTACTGTTTGGGGTCAGTATTCATTCATTCATTTGTTTGTAATGAAATACTTCTATTTAGCAAGGATGATTTAAATTGACCAAAAGCGACTTTTACCATTTTATAAAAGTTTTCTATATACTTAATAATAATAAGAAACGTTTCTTGAGCAGCAAATCAGCATATTAGAAAGTTTTCAAGAATCATGAGACACTGAAGACTGGAGGTAATGATGCTGAAAATTCAGCTTTACCATCTTAGTAAAATACTAAAATTGTACAATATCACTGTTTTCACTGAATTTAAAAAAAAATCAAATACATGCAGACTTGGTGGGCAGAACAGACTTCTATCAAAATACATAAAAACATCTTACAGACTGCAAACTTTTAAATACTAGCGTAACTTAAGTGATTTATAACCTAACTCTAAGACAGCATCATCTTTGCAGATTAGAATGCATTATAACTAGCTTAGTAATTATAAATAAATCTACATTTAAATACCCAATATTTGTGAAAAGAGTATTTTACACAGCAACATGTAAATCGTAATTACTAGTCCACAACATTTGAGGCATTGTGCGTTCCAAATTAGTCAGCTATTAAGTTCCATGACAGTATGCTACCTTAGTAGTCAGCCACCTATGTAAGCAGCAGGCAGCTCACTATCTCCCAAAAATGAGGAGGCGAACACTATAGGAGAGGAGCTCTGCTTCTTGCTCTCATCACAGCCTGCGCATATCTCCTAATACCCATCTATTCCACAGCGTTCTTCCTCTCCGCCCACCGATGCATGACACCCTCTAACAGGGCCCTGCTTGCTGTTCTCCCTTTGTCTTTTTCCCCCCACCAACATGTTTTATCTCCCCGAGTCTTTCTCGCTTTCTCTCCACCTCCGTCTCCCCCTCCCCTCTTCAGTTGTGTTTCCCTGCCCCTCTCCGATTGAGCTCACTCTCCCCTAGACGGCGCAGGTTGGTGTTGGCACACATAACAATTGCAGAGGAGCTTCTAGCACTTACAGTAAATGAAGCTCGGGCAGCAGCCCACTGAGATGCATTAGATTAGGTAATTGAGATATGAGTGATGGCGCAGGCCAGCCCCTGCCGCAGAGGTCTTGGAAATAAGCATTTGCCGCATCCGGCGTATTACAGGCTCAGATTATGGAGGGCCCTGATAGAATAATGTCAGGCGAACACGAGGCTAAAATTGAACTGTCAAGAACTGTCAAATACACAATAATGTGCTCGGCAAAACCAAGTCATTTCGCCACCCTGGACTGGCTGACGGACCACGTGCGCTTCAGAGTGCACTTTGAGAAAACATGCATCTGATACGTATTCAATTTAAGAAACTTGAGATGCTAATGATTTTAAGCAGAACTGCTTCCGTTGAGTCTCCTAACAGGATTTGCGAGTTTGTTTTTCTTCAAGCGAACATGTTTTAAACCAGCTGTGATGATAGTGCGCTAAAACAATCACCTGTGTATGGATTAATGGCTTTAATTCTGAGGACTGGCAGGGTGTAGCCGCACAAATGCCCATACGTGCTCCGCTAGCTGTGAAGTTAAATTGATTCAGGCCTTGGCATCTCTGAAATGTGATGCCGTAAACAACTTGGATTCAGTTCAGCACGTTATATATATATATATATATACACACCTTAAAAAAAACTGTGGCTATACTGTAGAATATACCACAGTGTATAGCAAATATCAACTTTCGTTTATTTTATTGCAAAGTGTGAATTATATTATCACACAGGCCTATACAGTATACAAACTACTTGAATTCTTATATACTCACATGAAACACAATATATAGCACATTTCAACTGCATGATTGTTTATATTGTTGCATTTTTTATTATATTAATCACAGCTCTCCTTATAAAGTTTGATATATAAGTTTAGCCAACTTTACCCACATACAGTATACTAATGTAAAACGACATACTACTTTATAAAGCAGATCTCGACTGCATGATTGTTTAAATTGTTGCAAAATGTAAATCAGCTAAATGTGACGACAGTATAAGACACGTTAAGATATTATAAAAAATTAACTTATTTTCTGTAAAACTGCTTTGAAGCATTGCGAATTGTGAAAAAAACTATATAAATTGAACTGACTACATGGCTTATTTTCTTTACATAGAGACCTTATGTAGCCCCGCCCCTTTTCAGCGTTGCGCTTGTTGTCTTTTGACTTCCGATCTGTATTTTCATAGCGATCTTGCATAGGTATGAATGAACTGCACGTAAAAAAATTCCCGGTCGACATTTGTTAAGACATCTGCTTTAGAATGCTTATGATAAACATTACAATGCTCATGATAACTTTTGTTAACTCTACATTAAGTAAATACACTTCACCAGCTAATTACTTATCGACAGCAATGTCATAGAAATATACAGAGCGACCGCGAAACCGGAAGTTCAAAGAAAATATTCTAAAGATGACGGCGCCCACGTTTCTCTGGTGCATAAGATCTATAGTATGTAGCCCACAAGTAAACCTTATAAAAACAAACCGTATTATCACTCAATGTATAATTAACTTGTAAGTCACCCAAGCGCAGGATAAAAAACAGGTCTCTGGCAATGGTTTTTCCTCTTTCAGGATTGAAGAAAGAGATATCATCACTTGAAATAACCCACCAATCAATACCTCACCGTTAGCATGTGCTCACCAACTTCCAGTGGCAGCACTTCATTTAGGTAATGGCCTAAAGAGCCAGTGGGAAAAGAGTGGACTGACATGGCAACCCCACGCAGCACACACAGCAGAGTGCACTTAAAGCACAGCCGCCTAAATCAGGGCCAATTAGTGTGTCTGTGGACCGCAGCAGCTGGGCTAAATCTGGGGGCAGAGGTGCTAGGGGCTGGAACTGAAAAATTGTGGTAGTCCTGAAGCAGGCCTTTCCTGAAAGAAAGAGAGGAGGGGGTATGCGAGGGAGAGATAGAAAGAGGACAGCGGCCCACTGCCGGTCAAAGAATACAGTGCACTCTTTTTCCGCTAACCTCGCCCGACATCAATCACGCAAGCTGGAGGTAGAGTGAGAAGTCAGCTCGGACACTGAGGAAAAATATGTGTAATGATTGACACAGGGGGTGATGTGTCGACCTCTGCGCTTTTATCGAGACTGACTGTAGAAAAATATATTCATTATGGACTTGCTTACTATTTTACTTGTTTACTCTTAGTCCATTAATATAAGCTTTAAAGCCATCTATATCCTAGCGTTAGCGTATTCCTTAAAAACACTCTTAAACATACTGCGTCACAATATATATATATATATATATATATATATATATATATATATATATATTTCTTACAGGAAAAGAGACATAAAATATTGACTTTTCATCTTGCACTAATGCTAAAAGTATAAAGTCATGATTTATGAATGTGACCTAACTAAAGACTCTTGGCTATAAAAAATAAATAAATAAATAAAAAAATGGATGTGGCAATACTTGGTATTTTCATGTTATGAGTTATTTTAGTATTATTTATATACAATTTCATTATTTATTATCATCTTTTATTTTTTTATTTTCCTTTTTTAGTTAAAGGCTTACATAATTTTATGTTTGTCATTATTAGTTTTTGTTTTATTTTTAGAAACTATTTCTACATAACTAATTAATTTGTATTTCAGTTTTAGTAATTTTAATACTTAATTAGAAATTAGAAATGTTTATTTGCCAACTAACCATAATCATTTCAGCCTTATTTAGATTACCGATTTAAATAATTTTTAATAGTTTGTTAACAATAACAACACTGGTTATGACCAAAATTTTAATTCTATATATTTTAAAAATAAATTGACTTTAGTTTTAATGTTTTAATTTCAATCAAACATTTCAAGTGAATTTAGGTATAACAACATTACGTAATGTATAAAATTATGGATATAAATTTATATTTGCGTAAATGTAAAAATAGGGCATGTCTAACTAAATATCCAATACTGACTGATGTTAACAAATAAAAAAACAACAACAACAACGTGTTACGGATATACTGTCTCACTGGTGCATCCAATGTTTATATCTCTCAGCAATAGAAAATAGAATCACAGTGATTTTGCCAAATAAGACGTTACTGGATCAACATATTCCTGTCCGAAAATTTTGACCCAACCCTATCATTAGCCTATCATAACCCTAAACCTAACATTATCGCTAAAATCAGAGGGAAATGATACTGTAGGTGAATAACACTGATGTAGAATCACCTAACCCAAAACATGACATAAACTGTAAACTTGTCCTTCAAACCTAATTGGTTGTTTGGAATGTTGATCCAGAATCAACAAAGATGTTGATCCATGGAACATGTTCTTGGTGACATCATGTTCACCATATGTCAACACAAGAGACAGAAAAGTGCAATTTACACAACAAAATGAGTTTGATTTGTTGTGACGTGTGCATCCCCATCTCAAAAGTGGTTGTCTTTGAATCTTGGCAGGGGCCATTAGATGCTCTAAAGGACAGAGCCGCTGCGGCGGGGTGGTAAGAACACGATGTGGAGAGCAAAGCGAAAGTATCTTCAGGACAAAGAGCGACCGCAGCGGGACAATGAGTGTGAACAATCCAAGCGTTTTATTCATCCCGCTGTTGTCCTGAGCTGGGGCTATCATGCATACGCACGCCACCACAAACAAACTGCAGCATGGGCCGCTCACTGTTTTAACCTGCAAATTCCTTTTATTTGGCTTGTTTTAAAGGAAGAAGCGTCCTATTCTGTCAATGTCACCGAGGATATACAATGCAATTGAAGATAAGCCTAATCTTGCACACCCACACGGCATCTTCATTTTTTCCTGTATCAAAGCCAACAGTATGTACAAACCAGAGGATTAGCCACAGACTTCTGTCCTTTTGAATAAACTCAAGCACAACACGTGCAAAGTAAACCTAGCAAGGACAAAACACAAATATTGTGTTTATTGGCTATGTGTACATTTAACACAAACAATAAAGAAATCCATTATTGTGTATGCAGAATATGACAATGTACATTTGATATAACATTTCTACTCAATAATAAACAATTTAAACAAGTTAAATGAGCAAAACAACAACCACAAAAGTCCATTATGCACTGCTTATGCAAAAATAATGCATTTTTTCGAATGCTTCTTTCCATTTTATGCTTTTCCACTACAAAACCAAGGCGCAGACATGCTTCCTAATTTGAATAAGATTAGATATTCAAGGTATTAGAAGATTTCTGTTGCATATATACAAGGTTCATAACATCTGCGCTAGTACACGGTGTCGTTTCTGTGTTTACAAATTGAAGTAAATGGATTATGGAGGCCTTCTTTCCAGCACAGGGATGTATAAAAAACACAACAATTCCATGTAGGAGGAATTTCATGACTCTTTATGAGGTAATTTCCTCCATGCCATACATTAGAAAATCTGCCTGTGTAGATTAAAAAAAACAATGCGTCAAAGCAGAAGTGAAGGTATTGTGCATTAAGTACGGAGATTAAAAACACAGATACCCCTTAAAAAGCTCAACAAAAGTTATAAATAAAAAATTATATAATTATTATTATAGCATAGTCTTCTTTTTTTTTTTGTGTATGTGTGTGTGTGCCAAAATGCTAATGTTACTTGTATTTTCATCACATCAGCTAAAAGCCTTAATTCTGCTCTCTTATTTTAATACTTGGTTTTACGGCCTGTAATTGTATGATTTGCATTTTTTTCCCGCCCATTATGAATAATCCGTGCAACACACGGCCTGCCTGCCAAGCTGGCATCACTTTCCATTTAATCTTGTGAAACAGTCGCTTTATCTCCTTGTTCAACCTGGGGTTTATCTTTTGTTGTGGCACCGTACTATTGATGCGGAAATGTTTACAAAGCAATATACTTGCCCCATTTAGTGAAAGCAGGAGTTCAAGGTATTAATATGATCATTTTATTACCCACAGTGTGCTTCACTCAGTCATTGACTTCATGACAGACACTGTTTTCTTTAATGGCTCCTTTGCCTAGGACGTGGTGTTTTGTTAACAATGATGTAATAAGAAGGCAGCATTTATACATATCACCAGGAGAGCAGAGACCGTTTCTTTGTTTTGTTTTGTGGTGCAGAACTATCGACTGTGGTATTCTCCTTCAACTCCCTGTGGGGATGAGAGCGGAGCCCCCGTTACATAGGCATGCGCTCCATTATCATTTCAATACGAGTATGACACACCGGCGAGTGGCAGAATGCTCCGTTTCTATTTCCACTCCACAACTGATAGCAAACGGCGTCTGCCTGGTGTGAGGTTTTCCCCAACACCCCCCCCCCCTTCCCCCGCTTTGCCCTGCCGCAAGCGAAACAGCAACACTAGCAACTAGCGTAATGTGCACCGCGAGGCCCCGGCAGCACAGGACAGGCTAAGACTATAACCAGTTACATAATCGCCGCAATAAACACGTTCCGATTGTACTCAACACACAGCACTTAACTCCCACTGACGATAACAGAGTACGCAGCAACCCTTCGCCAGCTTCCAAGGGAAATAAAAGAGGGAGCGATCCAACACTATACTTCATTCTCACACTCAAGGGCCATGCATTTTCCAAACGATGAAACATATAATCACTGCGGCCCCGGGATATTTTACATTCAACATACATGGTGTTTGAACAGTCTGAATCTTTGTTAAGTCATGGGGAATAATCAAATATGGAAAATGGGCGCTTGTTTTACTTTTAGCAAGCATTTTTGGGGGAATTCATGAATACATAGTGTCAGATTATATTAAACATATTTATTTGAGAATAATATTGTGATGATATGTGTATTGCGTTTTCAATGTGAAGTAATTGGTTAACATTAGTTACTAATATGATATAATTAATAAATGCTTTGGAAGTATTGATCATTGTTAGTTCAAGCTAATTTCAACATTTCTTAATACAAAATTAAACATGAATTAATTGTAAGTTGCATATGTCCACAAATACTATGTTACATGAACATGAACTGTGACAAATGTAATGCTCATTGTTAATGCTCAATGTTAACTAATGGGACCTTACTGCAAAGTGTTATCAAAAATCCATAAGGAAAACACTAACACACACACACATGTTTTATGTGAATTTTCCATAGACTTAATCATTTTTATACTGTACACACATGATTTTTATCCCCTAACCCACCGATCAGAGAAAATGTTCTGCATTTTTACATTTTCAGAAAACACCACTTAGTCTAGACCAAAATATTTCCACACAAGGACCAGGATTTCGGATATTGCCAGCTTTGTGGGGACATTTTGTCCCCATGCCATAGGGTTTACAAGGAACAGACACACGCGCACACACCAATTTGATTATATATTCTCTTTTCTAATTCCTGTCAAGAGGAGCTGCATTAGAAATGAGAGGACTGGCAGAAATCTGCATGATGTATTCAGCATCTAATGAGCGGCGGGGTGAATCGTAGGCACAGGGCATATGCAGTGCCCTGCGAAATCCCCTCTCCTGCACACTATGATTATTCACCCTCGTGTAGCTTTGCACTTCCTCTATTCGGTCAAGCCCACAGGATTTACCAATCCAAAGCTCTGACGGCTCGATAAAAAGAGGCCTGTCCTCCTCCAGAAGGGCTCCCTGCTTTGAGACGCCCTGGCTCCCCGCACTGCCAGGGCTCAGGCGCACCACAACTGAGGCGCATCCATCTGTGGGCCTTGTAGGTGCTGTGGAGATAACCAATTTTTCAAAGCACAACCAGAACTTGCATAATGCCTCATGCACCCACGTTATGACTCACTAAATTACATAAACAGAATGTGGGGTATTCTCTCTCTCTCTCTCTCTCTCTCTCTCTCTCTCTCTCTCTCTCTCTCTCTCTCTCTCTCTCTCTCTCTCTCTCTCTCTCTCTCTCCTTCTCTCTTTTGCTTTTTCCTGCCATTGTTATTTCTTCCAAAATCATTTTCAACTAAACAAAGCTATTGAAAACAATGTAATGAGGGTATAAAAGGATGTGTCAGCTTATGTAGAGGATCATGTCTTCTATGTGGGGTAGACAATGTATACTACACTGTGGAAGATTAAGTGTGGGGGGACAATTTTACTTAATTTTAATCTGAAAATGAGCTCTCGTTTTCAACAGAATAAAGCAATAAAAAAAGTTTGGTGGAAAACTTAAAATTAAAATGAGAATATGTAAAATAAAAACAAAAAATGTCACAAGGGCATTGATTAATATTTTAAAAAAAAAAAATTAAAAACTGAATATTTCTACAAATTTGTAGTAAATGGGGTAACACTAAACTCCTCCCTCAAATGATGTTCCAGATGAACAGCCAAACATATGGTTAACTTCGAATGATACACTGGAGGTTACATTTTACCTGCTTTAATAAATATGTGATGCCTCATATTCATTTTAGAAATTGAATAAAAATGTGAAATCAAATTAAGTATTTTTACAGTGTAAGTTAGTACAACTGTAACTTCCAAAATATCATTCTGTGTCTACACATGATTTGTTAAATGTGTGGAGTGGACAATAATTTGTAATTACATTTTTAGGACATTATGTCTGCTTATTACAACCTACATTTACAAACATTTTAGTTCCATTGAGTAACAAAACTGTAGCACAATATGTAAATAAAACATATTTAAAAATATCAACTACTAAATTATATTACACTCCTGAGAACAAATTATATTACACCCAAACAGCCAATCAAACAGAATCATCATCAGCATTGAATTATTTGTTGACATTTTACCTGCTTACGTATATTGCACAAGTACACAACACCACACATTTAATCAAATTCACATTAATTTCATTTTAATAAATGAGTGGATTCACATAAAGCATTTGTGGTGAAAATATAACTTCCAAAATATCAATCAAAGCCTACACAAGACTTTGTGATTTGTTGAATGACTGGACAATGGTTTTTATTGAAATTTTTGGGACATACAGTATGATTGAACTTACATTTTTACTTGGTGAAACTAAAAATGTAAAGTAAAGCCACAAAATGTAAATAAAAACTAGCAACTACACCCCAAACCCCTCCCACAAATGAGGCTAAATTTAATAATATTTTACCTGGTTATATTACACATTTAATCAAATTCAAATATTAAAAGATCTTAGTTTAATTTTAAGTTAATAAGTACAAATACGGCCCGAAAATGTGAATAAAAGCTGTTGTTTCACAACAAGCGGCTGCATTCCTAACTCCTCCTACAAATGATGTACCCCACTAACAACCAATCAAAACACAGCCATGTGGTCGGCACCAAACGATGCGTCAGAAGTTACGTTTCAACCTTCTGCAGTACAAACACATGAATCCACACTCTCAATCAAACAGATCTGTACTGAACACCATTCACTACAGCGCCCCTTCATGTGAGAGTCAAGTCACGGCCCAAGAGTGTCACATAGTGCGTTAAGTTCAACTGTTAGTTGTAATTGCTCTCGTAAGTACTTTCCGATGCAGATGTCATTATAATCATTATCATTTTTGCAGCCCGAGAGAGTCATCAATATTACAACAAAGGTTCAGGGAGGGAGAGCGAGCGTGTGCGATGGAGAGAATATCAACAAAAACAAACTATAATTTCCCGCTATTTCAATTACCCATCATTAGCTCGCATTTCCATCCCATTGCCATTCCCCCAGAAAAATCAAGGTCTCTCACACTCATCTCCATTAGCTGTGATAAAAGCATGCCTGGTGTTTAGCAACAAAAGCAACTCGCTGCTCTGTTAGCTGACTGATCACACTATGAGACCCCGCGTTCTCTGATATTAACACACACACACACACACACACACGCACGCACGCGTATGATCCGTCAGCGCACCGGCGCTCAACTGGAGTCCTCGGCGAGAAATTCCCTTTCCTTTGTAGGTCAGACTTAGATGCAGGCATACTCAGATTGAAAATTTCATTATAAAACCTGCCGTACACCCACCCCACTGCCTTAGCCCCGGGACTCACGACACTATATTGATTTTAATAGATACCAACTCACCCCCTCGTGATGCGAGAGCTCTTGTGTGGAAGAATAGCTACCAAGCAGTGTTAACAGTGGCCGCACAGCTCCATGAAGCAACACTCATGCACTCTCACACTGAATGGAAAAGGATCATTTCAAACAGCAAGGCAAGAAACAAAAAAAGCCACGCGCAAGGGGGGAAGCACACAGAGACAGAACGAGGGAAGGGAAGGGAGAGAGAGACAGGGAGGGAAGAGAGAGAAAGAGAGAGAGAGAAAGAGAGAGATGGGAAATTAATAATCCCAGAGACAAGTCCCCTCTGTGTTATTCATCAGGCTGCTTTCTTGCAAGCTGCGGAGGAGCGGAGATATGCAGATGGGAGGGGCCAACGGCACACTCCATTGGTTCGCGTGCCTCATTCCTATACATCGCAGCCAATCCACTTTTTTTTTACCGTGCCGCCTCGCCTCGGAGGTACAAATACAGTAGCTGCCTTGCGGTTTCACGAGAACGAAGAGAGGATAAAAGACAAATGAGGAGCTAAAAAGGGGGGAAGAGGAGTAAGGAGAGGGGATGGCGCTGGATGAGGAACAATGCTTAGGGGCTCAGCAATGCTGCCTTCGGTTAATGCACTATTAACTTTATTTGAGCCGACTTCCCATATGATTCTCTGCGGAGGGGTCACTCATCGGTGCGCAGTTTCTTCCCAAATCACATCATAATGAAATTGCTGGCTATTTCCCAAACCTACAACAACAACAATAATAATATATATAAAAAAGAGAGGGGAAGGGAATAAAGCAGGTGATGTTGGCTGTTGGCTGGCTGCCCTTGCTGTCAGACATTATAGGCAATTCCTTGCCTCCATTTTCCATGTTACAATGAATACATTTCACAGCTCACTTGCTCTAAAGTGTGGGTGGTACAGCATAACAACCTACACCATGTGAGAGAATATCTAACACTTTCACCTCTCTATTTTTCTCTGCCATTGCAGTAAAGCGAAGCGAGTCTCCAAACCTCCACACTCAGCCAAGCTCATCAATTATTGAGGCTGCACATCGGCCCCACAAAATCTGATGCTTTAAATGTAGTTTTGTGTTACAGTCTGAGTGAAAAAGCTGATGCAGAGGAAAAACTCATTTCACTCCTGCGCGCAACTGTGCGGTCTTCGGCATGTCTACGTTGAGTTGAACAATCTGTAAATTAAAAAGGTGCAGTTTTTTTTTTTCACCATGACAAAAAAAAAAAAGTTGGTCGTTAAGACATTGGCTTCACAAATTTTACTCTAAAAAGGTTCTAATTATTTTAAGGGTGTGTTTAAAATATGCTAAAGAAAATATTTTGATGAATGTTGGCGTTTTTTGGTCAAAATTGGACCCCATTGGAAAAAAAAAAAAAAAAAAAAAAAAGTCAAATGCAATAAGTCCTTCCCCTTCCGGTTGACCAACATGGGACCTTATTTTGGAAAAATATTGTATGGTGAGAGACAACAAATATCATTTGAATTTTGCCCTGAATTACACATATATGTTTGTCAATTTTAAAATAAACATTTTAAAGTCAAAAGACGGGAGAGATAAAACTAAATGTTACTCTTCTGTTTTATGACAAACTGCGACTTTGTGACTTTCATAATTATATTTTAAATTCACAAACATCATATGTGTAATTCAGGGCACTCTTCAGACGGAATAAAAATATAAGTTGTCTCTCGCCATTGACTACCATACATATTTTTTTCCGAAATAAGGTCCCATGAGCCGGAAGCAGAGGGGAGGTACTTAAGCACTCTATTGCCATAAAAGCGATTATTTAATCAAAAAAAAAAAAAAATGAGTGCGTCATGAAGGTATTTCAATTGTTCACAACTACTGCAGGTTGCTGCTGTGAAATATATTGCATTATATTATTTTTTTTATACTACTACTATAAATAATAATAATAATTATTATTATAGTAATTGTTATTATTAATCGTGTCATCCAATACAATATTTGACGCTTCGGATTCAATCTAAAAAAAAAAAAAAAGAATATTAAAGAATTAAAGACAAATTCATCAGTGTTCAATTGTGCATATAAGTATGTACAATAAAATTATGTTTAGTAATAATAAAAATAATAACAATAATAAAAAATCAAGTCAAGCAATACATTATTTGATGCTCATTCTTTAACATCACTTCAGGTTTTACTGTGCAAACCATCTAAAATCTAGATGTCCATTCTGTCCTAACCTTTTTTACTTCATATGTAATTTCGAGGTGTGCTAAGAGTAATCCTACCACACTGGCAGAACTGATAGCTTTATTGTTTTGTGTGCAGATTGGTTCAATCCAGTACGGGGCAGCTCATTTTAATGGCTGAATGTGCCACAGTAATTTCACATTTTTGGCACAAAAAGCAACCACCACAGGGGGGCTATGAACAGTCAGTTGGATATGGCAAGAGGACAGTCATGTGAAATCGCAGACCGAATGTGAGCGGTGAGAGGCCAATCCTGGCTCGCCGTAATCAGCTAATTAAGCACTTCAGTCAGGCCGGCGAAGGCTGCCACATTTCCCTTTGTTATCAAATTCATTATTCAATGTTCAAAAAAATGGAAGGGAACACTAACAAGATGGACTAGAAGCTCATACATAGTATGAACGGGAGGTTGAGTTGTGACATCTCTCTCTCTCGTTTTCCGTAACATCTTGGGCCAGATCTGGATTGTGATACTCTCCGAACGCAAACACAAACTGCTTGGCTGATCTGCGGGATAATGGGAGTGTGGATGTGTATCAGTGGCATAACTGAGCCAGAGAAACAGACGGTAATTACCATTGCCCTCTCTCACACACCTCTAGTGCGCACACACAGGAAATGGGAAATAGGATCGGGCGATAGCAAGCCACCTAGCCTCCTCACCTCATTCCCCACCAATTCAAACTAATCTACTTCTTGATTTCAGAGGGAAATCAACAAACATTCATTCCATTGAATCCTCACCGCTCCATGTGGGGAAGGAGGGGGCTCTGAGAGTAAAAGCGAGCAATGGGAGCCCATTGAAAATGATTGTCTCATTCAGCCGCGGCACACGCGGAGGCCTTTATCCAAACCTGGCTTGAAGCTCATCCAGAACTTTCTATCACATTACAAGCGCTCGGCACTGGAGTGCCTGAGATTAATCGCAGGTTAAATCTGCGTTTATGTACACTGCATAGGCTCGATGACAAGCGAAACCACCAGAAGGGCAAAGCTGGAAAACATGTCCAGATTTCATCAATATTCATATTAATGGGGAAAAGACAATCCAGTGTTGTTTCACATGGACGTCTCTAGGCGATGGTTCTCTTGTCCACCCGTCGGCTCTTTTTCATCTCTGGGCTTACGGATATCTTATTGCTTTTATTTTCTGTCATTAAATTGTGATAGAATTAAGGATAAGAGCAGCTGGGTACTACATCAATAGAAAATCAATTATATTGTCAAAACTTAGATATATGACCTGCAGTTTTTCATCTGTGCTGAAAGAATTCTAAAAAAAAAAAAGGTTTATTTTTTGAAGTTTAATCACCATTTTCGATCCGATCCTGAAAAGCTGTTTATCTGCTTCCGTGACATTCATATTTGTGACAACCATATCAAGCAATTCAGTGACAAACAAAATAAACAATGGCCAGAGCTCAGCTCATACATTTTAAGCACTTTCCCAGAGGAAATCGACATCTAACATAATTCTCGCTGAAGCAAAATTCAACAGACCACTGGTCTGAACAGACTGTACTCACAAAATGGCAGACATACACAAACAGGATTTCCTCCACATTATCTCATGCCAAAGCGTAGCCGTTTTAATTGTGCTCATTATACGAGCATATTGTAAATCCTCCGCTGCCTCGTCGAGTTCAGACTCGAGAGAGCCCTGGGAGCAGCGTCCGCATTGCCGAAGGGCTCCTCAAGTCCTTGTTGAAATAATTTGAGTATAAAGTTGTGACCTCGAGCACCTGAAGTACCTTTCAAGCTACGCCTTCCAGGATTCATTTCAGCTCCAAATCACAAGGGATTTCTGGGTGGCTACTTCAGACGGCCTTGGGTCACCGACAACCCGGCGATGTCCAAACTGCTCCGTGTCCACCTATGTTGCTCCCCAACCCCCTTTTCTGTAGTTAGTCATAAGAGTGTCTGAAACGCTCTAAAATGACAACATTTGGGAGTGTTTTTCTTCTCTTCTATCTGTTCACTGTTGGAGCTGTAATTGACTTTATGCTCCATTCCCGATATTTTTGACACAGCTGATGTGAGCTCTCAGCGGAGGCTAGAGATATGTCATACAATCCAATCTCCCGCTCCACTCAGATCACAGTCACCATTTAATTAAAGCCAGCAATGAACACTTTATTTAATGGCCTGGCCCCTCCCCCACTCCATTACGCCCACCTCTGACTCCTCACACCTCGCAAAGCATCACACAAGATCCTCAATCTAGTCCTAGTATAACTCAGTAACGTTAGAAAAGATTTCTATTTCATAGAAATGTTATGCCGCACAACTGTTTTCAACATCAGCGTATTTTACTAGGATTTCTAAAGGATCATGATAATGAAGAAATTCAGCTTTGCCATCAAAGGAATAAATTACATTTTGCAATATATTCACATAGAAAACAGCTATTTTTAAATTGTGATAAGATTAACTGTAATTTTAATCCAATAAATGCAGGGGAAAAAAAAAAAACAATCAAAACTGGTGTATTGTTGGGGGTCTCGCAGTTCTACCTGCTGGGCCATACAGTAATTTGCAAGCAATGGGTAATATCGGTTTCTTTGGCAGGAAGATTATCCCTTAGTGAATCTGTCACTTCCCATTTCAGTTAACACACTGTTGAGTAGGGTTCATCACACACTGGAAAAAAAAAAATTCTGCATGGCCGAATACAAAGCAAAAACCACAGTCTTCAAAGCCACACAGAGGGGCCAAAAGAACCGAATTCTGAGGGACTCCATTCACAACAATAAAAGACATGGGCTGTTTTGCCCCCGGACACGATCTGAGAAAGTGGGCTAATGTGTTTTATAAACAAATGGCTTTTATATAGTTGAAAGTGGCCAAAGACACAATGGCACTCCAGGTCTCTTACTTTTGTGTCAAAAAAGGCGATGGGGGTTAACTGGCTTTTGAGCAATGAGAGCACTTTGGTACATGTCATTTTGAAGGGGTTGCAGTTCACTCAAAATCTATCATCTGAGGCCGTTCTTTCTGCGGATGTGGATCAGCACACAGAAGATTTGATTTGACAGGGTCAGAAGGTTGTGCCTAGAGACATTAATAAACTCGCCAAGTCCCCGAGACTCCAGATTCACTTGACCCAACTGCTCCGCTGCTGATCCCAACAAACCTAGCAACAAAATGAAAGTTCAACAAATATCGAGTATATAGTTTCATTTTTTCCCGATTCTGCGATATCTTTGAAATCTTTTCATATTTTATCCTTGAATTATCACCAGACATTTTTCATTTGTTTCATCATAAACTTTTTTGCAAAGATCTGACTACATTTAACAACATAAATACAGTAACATGATTAACAGCATCCATCCATCCACCCACCCATCTATCTCTCTATCTATCTATCTATCTATCTATCTATCTATCTATCTATCTATCTATCTATCTATCTATCTATCTATCTATCTATCTATCTATCTATCTATCTATCTATCTATCTATCTATCTATCTATCTATCTATCTATCTATCTATCTATCTATCTATCTATCTATCTATCTATCTATCTATCATGTTCTCCCTGTGTCTGGATGGGTTTCCTACTGGTGCTCCAGTTTCCTCCAGTATAGTTCCAAGCCTTGTAATGGGGAGGGGTTTGGGAAAGACCTGGCGACCTAAAAATCATTGGCAAGACAATTCATGGACAGCCTCTTGTGTATGGTTACATTTACCATATGCCCATGTATATTACTAAGGCAGGAGATCAGGATATTGTGCTGCTTGCCTTATAGCACAAACTACAACTAATAAAAAATATATTTAAAAAAAAAAATCTATTTTGACTTGAGCCAATGAGTAACCAAGAATAACACCTTACAAACACTCTGAAAATCACATAGCAACAAACTAAAAGTCCTCCAAACACCTTAGCAATGGCATATCAATACCTTTGCAACCACCATAGGTATGTGTACAAGTTACAAGTTCATCCAAAATGGCAAAATGTAATTAGTGTAGATAGTATAGAGATTTAGGGAAAATATTGATGAGAGCAAAGAGAAACTGATCAGCGAAACTCAAACCTGTGTTCCAGTAGGAGCACTACAGATTCAATGTGTCACATGCTCACTTGCTACAGCTGCAGCACGGCTTCAATGATGTTATGTTTTTCAAACTTTGGACTAATAACACATTGGTACCTCAACCGGTCTCTGAGATTTGTTTTCATGATAATCGAATTTAAAGAGTTTTATCTCTTAAAACTGTTTAGCGTATAACGCTAGTATATGGTGCCATTTAATAAGTAAAAAGAAATAAAATATCTTCTTATTAAACTCTCTGTACACTTACAAAGTTCTCAATGCTTCGTTTTGCATGTATGGACCCTCATTATGTTACTGTTTTAGTGTGGGGATATTTTGAGTCTTGTTAGTGGTACTGTATTAACTAGCAATTTCTTTTTACCTATTATATGGCGTTATAATCTAAACAGTTTTTAGAGATAAAAATCTTTACATTCGATTATCATGAAAACAAATCTTAGAGAACGGTCGACTACAGTAGGTACCAATGTGTTATTAGACCAAAGTTTCATTTTGCGCCGGAGTTCTCCTTTACATTTCAGCTGTCCTACATTCTCACTAACTCACATATGCTCCAAAAATAAATAAATGAAGTCTAAAAAAAATGATAAAACATATATATAATTTGATTTTATCAATTTCATTCAAGTGATTGCTTAGCAAGTTCTGAGACTACAGCAGAATGAATTAGACACTCTGAAATCCCAGTAAGACATGCCTGCTGGCCATTCATATATCTCCATAAAAGCCCAGACCGTCTAACAGCCAAGATCAGTTGCACTCCTCTGAACAACCATGTTTTAAAAGAAAACACAAAGAAACAAGATCTGTGCTTTGCAGAGGGACACGTATTGCCAAGCTGCTTATTCACGAATTTCTGTGATGCATTAATTAAGGAAAGGATGCAGGAGATATATGATTGAGAGAGAGAGAGAGAGAGTCAGGGAAAAACAGATTATGTGAGGCACTCTGGAGCTTTCTTCTTCCAAGCAACTGCAATATGGCCGAAGGGATCTGGTTAACCCACTTCTATCAGACGACTGTGGAGTCAGGCTTCCAATGAAAGGAGTTGAGATTTGTTGCTGTAAGACACTTTGTATGTGCCAGGAAACATGCAAATGCTTCTGCAGCATATAGTAGCCTGGTTCGTGGTGTTCAACAGCAAAGACATGATGTCTACAATTAAGTAGTATCAAAGGGACGACCCTCGGGAGAACTACATCAGGCCGGGGACATTGAAAGTTCTTCTGTGCAGAATAATCGGGACACATCATGGGTTTGATTTACAACCGACACACAAACTGATTTAAATATACCTTGAATGCACCACGAGTCACATTGGATAAAACTGCGTCGCCTATTTATAAAAGTAATTGTGCCTGGGTCAATGACATGACAGTTTTATTCCTTTGTAAACTATAATATCTATTGTTTTAAAAATACATCAAATGCAATGCATACATACAGTGACTTGAATGCACCACCTCTTCTATGAAGAAAGTTTTTCATGTATGAATAAAAAAAAATAAATAATAATTGGGTGGTTAAGTCTTATGCTGTCATAGACATTTATTATTATATTTCAGACAAATTATATTAAATAAATATAAATAAATACATTTTATGACAAAGAGGACGCCTAATTTGAACTTTATATGAAAACGCATAGTCAGACCACGTAGTAAAAAAAGAAAATCAGGTAAAATGTAATATTTATGAATTTGTTGATTATGTAAAAATTCATGATATTTCAACATTATTTAATTAATTTATTAATTAAAATACTTATATATTTTAAAACTTAAAATGCGTTGGCTGTGAACACTTACATGCATTAAAGGTTCAGGGAAAATGTTATCAAATGTACACTTCTCTTGAAAATGGTAAAAAAGGCCTTCAAACAACATAAAACAAACATGAATACAAAGAGAACATGGTTCTAAGAACATGTGTCTTAAAACATTTTTTTTTCTTTTACTTTATCATGGAGCCTTATATGTTATTGACCCACCTACACTACCCTCAATATCTCAAATGAATAATTTAGTTTGCCTGGTCATTTTAACATATAATCTAATCACAAGGATGAAAAATGAGTGCAGAACACCAGCATATGCTTGATTCATCTCTGGCTGCACAAACAATGCACTTTGGCAGCATCTGCTGGGGCCCGAAAAAAATTACACACACGCTGTTGCACGAACAGGACACGGACCTGCTCGTGTTCCAGCAGGATGTCCGCAGTCCGTCCACATGCTGTATACAAACCCAAGCATGTGTATCTCATCTTCAGAGTGTGATAATTGAATAATAATCTAATTTGCATTTTCAGACAGCTCCAGCAAGCGGCAAGGATTTCGACTTAACAGATAATGACAATTATCTCAATTTCCTTTAATGTTTTAATTTCGAGCAGGCACTATTATGTGGGAACAGATAGGGTGAGCGATGATTAAAATAGCAACTTGTGTTGGTTTTGCAGCTTTGAAATGACTTGTCCTATCAGAGAGAATGCACATGGGAAGCGTCCCTCTCCATCGCTTTAATTCCCTGGTGTTTAGCATATTGTATGCCCATGGCTGGTAAATTAGTCACATCTGGAATAGCCTAATTAACAGATAGGAGCTTAACCTACTTATCAGAGCAAGCCACTTGGACTTTTTTTCCTTTTTTTTGGTGTAGAGGGTGGGGGCACCAGAGGGTGGGCAGGCAGGCAGGACTGGTGAATGGATGGATGGAGAAAAGAAAGAGTGACTAGATTAGTGCTCGCTAGCTTCCCAGTTTACTGATGACGGTCTTGTTTTTTTTTTTTTTTTTTTTAAAGAAATCTGCCCACCTGCCTTCACACTTACTCATTTCCCACATAAAAGAGCACGGATGATGTCAAGGTGTCAAGAAGCGTGGCTGACAGCCCAACATTACCAAACAATTGGCAGGGGTCAACATAAAAACAATACCACCCTCTCAGACCCTCCATTACAGAAATGGAAAAATTCTGTCAGCCCTGGATTTAATGTTATTTGCAAATGATACAGTACTTTAAGTACCCGCTTATTCCATCTCTCCACCTCTTTCAGCCCCTCTGCTCATTTCTCTCTTTCCTTTCAAGCACAATTAAAGGTAAATAGGCAATAAAGGAATTGCTTTAAGTATTAACGCCGCCCCCATCCCCCCATCTTTTATGGTTTAATGGTAAACATGGCTTTTGTACCACAATTTCCATTAATGTAATCTAATAGCTGTTCTAGTAGACCCCGGCATCACATTATTGATATCTGCAGGATGAAAGCAATTTTTCATTTAATGTGTGAGAGGAAAAAAAAAACAGAACGGTTCATGTGCTAGCCTGGCTGTATAATGGAAACGGAGGAAATAAAATCATTCATGCCTCTTATGACAGTGTTACGTTTTAAAAACCTTCAATAAAAGCGTGGCCTTTCCGATTCCCTCTAATTAATCATCGGCAACCCTTTAAGCGTCGAGGGGATGGGGCGGACGATCTCCGCCGTAAATTTGAGAATGCCGTCTTACATGATAAGACCACTGCGCCGGTTTCAATCCCCTTTGTACGCATCCGGCCTTAAAAAACATTCCCACAGCTAACAGGCGAGCATATTAGAAAATAAAATACAATTCTGCCACCTGACACTTCAATTTAGCCTGCTCCAACTGCTGAAGCCATCAGCCCGCTGGCCTGCCTGCCTGCCATGATGGAGAATCCCCCAAATATCACTTAACTGATCTGAGCCAGGCACGTAATGCTCATGCACTCTCCCCCACTGCATTACCGACACACACTCTCTCTCTCTGCAGTGCGTTCCGCTCACACACACAATCTCATTTTAATTGACTGCATTGTCTGGGCCGGGGCTGCGGGGAGTGCCTCCACCCTCCTCTCTCCACCCTGCCGCTTTGAGGAGTATTTACAATCCGATAATCTTCAAGCTCCTCACCACATCTATTACACTGCAGAAGAACAGACACTGAGAAACCAGTGCCTTTAAAGGGATAGTTCAGCCAAAAATGATAACATGCTCATCCTTTACTCACCCTCATGTTGTTTCAAACCAGTATGACTTTTGTTCTTCTGCGCAGCATAAAAAGGAGATATTTTAAAGAATGTGTAGACCACCATTTTCCAAGAAATTACAATGAATGGAAACTGGATCTTTTGAGCTTCAAAAGGATTAAAAAGCACAATGAAATATTCCAAAAGTGGGGTGTGGAATATACACTTGGGTATGAAAATACTATTTCAGTCTTTTAGTCAATTAATTCAATGTTACTTGCTGTTTCTTTGTTTTGTATTTTTCCAATTTTTTTTCCAATGCAGTAAAAATTGTTTCAAAGTAAATACTACACCATTTCTCAGTGTAGACATCTTCATTTTTGTGAATAATAGACTTTGAAAGATTTCGAAAAAGCCTACACAGTTTCAAAGGATAAGCATTCTTTTGAGTCAGATATTTTGAATGAATTGGTCTAGTTAACATGAGTCATTCGTTCATGAATCGAGCTGATTCTTGAGCTCAGTTAACAGTTTTGATCCCTTTAGTAGTGAACAGCTCTCTGGAGATTATCAGTGAACAACCTAAATTTCAATCTATTCCTCACACAAAGCAATTGTATGACTTTAGAAGACTTAAATATACTGTATAGTGCATAAGTCATATGGACTACTTACAAGTTCATGGTCCTTTTGTGTCCTTTTTTTTAAAGCTCGAAAGCTCTGGCCACAATTTTGTTGTGATTTAATGAGGTAAAAATGACCCATACTTCGTCACAAAAAAATTGTGACATCTTATATCCACCCTTAAAGGGTTAGTTCACCCAAAAATGAAAATTAAGTCATTAATTACTCACCCACATGCTGTATCAACCCTGTAAGACCTTCGTTCGTCATCGGAACACAAATAAAGATATTTTTGATTAAATTTGAGAGCAGTATCACTACAACATAGGCACCCTGAGGGATTGAAACTTGACGGCCCAGAAAGTCAATGAAGAAAATGTTTAAATGTTCCATGTGACAACAGTGGCTCAAGTATAAGTTCATCAAGCGACGAGAATACTGTTTGTGCGAAAAAACGAACAAAAATAACGACTTTATTCCACTACTCCATTCCTTCCTTGTAGGCCTGAGACGAGAGTTCAAGAGATTTCCACGACATATGCGCGAGAATTGCGATCTTCTTCAACAACTTCAGTTTCAGTTCTCGCGCATGCGTCGTGGAAATCTCTTGAAATTTCTTGAACTCTCTTGAATGACTTAATTTTCATTTTTGGGTGAACTGTCCCTTTAAAAGGTGCATATTAGTACCTTAGAGTAGTAACAAGTTCCCTTAAGTTACTATGAACCTTAGGGATAAATAAGGTACTAAGTATTTTAAGGTTACTGCGCCAGTGACAAGCTGTTGTACCCTTAAAAGGTCAACTTTTGTAGAGTGTACATACTGCAAGTAAACATGAAAGTGAGTAAATAAAGACATAACTTTAATTGCTTAGAGTGGGCCTATAAAAGCCAGGTGCCAACAGGAAGCTGCACACTTGCCCTTTGTCTTAACTGCGCTCATTCTCTGCTCTCTCTCTCTCTCTCTCTCTCTCTCTCTCACTGCTGAGGTATGTAGCCGGCATAGCAATCTCCCTGCATCGCCATCCTTCACCACATCAAATGATCATTTAGCACGGCCCCCTCTCCGTGATTGATTGACTCAGCCCACGCCTAAATCACCCTCATAAAACTGGTATTGTGACAATGCTGGGAGTGTGACAGGTTAAGGAATTGTATTGATTCACAACTGCAGTCCTGCGGTGTGACTGAGGCACGTCAGTAGTCTGAAGACCGCAGAAAGAGGCACCAGCTTCGATAATGCGGTTGATTTTCAATACACAAAGAGAATATGCTTTAAACGGGTGCTTTCAAAGTTCATTAGAGAATAGAGCTTGAAGTATCACTAACAGGTTTAAGAGAGGTCTCTGAAGAGTGCCACTAAAAGAACAGTAATGCTTCTAGGACTGACTCCGACCTCCATTTTCTCTCCTCAAATGTAGCATGCTGCCATTCAAAGAAAGCTCATTCAGGACATGCTTTTAAAAAGTGTCCTCGTGGACTGTTCATGTGTCAACAGTCCTCTAGCGTTAAAGGAAAGCTTCCCTGACATAAGAAGGCCTTGGGGTACGTCCCAGCCCAAAAAGTCAGTCATTTTTTCCTGCAGCATGGGAAATAACACAGAGAATTAGCCAGTCGTGAAGAAACACTCTTTGTTTCGGGTATTTTACAGAGGTGGCATGTCCCGTGTCAGTCCTCACAAATCGACAGAGGGCTCCAAACAAATCACAGCCAGCCGAGGCAATATATGAGACTTCAGGCCCCTGAACAAGACTGCTGAAATCAGCAGCTTTACAGGGTCAGTCCTCCAACCACCCTCCCTTTCTCTCTCTCTCACTATTTTTTTTTCTTTCCCTTACTGCCGAGACGCCAAAGCAATCAATCTTAACTAGAGCCATTCCTTCTCTGGAGTGAAGGGTGCCATTTGTTTTCTTCCATTGGGATGCTACCCTTTCCAGTGAATATCTCTCCTGTGCCGATCTTTTTACATTTCCCTTCATTATTGGTTTATGATTGTAATAAGAGCTCTAATGTTCCTGATGCCCAAGACGATCCCCTCAGTTTGTAGTCTGAATACTGATAGTGATTTTACCTTAGAGGGATTTAATAATGATTTACGGCATACATTTTCATACCTTTTTTTTTTCTCAGAACTTGTTCCATTGAAATGAAAGGGTTAGTTCACCCAAAAATAAAAATTCTGTCAGTATTTACTCACCCTCATGTTGTTCAAAACCTCTATGTGCTTATTTGTTCTGCTGAACACGAAGGAAGATATTTGGAAGAATGTTTTAAGCAAACAGATCTCAGTCCCCATTGACTACCACAGTACTATGGTTGTCAATGGGGACTGAGATCTGTTTGATTAAAACATTCTTCCAAATATCTTCCTTTGTGTTCAGCAGAACAAATAAACACATAGAGGTTTGGAACAACATGAGGGTGAGTAAATACTGACAGAATTTTCATTTTTGGGTGAACTAACCCTTTAAAAGCTTTTCAAAGGGTTTATTTCCGCCGTCACAGAAATGCAGAACATATTAAAACAGGTTTCCCAAACACTTCCCCTGTTTGCCATTGGTTGACTAAATGGATAGCCCCCGCCCCTAGGCTCGCACCATTTGTTAAGCCACTGTTGCTGTGTTGGGCTGGCCAGAAAAAGCCACAGAGACAGTGTTCACATTTTATCATGGGAAATATGTCTGGATTTCTTATAGTTGTCTCGACATATTAAGCTTTAACATCTTAAAAGAAATACACACTTCAGCCCTAAATTTGCCTTTGAGTGTCTGAATGGCCCAATGATGATTTAGTAACTGATACCACATTCATTCCTGGTCATGTGTCACTACAGATTTTGACACAATTTGAATTAAATATTTTCCCATTATAGGCGCTGATGAAGAAATGCAGAAATACTGTGGGGGTATTTTTTACATTAGTGACTTCTGAGCTTTTTAAACATGTTCAACTGGCTGTGGGTTAATCGTCCAATAACTGAAGACCATTACTTAGAGCGAAGAATCAAAATATTAAAATTAAGCAGGAAAGCACAACTAGGAGGGACATTATTTGTCAAACACCCGGACAGAGAGACAGGCAAAAAAAGAAGAGAGAGAGAGAGAGAGAGAGAGAGAGAGAGAGAGAGAGAGAGAGAGAGAGAGAGAGAGAGAGAGAGAGAGAGAGAGAGAGAGAGAGAGAGAGAGAGAGAGAGAGAGAGAGAGAGAGAGAGAGAGAGAGAGAGAGAGAGAGAGAGAGAGAGAGAGAGAGAGAGAGAGAGAGAGAGAGAGAGAGAGAGAGAGAGAGAGAGAGAGAGAGAGAGAGAGAGAGAGAGAGAGAAATGGGTGTGGGAGAGTGAGAGATTCCTTTCATTAATCCATGAATGTAATTACTGTATAAACAGCCCCTTCCTCTGATTGATGTCCCTCAGCCATGTTTCATTTACTTCAGCATGTTCTCATATTTGAGTGAAATAAACAAGCATATTCCCACAGGAGTCATTTACATCTCACCCCTCTCATCAAACACATTAAAAGGCAGCTGAACCCCCGCTCCATTTCGCCGACATTTCCGGTCTGCCCATAAGAGTCGGGGTATCGAGGCATCTGAAGACGGAGTGACGGGTAGTGAAATAGGCCATAGATTATACATAAAAAAAAGATGATGGATGTAGAGAGGAGTCATTTAAATCCACATCTCAGCTGCTTGTGCTGTGGAGACGCCTGGAGAGGTTCAATCATTCCGGCAATTCTACAAATAGCTTTTCACTCAATGAAGCATGCAAGAGTTGGACCTTGTTTCAAAAATACACCAAATGTGAAAGGAAGAGAAATTACCCTCCTGAAAATTCACATAGGGGTCAGATCAGTAAGTTTGATCATATGCTTCACACAAATAAGCCTTATAATCAGCTGTGTTCATGAAATATTGTAAACATAATGACGATACATCATGTCATGAATCTTAAAGCACATGACCAACACTCAATATTATGAGTTATATTAGGGGTGTCAATCACGTTTTGTCGGAGCTTGCAGGATGTTAAGAGGGGACAAAAATAAATGAAACATTCATGTGACTTTATCATGATAATTTCATAATTTTCCTTTTTTTAGTGACAGTAGATAATTATCAGTGGCGAATAGTGAATTTCACAATTGTTTCCAATTCTCCACTGAATACGAGACTTATAATTAAAGTTAGCATATTTTTATGCCTAATTCTAGAGCAGTGAGAGGTTTTCTTTTCTTTGTCAAATTGTATATATACAGTATACACATGAACACATTAAAAAGGTCGCTGAACCAAGCTCAGGCAACATTTCCATTCTATTATGGGAATTTTATTATGCTATAATGCTTTATACAGCACTCTTCAAAGTTGTAACCATAAACAGTTAAGTATTATGTACAGTATATTATAACTGTGGTTACAATTTAGGAAAATATAATAATATAAGTATTATATAATCAAATAATCATTTTAAAATGTTATGTAGTGACTATGAATACATTAAACGGGCACATTATATATGTGATGCGTTCTTAAAGAGAAAGACAATGTTTTCAGCTTGCCACTATAAATTGCTGTTTTCTGCTCTAAACTAGTGAATTTTTTTTCAGGATATATCCAGAGATGATAAACAAGAGGTAATAGAATAATAATTTACTGAAAAGCCAATTTTGACCAAAAAAAAAAATGGCATTCGATATATTTTTAGACCTTACTGAAAACGTACTAGCCCGACATCCAACGGGTTTTCCCAGATCACATCACATATGCTGTAAAGTAGGCCTAGTATATAAGTAAGTGTGATAAAATGTATTCATTGAGGTCCACTTGAATCAGTTTTTTGTCCATTAAAATTGATTTACCGTAAAATAACTATTCAAATAGATGAATAGATTAATTGTTTAACAAAATGAACACACTACCAATCATTTCAGCAGTGACTATGGTGTACTGCTTCACCTTTGACAGAACAATGGCCTGAAAAACTGCAGGTTGCCCATCATGGGATGCATTTGCAGGTCTCCATCAGCACCATGGACAGTTGCTGTTGAAGGGGGCTGAATGATGCATCTGGATTTGTTTGGCCTTAAGGCCTTCCCAGGGCATTCTCCAGTTAGTCTGGTGCATAAAGGTTATTTCCACCAGACCGTCAACTTCCTGTCATAAATCCCCACGCAACAAGCTGAGGCCCCAGTACATGCACACATATTCAGACATCATATTTGACTTAAATCCCTCTGCTATTTGTTTGGTTTGACACTGGTGACACTTTGATTAATCTAATTTGCTCGCTTGCGTTTACAGCTTCGGCGGCAATGAATCTTTATTTTATATGGTCAAGCGCTGGCATTTCCCTTCAGACCGGGCTCGGAGAGGAAAGAGGGGGGTTTGTTGAGTGCCTCAGCCTTTCTGAGACGTAGCCTTCTGTCCATTCTGTCCTGCCTAAATTATGATGCACTTTAATTAAATTAAACCCTACACAAGCACTTAGACCAACTGCCAGCCACGAAGAGATTTTCTTTCCGAAAAACAGCACATTCACAAAGCCTTTCCAATCATGTTTGGCACACTGAACGATATAGCAAATATTGACAATATGATGATTTCGATTTTAAGCAACAATGTTAGAATCACAGTTAATTAAAAAGTTTTTCATTTGCCCATTAAATATCCTGAAGATTGTGTCTTCATTTTAGTGTCAAAACTTACGACAGATGTTACTAGCATCAGTAGCAAAAAGTTGAATTATTTCCATTAAACATATCAATTTCTGATTTAACAATTCAGCCATCACTCAGTGCCTGCATGTCACAATTTTCTATACCATAAAATGTTTAATAAACATATATTTTGTCAAATATCGAACTGTATTTATTATATTGCTACACTATCTTTCAAAAGCTAGGGGTCAATAAATCAATATATAAATATTATAATAAATATTGATTTAAATTGACGAAAACCATTAATGATGTAGCAAAATGTTTCTATTTCAAATAAATGTAGTTCTTTTGAACTTTATATTCAAGTAATAGTAAATGTTTCTTAAACATCAAATCATCATATTATAATGATTTCTGAAAGATCATTTGACACTGAAGACTGGAGTAGTGATACTAAAAATTCAGCTTAGCTAATTATATTTAAAAAAATAAATAAAAATTGTAACAATTTCACAATAATGCTGTTTTTACTGTATTTCTGATCAAATAAATGCAGCATTCATGAGCAAGAAACTTCTTTCAAAATATCACTCTTACTTATTTATTTATTTTTATCTAATTGCCTATTTTATTTTTTTTTTTTATAGAAAATATAGTGTTATTAAATAATGGAACCATTCTTTCAACCAAATAGCCACTGGGGTTATTCAAACAAATCAGCAATATTTACCTACATATACTTTTCATGCAGGCACATATTGGGGGAAAAACATGGCTTTAAAAGCTATGTATTTATCACAACCAATAATGTGTAATATACTTATTTGATTGGATCTGAAATGAAAACTGGTGCCTATAACTTATTTAAATTTATAAGGCAACAATTAATCATACTTACATATTTCAGTCTGATGATCTTGTATATCTTTTTTTGATTCTTCACTGCTGCCATTAGTCGGCGGAGAGCAAAATACCCATTTTTTTTTATTCTTCACTGCTGCCACTGGTCAATGGAGAGCGAGTTACCCTTTTTTTTTCCAGCAGTACTTTGACAGATGATGATGGCACGCTGTAACTTAGGAAAGAATATGCGCCCCAGTTGATGGAGAGCAACGCTTTATGGGATGAGTACATGGCCTTATGGGAGACTGAGGCTAACTGTGCTGCTCTCGCTGGAAAATGCCTCTCACAACGTCTGAGTGACAGCGCTGTGCCTAGCAGATCCTCGCTGAATGAGTGACTGCTTCTCCTCAGGCCATTTTACTGACCTGGGAAGGGGAAGGGGGGAAAAAAACTGTTGCAGCTCACACAGTCTCCAGAATAAATGGAGGTATTAAGCTTGATAACTAAAAACCGCACATTTGATCCTGCCATCCTCAGCATTTTTCCACACATAATTCTGGGCAGTTGAAAAGCATTTTGTGAAAGCTGCCGAGGTTAGCAATTCTGACTCCAGGGTTTCAGCACAGATAACAAGCCGGTCAATATTCAAAAAAGGGGAATTTAATTGGCTATCCCCCTCATTCTCCCCCTTCTCGAGCCGTTACCTGCCAGAGTGCCAAGGGGGGCTTGTGGCGAAACGTATTAGCATGACTCTCTATTAGCCTGCCTGGCATTAAGAAGCAGTGCTTTTCATCAACACAGCTCATTTGCTCTGCTCTTTCTCAGCGCCTAACACAACACATTTGCTATTGTGTTTGCGCTTTAGGAGCCTGATCAACCCATAGCGACAGTTTTGGCCAACGAAATGCACGGCTTGGCCAGTGGTTGCGGCAGGGCCACTGGCCCTATATTAGATTACAATGGACACCCAGACTGTGGAGAATCATGTGTGCCACAATAGAAACAAACAGTTATTTCAGGTTTCTCGTTCCAAAACCCTGCCCAGGGAGACGATCTCTAGTGAGGCGCCTATGACTCACAGGCTTGAAAATAACTCCACTCATTCCAACACTTACTCTGCCACTCAGTGCAACAATAATATTTCTGTATCTATAACAGCAATCGTCAATTCATTAAATGGAAGAAAACCCCTCTCAGCTGCTGCTATCATCTGCGATTAACAAAAGGGAAATGCTGAGCAGATGATTACGCTGCTCTGTGTCACCGTTTCGAGTGTACAAGCAAGAGGGAGAGAGGTTAAACCTCAGTCAGATGTCACTTCCTCACCGCAACCTTTGGCCCGGAGTGGCTTTTCATCTCACCGTGAACTCTCACAATCCCTGAGGTGCCTCATCTTCAACTGCATCACAATTACCCTCTGGTGTCGTCTCTCTCTCTCTCATAAATCCTTTTCCCTCTCCTTTTCTCTGTTCCTTTCTTCTCCTGATCCTCTGAATTAGTATTCTCTGTCATGTCGTCAAGCCAATGGAAATCTTTGGCACATGCGTTGTTATTATAGATTCATGAAGAGAGATGTGTGAATGTAGGAGATTTAGAAAAAAAACAACAACAAATCTGACAGTTGCGTTATAACTTTTACTTATCAAACTTATTCATAAATATCTGTTGAATAAAGCACATTACAGCACAAAGTGATAGATGGATGGATCTGTCCAGAACATGGATGAATGGATGGATATTCAGTATCATTACTCCGGTCTTCTGTGTCACTAATATGCTGATTACAATAAAAAAAAATATATATACACACACACACACAAACAGTCACACATTATTATTAATACTTACTTAAAATCTTGTTCTTTTGAACTACTTCTGTCAAACTGTGACCAACTTATTCATTTAATTAATAATAATAATGGAATCCTTTTGAGAGCATATATTTACACCCCTAACTGGGCACACATAAATAAAATATCCTATATACAAAAGCTACAGTGTGAAGCATGCAGTGCAATAACACATATTTCTGGTCAGCAACACAGCAGATGTCACTATGTGTACCGGCTTTGGTTGACATGGTGCAATTTCCCATAACCCTGTCAGGACAATTACACCAGGAGCACGGCTACTCACAGATACAAGCCTCCACTCTGAGTACATCAGAGAGAGAGAGAGAGAGAGAAATGAGAAAAGGGCTTGAGAACTGAAACCTCCAAGTCAAACAGAGAGGATGAGATGGGTTGATCTAAAAACCTAAAGGCTAGTACAACAGATAGAGGGGCTGTACTCTGCAGTGAGACATACGGTCTCGTTCTCTCTTCCCCCTCCCCCTCTTCCTCTATCCTGCACCTGGGACCAGTGGGGCTGTGTAGTCATCTCCTCTCTCTCTCTAGCTCTCTGTACTCTCCTGAGCAGCAGGCTCTTAACCAGACCAGGCAAAAAGCCCACTGAGACCTGACAGCTGGAGCCTGTCTCTCCAGAATGTGCCATAACACTGGAGTCCTATCCTGAGGTGTTCAGCCCTCCAGCCCCCCTCTCCCTCTTTCTCTAATATGGGTGAGAAGATGAAGACTGACATGACCCAGAGGACAGATTGCTTTAAATTGATGTGACAAAAAAAAAAAAGCAGGGGGAAGGGTGTATGTGTCCATGTGTGCACATGTTTTCAAGACAATGAGAGTTTAAACTGTAACTTAAATAGTCATTGAGTGACATGTGGTATCAACGGGACCACTCTTTATCATGGTTGTGGCCCAGATGCAAATGACGGTGGGGTTTGGGGCCTTCGACCAAACTGATTAAGGTTGAGCACCTCCAAAAGAGCTTGGACGGGTCTTAAAGGTATTCTTTTTCACATACAAGTAAATACTAGTTTCAACAATGTTTTAATTAAAGATGCAGTAGAACTATTTTCATATTATGGATGATAAATAAAGCATCGCTAAAAAAAGGAAATAGGAAATATGCCAACGTAGGACAGATTCATACCGTTTCAAGAGTGATGGATGGGTTAAATGTTACACAACAAAATTATTTTTATTCACTATGGTTTGTGCATCCCCATCTCAAATGTGGCAAAGGTAATCTAATGTAAAAAGGGGAAATTAACATGCACAATTAACCAATATTAACTGATATTAAAAATCTACGACAAAAGTTGGATTACAAGTTGGACTCTAACTGTTTGGGTAAGATAAGATGAACCTTAACTGAAAGTGCCATGGAAATGACTTCAACCATACTTTAAGATATTAAGATATAAAGGACAGAAATTATTTTATAAAGTGTTCTCCCTGAAAGTCATTGTACCGTATTAACTTGTCAGTTTTTGAGACATACTGTATTAATTTCATCAGTATGCAGGGGAATGAAGACTAAGTTTGGGATTGGTCCACAGTACCCTGCATCCAGTTAAAAATGATTAATGATACACAGTGTAACAGAACTCCAAATGTATGCAGCAAATTACAGCAGCTTACAAATGCAGGACATGTTTCCCTGCTTAACTACTGACTAGTAGCCTGGTAATTTGTTTTTCGCACAGCTCCACCGTGTTATTAAATTATCACATATTAGCCAATATTTAAGTGCGCTCCCTCAAGCAATTTGCAGAAATCAGAAAAGAGCGAGCATAGCCGCCCTAATCAAGGTTGGATAAACAAATGCTAATTTTGAGGCTGAACTATGGCAAGGTGTAAGCCAAGCAAACATCTGTTAACATGCCTAATTTGTAAGCATATTAAACAGGGAGAGTATCATCAAGAACAATCCATCATTTTGGCAGCAAACCAATGTTTACTCAATTAATACAATTCATCTGAGATTTCAATAGGCTGGACACAAAAATCAGAAAGCAAAAGTATATTTCTTTGGAGTCAACATTGCTGGAGTGATTCGGGTCCAAAGAAACGCATTCATTTGGGTTTTCAATGGAGAAAAGGTAAATGTACAAACCTCAAGTTTTATAACGAAATAATCTGTTTTAAACAGAGACGTTCTGTTCAGTAATTCGTTCATGATGATCAGAGAAGGATTCAATACTTCTGCATGTGTCACATAATAATTCTCATTCACCAGTATTTTGGATTAACCTGCCCACTCACAGTGTAATACTTCCTGTGCATGGCTCTGTATTCATCTACACCAACTCACTTCCTCTTCCTTTCTCTCTTTCTTCTCTCATCAAACTTTCTGTAAAATATAGTGCATAGGGAGATATGTGACTTGCCCCAGAAAACGGCTCCAAACAGGGCTAATCCATTGTGAGCATTCCCGATCACTCAAAACAAAAGATCCAAGAATAAACTACTTTAACTGGCAAAGCATTTATACTGCATGGGAAGACGCTGGTCCTCTGGTGAAGCGCGAATGGGTGAAAATGACATTTCTGTGCCAAGCCTTTTATCCGTACGGTGCCCAAATCTCAATATTTGTTTTTAGCTAGCCTACTTATATTGTGAGCTAAAAAAAGGTCAATGGGATCTCATTAGATCCATCTGTGGAGAACAGTTGCGTAATGCAGTAAAAATACAAACGCTGTACCCTGCATTTGTTTTTAATCATCGTGTTCTGATAGGCAATAATGCCTGTCAAAGAAAAATAGATGGTGAAAACATAGATACTTTGGCTTCGGTTCAGAAAAGCCTTTTTCAGTACCTCTGGCTGGAGAAAGAAGAGGAGCACTGTGCTGCATATTGAACAGGAATACAGGTACACAGTCGCATTTCGGCGCCGTGTGAGAGTGTGGCATAGAGAGAGTGGAGTCATGCCTGTGGAAGAAATGGTCCCAACCGAGTCATTTTATCCCTTTTGACTGAATTCTTAATTTCATGAAATAATACTTTATACATCACCACTTCAAGACCTTGTTGCAACCCCAGTGGGTTTGTAAAGCAAGATAGTGTGCCATTCAGAATTGAAGTGCCTTTCAAATTCCAATTCAAATCCAAATTGCAGGTTGAAGATAAATGTAAGGAAGTAGAATTGAAATGAGCTGAAATGTATACTATACAACTGTAATTTTGAATGCTGAATAAAGTCGTAGTTTTTGTTATTTTTGGACCAAAATGTATTTTCGATTGGGGCTGGGCGATATGGCAAAATATATTATCACAATATTTTTTTTTTCCATATTGATTGATATCAATATTTGTTACGATATATAATTTAATAATGCTACCCGTTTGAAGAGTAGACTGATAATGATGCCTGAAGAGACCAGAAGGTTTAATAGTTGAAAGTAGCCTATATAGTTTAGTAACATACAAATTTGAATAACATAATGCAAACATGTATAATATATTTTGGTATTAAATAATATTGCTCCTTTTTGATCGCTTTTCACGGTTGATTGTTGTTTAGGTAACTTACAGCCCCGCTTGCGCTGCTAACAGCAGAAGGACCACTAGCATTTTGGCCAAAACTTGTGGACGGACTAACATTAACATGAGCCCGCATTTTCATACTCTCGGTATGGTCGCTGAGATGGTACCTTTTCAGGTGACTGAAAAAGGTAACAAAAAAGGTCACACAGTGTCAATTACGTGGAAGTGGTTTGGATAGCTGAAAAGCGACAGAAGGTCTGCAAAATATGCCGTCGGCCGGTAATAACCAAGACGGGAAACACTATCACTTTTCCAAACCACTTCCATATAATTGACATTGTGTAACCTTTTTTGTCAACAATTTCCTCAGCTTTGGAAGATAGTGCTTTCGTGTATGTCGGTTCCGCTCATTTTTTCTTTACATTCACTTTCTTCACTAGCGGTTGCTCAAACAGTGCTCTGTTAGCAAATGGGCGTGTACTAAGACGCACAAGCCAAAATCTGCGGTCTGACCGGCTGTTGTCTGTTTATTTCTGATTTATAATAGGTCGTCTATCCATATCGAGTAAAACATTTGTAGTCTAAATAAATCTTACCGCGATCCCATATTGAGATTGTTTTATCACCCAGCCCAATTTTCGATGCTTCAAAAAATTCGAACTAACTCACTGATGTCACATGGACTACTTTGATGATGTCTTTATTTCCTTTCTGGACAAGGACAGTATACCGTACATACATTTTCAATGGACGGACAGAAAGCTCTCGTATTAAATCTAAAATATGGCTTGGAATGACTTAAGGGTGAGTCATTAATGACATAATTTTAATTTTTGGGTGAACTAACCCTTTAATACTATGGATGCGTAGCGTGGGAAATGGCCTTAGGTAGCGGCACGTCATGGAGACGGTGCAGACGATGACACTGGTGTGTTTTAGTAAGGGGCTCGTGGGAAGGAGTGAGAACGGTCTTTTCACTGTTAGAGAGTTTCAGCAGGGGAGGGATATCTCTAAGACCTGCCGTGATAAATCCCAGCAGCCGCTCTCCAGCGCAGTGTGAAGTGCTGTCACTGTCTATGAATATGGTGTGAAGTGCTCCCCAATTACTTCACAAGTGAGAAAAGTTTGGCCTTGCCTTCATTGTGCAAATGTTTGTCAGATTCTGCAGAGAGGCCTCAGAGTACTGGGCTTCAGCTCTAAAAATGCACAGTAAACGACTCCTGCGCTGCTCTTCTTAATTACGCTGACAACGGCATGCGGTAGCGTTCAACAAACTGATTCACAAAGAATAATCTGCAGTTACCACTATAAAAATCACCATACTTTACAGATCCCATAGCGCTGTGACAAATGTATATCCACATGGATTTGGAGATGATTACAGCTAGCAAACTCTAAAACCAGCTTCTGCACTAGCTCGCATAGCAATTACTGTCAACAACTATGACAAAGACTGCAATGGTAATCCTCATTTAAATTGAAAAGTCAAACTCCTTGGGGACACCACGTCGCCTAGGACCACTAAAAAGGCTTTTGTTTGTGATATTTTGCTGTATTCAGTACATGTTCGAAGACCTTTCTTAAAAGTCCTCAGGCTAATAAGTCGCGCCCTCCGTAGAGTTCACCATTTTCACTTCAAACAATTGCCATGGTCTCAATTTCACTGACTTCACACAAAAAGTATAGGGATAATCAGCATATTAAAGCCAATGCTAGAACCATATGTTAATTATGTAAATGATTCATTTTAATCAGCTCGAACCATGTAACGAGTTACTGGGAAAGCGAATGTAGGGACTTATCAAAAATGTCATTAATATTCATCCGGATGGCGCCATGTGAATGTACTCATCCGCACAGATGAATTAATAGTTTGATGAGGGATGAAAGTGCTGGAGGAGGTGTTTGTGAGGAACCATCTGTCTAACTTTGAATCCCCTCCAGAACTGTTCAGCCCACAGAGGGACCACTGGAAGAAAGGACATGCAGGGCGGGTCTCTACTGTAAAACGCAAGTAAAGAAATTTGAATTAATATGTCGCATAGAAACAACATTGGTTAAGAGATGGGTGGTGGTCAACAAGGTTATTATTATTATATCATAAAACAATAAAATATATTTTTTAACTACAGTTTTTGATAACAATACCTTGCTGACCACCACCCAAAAATTCTTTCAAAAAAAAAAGAAGATATATTTAAGTAAAAGGCAGGTAAAGAAATACCCTCTCCCTGAAGATGGCAAAAGCATGCTGGTTGTCCTGATATTGTCGTTCTTGTCAGCACTAATTAAGTGTTTTTGATCACTGCTGATGTATCCAGAAAAAGTTGCTTATTCATAAACATTGTCCTTTGTATGCCATATAATTAGCTGGGCTTGTGATTATTTGCCCATTAGCCGTAATTAACTGACGTTTTAACTAAAACTACCCTTTATCTACTGTTCATGGCGCATATTTATTTCTCTGTGAAAGGGTAACCCTTCATCATAGCTGTGCGTCCTTCAAAGATCTGGTACAGACCATGTGCGTTACGGGTGCCGAATTGAGTTCAGAGCAAAGGGCCTGGTAATGTGCAAGCTGGCGTGAACGGAAAGAGCGGCCCTGTGCTGCCTGTGGAGCAGTGGTCCCTCCTCGTGGTTCCTCCGCCCCTGGCACTGCCCAGTACCTCTCCATCTGGACCCATCATCTGTGCCGACCTGCCGGGCTCATGTCCCCATCCGCCCCCACCCCTCCCTGACACTGCCTGATCGCCTGCTCCAACTCTCTGTGGCCAAACACTGGCCTGACCACAGGTCCTGCTTTACAAATCTGAGTCAACTACACGGAGCAAAGAGTCTGTATAATGACAAACACAACTACAAATGCATCTAGGAGGTTGTGCAGTTGTCAGCAAGGTTATTATTATTATTATTATTTAAAACTAGTAGTGAAAGAAATTACTTATAAAACAAAAAAAGTTAAACAATTTACATACAAATTTATATATATTTTATGTGAAATTATTTTTTATTAATATTTAATTCAAATTTAAAATCCTTTTTATTATTATTTTTGGAAATCACTATTATTTGTTTTCATAGAGTAAATAAATACATAAACATATGTTTGCGTATTTTACTAAAAATGTAGAACATATTTCAATTTTCACTGTTCACTTTTGTTATAGTTTTTTTATTACGATAACGATAACTACGATAACTACTTTGGTGACCACCACCCAACTCCTTGCAGTACTCATTAGCATAGCCTTATCAACAGCAAATACAGTTTCTGTTGGGCTAAACGGCACATTCATTTTAACACCGCAAAGCACTTGGGTCCTTCAGATTCAGCAGCAGTAGATGAAAGCGGTCTTGTCCACATTATGAGATGTGACATCTCAGAGCCCTGAGCCTCATCATCCATCTGGGGGTTTCAACATAAGACGGACACTCGCACTCACTCAAAGGAAACTTCTCGTGTCACACTTTAGTATAGTTCCCTAGTTCCTGACACTCCATCCTCATGTACATCCCAGGGTTCATTGGCAGGAGAAATATCACAGCACTAATGTGACATATCAAAGCACAACATTGCACATTTACTTATGGTAAGAGATCATTTTCCACCACGGCACGGAGACAAACTCTGGAAAGCTAAATATAGCTTGTGGCATAGCTGGCTCAGGCTGTAGCCTGAGATTAAAGCATGTTTCATTCCATTTGATGAGAGTTTGATATTTTTTGTTGAGGGAAAGAGTCATGGACTTTATTGCCTTTAGAGAATAAAACAACGGTGGATTTTTTTTATACAAAAGCTCAGTGGGATCACTAACATGATGTGATTCAGCCACTACATTTGTCTAAGTGATCAAGACTCTCATTGACTAATTTAATAAAACAGCACGTCTTCTTGTGAAGCTACGGCAGAGACATGCCTACAAGAAAAAAAAAGATGGACTGAAGGCTTTAGACATGTACAAATCATCTGATTTAAATTAATATATTGGCTAGATTCACAGTACTTGCCGTTGGATTTTAAAACCCAGCAGTCTACAAGCTTGTAAAATCTAAATATAGTTCATTACTGAGGTAAAAGCACAATAAACACTCACAGTACAGCGACTTACTTCAGAGGGTTTGAGAGTTTCATTTGAACACACAGAAAAAAGCAAAGCATATAAATGATATCCAACATAAAAGTGTTAAAACATTTCAGGATGTTTCTCCATTGTTGCTTTAGGTGATTGTTCTGTCAGGCTAAGCCTTTAGCTCTTGCATACAGAGGATAAGCGTTCAGGCGTTTGTTTCACTGGCACACCAGTGCTGGGTTTTGATGTCTCCTCAATATGCCGCGAGATTCTGGGTTTAAAATGGATTAAAAGGATCAGGTTTTGTTGATATTACTACCCATATGAAGTCCCAGCGGTTGAGATAATGGGTTCATAAGGAGTGTATATGTGTTCAAGAACTGTAATCTCAATGCAGGAATTTCTTCCAGCAGGAACCATTTCATGGTCACAGCCTTCACGGCGACTTAATAAATAAAGATCTTTTTGATGACCTCCATAAGATATGCGGCGCTAGCTACTATAAATATGTGCGTACACTTTGAGTGGAGGATGGGAGCTATTGCCAATTTGACATTACCATAATTCTTCTTACCACTGGAAGCTTTTCTTTAAATTTAGCAAAGGTTAAAGGAGCTTCCCACCTCTAATCTGCAGGACTGATAAATTGAAGAGCCAACTCGGAGAACAATCAAGTTCACGGGGGGTTAATACAATAAAGACCAAATAAAAAAGGCCCCAACATCAATATCATCAGCCTCACTGATGTGTGTGTAGTGGCGTTTGGTAATAACCGGAACATTCCAACAAATCAATGGTTATTTAATTCTCACTGAGCTTCTGAGTCCATTAAACCTGATTACTTTCACCCATTTTCTTCTGGGTGCTGTTATTTTTCCAATGCAGGCACTTAATCTATAAGGGGGACTTATGAGGACCTTCAAAAGCAATTTCAGCCTCTATTAACATAGTATGCTAGGTGCCATTTGACTATAATTATTTATTGGACAGTAGCTTGTGGAGCAGCCTGAACCCAGGTTTGACCCCACACTAGCATAAAACAAAGCCACAAAAACCCAGAGTGCCTCAAAATCTTTGTTAGCAATACGCTGGTTTCCAAGAAAGAAAAAAAAAAGGAGAATGAAACCTCAGGAGGGAAGCAAATAAGGTCATATTGGTGAAATATACAGTCATGACATAAACAGAGCAGAGATTTTAAAGACTCATTAGGATCGACCAGATCTGTAACAATCAATCATCTTTTTGGTGATCCAAGCATTTTCTCATTCAGGTCAACAACAACAGCCTGATTAATGTGGTGTATGCTGTATGACCCACTTCTCAGATGAGCAGAACAGCCCTGCCACGGCACTACACATGACCACGTGCCTGTATAAGACCGGAAAAGGCACAGAGTGTTAACCAATATCAATATCTTTCTATTCAAGAAAAAAGGGTGTTTTTTTTTTTTCGGCGAGCTCATCACATAGAGATAGATTGAATGCACACTTAGACATAGAGAGAGTTAATCCGCCGTGTGATTGGGTAAACAAATACACTCAAATTGATCTGGTTTGACTTGCCGTCAAAAACCGAACAGAATCCTGTACTGATCATTGCACTGACTGAGAAGATCTATTACCCTATCACATGGGCTCACTGCCATTTCATTTACTACTAAATAGCTCATGGCTTGATTTCCAGCTCTACATCCACCCTGCTAAGCAGGGAGGTATAATAAGGGGTGGGGTGAGGTGGGGGAGCTCATGTTGGCAGCCATTAAAAGCTCTGGAAAGTGCATTTGCATTTTGTCCCATCAGCAGGATAGATGGTCATTAGTAATTGCCTATGATACCTTACAAGAGACCACAAGAACGAAAACAAAGCAAGCACTCAGGCATCAATGCTGTAGTATGTCACTATGTTTACAATATAGGGATGCATTGATGTAAGATTTCTGGGAAAAAAAAAAAAACAATAAGCCAAATTATTATCATTTTATAGCCACTAGCTAATAATTGGCCAATACTTTGCAGGAGCAATGAAATACAATATCATAGATTTTTTTTGTTGTTATTATTTAAATGTACAGTATACAATATAATAAATGAATATAGGCCAATTCAAATGTACCGTTCATCCAGACAGGTCCTTCTATCTTGTACATCTCCATGACTCACTCATTGTTACTCATATTACCATGTAAGATGAGACATAGAAGTAAACTATCGATTTAATGTGTTATATTCACTTTGCTCTAATGATTAAAAAGACAGATTCTTTTTAGCAAGTATGCCCACTTCAAAGCTGCCATTTTCCAAACTCATGCTTACACAACCCTTGAATTTTTCAAACAGTACTAGCAACTTTAATTGATTTACTAGCCAAAGTCTACACCCTTTCAGAGAAACCCATGTGTAAAATATAGATTCCGACTGCCTGATAAGTTACTTGGCGTGTATGAGATGATGCTGAGACGAGTCAGCTCAGGGTGAGGTGGGGGTACTGGTGGGCCTGGAAAGGCTGGACTGGAGTGCAAATCTCCTGCCCTGTGGTCAACCTCCAGGAGCAAGGGCATGAATGTTAAGCAGCCTGGGGATCAATACAGGCGAATATAGCTCAACTGCACCATTTGTTCAGCCATGAGAGATGTCAATACACAGATTAGGGTGATCCATCTTTTTGATTTCCCACTGTCTTCCACATGGACTGCATGAGGGCTTTTGCCTGTATTAAAAGTGTTTGCTTTCTCAACCATAAAAATTCCAATTATTGCTCTAAGTGCAGCAGTGCTGAGTCGCTTGTTGGGGAGCAGCTCCAACGTTATGACGTGAAATAAAGAAGGGAAGGGGGCGAACGGCGAAATGAAAGAGGCCTTGCGGAGGAAAGAGAATATACTTTGTGAGACGACAGGAAGCAGATTGTCTTCCTACTGTAATGCCCTGACTTGATTCATGCGTTATAGTCAGAGCCAAAGGGGGGAGGGGGAAAATGCAGATATCAATGGCGGTTCAGTAGATTGTGTTGTGATGCCATCAGAT
Source organism: Pimephales promelas (assembly GCF_016745375.1). The sequence continues at coordinate 17,966,709 of NW_024121321.1, forward strand.
ATCTGAGCATGGATTCAGCATAACCTCGAGTTTCAAAATTTGGCTCTCACATGGCGACATTTGCGAGGCATTTCAAACTGAAACGCATAGCTTTCCCCCTATTTTTCCCTCATCAAGTGAACTAAACTTTCCTGGAAAGAGCTCCTGACCATTAGTAATTTGTTTTTCATGTTCATTTCAATTCCCGAACTCCTCCAATAATAAAAATGTTGGCGAAATAAAAGTAATCGGTGTTTACAGTTTTGCCAGCAGATATCTTTTTTTTTTTCAATTCACTTATGGCTGAACTGTAGCGAGTGCTTGTTTCTTGAGAGGGAGAAACAGTAACATGCAGTGATTACGGCATTGGCAAATCAAGCCCTGAACCAAAAATGCAAATAGAAAATGCAGAATAATTTACCCAAGAGACATTTGACTCTTAACTGTAAGGCAGAGGTTAGACATGTGGCATATTGTAAGGGTTCAAAGGATAAGAGTCTCCACTAATTAGCAGGCATACTGCCCGTCTCCCAACATGCCTTCACATTTGAAAACAGACGCCTTTGGGGAGGTTGCAGCTTGTGTTGAGCAAGACAGTCATAGGAAATGGATTAAGAAGCTTATTAATGTAATGTTTTCAATGCACTGTAGGAGTAATGTACGTTTTTGAAAAGGAAAAAAAAAAGAAAGACTTCTGCTCACTAATCAAAGCACATTGCAAGATGAAATTATGCTTTTAAACAGGTAAATTAACATAAGTTCCATGGCAGACAAATCAAATGCAGTTTTCTACCAGCGAGTCTGTCACAATCAGCATGTTTAATTCACAAAACAGACGAGAGGACCTGCAGTAGTCTTTGATGATGATTTCCTCTATGAGTGAGCCAGTTCAACACCTCTCTCTATGTTATCAAACCAGCTAATGGAGTAACTACAGATGCACAAATCATTGGTGGCTGGCTGCTACTTCATTCCCTGCATCAGGGCTTTTTGCCTGAGAAATTCATCCTGCTGTTGCATGTCTAAATATGTGGGAGCACCTCTGACAGAATGAGGCTCTGGTGAGGACACAAATATGGCAATGATTCCACCCAGTTAGACTTTCAGAGCACCGAAAGGGCTTCCACTGCGAGACCTGTAATTAATAAAACCACAGAATAATGACCAAAGATTTTGGCACTAACAACATTTTTGTAAGCAAAGAAACTGTGCGTGTAAAAAAGTTGTACTGTAAACTCTTCAAGCTTTAAAAGTCAAAATGGAGTGGGGTTTAATTTTAAGTTGAATAATATGAAAGCATTATGAATAAACATTAGCAATATTATTTATAAATTAACACTAACCTGGATTAAGAAATTCTACAAACATTGATTATTGTTCATTCATGATACACAAATAATTAACTAATTTTAACAAATTAAACCTTACTGTAAGGTGTTTCCACTAAAACTCTAAAATGCACAATAGGCATATATCGGTATCGCCCAATAATAGCATGTTTTTGCTAATATAATTAGCATTGTAGCAACACAAACAGGGACAATGCTATGCTTTTAGTTTTTGAATTTGGCCAAAAGAATGATCAAGTCAACCCGGTCTCATCCCAAATCGTCATATAACTGACGTTTTGGGACGTCTTTTGACCATATGTCAATATTCGCCTTTTTAGGGCCCCCTTAAACGTCGGTAGATGAGGTTATGGGATCCTAACTCTACCCCATACCTAAACCTAACCCTAAACCTAACCCGTCACCTAACTGACGTTAAAGGTAAAGCGTCAGTTGTATGACGGCCCGGGATCGCCATGTACCGACGTTTAAGGGGGCCCTAAAAAGGCGGATATTTACGTATGGTCAAAATACGTCCCAAAACGTCAGTTATATGACTTTTTGGGATGAGACTGTGTTAATCAAGTTTATTAAAAGTTATATAAGTAGGCGGCTCATCAGGTTTTGACACATATTACACAGTACTGCACTTTTAAAATAAGCAGAATGATACCAAGAGGTATAAATGTGTCTTCTCGCCTTTTCCACCATTTGATTTCCTGCTGAAATCATCAGATTGGGCTACCACAGAACTACCCAAACACTTTGCAGCGTATGTTCAAGCTCACACATCTTTGTGCACTTGTAAACAAGAGGTGCACACAATGGTGCGTGTCTTCAAGCATTTCCAATCAAAGCAAATCAGATCAGGGGAGGCTGAAAACCTCCCTTTGGCGCCTTCACATGTCTGTGCGCAGATACGGCAGCCGTCTGTGCATGTAAGTGAATTTCCATTCCATTAGGGTGACAGAGGAGCACCCCTGCCTGCCGTCAGCCCACTCCAGAGACTAACTAATGAATCAAGTGCACAGGGAACAGCCCACTCCTTACACAACCAAACAATGACCATTAAAACGGGCCGCCACACTCCGGGAAGATGGCTGCATTCTGTTGTCATAAGAAAGTAGAATATTTTGAAAAACTCTGACATATTTCATGAGTGTTTCAAGAGAATTCTACAGCTAGCTGGTAGAATATCTCAACGTGTCATTTTTGTCCTAATACTTAAAGTATTTGTGACCCCTCTTCTTCATGAATGACAAAGTTTCCCATGAGCGGGCTTTCACAAATCCATTGTGTACAAATGAGAGTGACTAGCCAAGTAAACAAATTATCTAAGAACTCAATCAAAGATTTGTAAAAGCAATCCATAGGCCTTATCTCACAGTCATGAATTCCCCCTTCATGACAGCTGGTCTGATACTGTAAGAACCTACTCTTACTCACATACACAAACCGTGTGGCCTGAGGGACTACAGACGATGGAGGTGAAGGTGCGCTGTCACATTATGGGGATGCTAATAATTTACAGCATTGGTATGCGGCACCTCCGGCCCTTTTAGTCCCAGCCACACGAGATTCTCATGGGTTGCATTTGGGCATCTTTAAAAGGTCTCCCCAACTAAATCTGGCACTTCATCAAATGTGATATTAATGACCCAGTATTCATCATGCAAATTCACGGTGGAATATCAACTTTTAAAACTCGCTTTCCGCATGCATACCAGTGATGGTAATCGCTCCCAAGGTCGTCATGAATCTTATTCGAGCAAACGTCATAATGCATCCGCACACTTTGATGGAGGTGAAACGGATGGCTCCCTCGTCAAGACGCTTTGTTCGTCGTGAAGAGGCAAGTCGAATTAAGACTCACGCCTGGATTTTGCACATCAGATCATTTTCCTATGACTACCCACTGAGCCAAAATCAATTTGTTTACCATTATCAGATCCAGCATTTAAAGGTATTCAGTTTCTTTCAGCCTCACGCTCTCAGCTCAAACGTTGCACTTCTCTTCTCTTCTGCCCGAGTAGGTAATTTCATGAGGGTAAATACTAGATAATTATTATTTCCAATGATAAACGCAATAGGCTTTGTTAAATGACCTAAACCAATGAGAGAAGCTTTATTCTCCTACTCTGTATCTCTAAATAGATAAACAAGGAAATGTAACACAGTAATGACCTCTTTCCTAACTGGGTTCTCATCAAAATTTCATTCTCTACACATACTGTATAGCAGGCGTTCATTATTTTCATAGGAAATTAGTGCATCTATGGGGAGCACATTGCTCTTGTTTGCTTGTAGGTTTTCCCTTTGCTTTCAGGCAGACACACTAGCCGTTAGCCAAAGTATTGTGAATTGCGTAGCACATGCCGCATTGTGATCCAGGGCTTTAGACACCTACCGTGTCCCGCACCTGTTTCTCCTCGGCCACATTTTTCCTAACCAGCCCTCATTGCCGTTACCTTTTCTTGACATTTCATGTGCAACAGCATGTTTTTTCTCCCCTAACACCACCTCCACCTCTCTCCCAAAACATTTCAAGAGACGGAGGCTCCCGTGTTAGTGAACAATTCTCAGATCATTGCCCCGGCCTCACCACAATGATGTCAGGAAGATGGGTTTTGACATGCTGTTGCTATCTGCCGTCGTATAGGGAGAATGTGTTAAATGTTAATACGGTTTTCTGCTTTTCCGAGTCACGGACCTGCAGGCTAGCTACCTCTGATAAGCCCACGCTGGGATCAATTTACAGTAGCAGAGTGTTTACAGGAGTGATCAGTCCAATGGCTGCAGGAGGGAGCGGGGAGAACAGCAGCAAGAACGGTCCAGGCTGCGGTCTTGGCTGGAGAGCCACAGCGACGTCCTTGAGGAAATTACGTAACTGAGATAGAAGCTGCGAACCTCTCAATGCAGAAAAAGCTTCTTTATCTCTACAGCTGCTTATTTGTGAGCTCGCATTTTGGCAGAAACATAAAACCTTCAGCATGACACAATTAAAAAAAGTCTGTGGTTCTTTGTGGAGACATACAGAGAAAAGCACAGAATTTAGGCCTCCCACAAAACATTTACCAAGCCACCCACTGGTATATCCTCTAGAAAAGTCAACATGGCTACTTATCAAATGCATGTTTGTTTCCAGGTTGCGTTTGGCCTACTGTCCAGCTGCTGTGGTTAACCATGAGGGACTCATCTTTTCATATCTGGCTATTATTTTCTGTCCCCTTGGTAGTGCTGCATATATAATCCTATACTGCACTGGCTCATGTGCAAACAGAGGAGACAATGGCACAGCTGTCGTTGTGTAGCGCTACATCTTGTGGACACAGTCATGCGTAATACCATACTCACGCACCTCTGCGACCTGGACACAAACATTTACCTTTTTTTCTGCAGTCACCTTGTATTCTCCTCCAGGGTTGTGTAAATGAGTAATGAAGTAATGAACTGGGTCCCTTTCAATTTGTGAGTGTTCATTTAATTGAACAGGCCACAACTTACAGGAAGATGAATGAGAATGACAGTAAAATAACTTTAAAAAAAGTAGGAAATGTAGTGTTCTTCCGAGTTGGAAAACATCCATCCACCTACTATCCATTATCTATCCATCCATCCTTAACAAAAGCTGTTTTGTTTTTTTGGTGTAAAATATGACAGAAAATTACAGCATTCAAATTTGAATTCTGTATCCTATTTGCTAACTCAATTCCAATTCAGCCATTTAACTGGAATTTAAAAGGCATTCTCTATTCAATTCTGAACGGCACACGACCCTGTTCCCTTCACGGTCACGGAGCCCCTGGCATCATCTGGGCCGCACCTGGCCCCTCCGTTAAGCTCGACTAGTGTGACAAGGATTCCTGCAGTGGCCGTTTCTTTAGATCTCCCCGTGTTTCTCAGCACGACAGTCGGAGACGGACTCTACTGTCCTCATTTAGCTGGCCTTACACAACTACATGGAGAGAGGAAAAAAGAAGGATGAAAGGAAAGAAGGAGATGATGTCCAGAGGCGCACCCAAATAACAAAATAGTGAACACCGCAGCTGCTATTTCAGGCAGAGCGAGGGGAAAAAAATACAAGAGGAGGCAAAATTATTTAAAGCCTTCCACCCCGGCTTTGTCTCAGGCAGCACCTCTGTAGCCTTTCGGCCTTTGATGAGGCTCTTGAGGCGGTTTTGACCCAGATAAAATAAAGGATTTAGTGCGTTTGGGAATCCGACATTAAAGCACCCTCTCCTTCTCCAGCAAAGCACATTTTGTAAAGAAACAAAGAGGAAAGCAGAGTGCAGAGAGATGGTGTCAGAAGTGAGGAGACAACATGTAGCCCGTTGCCTCTCTTCTCACTTAATCATCAAAAGGAGTTAAAATGCCAGTAGACATAATGAGGTTGAATAGAGGGAGCGTGCACACGGATTTTTTTTCCTATGCTCTTTCCTTCCCTCTCCTTTGAGTGGGTTTACTGTTGTGCAACACCAAGATGCAAAACAAAATAATTAGGTCACCACCAGATCTCCAGAAAAAGAACCTAATTGTATTTTTCTGCCTTTTAACGGGGTAGACTTAGTACTAGATTCTCTGTCATTTTAGGTGGAATTAGTCTAACAATCGTGACCCGCACAGTGCCTAGGCTGGCACTTCCTGTACCCGAGGGGGGAAAGCTTAGAGTCTTGTAACGACGGCGATTCTTCAATTATTCAGTGTGCTGCGTTTGAATATCAAAGGCCTGAAAGTTCAAAATGGTGGAGCCAATTGAGGGCCCTTGCTGGGGCCTGTGATAAGACCTCTCTATTGTTGCGCCGCTGTCTGCAGATATTGATCTGCGTCTCTGTGGGTGGGCCCTGTGGAGGACGAACCTGTCCACTGCCTAAAGCCAGGCCGCTCATCCCATACCAGACAGGGAAATGAGTTGCCATGGACACCTGGTGAAATGTCTGCCATGAACGCCATTTGATTGACGACACAACTGTCAGCACTGTTCAAATGCTTGTGATGGCTTTAAGTTGTCACTGGCCATAGACTGTCGCAGAGCAGAGCCAATATATGAAATATATTTTATCCGATAAAATGCCATTTCCATATAAAACAGATCCAAAAACATATCTTTTATATATAAATACAAACAAATTTAGCTTTGTAATAAAAATGTATAATAAATACTCTATCAATAACTAATGGCATAATGTTTCAGATAAAACTGTCACATAATAATGTCAAAATAATTCACCATTATCAATGACTTTGGAGTGTTTTTCGTCTCAGCACATTCATCTTACTCTTGAATAAACCAGACGCACAATGCATTCTGGGGCAGCTTAAACAGAATACTAATGTTTGCATATGAATATAAATTGATAGTTCTTAAACACTGAAGAGACAAAAACTCGGAGGGGCCAACAAAATATGATTTAATTGAAAGGACATACTTGCTAATAAAGCAGTGCCAAACACCACGACTCATCAATTTGACGGACAGAAAAGGTCTCATATTGTGTCTTGCAAGACTGTTTACAAACTTCTATAGTTAAAAATCACATAGATGAAAAATAAATTAAGTTACATTTTTACTAACATTCTTCATACAGATGCAAACCAAAATGTGTTTTTTTTTTCTCTGTAGTGTAAAAAAAGGTGCAGAGGACTCAAAAATGGTTTTGCCCATGTTTGCCTTTCTTGACTTCACCCTCCCCTCAAGCAGGGCATTAATTAATCCAAGCTGCCATGTTACAACCTCCCTGCTTAAATTACTAATATCCAGACACTATCTTTTCCTCCCCATCTATTTCATTTACATTAACTTCTGCACTCGTTCCCATCCCCTCAAACAAAGCACATTACGGGCTACGGGTGTCTCACATGACCAGGGTTTATGACAAAATCCAAACAAGAATAAGGCTCTCAATTACAGAGTTGCAACAAAGAAAAAATGGACAAAAATGCCACAAGATTTAAAGGGAAAAAATGTCCCTGTATGAGTTCTTGTTTTTAAAATTTATAACAGAATATAGTTAGCTGTGTTCCTGAATATATAAGCACAATTGCAAATTTTATAGCCAATTGATTTTATACAACAGTTCAATAAACAAAAAGTTAATGTTAGGTGACTTTAATTTTAGACTTGGAATCTTGCCTGTTTTTGCAACAAATCCACAGTAGAGCCATTGCACGTCCCAGAGCAAATGAATGAGTCTGCATTTTTAAGGGATAGTTTGACTGAATGATTGAATGACTCACTCGTTAAGACAATGGTTTGCAGCCACTTACTGGCAGATTTAGTTTTATTATATATTTTCTTTCCATCATTTTACGGGGGCCTCTTAACTGTTTGTTCGAAATGGGCGTCCGAATTGCAAACGCCACTTCTGATGCCAATAGAGTGCTGTAGTGATGATGTATTTTTGTTGGCCAACCCAGAAGTTAGCATCTCCCAAGATAAATCAACAAAATCCCAATACGATATTATCTATTGGCTTGTGTAATTGCAGAAAACAATCTCAGTGAGCTACAAAAGTTTATGATTCTTACATGTTTCATTCATCGTGACAATCTTCACAAATGAAAGCAACTTTTATGAATTTCGAAGCCTAAATACCATTGCCAGAATTAAAAAGATGAACATACACCATAAACAAACTACACCATGGGCATGTGCTTTACGCACTCTAAAAAAAATGCTGGGTTGTTTCAACCCAAATTTGGGTCAAATATGGACAAACCCAAATGTTGGGTTAAAAATCAACTTTCACTTTGAACTGTACATTTTTAACCCAACATTTTGGTTTGTCCATATTTGACCCAAATTTGGGATGAGACAACCCAGCATTTTTTCGAGTGTGTCGTCACCATTACTAAGCTTCCGAAAACTCTTAATAGTATTTATTTAAAATTACACATTCAAATGACCACATTTCTCCTGAAAGTTTGATTTAGAATAGTTTGCAAGAGCACGGTTCTAAGCACAATGAGGCTGTGAAAGTGGAATAGTAAGTAGATGAGTTTTCCTTTTCGGTGGGATGACGTTTAATGTCCCCGACATGACAACCTCTGTAGTCCCTTGTTAGAAACAGATTTTTCAAAACAAAAATATAATAATTCCCAAAGGGAGAATAAAATGTGAAAATATCTTAAGCTTGTGTTGACCACAGACAAAAACCCTTGCAATGGAACTGGAAGTGCTAAAATGCTAACTCGTTCCTGGGTTTGGGTCTATGGAAATACATCATCCCTGCCGCACTCTATTACTGACAAACACAATAGCTGCTGGGGGATATTACCAAGATGGTCGCCGTGTGAACCGGCTTGCCTTAAAGGGCCACGTGCACATACATATGACGAATCATCGGCAAGCCGTGCCCGGATATCTTCACCCATCCTTCAGTCTTTTATAACCTCCAATATATGTCAAAACGCTCAGCTTTCTGCACTGCTCAGGGTTGCTTGCGGAACAAATCAAGTCAGAAAGCACTAAAGGGACAAATAGTAGGAAATAATAAGATAAGTGGAGGAAAGGAAGAGCGAGAACGCCGGGAGAAAGATTCCACAGTAAATTTATAACAAAAGCGCAATGACAATATCGGCCACTTCTCCTCTGTGCCTTGAAGTGTGGCACAGCATTTTATGATGCATCCTCATTAGAAATCACAGCCGGACTAACTAACTTATCACCCCCTTGTACGTTTGTGAGATCCGCAAATACAAGCAGCGACCGAGATCAAAACTCAAAGATCTTGCTCAGCTGGAGGCCGGTACAGCGCATTTGAGTTTGGGCAGGCTCTGCAGTGGAAAGATCGCTCCCTGTCTAATTATCTTATGAGCAGAAAGAAGGTATTCACGCCATTAGCCAGGGAGGAGCCGGACGCAAGCCCGCGGCTCCAGTCAATCAGACGTGAGTGAGAGAGACGAGAACCCTGGGCTGACAGCATTCCGCAGGAGACTCTCTCCGGCACACAATTAACACCAACCACCAGCTTCACCTTTGCAGTGGAAAGAACGATACGAGTAGCGCAAAACACTGAGTTTTCCTGATACTATTATTTGCGCCACATTCGTGCATCTGATTAAATATTGATTAACATTAATGAAACTTCAGCCCCTTCCCCCGCTCCCTCCTCACGCAAAAAAAAAGAAAAAAAGAACCTGTCCCAGTTTTTTCCCGCCGATCCGAATAATTGAACAACTCTTTTAGGAGCTGAATAGACACAGCTGTAGATGTGGAGGCTGGTGATGCAGGTTTTTGCCTTGCTTTTCTTTGCCTTTTTTCCTTTTCTTTTTTTCTCCACAGCTCCCTGAGGTTCACTTGATATGTTGGGGTTTGTTTCTAATGAGCTGCCTGCTGGCTGGGATGCAGTTCCATTTCAGAGCAATTACAGTGGCCGTAATAATCTACAGCAAGCCCTCAACATGCCAACTCCACCTCCTCCCCGTATCGGGCTCCGGTCTCGCTGCCTCCTCTGACTGACCATAAGCAGAGAGTGCTCACATTAAGCAAGGCTTGTCACAGCTGAGTGAAGGCCCTGCTGGACAGAGTTAACCAGCACGACAGGAGCTGACATTGGTTCATTTGGATGTGTTAAACACAGAAGCTCATAAAACATCGCTCGAGCCTAGTCGCTCAGCAGCTGGATAATTACTTTCAGGCAGCCAGAAGACAAACACGAACACGAGCGCATTATGGGGCTTCGGCTCAATCTTTTCTCCGTCTGCTTCTGTTTTTGACGCTTTCCTGCCTCGCTTTAATCAGTCTATCGCATCTTTCCGTCTTTGCTCTCTGTCTTCAGTCTTATATGCAGGTTTAGATGTTATTGTTTGTCAGCACACAAGAATCTAGATGACGTTTCTAAAAGTAGACACACCACTTTTGAGCTGACCCAGCCCGTTCTCATCCTTTAACGTCATATAGAACGCTATATGCAAAAACGGCGCTATACTACGCACATGGCACCCTTTATCGTTAATATAACACGCGAACCCAAGACGTTATAAATCCTTTAGCGTGAATATGACACGCACACCCTACCCCACACCTAAACTTAGCCCTCACAGCGCGTGTTATATTAACGATAACGGGTGCCATGTGCGTAGTATAGCGGCGTTTTGTCATATAGCGTTCTATATGACGTTAAAGGATGAGAATGCGTTGGCTGACCACATATAGCAGATTGGGAGGATAATGACATCACTATATGACGAACACTGAGCTCATGAATATTAATTTGTTAAAGCTGAGATTGCAAAGTACGGTAGTTTTACAAGACTGCCCAGTCAAGTTAAGGTATTAATATTCATGAGCCATGGAAGTTCCATGCTACCTTCCAATTAAATGTCAATTTTACGTTTGCTCAGATAGTTTTACTTCTCTTTTATTTAAATATCAAAATTATATATAGTAATAATAAAAAACGAGCTGTCAATGTAACATGTTCATTTATTGATACGAACTAGAAAAAAAAAGAAAAACACTTACATAAATTCAGTAATACACATTTTTCTATCATCAAAGCAGGTCTGTGATTCTGCAGCGCCAGCTGCTACTACAGACATCAGCAGCCTCAAGGCACAACTGAAGTACTTGACATCGTAGGCATCATAAAAACGAGCCACTCATGACATAAGATACTGCAAAAAAACAAACAAAAAACTGTGTGAAATAGGGCCGTGGCCACCGTAGACATTGACAGAGATGTCACCCAATAATCAAATATGGTAAAATTGTCCCACCACAATTTGATAATCTTGATGCTGCTCTGCACTCTATTGTGCACCACTCTGTTTTATATTAGGATGACAAAAAGTCTTGGATGGTCAGCTTCAGTGCTAAGAGTCAGCTACGACCTTGATGCAAAGGCCAAACTTTTTCAAATCAACAACTAAATACAAACAGGTCTATTGCACATTGATTGGCTATTTCTCTAGAGTAGAGTAATGACATATTTTTGCATTAACGCACATTCTAATTTACTTGATCGCTTCACCCTTAAAACTGCTGAAAACAGAAACAGATCTGGTATTTTGTTAATATCAGTCAACAGGGATGAGGGCTGACCCCAGAACAATGGCATGACAAATGCACGTATTACGGCATCCTACTGAAAACACTCTCTCACACACGATTTTCCAGAAATAAAACAAATCCACCGCCATTATAAAGATGCTTTAACTGAACTGTAAAATACTCCGAGAACAGAGGGTGCCTTTGCAACGCTGAGACACTAAAAAAAGGGGGGCATTGACAAGATTGGTAAATTGTGCAACAGCTGCAAAAGCAAACAGACATTATTATGAATGTGAGAGACTAATCACTCTTCTACACACAAACACACAAACAGGAACACATGTGCCCAGCAAGGCCCGGCAGATGGTCTCCGCCCCCATTTCCATACACGCGTTGCCTCTCTCTCTCTCTCATCCCTCAGCAATCTCCCACCTCATTCTTCCTTTCACTCTATCTCTCTCTCCCAGAGGGCCATGCACCGGTGCACAACACGCACACATGACCTAGGACATTCACTACTCTCTTGTTTGCATTCAAGCAATAACCAACTTCCACTAAGAGCATGCAAACACAGCAGACAAAAGGATGTGATCATTTAGAGTCATGGCCCATGACAAATGCAATAGCCCTGGCCTTTACCTGCCTGTCAATGCTTACTGAAGGGTTTGAAAACTCATCAGGACTTGATGACATGACCAATCTCTCATTTCAGCGACTCGCTGAGGGCTGCGAGATGGGAATGGGATGGAATAAATGAAGCGCTAAACAAAGAGCCAAGGATATAGATTGCAATGCCATGCAACAATACAAATTAAACTATCTGGCTGTCTTTTAAAGCATCTTGATTTAAGAGATACGAGAAAACCTTCTAGAGCAGAGGTGGTTTTCAAATTGAAGGTTAAATGTTAAATTCACTGTCTTTGTTTGAACATGCATATATCGTTCTTTGCATATTTGCCCTTTCAGAAACATTCCCCATCACAATGACAGGACAGGTTCCCTCTGAGACTCCAGCTCTTAATCATCTCCTTGTTTTTGACACTTTAAATACTTTTGAAATTCAGTATCAATCACTTTAAGTGTCATTCCTGAAGAAAAAAAAGTGCATTTCCAAAATTATTAAAAAAAAAAAAAAAATCACCATAATTTTATCTGAATATGAATTTAAATGAAATCTGAACACTACTCTTTTGAGATTGACAATAAATAAATAAACAACAAATTCTGAAAAGCCAAAATACCCATTAAATAAATAAAGAAGCACTTTTTAAATTGACGCAAGTCTTGCTTTTTAACAGGTAGCTGGCACACAAGTACATTGACCTAAAATAAAAACAACGATTATCGGTTACAGTTTTTCATAAATATGAAAAAGGTTGCATAAAATGTGTTCTGTTTGTTGAACTATATAATATAGAATGAATTTAAAATTTAAAGTTATAAAAGCTGGAGAAAAATGCATAATCATTGTAATTCATTTAATTTTAAATAGCTTAAATTTTAATTTAGTATACAATGTATTTTATTTTTATAGTGTTTAGTACAGAATCTCAACTCTCTAACAGTACTAAAATATGAATTAAATCAATGTGTGTGTGTGTGTGTGTGTGTGTGTGTTTGTGATGTGATGCATGAGCCTTTTGAGAATGAAACAGTGAAAAGCAGAAGTGTCCAGGTGATGGTGTATGGGTGCGCTAGGCACTTAAATAAATGAACAGCACTGAGCAGATGTAATGGGAAGGAAAGAGAGAGCAGCAGTTACACATAGTCAGCACAGATGGGAGCAGCAGAGAGAGAGAGAGAGAGAGAGAGAAGGAGTGAGATAGGGGCTGTAAAAGGTCTGCTGAAAGAAAGCAGCCATGTGACTTTGGGCCGGATTGATTTTAGCCGTGAAGACCAGGCGACCACACCTCCCACACCGCCCACGCCAGGTCAGTCCGGGGTCCTGCAACAGGAGGGTGATAGGAGCGGGTGCAGGACGCCCCCGGCTTTAAGGGTCAGGTGAGGTCTAACTGGCAGCTGCTTAAACCTGCCCCGCTACTGACACAAGCACTGTACAAATCGCCCAAGTCCTGAGGGTGAACGCAAACAAATATCGCTGGTAAAATGTGCTTGCAAAAGCACACATTTACATAAGGATAACATATGCTATACATATGCACTGACTTTAGAGGCAAATAATTAAACGTCTCTTCTCGCTTATTGAAGTAATTAGTTTGCATAGATGAAAATAATTCTACAAAATGGATGCAAACATTCAAACTAAGTTATTCCTAGACAACATTGTTCCGCAAAAGTACACGTCAACCACATGTAAAGAAATCAAATTGTTAAAAAAAAGTATAGTCGTGTTGTCTGTGCCTAGTCCTGAATGAGACCCCAGCTGTAGTGAGATGTATTCAAAATGTCTTGCATCTCAGCTATAAATAGTCTCAAAGACCCAGATTCCCAGTTCACTCAACACACATGAATGTGTGCGCACACACACACACTCAAAAACAGAAATGCTTGTGCAAGCACATAAATATTTCAGAAAATCCACACAACTTTGCTAATAACAAAAAAAATATATATATCAAAATGAACAATTAATAATAAGATAGAAATGTACACTTTATGCAACAAGGTATCATACAGTTAAAAAAGCATTTGTTTTTAGCATAGAAATGAATGACTGAGATACTCTGCCTTGATTAGAGAGATAAAAGCTGTCTCTTTGTTGGAAAAAAATATATATTTATCACTCAGATGTATTTGCAATTAAACTGACATGGAATGCAATTTCTATTGGATAAGACAAAGGTTAGAGGTGTCACTGAAGGTTAATGGTGGCTCGGTGCGACAGATGAAAGTTAAATGAGATCACTGATCTCAGTCACGCCAACTCTGGAGAGAGACATGCAATGACATATAGGATCTGATGACTGATCGATTCCATAGATTAACTTTTGATTTGATAAATCCCCTTGAATTGTCATCACTCTAGGAGCAGATTCCCTGTTTGGAAAAGGCACTGATGACAATCAAGTGTATCAGATAATCAGGGGATGAAAAGGGTGCCCAAGGGTGTAGTCTAGCACATTAATGACTCTAAATTAAAAATCTGTTTTTAAAAATGTTGCAGCGTGATCCAAGTTAATCATAAAAGAGATTTAAATATGATCTAATAAGTGTAATTAGATATACAGGAGGATTGTACATGTAGAACTAAGGCAAGCAAAAGGCATTAAACAGATATGCACACACAATATGCTGAGCACATGAGGATATCATGTAGCGAAGTCGTAAGAGTCAGCAGAATTGTTTATCACACAGTAAAACCACATGAAGTGTTTCACCTCAACCCGAGAAGTGAAAAATCAGCTTGCACTCTTTTAAAATAGGATGCTTGGTTATATATGGACTACTTTTCAGGCTGATTCAAATCATGGCAGATTATTCATTTAAATTGACCATGCACAAACTTAAATAGCGATGATTCTAAAAAGATGCATGACCAACAACTATTAGACAAAATCCTTCTCTCACCACACTGTCCACTTTCATATGTGTTCCACTTACACTTGGACGCACACCCACATGCCGCTTGTGGCAAGCCCTGTTAACATTCACTCCTAACTATCTAGCATTTATGTTACTAGCACTTATTTATTTATTTAGTAGTGATCCAGTCATAACAGTAACTTTTTCAGTTTCACAAGTTCCCAACTGAAAAGTCATATATTATAATAACAGGCTATCTCTAGTGGCTAGTATGAATTCCAGTTTTTCACTAGTAGTTAGTAGCCTACATGCTTATGAGAAACCATCCCAATTGTTTTGACTAACATTTCATAGAAAAATATCCTCCAGTTGCATTTTCATAAGTAATGACTAGTCAAAATAGCTACTTTAAAGTTCTATTAAAACTCGGTAGTAACAACTGAAATATATAAAGTCTAATAAATACCAGTTTCTCCAATATATAGGCCTAATACTAATTTGGGTTAGTAATGAAACTACTAGTACCTGAAGAACTATAGTGATCTTAATAGAATAGAAGTGCACGCATCTAACGAATAGTTACTTAATAATAACAACAAAATAGATACTAGTAACATGGAAATGCCTTCGTTCAAATGAATACTTAAGACGGCTTGCCACAAACCGCGTTTCGCATATTTGCACTGTATTCCGCGGGCTCGGAGAGGAACGTCGGCGCGCGCTTGCGCGTGCTCACTCACCTGCTGTAAGTACATGAAAGTCAAGGCACAGGAGAGCTGCGGACACATGTCCACATTCGGCAGGGCGACGCACGTTCCGCCCGTCAAGGGATGCTGCATCGTGTTTTCGTCCGCTTGTCCTGTCCTGTCCGCCGAGTTTCACGGGTTCGTTAAGACTGCTTTAGCCGGATCGGCGGCGGTTATGAAGCCTTGAAGCAGCCACGGAGTGTGCGCAAACGCGGCAGAATAACCGGCTACAAGCGAATGTGAATGTGCGAGCACGAGGGTCCCGGTGGTGAGCGAAAACAGAGCGCGCGTCTGTTCTTGTCCCTTATGATTTCAGTAAAACCCTTTCAGTAGTTCACGAGAAAGTCTATTCGGCACGTTTGTTGCTTTTGTAAATAAACTTAATCACGGGCAAGAGGTAAGAGAGTTGGTTACTGGACGTAGTTAAGTTGAAGCAAATCTGTTTTTCCATTCGCTGTCAGAAGAGTCCGGGCGCACCGTCTGTTTCAGTGAGCAGCATCTGAATCTCCTAGGCGAAGAGATGCGGGGCGGGGGCCAATCCTAAATCACACATTCAATTTTAACGGGGGTGGGGGAATCTCTCCAGTTTTTCTCTTGCGTGAAACTGAATTGTCCTTATAATTTATTATTATGGCGCCACGTAAAGCGTGCGCACAGAAATGAACCTCTCAGCCACGTAAACAATCTGCCATCACATTTGTGTTCCATTAAAATCCTTTCATATCAGCCTGTAATGCTTTGTGCTTTAAGGAAGACGCGTCCAACCTAATATCTTTACTGAATTTATAATCGCATATAACACAATTTACCACTACACCTTTACAAAATAAAACATTTGACTGTGATATTAATCGATGAGGGTTTTGACTTTGTGATCATTTGGTTTTCTAAGACTTTTTTCTTCTTATTGTTTTTAACATGAAAAAAAATATATATTTATTTTGCACTTTTTGGTTCGATGAGGCAATTATTATAATATTTATTTTTATTATAATTATTTTAAAAATAGACAAAACTGTTTATTTTTATCATTATTATTATGAGCCTCTAACAGTTGAAATGTCCATTAAGGATAAAAAAAAAAAAATTATCATTCAGCATTGATTAAATGATGTATAAAATTAAACCAATTACATAAAGGGAATTTTTTTGTAGTGGTGCTCACCTAACAGTACCAAAATGAATAAAAGCACATTATAAAAAAAAAAAAAAAGCATGACAATCTCCGTGAAACATAAACGTTTAAATATGTACTTTACCTAAAAAAAAAATTACCATGGTAACCATCTGAACAAAGGAAATATTTTAATACAAAATATTTTGCTATTTTACTAGTTGATCCAGAAGCTCTCTGAAACTATTGGATCAAAAATATATGCTTGCCTTTGAAAGAAAATTCACAAACACAATCCCACATTATGATTGATTTTCACTGCTTGTATCCTGAAACAATGCTGATAGTGAAAAGTGTATTTTTGTAAACTGCAGTGATAGCTAATGATTTCTATGCATAACTCACAAAAAGGGGTGCATCCTCAAAATATGCTCTGCCAAATGACTGAAAGGCTTGTCAAAATATAATGAAATAAGAAAAAAATGCATTTGGATGAGCCATATCATTGAACATACAGTACAGTAGTGGAAAGGAAAGAAGACAAAAAGGGTTCAGAAAACTGAGACAGCGACATATAAGGGCAACAAAAGAGAGTATCTGCTTATCTGAATCATAAAAGAGCGTGTGTGTGCGCTAGGCCAAAAGTTAGGCACTAAATAATTAATTAAACCACACACAAATGTTTGAATTTATTGTTCAACACGCTCCTTTTAACATCACTTTGGCCTTATCTCCCTATCAGCTGCAAGGTCTTTATTGTAAATTCATTAACAGCTGTTAAATGTTAAATACAACTGATATTCAACCGACATGGCCGACCAAGGTTTAAGCAGAAAGTGCAAAGATATACAGTATGGGGGGGTTGAATTATTCATGTTCTTTCTCTTTAATCTTTTCCCCTCCCTCTTTGCACCACATTTCAACCTAAGGTGACTCACAAATCCATAGCAAGATTTCATATCCTTGTTACTTTAAAAGAGCAGAGTCATAAAAATCAATGTTTTTCTATGTTGCACGAGGGGCCGTAATTAAAACGGGCTTCTGAGGAGCCGGCAGACATGTATTATGGAGAGGGCAGCAGACTGCTTTGCTCCATTTTAGTCTTTCTCTTCTCCACCCCACTCATAGCCTGAAGGCAAGACTATTTCTTCCCCCTCCCCACCCATAGAGGTCTTCTCGGCCTTTCCTCCTGCATTCCCCCGTTTTTTTTTCTTTTTTTTCTTTTATATTTTCCTCTCTTGATGCTATGGAGTACAAAATAATAACTGGACCGTCAACCAGTGCATCTTCCAAAAAAGAAAAGAAAAGAAAGAATAGAGCATTCGGCCAGCGTTTCATCGCAGATAGTAGTGTTTATTTCGCTGCATGTCACTGTGCCTTTGACATGTGATGAGGCATGGCTGCCCTTTGCAGTGCGTCTGTTGTCTTCGCCTTTACTGAATAAATAAGCAGGGACTGCATATTGAGAGAGAGAAACCTCGTTTATCTCTTTGTTTGTCAGTGATGGCTCTCTCTCAGATTTCTTGTGTACATTGTGTTATTGGTTTGTCTGTGATGGGCAGAAAGAGGGGGAGGAGAGTGGATGGAGGGAAGCAACAAGGTTTCTAAAGCTTGTGTGCTTTTTCCTTTTGCACTTTGAGAACAGCTAATGTCAAATTCATCCAAAGAATTAGGAATAGCACGATTCTATTAATAATGAAATGTGTTAAAGCTCTGATGGTTGTCATGGGTTGTCAGGATCATTATTTACTACATATTTCTACATCAGATATTGGCAT
Source organism: Pimephales promelas (assembly GCF_016745375.1). The sequence goes on from NW_024121321.1 coordinate 17,985,128, forward strand.
TTTAAAATAGAATGGATTTACGATGTCTGCAATGAAATCATGTCATTATTTACTTGTCTTGTTCCTGTATGGCTTTTTTTAAACTGCCAAGTTACACGAAAGTTGATTTCATTTTTTTAAAAGAGTTGATTTAAAGAGTTGATTTAATTTTATTGCTTAAAAAAGAATTAAACATTTTTCAAAATATCTTCTTTTGTGATCAACAGAACAAATTCATGGTTTGGAATGACATAAGGGTTATTACAGAATGTACATTATTTGGGTGAAATATCCCTTTAAGAAATTTCGAGAGTGAAACCAGCTGAAAGAAATTTGAGGCGGGACTTCATAGTATCCATTGGGATTTGTTGAAATTGTGTCAAGTGAAACATGAGTTTATTGGCGAATATTATTTTCCCCACCTGCACAGCATTGGTTACATCAGCAGAGGCGGCGAAAAGTTAATACATTTTTGATGAAAGAGTTTTTTCCTTTTCTTTAGATTAACGTGCACAATAAGACCAGAAACAATTCTGAAAAGTAAGTAAACAGTTTTGGATAGAAAGTACATTTTGGACCAAAAAAATATTTGGCCCTGTTCTACTTCTAGAATCTAGATGGACCCAAACATACAATATCACCGCTGTTAAACGTTTCTCACGATCTGTGCTTTTATATTACAGCACACCAACAATAGAAACCACCCCAGAATAAGGAAGAAAATATTTAAGGTGAGAAGAAAATGTAATCATACCCTGAGCTGGAAATCAGTTCATGGTTATTTCAAGCTTTTATGGTTTCAGATACAATTTCACTGGCATTTTATAGCTTCAGTAACTGATAGAAGAAGTGAGCTTGATGACATAACTGCTATTGTGTGCCATGGAACACATCAACACTAATGAGAAAGACCCGCTGCATATGCACCTGAAGGAAAACGTGTAAGTAGCTAATCCTTATTTTGCTTTGCCGTTTGCTCATTTGCAATACACGCTCTGCGTCTGTTGTGGCGTTATCAGTTAGATACGACAAACGCGAATACAAATCCCTCCCCTTGAATTCTGTTACTAAAAGCAGACTGCTTCCCACCACACCACAACAAATTGACTCTGCTGTTAAATGGGAACATGGTTGGTTGTTTCCATTATGTTCTTTTGTTAATTATTAATGCTCTCAAACGCACATAAACAGGAAAACAAAGTCAAAGATGGAGATGTGTTTTGCTAAACAAGCCAGCACGTACTCGTGACGTTTTAGATCAAAACGACAAGTAATATCACCTTGTTGTTCCACTTAGAGGGCAAAGCACGAAAGAGATGACAAAAGGCACGATCCTTCAGATGTATGCGACAAACCGCAACTTTTGGCGTGTTTAGATCCCTCCGAGTGTCTAAGTAAATGAGCTGTGGCAGTGCTTGCCACATTGTCATTTAGGATCAGGTTGGGTGTATTTCAGTGGCAGGGCACTGAGCTACAGGCCCGGGCTCCATTTCAGGCTGAGCACCCGATGTGAGCATCACCATCGCTGACAGACTAATAAGGAAGGACTGGCTGCCTCCACCCCGTGTCAGGAAGTTGACAGGACTGCAGCAGGTGCTGAACGTGTAGGGAAGATTGATGAAGTCACATGGAGGTGGATTGCAGGGAGCCGGTTTGGTCATTGTTAGTGTTATTTTTCATTACGATCCCGGCTTGCTTAATGTAAATCCTAAGTCAGGATGATGGCTAACATCCTCAGCCACAGTGTGATGGGTTTTGTGCAGAAAAATCAGCCATTATCTAGCCGGGCTGCCGGGCCGATGAGCCTGGCGTTCAGGCTGTGATGGCTGAGACTCATTGTAAATAGTGTTTGTTTCTCCTGGTCGGTGGAGAATGCAGGCAACTTCTCCAATCATTTCCAATAGGAAAATAAAATAAAAAAAACAACATAACCGAATAGGAGTGATGCATTTTCTCTGCTCGGGGCTGGAAATAGAAGGGCGCAAACTCTGCACGGTCACGGTCTGCATAGGAATTCAAACCGTCGCCTGATACGCGACACATTTTTTCCCCCCCGAACGCCACAGACGGCCGCATCAGTGACGATCAGTGCCGGGAGGCTAATCAGAGATTCCTTGCCGCTCTTTTACTTTGGACATCGCACGATTTGGAAAAGTCAGTTTACATGACAGTAATTACGGAAACAGATGGGGCTCCGGCAAAAATACGACGGCGCGGAGACAATGGGCCCAATGCATGGGGGACTTTCGGGGGCAATGAGGAGTGCAGGCAGATTGCATGGCAGCTGAGACTGCCTTTCATTAGCACTTGAGCGCGCGTCTGGAAGCAACAGAAATGCGAGTCGTTTGTTACCCCGCTGCTGTCTGTGCTAGGGGCCTGCAAATTGATTACTGGGTGGGACGAGGCAAGCGATCCTTAGCACCTCCACACAGCTGGTTACCTAGAGCAGAAGCTGCAGAGATGCTAGCTGTCCACCCCCAGCTTTGGCTTGACAGCAGCTGCTGATCTGCGCTCATTTCAATGCATTAAGACTTTGCTGTCTTTTTAATTGGCAACAAAAACAATCCCATCTCACCGTTAATCACCTCTGTGGAAACGTGCGAAAAAAAAGAAAAAAAAAGAATCAGTTCTTCTTTGTCTATTTTCTCCTTTTTTCTCCTCCAGTGTTCCTATATATATAAAAACCATGGAAACAGAATATCCTTTAAATAGAAGACAAACGCTCAGAAAAGATGGAAGCCAGCGGTAGAGTGCTAATTAGATGTTTGTGAGTGCTAAAATCATAACAAGTAATGCTGAAGTGTTTTTTTACCAATTAGTTCTTCGGCTCATAATCGAATCCCCACAGGTCCAGAGCAGATACATGTGGGCTATAAAAAAACAACAACAACGCACTAAAAGGATGTTTGTACAAACGGGATAGGGGAAGGGTTGCGGACAGGGCCGGGGCGAAGGCAGGCGCTCTTTACGCCCAGACGGCGATTCGGAGCGACATCTTAGAGAGCTGGGGCAAACGCTGTGGATGACTTCCCCGTGCTTTCACCAGACACTGCCATTAGAGTGCTTTAGCTTCCATTAACGTGTCACTTTCCTTTGCTGCAGAGCCCGTGAGGAGGGGGCGATTCGTTCTGACAGGACCAGGGGCTGTCACATGGAGTAACGGTTCAGCACCGACCAACAGGAAAAGCCTCAGAGCTGACGGATCCACGATCCATCAGAGCTGACGTGCAGGCCTCCTCCACCACAGATCCGACTGAGGCGCGAGGACAGGAGTCCATTAATTAACCGCTTAATATGTGGAGCTCTGAAATTCCCGCACCAATGGGCATGCCGCTGTCTTGATTCGAGTGAATAAAAAAAAAAAACATTTTATAAAGATACACCGCGTAAAGAAATATTCACACCAATAATGAAAAACATTGGATAGTTTCAAATATAATTTAGAATGAACTAACAATGTTTTTGAAGAAGAAATACTCCAGTCATAGTCAATGATGTCAGGGACTGATTGATTTGAGCTGCGCAAGTTAAAGCTGAACAATGAATGAACACTGGTAAATGAAATTGCGTTATTATTGGATTAATTAAATCACCAAAGCGTATCTAATACATACCAGATTAATCAGAAATACGCACAATAAAAACATAATCTTACAACTTGCATCTGCATAAAATGGCGCGAATGCACAAATGATCTTGACCTAAGTTACTTGCTACAATACACCAATATGTATGTCGCTGTGAATTTCTACTTTCTGTAATGACACACTAAAGCAAGGACAAAGAATTACAACAGCATAAATATTCACAATGTTATAATGGTGTACTCAATGTAAATTCAATAGCTCAAATTTGTCAACTACAATTAGATATAATTCTTAGTAAAACTGACTACCCCAGTGGGTAACACTTTATTTGAAGGGGTGTGCGTAAGACTGACATAACACCTGTCATGAACATGAAGGAGTCTTTATGGATGTTTATGACTGTTCTCATTTAATGTGTCATTCGGTAAATTATGACACTTTTAATGCAAAGATGACATTGTTTAAACTGTCTTTGTTATGACAACTTGACATTAACCAAGAAATTATAACCTGTCAACCTGTCACAAATATGTCATAACATGTCTAATTATCAAACTTAAAGAAGTTATTAAGCTTTGTGTTAACATAACATTACCCTGTCATGTGATATGGTTGGTTGGTTGTCATCATGACACAATTATAACTGTGACAAGAATATTTTACTTGTCCTCAAGTAAAGTGGAACACATTGTACTAGCTATAAAGATGTCATTAAGGGTTATTACACTGTCAAATGCTTTAACAACAGTGTCATTAATATTTCCCCTTACCTCAAGTAAAGTGGAACACGTTGGACTAGTTATGATTTCTTGGTTAATGTCAAGTTGTCGTAACAAAGACATTTCTGTCTTGGTTAATGTCAAGTTGTCATAATCAAGACATTTTTGTCTTTGTTAATGTCAAGTTGTCATAACAAAGACATTTTAAACAAGGTCAATTTTGCATTAAAAATGTCATAATTTACCGAATGACACTTAATGACAACAGTCATAAACATTCATAAGGACAGTGTCATGTCAGTCTTATGCACACCCCTTCAAATAAAGTGTTACCAATCAGGATATATGTAAGGGTTAATGCCCGACGAGGTGTCCATTGTCAGGTTTTAATGGACGACGGCGAGGCGTAAACCGGCCGACGCGCAGCGGAGGACGGTTGCCTCCGCCGAAGTCCATTAAAACCTGACAATGGACACCTCGGAGGGCATTAACCCGCTTATACCATGGTCACTTGCCAAATAAAACATTTTTAAAACATTAGTTTATATTTTAATTAGGCTAAATCTAGTTTTTACAAATAATAACTTGCCTTGCCTGACTGTTTATTTAGCAACCGGAGATATTTATAGTCCGCTTAGCTCGTATCCCTTCAGGTTCACAAATGCTTTTTTTTTTTTTTTTCATGAAACACAAAGGTAGGTAGGCATAGTTTTTTTTTTTATTACACATAAAACAATTAATCAAACAACAATAAAAAACAATTAGCTCTGAGCTCCAGCGATTTGCGCTTAACGTTATAGAGGGCAATAAATTAATCAGATCAAAGAGAGGGTCATTTGCCTCAGGCTCCTTAGGCTTGAAACGCTGTAACGTTCAGCCTTCTCCTGCCTTGGGTGTCTGGACAGCTGCGTAAAACTCCCGCAGGGTCTCATTCAGGGGTGCGTTTCCCGAAAGCATCGTTATCCAACTATGGTCGCAAGTTACGTCGTTACCAATAGCGTTCAATGGAGCAGAGCAGCAGCGGTGTAATTTTCTCCGTTTTATTTACATTTTTTCTTTCTTAAGCAGCATACCAGTCGTCAAAGTTGCCATATTCTCCATAAATGTTAAAAGAAATAGCACGAAGTCGCTCATTGTTGTATTAGGCTATAATATCTAACGTTAGAGATAGAGCATGTGACTGCCTGTTGCTATGGTTACTCACAGCCGTTGTAGGCAGCGCATTTATTTATTAATTTCGAATGGTAAACAGGCAGTTTCACCAGAACTACTTTACTAGGTGTCCTCTATCACTTTTTAACGGACACCCTGCAGCCAATCAGAATCGAGTATTCACCCAGACCATGGTATAATAAATGATAAAATGTTACTTATGAAGTTAAACTACATTTTCATAAAATAAAGACAAACTATGAGCAAACCAAACCCCTTCCCTAGAACCCCTTCAGAAAAAGAGGCACATTTTAAGTGATTCAGTTTCAACGACGTCTCTATTTACAGTATAATACAACAGCGGGTCCAAATACATCAATATTGAGAAAGTCTTGTGAAGGGATGCTGCATTGTAGTCATTAGCATATCATTAATTAGCTTCCCACTTCCTTATGAAGACTGCAAAAGAGCAAAGGCCCTCCGGAGGGACTCGCCTTCATTTAAGTGGCAGCGTGAGGTAGGCAACAATCGGAGGAGCGCTCGTCTCCCGAGACCACTCCCTGTAATCATCAGCTGCTGCTCTGAGACACGCCCCGCTCATTCATATCGCAACCAACCCGCCGCGGCACCTGTAATTCAAACGCCAGCTAACCCAGCAGCTGGCAAATTATATTAAAATGTCTGATGTTTGTGCTCAACTTCTGAGCCAGTCAGTCTTGCTAAAAGGAGGACAGATGGTACCGTTTCTTCAGTTATACTTTTAGCATGTACAGGCAAACAAACCGGCTTCGCCATCATGATGTTTTATGAGATTTGACAGAACTAAATCTTGACGCAAACCATTACGGACATCACACTCCGACTGAAGCAAACTCCACATAAACTTCTGCAAGATTTTGCCTTGCACTGAACAATACTGTATTAGCAACGTTATAAAGGCATTGTATATGTAAACAAATGAATATTTTGCCATCATTTATTCTTCTTTACCTAGTTCCAAACCTGTATCAATTACTTTTTTTTCTTCTGTGCAACACAAAAGAAGTTGATTTTCAACAGTCCCCCAACATAAAATGAAAGTCAATGGGGTCCCATTGACTTTCATTTTATGGACACCCAGGGGGGGAAAACACTGAAGCATTTATTTATTTATTTTTAAATAACTTCTGTTTTACATTGAAAAAAAAAAAAAGTTCGATTGGAGTGACATATTTAGATAATTACAAATCACCACATTCTCCTGTAATATCATCAATTACCTCGCTAGTTAAAATAACCGTCATTCGTACTATATTTTCCAGCATATTTGTCTGACTCCTGCTGCTCATTAAAGGCCTTTCCATTTGTTTGCTCACCGCAAAGGTCTTTAAATCTGCCACAACATCCAAAAAGAGGCCAATTTCACTTTTCCCTGCAGTGTTAATTGAGGGAGCAAACCGACTCCTGATTAATTATGTCAATGTATAAGAAACATCCTCTTTTCTGGCGCTGTATAAGAAGAACTTAAGGTCTGAGCTTCCTCAAATTAATGCACAATGAGCTTAACAGCCCATAGATTACATCTGGACATCATGTCAGTGTCTTATTATGACAAGCCTTGACCGGAGATTTCAGCCCTCTGTCGCCCCGGGGCAAATGGGATCAAGCTCTTCCTGGACAGAGATAAATTCACTTCTTGAGTGCAAGTTTTCTTGAGGGATGCAATTCTCGTGTTAATGTGATGTAACATGATGTTGTGTGTTACAAATAATGCAAGGTGTTAATAAGTGAATTGCGAAATGTAGTTTCGAAAGAAGCGAAGGGACCGACAGAAATGGGTGAAATTATCAGGCAAACATGTTGAGGAAAACACACACACACACACAGCTCTGACATGCATAGTCTTAAAGCTGGCTTGCAGTAATTACCCAGCTGCTGAACTACTAGGGTGGCAGGAATGAAAATGAGTACCAATTATTAAATGCACCACAGAGAAGATAGAACACTACAGGAGGTCCACAATGGGACTCATGTTGCTTTGCCATAGCTTCATAAATGCTAAACGACTCAGAAAAGCATTAATATTCCAACTGTTCCATCACTGATTCCAATTTAAAAGAAAAGCGAGCACCTAGATACCATTCAAGTCAATGAGAAGCCTATAAAAAAACTATTGCGTTAGCCATCTGATGCATTCCAATGAGGGTTTCACACCTGTATGGAATGCATTGCACTTCCTCTCAGAGTGCGAGACAACACGAAATAGCCATACATTGAATCTTACCACCAATAAATATGAAAAAGTAAAACTGGCACAATTATACCTACTCAACAAGGTGTTTGGATTAAAAAAAAAGAGATCCAGCAACACTTGTGGTCAAAAACGTTGTGGTCTTAAAATAATTACTAATTATAATCTTGAAAAAAACCTACAGGTCCTCACTTATACTGTACTATAGTTCATCATCAGTATAAAAATGAAGTGCAAATTAAAAAATTTGACAAAACAAATCCAACTTTATGAAAACTTTTTTGTTTCTTCCAATTTGCTGTCATAAGACTTTCTTGTACTACAATTTACAAAAATATCATGAACTAAAAATAATATATATTTCTTGAGAGGATACATTGAATGCAAGATATATTATTATAAAAAAAATATTATTATTAATATAAGTACATGTATTATAATAACACTGAATATTAGTAGCAGCACTATTTTAGAGCCAATATGGGCAAACATGACTACTGATTAAAACAAAATAATTACAACTGACCATGTGTTTTTCTTTTTTTTTCTTTTTTTTTACATTTATTTATCAACTTTTTCAAAGCATCAACAGAAAGCATTAACATAAAGCAGATACGATCAAAGTTAAAGCTTCCCCCACAATAACCCATTCCGCCAAAATAAATAACAATATGTTACATACAAGTCAAGACAACAATATCAATAATAATAATCAAAAAAAAAATAAATACAAATAAATAAACATAAGTAGCCAATAATGAAATTATGAAATGTTCGTGGTCCGTACATAACAACAAAACAATACCCCAATAGGCTTTATGCCCAGCTGCACTACTTCCTGAATTTCAGCCAGCAAGTTGTTTCCTGTCTGCAATTATTGGCCAAATTGATTAATTCAGGTGTGCCTGACCTCAGTTGTCATGGCAACAATAATCAGACACACCTGAATTAATCAATTTGGCCAATAATGGCAGACAGGAAACAAAGGAGCTGGCTTAAGTTCAGGAAGTCGTGCAGCTGGGCATAAGGCCAATTGACAATCACATCTAACATTGATCGACCATGTGTTTTTCTGAATCTGTTCCCACCAATAAATTCTGTCTGTCTGTCTTTCTTTATTTTAGGCTACTCCTCTTGTCGTGTACAACGACTCCCTCAACGTTCACACTGTACCCTGGGACTTATTAGGTAGCTATATTGTGCCAGCACTCATACTAAGATAACCCTTACCTGGTCTTATCACCGGCACACAAAAGCATAGGATCAAATAGGTCCCAATGTAATCCATCTCTGTCAGCGGCATTACGGAAATTACCTGTCACAACCATCATGGTCGAGATTGTGTGATTAAACACAAACTTTAAAAAAAATACCCAAGGGTAGCAGAACATGGGTCTCAGCAAAGAATATTTCAATTGAGACCCCCCTCTCTCCACCACTACTCATTAATTGTTCAATTCTACACAAAGGAATTACGAACGACACAATGTTCTGTCTGAGTAAAAAAAAAAAAGGCGGCCGACAGAATGTGGGAGATCATCACAGGCTATTGCTTGTAGCCGCAGAATGATCTTTCATTATCTTTAATTCAGATAGGCAGTGTTTTCTGTCATTCCACTGTGCCCGTGACAGAGCTGGAATTGCTGTTTCTAAAATAGAGCTGAGAAGTTAAATGGATTTAAACCTTTGTTCACCAGAGTCTTGTGTGCAGGCCACACTTAATGGAAATGAGTCTCCGTGCCTGACAAGATCGGAGGTGCGCGTGGTGACCTGTAGCTTAAAAGAGGACTGCTGTAATTCATAGTACAATTAAAAACTCTCACTCTCGCTTCCTCCTGGTCTGCACCAACTATCTAAGTTCCACAAAGAAGCAAAGAATTGCATTAATACACAAACAAACACATAAAGACTGTCAAAAGGTATATTGTTTTTGAAAGAAGTCTCACCAAGACTGCATTTATATATATATATAAAAAACAAACAGTAATATTGTTCAATATTATTATCTATTTGAATATATTTTAAACACATTTTTTTCCCTGTGATGTTTTCAGCATCATTCCTCCAGTCTTCAGTCACATAATCCTTCAAAGTCATTCTTATGCTCTTATCTTAATTGTGTCCACATGCACCTGCAAACATGTATAGAAAAAAATAGGCTATTTCAATGACTAAAATGTTTTATTATTATGAGTAGCTATAGAGTATGCATCAAATATGTAACATTATTTTTACATTAGTTTTTCCACAATGTTTCCATCCAGAATAAACCTATGAAAAATCCTGTAAACTGTACAAAGGTAAACGTATAAAGGTTATCGTGGCTATACACGTGACTCTTGTGGTCATCCACCTTTATCCCCCTTATTTGCTTGAAATCTGTTCGCGTGCAAGCTTCCAAATGCACTATTTATTGCTGACAGAAATCATTTTTGAGCATTCAATACTGTGTGGCTTACATTTTGTGGAGTTTATTTATTTTTAAACTTCTGTTTACAAGGTTAGCTTAAAGGTTCACTCAATTTGGATGAAAGACCTTGCAAAATCGTGCAATGACCTCCGGCAACTACATAGAGGAACAGGAATCAAAATATTCCAAATTAAATCCCAAGGATTCACTCTCACTCCAAAGTAATATTGTGTCCTTTGAGAAATAATTCAAGCATGTGTGGCAATGAAAATGATATAAGGTTAGGCATTAGATATTGATATAATAACTTTAGTATTATTCATATAATGGACTCGATTACGTCAAATTTAACATTTCTTTAATAAATTATAAGATGGGTGAGAGTAAAAATGTCACCTCATCTTTATGGATCAAAGTTATATTCCATGCCTATCAACTGTTCCCATAATTCTGATTAATACCCCCGTCCATTTCTTAGGGAAAATATATTCATAGTCACACCGTCTTCATGCCGCATCTTTTTTCATAGTGGACAAATCTGTCTTTAAAAATTCAAAGGTCCCAACGCATGTCACGAAATGCCGCATACAGAGCCCATTACGGTCCCGATTTTTCGGTGAAATCTGCCTACCAATACTGGTTTATTCCAGAACTTTGAGTGATCAAAGAGTGGCAAACTGTCAAAACCTAAAAGTCCTGAAGACTAAGGTACAGCACATTTGATTTTTTTTTTTCTTCAAGTCATTGATTGAACACACAAACAGCTCTTCACAATAGAGAACTTTTTATTCTTCAAATCCCTTTAAAGTCTAGGTCCTCGCTGAAGCGCTACCTTTATAAGTTCTGGGGTCAGTAAATAAGAGTATTATTAAACATGGCTGTCAGCAAACCGAACAAGCCGAAGCAGTGGACAGCTTCCAACTAAATTATTTACAGCTCGACATGCAGCATGAATTTGTTATTCTGTTTCTTTAGGTCCCACTATAACAATGCAGGGCTGCGGCGGATTTCTGCGCATGCCTCACCTGCTCTTCTGCTCTGCACGCTACACCCATATGCCACTGCTAGCAGCGGGTGGACGGAAAGACCGTTAGCTTCAGACTCGGCAGGACACACTCAAAACTAAGAATACGCCAATCAATGAGATGGACCAGTGGTTTATTTCGGATCCAAACTGAGTTGTGACAATCATAAGACTTCCTTGTACTATGCCTTACTAACAATTACGATGCCCAAAGTCTAGTCCTTCATGCGATCTGCACCTTGAACAGCTGCCATTCACAATGTTTTACAAATCTTAGACCACAGCGTGTTTGTTTATTCTTAATTTGACTATTTTGGTGAAAAAATGATTAAATTCCACAAAATTCAGTAGTTTTTTTTTCTATAACTATCAGTAAAAAATATATACAAACATAAATTATTTGAACAATTTAGCCTTGTATTGGGGGGCATAAGCAAGACAATAAAAGTATTTATATAATAAAATTAATACTTTTACTCAGCAAGGATGCTTAAAATTGATTAAAAGATAAAGTAAAAACAAATTTTACAAAAAAAAAATATTGTTCTATTCATTAAAAAACATTAAAAAAAGCATCAGTTTTTTCATGGGTTTTTAATTGTGCTAATAAGAAATGTTTCTTGAGCAGCAAATCATCATATTAGAATTATTTCTGAAGGATCACGAGACACGGAAGACTGGAGTAATCCAGGCCATCACAATAATAAATAAAAAAAAAGAAAAAGTTATTTAAAACTTTGTTTAAAAACTGAAAAAAGTTCTGACCCAAAACTTTTCTACAGTACACACAGTTCATTTCCCACACCCCATTGGCAAATTCTTAGACTTTTTTCTTGTTTTAAGCATAAAGCTACATCGTAGGCTCTGTGTAGCGCGCGTACCCTTCATGCACATCTCCAATTGCGGACAACGACACATAAATGAAAACCAACGCGTAGTCAATAGCGCAGAGGCTCTGGCGTAGGTCCAATGCAGAAGTATAAACAGCCTTAAGCCTCACAATATTTTTTTTTTTTTTTGATTTATCCACAAGTTTCCTACGCCCCATGAGGCCTTGCGTCAAAAGTGGGCGCGTCTTCCGGTTTGAATTAAACAAAGCGCGACTTGACATACTTCACACTCGTTCATTCAACAGTTGACAGTCATTCAAGTTATAGCGATCCAAACTAGCTAACGATGTGGGAACACAACCTCAACGAAATTAAAAAGGGTGAAATAACAGTACCTTTACCCTTCGCAGTAGTTGGTTGGGAGTATTATAATAATATTATTAATAATCAATACTCATCAAGGCAAGGTGACAGACAGTTGTGTGAGCTGACAAATAACTAAAATAAAATATACACACTTAGTCATTGTGCTTTGGAGTTTATTCAAAATTATAAATGAATGTGCTACTGGAATACATTAACTGACACATTTGGTATTCTGTCAACACAGGCTTTGATCCTGAGTTTAGGTGTAACATCAGTAGCGAACAGCCAAACACATGCTGATAGAGTTTATAGAATATTAAGAATTTAAACAAATGTACACAGGAAGATTCGTCGTCTTTTGGGAGGTGATGAAAACTACAGCCGTTGACAAGATCACTCTGATTTCGTTTTCAGCTTGTTCAAAACAATCATGTTTAAGCCACTTAATTAGTTTAGTCCAGTTATACGTACAACCGCAAACAGCACATGTTGTCCATGAGCTCCGTAACGACATCTCTCATAAAGATTTGCGTCTTTAAATAGTAAAATAATTATCCGAAAAACAGCTAGCCTCTTCGCTAACTAACACACAAAATAAGGGACAGAGAAAATAGGTAAAAAGATTCTCGCAAGTCTTGCAAACCCATCAGGCGGAGTCATTTGAATAGCGTTTTGTTAAGATAAATGAACTGGTAATGTAACAGGCTCCTAGAAGAGGTCTGCACTGAGATACAAGCTATTCTCTGTTGTTCCCCAGTGCCATCCCTTTTCTCTGCACGTCAATAGACAGAGGTGGAGCAACACTCCCCATGGCCATCGCCTTTTCCATTTGGACTATTTGACACAACACCCTTTCTCCTCGCCTATTCAATCTGTGCCGGGCTTTCCAGTGAGCTAATGATGTTCCCTATTGTTTCAAAGGCTTCCTAGCAAATGGTGTGTGTGTGTGTGTGTGTGGAGCTAAGCATGCGGGATGCTGTGGAGAGAGAGCTGACGCCCTCTGTGTTGAGATTGAGAATGTGTGTGTGTGCCACAGAAGTGCCTGGAAACTTTAAGCCTCCCTCACAGCTTGCATCCTGTCAGCAGAATTTTGCTAATATTGAAGCAAATTTGCAGCAATGGAGCAGAGCAGAAGTTATCACTATAAGTGAGGCTTTTTTTTTTCTCGCACTGAGGTCATTTTGCTTGCCTTTGTTTTTTGCTTACTGTCATCGCGTTGTATTAATAACTAAACTACACAATTAACCTGTGAGCGCTTTAGTGTATTTCTTAGAATACCTTTTCTTCATTAAGATTCCTGCCCGTTAATTACCTCACGGCTCCGAGTGCTTTGTAGCGTCCCTTCTCTAATTACTAACTAAACTAGCAATGATTTATTAATTGTGTATGATTAGTGTATCTGCAAAGGCTAACGCAGCCACAACACACTTTCGGTTTCACACGGTCCCTGAGACACAAGCTCTCATCAATCAGAATCAATCAGCATTTCTACACGGCTCAGCGGCCATTAAGATTGAACGAAACTAGAATGTAATCCTTACTATAATCCAAGGTGTACTTGGCTCGTTTTTTCTCGCTAAAACAAACCCTCGTGGCTATTACCTGATTGACCACTAGCTAAATTCTTCTCAAGGGGACATGGTGCAAAGCAAAACAAAATCCTGAGCCTGAACTTTTTCTGGGGGGTGGGGGCCAATTGGGTGAGCGTTGCGGGGGTACACACATAGGGTTATTTGCCAAAAAAAAAAAATAGTTTTCCTTGAAACTAACTAGTAAAAGCCAAGCATAGTCAAAGTATTTTTGTCTTCAGCTCAAAAAATATAAACACAAAAAATATACAATTTAAATATTTTACCTAAGTTTATTTGAGATTTTGAATTAGCCAGCAAGAATAACTTTCATTCAAATCACTGTGTAATGTGTTATTCAAACTTCATGACCTGGAAATGTGATCATCAATTAAAAAAAGGATTGCATACAAATATGCATTCTTCTCTAGTAGGTACAAACAGTGTGACGACTAGTAGTAGGCCTATTTCTGAATTCACAATATTCATAAACAAAACACAAAGTGTGATTTAATTACCTACTACTTCAGGCGAGATTCTGAAGTGCACATCCAAAGGGCATTTCACAATTCCTTGAGGTCACAGCACAGGAGAAGATTTTTTAATAGCGGTGAAGTGATGCAACTGACGCTGGTCACATGACAACATGACAAATGACATTCATTCTACAGTATAGCTATAGAACTTACTTTTCAATGGTCCCGAACTAATGACTTATTTAAAATAAGTACACCATATTTCAAAGAGCACGTCTAAACAGAGAAGTTTTTCACGTACAGTCGACAAAGTTGTTAAAATGATCCCTGCTCACACAGATCCGAGAAAACGACTAAAAACGCTGCTTTATACGGGCTGCTTATGATGTTACTTTGTAAAGAAACACTATGTGCCTATACAACTGTAATACTAATGTGCAGTTTTCACAAATGATAGGAGATGATAACGGTATCCATTTCAAAAACTTTGAAACCAGGTTTCAAATGTTTGCATTTTTAGGCCCCCAAACGCCACTGCCATGTAAATAAACTGCATTTTTGAAAATGGTATTGTGTATACAGCCCTTTTATGATTTAAGTGAAAACCGTCTAAATGGTCACCTGTAGCCGCTTAATAACTGACGGCCCGCCTGAATAACCGCTACATCTCACTGACAAACCGCGCGGGGCAGCCCAACCGTTGCGTGAACGGCGATTGCAGACAATGTGACTTGCAAATTACATCTCGTTGACAGGGAGGGGGGAGGGGGCAGTGCAAAACAGTGTCTCTTGAACCTCGACAAAAAACAATAGGATGAGTCAATTCATATAATTAAGGCATCATTCACAGATATTGTGCTGTCAAATAGGCCATCGTGGGCCAGGATTTGGCTCTCATTATGAAGCATTTGGATGTGATGTTTCTCTGACACACACACGGCTCACCTGCTTCCCCCCTCTGCTGTGCATAATGTCCAGCTCATTACAGGCCTGCAGACTGGTCAACCTGAGGAGAGAGGGGCCTAATGAGGGCCGCAAGCTCCCCCTCGCCCCTCCCTGCCTACACTGACTCCAATTTGGAACCACATGAAAGGCGAGCCAATCTGAGCCACCTAGAAACTTCTTTTCTTGTCTCAGCCCTTTTAGGATATGCCTGGTTTCATGTTATTCTGTTACAGCTGGACAAATCCTTGCTCTGCAACATGGTCAGGTCTGGATTAGATAACAGGAATAATAAAAAGGATAAATGGTAGCTTGGATTTACAAAAAGGTTTGATATTAGTGTCCAGTCTGAAGGAAAATGTGGGTCAGGCTAGTGCAAAAGCTTGATGGAATTTTCAAAGCAATAACACAATGTGTTTTTTTAAACGCATGAATAGATTTAAATTTGTTTGATTCGATTCAACTGCAATACGTTCCAAGCAGCTTTACAAACTATAGTGCATTTAGCAAGCCAAAGAACAGTGGCAAAGAAAATCTTCCTGTACATAAAAGAGCAAGAAACCTTGGGAGAACAAGACAATAAGACTTCAATTTATAAGACAACGTTTATCAGCTCACAATGACACAAACTGCACAAAACATCACCTGTATGCCAAGGTCTCATTATTGATATGAAAAGATTATTTTGTTTATGAGTCAAACTACACTGTTTCTGCTGTTTTTGATCCTACAAACAAATTATTGTTTAAAAAAAAAAAGAGTTCATTTTTTTCAGCAACTGAGCTACACTTTTCAGATGTTTTTGATATAGAAAAAGATTAGGGGTCACAAGAGATGCTTGTTTATGAATCTCAATACCCTATGAATCTCAATACCATCAATAACCCATGTTTCTTGCTGTTTATAGCAACAATGTAGACTGGGAAATCACTTTTTTTTTGTGGCATTAAAACAAGCTGTGGCTGTCTGAGTTATGCTTTCTTCACATGCTATCGGGAATGTCCAAGTTCCCACAAGTTGTGATTATGAGGCTCACAGCATTCAAATTTTGACTTTTTTTTTTGTACTAGGAAAATAGTTAATGATAATTCCGTTAGCACGTGAAGGCAGCAAAACACAATTTCTGCTCTCCCCCCTCCCTGGACCCCTTCCAGTTTGCATATCGGTCAAATCACTCGACCAATGATGCCATCACAACTGTTGTCCACTCAGCACTTACTCATCTAGACAAAAAAAGTCGTTCCTGGACTTCAGTTTTGCATTTAATACTATCACCCCCAATAGCTTATTCACAAACTGGTCCAGCTGGGGCTCAGCACCTCGCTTTGCAACTGGCTGTTGGACTTTTTTAACCAGAAGACCCCAGGCAGTACGGGTCATCAGTACCACATCCAGCACCATCACTATGAACACTGGGGCCCCACAGGGATGTGTGCTGAGCCCCCTCCTTTTTACTCTGCTGCCTCACGACTGTAGATTGTCACGCTATTCCGACCTCCTTGTTATGTTTGCGGATGACACGACGGTGGTGGGCCTCATTAGCAACAAAGACGAGACTAACTTACAAGAGCGCAGTGAGCCGCCAGGCCAGGTGGTGCAGTGACAACCATCTCTCTTTGAACGTGGACAAGACGAAGGAGATTGTCGTTGACTTCCGGAGAGCGCGCACTCAGCATGCCACTTTAACCATCACTGTGGAAAGAGTGAGCAGCACCAAGTTCCTGGGTGTGCACATTACTGAGGACCTCTCCTGGACCGCATCCTAACGGAAATCACAGCATCCTAACGAGCTGCATCACTGTGTGGTATGGGGCCTGTAACGCATCTTGTCGGAAAAGCCTACAATGCATGGTGAGAGCAGCTAAGAAGATCATTGGTGTACCTCTTCCCTCCCTTCAGGACATTTACGGAATCTGCTTTACCCGCAAATCCATCTGCATTGCAGGAGATCCCACTCATCCGTCATACAGCTTCTACAGTCCGCTGCCATCAGAGAGGAGACTGCAGAGTCTCCAGGCCAGGACCAGCAGACTGAAGGACAGCTTTATTCATCAGGCTGTCAGGAAAGTGAATTCTCTCCCGAAATTAACAGGAATAAGCACTAATATCTTTTATCGGCACTGTTTGTTCACTTTACTTGCCATGTGTCTTGCGCGGTTTCTTTTATTATTTATTGAATAGTTGTATTTTATATTTTGTTTATATCTGATTAGATTTTTAGACTTTTACTGTTGATGTTATTTATGCGCACCATGGTTCTGAGGGTGACACACTTTCAATTCTCTGTATGTATGTTGTACATGTAATAGAACTGACAAGAGCAATACTTACAGAATAGAGCATACTTACTTACATTGACATCTACAAGATGGACAATGCTATACAAATACATTTTCACACAACCACTGAAAACAGGCATTAAGATTGAATTAGGTATTTGAAATATCATCAACTCAACACAATATATGCAAGGATCCATTGGAGGCAAGTTTTAGCGAGAGAACCCAAGTGCAGTTCATTCAAAATAACACAAGATCAAAACGTAAAACAAAGCATGACGTGGCATGAAACAAAAAATGTGGACATAGACTCAACAGAGATCGCAGGAAACAATACTTGACAAAGACACACGGCAAACATGAGGGCTTAAATACACATGACTAATGACTAGACAAAGGACACCAGTGAACAATGACCAGACGATTATCCAAAGACAAAACACATGCCAGGATCACATGACAAACAGGGAATCACATGACAGACATGGGACGTGACATGAACAAAACCAACACATGACAGAGACAAGATCAACAAAATCAACAAAACAAACAATGGATTCACATACAGACTTTGATCATTATAAACACTCCATAATTATAGATTATATAATTATAACCTGCAGAGACTATTCATATAGAGACATGCCACTTCCTCAATCCTCAATACAACTATAAAGGGAAAACCCGTAACGCCAAAAGATGGAGGTTGTATGCACAAGCCCCGCCCCTCCCGCTGGAAAGCCAATCGTCTGCTTTTAACAGTCAAGAGAGGAAACCTTTAAGCTTAACGTCCGGTTCCACTGACGCATGGGCATAGTTGAGGTTTGCGACAGGGGAAAATACGTTACCTTTTGAAAAGGCGGCAGATTTGATATGCAGTTTTTGTGTGCGTTGTGTAAATGTCAGACATCCGAAGTCTCCCGGAAGTTCCAGGAGTCTCCCGCATATTGATATCGGCTCCATGATCCCGCAAATTAGTTCAAATCTCCAGGAAACTAGAGCGAGCGAGCAAGAGCTCACACATACTGTGCTTCAAACTGTGTAGCACACATGACAGAGAGCGAGAGAACCCTTGCGCATCAGTACTAAAAGTATAGTCTGTGGGGGAAAAGGCGTTTTAAACCTTATTTTTTTAACCTTAAACTTTTTCAGCGATTTTTATCATATTTTACTGCTGTTTCTAAACATGTAGTTTTTCTGTCCCGGTGACCAGTGAAAGTGCAGTTCTGACTCTCTGCCCATTCATTTAGATAGGAGCCATGGTCTTGTTAGTCCCAATAGATGCCCGGAGGCGTTGCCAAGATGGCGGCCGAGTGGCATGACTTGCCTAAAAGGAATTTGTTATAGCCTACATCAATGGAGGACCCAACTCCATCTAATATACTCATGTATGGGAAGGAAAACCTCCACCCACTCATATTCGGCCCTGCTATTCAGTCTCAATTTTTCTGAGGCCAAAATTTTGTTAGTAATTTTGCCAGTATGCTGAAAGCTGATGGCTTGAATGGTTACCTCTAACAATGATTGGTTATAAGAAACATTTATTAAAGGTGAACGTAAACACTCATTGGTCACTGTGGCTGCAAACAAATGCTAATTCCCTGTATTTGAAATGTCCACAGTATCTCAAACATACCCAGAATGCATCTGTCTGCACAGGTATGTAATGCCCCACTGACGGGAAACCATGAATACAGTGAGTGTCAGCTTGAAAAAGCTGCTTTTTTATTATCAAGTCGCTGCGATAGAAAGCACCTTGAAGGGAAAGGCTGATATGCGGCTGCCCCGCTATCTGGCAAGATCCTAGCATGTGCAGGACACAGCACAAATCTCGGAGTGTGAAATCAGTCACCTATCTCTAAAATACAAACTCTCTGTCTTCGCCTGCCTTTTCATTCACAGGGGCCTTCAGTCAATGGGGCCCACAAAAGGTTCTGCTTAACGGCCCGCACGAGTCCATCTGCAGTATTTATTACCTCAACGCACAAGGCATTTTTCCTGCAGTATATACCTTTCTGCCGCAACAGTCTGGTCTGATTAAATCAATATCTGTTTCTTCACAGACATTAAAAACAGACAGGGGAGAGACTGCTGATCCTGCTCTGCCTTATCAACACAAACGCCCCTGAGAAAGAAAGTAGAAACCATCATTTTACAACACTTTTTTTTTTTTATAATCCTCAAATCGGCAGATTTGTTGTCTCGCAAAGATGTAGGAATTTGTGCCTGCAAAAACACACAGACACAACTCATAACTCCCACCCATCGCTGATGACAGATCGTCGAGGGTGCGTTTACAGAGACAGGGGGGGGGGGGGGGGGGGGGGATTAGATCCAATTGCGTGGCCCATTGAAATGGCCCCTCCACCTTTGAGGATGTAGGCAGGCCGTTGAGCGTGCACCGCAATTACGTATTGCTAATTGAAAATGTTAATCTTGTCACATTCAGGGGCAGGGAGGGTTAAATTGGTAAAACTGCAATTCACTTAAGGCCATATCTCTCGTCGAAATGAACTGGATGATTAATCCTTTATATTCTTCAGGGATTCAGGGAATATCAGCAATTAAATTAACGACTACAAAGTGTACGCTCCAAGATGGGGAAAAAAATCATGAAAGACACACACTCATTTTTCCAAGTTGTTGCCTTAATTGTCTCTTTACTAAGCGTGCTGCTCCCTGTCGTTACCGAAGCACCCCCATTAAAACACAAACCCATGAGATACATTAGTATTGAGCCATGTTGCAATATACAATGATTGCAGAGGTTAAAATGTATTTATCAAATTAAAATCAATCTAGTACATAAGTTTCAAGAATATTCTGTTCTCACTTCAACTCACATGAAACATTCTTTTTTTTATGATTATTTATTTATTGCAAAGTTTAACGTGGTCCACAAGTGCGACCACATATAACTATGTATAAGACCAGGGTTTGCTTGTACTAAAAACAAATAAATATGAAACATTCTTGTTAAAACAATACATTTTTTTTTGTGATAATGTCATGCCATATTTTTTATGCATATAGTTTAGCATCCAAGTGTGAATAAAGAAATTTTTTGGGATTTGTGCCAAATAAGAGAGGAGCTGGTTTCCGTTTCAGTTCTAATTTAAATAAATTTGTTGTAGGCTTTAAAATAAATACTGTTTGTAGGTTAATTAAAGCCACTCCTCTATAATTTATGTTTATTTTATACTTATAATTTTCATTCTTGTTTTGTATTGAATACCATTAAATGTAAAGGATTTGTTGTGGAAATAGCCTAAAATTATGTTTATAATGTGTGTAAACATGTCCTTTTTACCAGTATAAAAAAATGAGAACACAGAATGATAAAGGAACGATATAAATTCTCTATAATAGATCAGTGGATAAAGGCATATTTTGAACATCGTATACAAAGTACATTGTTTTAACGATATAACACCTCGTTATTACAAGGAAATATGTCATTTTAAAGACATATCTTGTTATTACAAGAAAATATGTTGTTTTAATGACATATCTCGTTATTACGACAAAATTATTGGAAAAAATATATCTTTGTGGCATTGCGCCACCTTATAAACTAACAAAGATACTTGAATTATTGATTGATAATGAGGGATTGCTAGACGTATACCAGCGCCACACACAGCGCGAGTCCCGCGGATATAAAGGAATAAGGACATTTAATTCTACCGAACTACCTGCAAGAGCTGAATTACTCACAAAGGTCAGTTTATTAGAGGAATTAAACTTGAGGTAACGCAACGCTGTTTCGCATTTGAGTGTGTAGAATGTTAGTTAGGTTGTTTCTTGGCTGTATGAGACTAAGCTAGATTAAACATTAGAGAATATCATACATAACTTTTCATCATGTTGAACTACATAACATTGATTAGTTTTATATACATTAATTTGCTCACCTGTTTGCTCAAGTAACATGCAACACTCGCGTCTCTGTCAAGTCGAAGTTAGTCACGGACGTGAAGCTCTCGGCATCTCGAAAGACGTTGATCTTTGTTTTAGTCCTCTTTATGTCTCAAAGTATAGTTGCTATGGTCCATCATGTTTGAACAAAACCCTGCTAGGGACGCTCACGCTGTTGAGCACGAAAAACGGGCATAACTGACCACTTCTGTCACCATGGTTACTATTGCAGCATGAGGTCAAACCTGGCGGAAACCGGGGATAACGCGGATATGTTAAACTTTGTGAACAACTCATTCAAATCGGTTTTGATTGATTTAAAAGATTGATTCATTCACAAACACTCTCAAAGGACAGTTAGGGAAGATGTTAAAATTTTCATTGAATAGGACCATCAAATTTAATCTGTTCCTCCAACCCGATCTCACGACCAAGTCGTACGAATTCGACGAATGATCAAAAAGTGGCTAATTCGTAACAATTCATACGACCTCACTCGTACGAATTAATACGATTTTGCTAAATCGTACATATTTTACGAATTGGCCCATTCGTATGAATTCGTACGAATGACCTACCCCTTACCCCGCCCCTAAACCTAACCATCACGTGGGTTTAGACAAATCGTACGAATTATTACGAGTGAGGTCGTACGAATTAGTACGAATTAGAACGAATTAGACACTTTTTAATCATGCGTCGAATTCGTACGAATTGGTCGTGAGATAGTGTTGGTTCCTCACACAAAGCATTGGACATTTAAAGATTTGGAAAATAATGCAAGACATTTACTGTGCTTTTTTATTTATTTATCTTGGAGCTTGACAACCCTATTCCTCATTCACTTTCATTATACAAAAAAGGGCGGGCAGGGAACAACATGAGGGTGAATAAACAATGACAGAATTATCATTTTTGGCTGAACTAACCCTTTCACATCAAATGTCCCCGTTTGTTGAAACACATAACGTCATTAGCAAAATCAAGTTTTTCCCCCCTCCCTCCTTTCGTTCTTTCGTTCCTCATTTTTTCCCTCCTATTCAAGAGGAAACATTCAATATCAACTAGGTCAGCTGAACTAGTGTGGGCACCAGAGGCGAGAACACTGCAATTGGTCTGGCCAGAGCTGATATTTGTAGATAAATACCACATCCCCAGAGGTTCTCCTACAGTGAATTATTAGCAAAGCTTCATTGATCTCTCTCAAAATGGCAATAATCTCCAGTTTCATCCGGGCCTTTACTAGGGCTTCAAAGTGCATTAGGCTGCCTGGCTGCAATTGTTATCACAAAGGTGTTTTCCTGGCCTGACCGTTTTATCCGAGAGCACGGAAAAGGTGAAAGGCGCTAAAGTGATTTTCTTCCTCTCTGTGGTATGTGCTGCGAGTGTATTGTATTTTATAGCCCCCAATAAAAATCCCCACTACTGCAAAGCTCTAGACCATATGTGAATAGGCCTGATGCTTTTATGGTGATGAATATACTTATGTAATAAAGGCTGTTTATGAAAGAGCTTGCAGTACTTCTACGATTTTGTTTTCTATGGCAGGAAATTTCATTAGGAGGGTAATGATTTCAGTATATCTATAACAAAGCAGAAAATCTCTTAAAATGTCATTGATCCAGGCAAAGTCATCTTTAAATTTCCTCTCATTCTTTCTTTGCATTTACGGTTCAACCCTGGAGAGGTTTTTATATATACATTTATAAATCAGATTAAAACTGTCATGGCCACATCACAACTTGGCACGGTGGAATCAGATGAAAGGTTTCAATGACCAATAGGGAGTAAAAAAAATCTGGATTTTGAGCAGTGTAACATAAAAGCATCCAAGCACTGGTTTGATATCTGTCATATAGGCTGCTCTGTCATTACAATGATGCCACTTTGATATGTTGCCATCTGTAAAGAACAGCCACCTGTCTCCATCAATCATCATAACAGACCAATGAAAAAAGCCGCAAACTGTCATCTCATGACAGCAGATAATGACCAACACAACTGCGCTTTCAGTGAATTCGTGAATGAACAGGTAATGACATGGCAGGTCATTTGAATCTGTCCTCATGCGCTTGTAATCTAATACCAAACAATGAGTAAACCTCAGAGGCAATATCCTTGGGCGCAGGATGAGTTTGGAAAGAGATTGAGCGCAGGATGGACAGCCATGTTGACTAACAGGTGTGACTCTCAAATTGTTCTGTTCATACAACAGCTTGCAGTGAGGCTTCTCTTCTATTCTATGTAACCAGTGGCAGGTGTGGTTTGGTTCACACTGCACAGGTTAACCAAACTCGCTGTCAAAATCCAAGTGTGAGTAGAGTACAACGGGCTTAATGCACACCCTAAAAAATGTGTGCTTTCTCTATGCACATAGTGTATGATTGCAGAAAAAATATACATGTTTGTATTGAGCATTGATGGAGCAACAGATTTGAACAGATTTTATGGAAAAAATAAATCATAAAAGTGGTTTGTTTTGTTTAAAAAATCTATACATGTATGAGGAGGCAAGGTGGGCCTTTTACCCCACACACGGTGCAAAAGGCACAAAGTATTGATACAAAAACGTTAGCTAAAATAATATGATTTTAATAATCTCTAAGTTAATACTTGTTCAAAACAATCTCTTTAGTATAGTTTGAACTATTTAATGTTTATTTTGATGAATAAATGTAGTATAATAACAAACACACTATATAGGGTGTTGGCCATTTTGTAGTGGACGACATCATTCCCTACAGTACATTCGTTCACAACTTTTACCCACAATCCTCTATGATTTGCAGAATCCAATGCGTAGAGGACTGAGCGCGCGTGAAAGTGTAGGAGCGAGCGAGTTTAAAACAGAAATTACTTTAGTTTTTTTTCTACCTTTTTTAATTAATAGTTTGAACTATTTTGAATACAACATTGAATAAAAACATTGAACTTTTGAACTACTTGAATAAAACATTAAAATATTGAGAAAATATTACATAGATGAATGTTAAAATTAAAATGAACTATTGGGTCCTAATAGAGTCAATTGTATAGGTATATATACATTTTTTTTTTTTGTTAAAATATATTTTGGCATTAACTCAATGGGTTTTACTATACATAAAGATGGTTGGTCTGGGAACACACCCGTCCCGTGATGTGAATTTAGCCCGTGGGGGAAAATTCAGCCCATTTGAAAATTGGTAGAAAATTTAACAAGTTATATGGTTCTTTAAAAAGTACATGCACCAGTAAAACACAATGTTACGAGTGAGCGAGCTGAGTTTAGGGGTCGGGTTAGTGTGTGTGTGATGGGTAGGTTTAGTGGTTGTATGTGTGTAGTGTGTGTGTATATGTGTAACTTCTCAGCTGAAGAGATGCCGTTTTAATGGCAAAACCAATTGGAGGAGAGTCCATCCAGCCAATCAGAGGTGAAAAAGGGGGTACTTTCCCTTACCATCTTGGGAAAAATAAAAAATATTGCTTCCGGGTCGGCCATTTTTTTTTTCAAATTGGAATTTCTCTGAAATTAAAAATCTTTGGGAACTTTTGGGATATTGTACACAACTGCAGGAAATATAATCACACTGTGCAAGTGATTTTTGGATATTTTATTACAAAATTTTTACATATTGTACCTTTAATATAAAAAATATTTTAAATTAATTTTAAATTATTTAAAAAGTAAAGATTCTAAAAGCATTGAATGAGATCACATAATAATTAAATATAGATTTACAGTAGTAACAATAAATATGATATTTTATTATATTAAAGGTGCTATAAGTTGGGTGACGTCACTTCTTGTTGACATTTGAAGTATCGTCAAACAAAACGGAGGCTAGCTAGACCCTCCCTCCCCCTCATCACGTCCCCTCCCCCTTTAGTTTTACTGATAGCAAGATAACATTAGCTTCGTGTTTCCCAGCGAGCATAAACAACGGCTCCGTCGTAAACAAATTTTGTCAAAGTTGTCAATAGGCTATAAATGAACATTCAAATAATAACAAACAGTGGGTGAAAACAATCATTGACACAAACTGTCACCCTACTGTGCTTTTGCTTGATCATTTAAGGGATATTGATCGCTAGCTGCTAGAAACCTCTATGTTGTATTCACCAAAATTAGCGCTGACTGCATTGTTCTAATTATATCCCTGTGTTTGAAATCTGTCCATCGGAACGTCGTCTCTTTGGTCGTGTTACGGCCGTATTCATGTTGATCTCTCCTCCACACCGCCCTTCATGTGTACGCGCACTAACCCCCCAAACCCTTCTTGTTAGTTATTGGCTGGAACACCGTTTGTTATGTTTCGTGGAGCAGGTTGCCACAGTTTGTTTTTGTTGCGGCTGTCTAAAGAAAGGCTGTTTTTTTGTTGTTGCATATGCTGTCTACAGAGACCGCATTTTTTTACAGTGTGTTCAGGGGACAGGCAGCTAGCAAATAGAGAGGAGATGACAAAAAAAATGTTTTTGGCCTAAAAAAACGTGTGACATTGCTTAGAGCACCTTTAATACCTATTGTGTTTTTTTTTAAATATGATGCTTTCGTTATATGATTAACTCTAAAATGGACACCCTACTTAATGAGTGAATCTGAATCTGAACAAAACTGAAAATCATTAAAAAGACCTTTGTCTCAAAATATAATAATTTTAGCGATTTTCCACTTAAATCTACAACATTAAACATTTTCCACTTAAATCTACAACATAAAATTTTTTAAAAAGCTAAGAAATTTGATCAAATTAGTGCAGAATCAACTTTAAGTTTCTGCTCGCGATCATGTCAAGGATCAGACAAATTTCCACGTGCATGGAAAAGCGGATGTTTTGGAAAATGCTGCGGCAAGTTTTTGTGCCCATTGTACCCTACTGTACATTTAAAAGATTATACATATATATTCGGTTATACAATGTGGTATCACGATAGATGGATGGATGGATGAATAGATAGATGGATGACAGACAGACAGACAGACTGACACTAGTGCATGCTAGGATACCAGTGGAACCAGACACGGAGCGCCTGCCCCTCTCACACACGACTGGGGCTAGTGAGTATAACTCAGAAGAATATAATGAAATATAACACCACTTCTTGTCACAGGTCAGCTACCAAGCCTGCTCGGGGACTGGCATTCCAAATGCCAAAGCCATTCATTATGAAAATGCTATGCATTGATTTGTCATACATTGTAAAACTCTATCAGAAGGGCAATTTTGAAATCTTTGCAGCAATGCCTCAACGGCTGTGGCATTAGCATTAATGCTATTCAATCGCTCTTGATTTCAGAGCAACTTGCCCAGGCCCTCTGAAACCAGAGACATGCTAAGCACTTCAGCACAGTCAATGAAATAAAATAAGACAGGATTGAGTATATTAGATAAGAATTATGATATATAAGCTGCGCTCTACTGCAAGACAGCTAATTAAATAAGAACATATTTGATAGCAACTGACAGTGGAGCGTTCTCACCCAGGTCCCATCATTACTGTCAGGCAGAAAGAGGGAATTAGAAGGTGTATAAATACCATATGGTGTGTGCTGAATTGTCTTGCATTAATGTCAATTATATCCACTGTGACTACATTGAATGTTTTTAATTCTGATTTTTATGTTTCCCGACTACGTGCATATTCATCTAACGACACATGCAATGTATAAACTTTATATGCGGAATAGAGACTCTGTTTTACACAGACAGACAAAAGAAAAAAGGAACAAAATGGGGAGGAGGTTACAACATTGAAATTGGCATAAAAACAGAGAACTTATGGAAAGAAACAGCTAAAGATTCACACAAAGAGACACTCTCCCCCTTTATCTTTATGGCCAATGGTACACTTACATGTAAAGTTTCTCTCTCTACACACATTGACTACGTCCCAATTCAGAGGATGCATCCTTAGGCCGTATTCACATATAGCGCCTAAAAACGCATAGAAACCGCAGGGTGTGCCGCGTTCTCCTTTTTCCAAAGCGCTCGGGCGGTTGCGCTCCGGTTGGTTCTTGTCACGTGACCTACTGTGTGCTTATGGTGCGCTTGCGGCATTCTGAAAAGTTAAGATGTTTTTATCTCGATGCGGCGCTTGGAAAAAATATGAGCGCGCATACCACAAGCGCCTAAATTTGAAATAACAAACTTGAGCGCACAAAAGACGCGATATGTGCAGCGCAGTCTTATCCCAAGACATCATATAACTGACGTCTTTGGACGTCATATAACTGACGTCTTTGGACGTCTTTTGACCATACCTTGACATCAACATCCGCCTTTTTGGGGTACCCTTAAACGTCGGTTAGATGATGTTATCGGATCCTAACCCTACCCCAGACCTAAACCTACCCCTAAACCTACCCTGTCACCTAACTGAGGTTAAAGGTAAAGTGTCAGTTGTATGACGGCCCGGAATTGCAACGCATTCTCATCCCAAAGCGTCACCTTTGACCATGCTTCAATATTTGACGTTTTAGGCGCCCTTTAGGCGCCGTAGCGATCCTACGGCGTCATCTAATTGACGCTAAAGGAAAGCGTCAGTTAGAGGACGCGGTTAGGTTTAGGTGTGGGGGTAGGGTACACGCGATCCTAGGGCGTCATCTAACTGACGCTAAAGGGCGCCTAAAGCGTCAGATGTTGAAGCATGTCCAAATGCTTCCCAAGGCGTCAGTTAAGTGACGCCTTGGGGGTGAGAATGGGCTGGGGATTGTCAACTAATCGACGTTTAAGGGTACCCTAAAAAGGCGAATGTTGACGTATGGTCAAAAGACGTCCCAAGACGTCAGTTATATGACGACTTGAGATGAGACTGTGTTAATATGTGAGCAGGCCCTTATAAGGCAGATGGGAGTCACAGCGGTGAAACGTCGAAGCCTGCCCCAATTTGAAGCCTCCTTCAAATGCGGCATTATCAAAAGATTTGATAAACACACATGTAGGCTCCGCCCTCCTACGTACCTCCGCTCAATTTTCTTTTTCCTTAGTTGGTGAATTTATGTAGCTTTTGTGTTGTTACATACGCTGCGGTACTTACTTTTTGTTTTTGCGTGTATGTTTGTATTTTTTTCTTGTTTCAGGTGTGACATTCATCGGAGGCTCCGCCTGTCAATAGTTATCTTCTACTCATTCATTAGCATGTTTTGTCTTGATAAACTATAAATTGTGTTCTGGGGGCGTGGTTTATGTAAATTTTAGGGTTTACGATGTCACTAACCCAAGAGGTATGTCGTGTAGTCTCTACCAGACGTGGGTTTTACTCTTTAAAAAGCAATTTCTTGCTTAGAAGTAATAAAATATCTCCCTTCGCTTTGAACTTTGAGCGTTGTAACTTTGCAGATGTTGTTTATGCTCAAACAGCAACATTACACACTAACTAAAGTTAGAAAAGTGAACTCCTATTCAACCACCCCTTTAAAAAATAACTGAGCACAAGAGGTTCAGATTCTTGCTTTTACAAGTGACGAGTTTACCAATATATTGGTGTCAAGCAGTTAAGTCGCAATATGTGCCTCCTACACATCGCATGGCCCTATGGCTCCTCTATTGGTTATCATGGAGGACAGCCTTTATCAATCAATTGAATAAACTGCTTTCATAGCATCTATTGAAAGACAACTCTGACAAGGGGCTAGAAGTGCTTCCACAGCAGGTTTTTCAGCAGCAGGGGGGAGTAAATAGTAAGAAAGGCAATAACATCAGCCTGGACAGCACCGCAGCTCTGACACTGCTGTTTGCTTCAGTCTGTTCTCTACCTCAGTGATTCATTCCTCAGCCTGCCGGCCCACAATTGACAGCAGTGCATAAAAGTGGACAACGTTGAACTTCTTTTTTATTGTTATTTGCATTTATTTGTTTGAAGACACAATGCTACATAGGGTCTACGTATTTTGCAATTAAGACTTTATCGCCACATCTGACGTATTTGGACGTGGCACAACACTCTGATGATCTATTCAATCCTGTTAAGATGAAAACCCTGTGGCTGAAAAAGTACACACACACACAATTAATTCTAGTTTACAGCCATACGATCTATGACAAAAGTAATACTGAAGGGTCGGATATAGAGCCTGAATTGGATTGTCAAATGGCTACCAGAGGCCTCTTAAAAAGAAAAACATGTCACATTCAGCTTAACCCAGAATGCACTCTGGTATCATGTTTCTACAAAATTAGGCCTCTGGACATCATTCTGTCTTTATTATGTAAACTATCAAGACTAAAAGTAATAGTGTGTGCTTCTATCTATATTCAGTAACATTTTATTAAATATTAAATACAAGATGTGTCAGTTATGTTCACCTCAAATAAACCAGCAAAGAAGTGAATTTCTTGTCACAAGCCAACTTAAAATGACGCAAATTAAATATTTAGCAAGAACTGTATACTTTTATACAGCACAGTAATTTCTGCATCTCCTGGGAAATTTCATCCTTGAATCTTTCCTACGAAGCATATTCCTTCCAGACCACCCATGTTCCAATTAAACATTCAATATCCATTTTCTTAATATAGAATTTCAGTTTGCCGTAGATGCATGACTAAGTAACTGGAGATCGTCTTGTGTGTTTATCAAGTCTTTTGATTTTGAGCTCTTCTGACTACTGACGGAGTTTAAGAGCATGTTTGTGCTTTAATTATTAATAATATGAGAATACTTAAATAGCAGTTCTCATTTGTCTTGCTGAACAATTTTCAATAACACAAGAAAATGTATTATAATTACTATTATTATTATTATCTTGCCTCCATTATTTTATGGTAAAAAAAAAAAAAAAAAAAGTCAGTCAGTCAGTCAACTTGCACAACATCCAAAATCAAACATGACTCTTAATGGGGGAAAAAAGAAAAGAAAAAAAAATCTCCGGCTGACACATTACGTAAAGGATCAACTCGTTCCTTATTTCTATTTTCACTTGAACTGCCCATCAGATTAAGATCTGCTCAAATAAGATTAATTTCCTGATAAACCCTCACAGTGAAGAAGTCATCAGGGTGCTTTAAATTTATTCCATGGGCAATTAAGTGCAGCGAGATTTCCTCAGCTAGGACTGATTTTGAGTGGTAATGGCAGGTGAAGAGACAGATAATGAGCAGGCCAAGACACACACGCTTACAGCTCTCGAAAATGACTTCCTGTGCTTTAACCCTGCAGTTATGAATCAACGTGTCACGCACCGCTTCTCTGACACTCTCTACTCCAAAGAAAGAGTAGTCTCGGCAAGGACGAGATGAGAGAAAGAGATGAAACTTTAAAATGACTGATTGCCAACCGGTACACAAAACACAACAAAACAGAGGATATCGCATACAGAGAGGATCAAATGTATTTGGACTGATTTCCACCCTGCAACCAATTGCTACAAAAATGCTCTCTTCAGATGAGAAAACACATAAACATCAAGGACGACACACACAGCACTTTTGTGCGGCACACATGCAAAGCGAAGCCTGCAAACAGCAAACGAATGTGACACAATCGGTCGGGGATGGTTGTTACCTACCCACAAATACATCATCATCTTGAGCGAGGAGTCAGGGGCTCTCCGGCAGTGAGGAAATGCTTCCTTACTTATCTTCTTTTAACTTCTCGAGCTCGGCTACGGAAACCCGGATGAATCCTTCTTGTTTCCACTCTCTCAGGCTCACAGTTCTTTTGTATAATTTATTATATCACTATAATAGAGCTTATTAAAACTGACACTTGGAGGAAGAAGAAGCTACTTCACAAGGTTTGAGATGCTTCTAGCAGTCTTGTTCTTGCTCTTCTCTTCTTTTTTCTTCTTTTTTTTTTGCTCTTTCTTGCCTTCCCCACTTGGTCCTCTTCACCCTTTCGCTGACAACCCCTGCTTAGGCACCAATTCCTGACGTATCTATTTAATGAGAAGATCCGTGCACCAAGGAAGTCCAGTACAACTGTGCACTCAAAGTGCCAGAGAGAGAGAGAGAGAGAGAGAGAGAGAGAGAGAGAGAGAGAGAGAGAGAGAGAGAGAGAGAGAGAGAGAGAGAGCAGGGTTCTCTAGCACAGGCTCCTCAAGAAAGGTACGTGTACGTTAACGCACAGCTGATAGGACGATCCAAAACAGATTTTTCCCCATACATAAAAAGGACTTTTCCCCCTAACAAAATGCTGTTCAGATCCTCAGAAGCTGTCATCCGGAAACTGATGCGCAGGGGAAGAGATCAGTGGGAATTCAAAAGGCTCATCTTCTGTCCTGAGGGAAGGTAAGAAGACAATTGACCGGAAATAAAAATTAAGCTTGCAACTTTCCTCCGAAAAAGTTACTGCAATCTCAGCTATGTGAGATTCACGTAAATAAAAAAAGGAAAAAATACAGGTAAGGTACAGTCAAAAATGGCACAATGGGATGAAAGGAGGTAGAAAAGCACCACCCTCTCCTAAAAGTGAAGCTTGCACCTGACTCTGCAGCCTGGACGACCCCCTTCCCCTGTTCTTCTCCTCCTCGTCTGGAGTGAATGTGCTGAGATAAAAGCAGTGAGTACTGGGGCCAAGGCCTTCCCGCTCGGGTTGCTTTGGCTCTGACGCACTGGCTGCCTTCTTACAGCACTTTTCTACAGCCATCTGCTGACTCTACAACGCTACTGCTACTGAGAGACCAGACACGCAGCCAGCCAAGCTCAAGCACATACAGTACGAGGCTAAAACTCATTACTACTCTTCAGAAGAGGGATGAGATTTTTAATCAAGCACAGGTATTAGAGAAACTCAAGAGTAACAGCAAACAACAACAAATCCTTTTTGTAAATGAATTTCAAACCAAGAGGGGACAAAATGGAGATTTGAGCAAGGTCCATTTTTTTGTTTTATGTGTGTCTGAGACACAAACGCAATGAGATTTGCCAGTGTATTTATGAGGGAAATTAAATTCTGAGGGAAATTTAAATATTAAATTCTCCTCAGGAAGCAATTTGACTCCCCTTTAAAAGGAAAACAATAAAAAAGAAGTACAACCGTCACATATAGAAAGAGAGAGAGAGAGTGAGAGTGTCTGAGGAGGACAAATTATCGAGCTAAAGGCTCAGACTCGGGCACACATTCCACACACACACACACACACACACCACATTAAAGCAATAAGGCCATGTTAAAGTGATTTCACCACAGGTAAGGGATTTCTAAGGCACAACACAAACCGTCAGTCACAGCAATTTAAGACACCAATGCTCCAATAAATGACATTTCTTAATGATAATTTGAATAGGGTTATTCCTGTTGTGCAGTGTATTTTAAACTTTAATCTATTAAATATGCTTGGTGTATAAAATATTTGCCATTTAACTTTTAATATTTCATTTTTTTAATATTATGATTTCTGTCATTTTATATAAAAGGATGGGATGTTTAAGAGTGAAGCACAGCAAAGTATCACAAATAAATAAAAAAACATAATTCATCAAATCCATTGCTATTGATTGTTTGTGATGTACCCATTAAAAATGATGTTACTTCCGGGACAGTGATTTCATTACGGAACTGGCTTTTGTTAGTTAAAGGAAAATTACAAAAGAATAAGGACAAAACTACAAACTGGCTTTCAGAAATTCTAAATGAATTGAACATTTTTATAAAGTTAAATGAGTTAAATATTTGATTTGATACATTATATATGATAGAGTCCTGCCTAGCAGGAATGATTGACTTTGAGTGCATTTTTATCAGAATTTGCTTTTGCAACAAGATGGAACGGTTTTCTTCCGAATGAAACGATTAATACAGAGAAATCCGGTCAATACTCTGAACAACATTCTGAAACCAATAAATGATTGTTGACATTAAACAAAGATAAATGGCAGGTACAATGTAAAGCCCATTGTTTGTGCACC
Organism: Pimephales promelas; assembly: GCF_016745375.1. Next base: position 18,018,436 of record NW_024121321.1, read on the forward strand.
CAAGCAAAACGAACATACTTCAGCACACAATTTCGTTAAACCATTTTACTTCGGGGCAAGAAAGGTCTAATGGTCAAGGAAACTGAGTGCAGCTTACTGACATGTCCATTTACATTGAGCAGACCGATTCAGCTGCCGTCTCCTCGGTCCGATTGTGCCCTTTAACCCAATTAAAAAAGCTACAAGTCTGAAACAGTAGCAGTAAAAGCAGTAGTGCCTCTCATTTGTTTGGATTATGACAAAAACATAACCTAAAAAAAAACAAAAAAAGGTAGCATTAGGTTGTCGATTTCCTGTTTAAAAAGTACTAAATACATCACCCTCGATCCTGCTCTTATAATCTAAATGGAAGGCAAGCATCCAAACAGCACAGTCTTCAGATTATTGAGTGAGTCACTAACAAGAGGAAATGAGAGAAGTGCTTTTCATGTTTCCAAGAGAAAAAACAGCACTGGCCTGCTTATTATTATTAGCCTTATTAATATATGAATTTTTAATTAAATATAGTCCACATATACTGCTCTAATTTCAAAGGAAATTATATATATATATATGATTAAAAAAATCAAATAATCAAGAAAGTAGCCAAGAAACATTGCCAGAAAAAAAAAAATAGAGTGATGGGTGTGTATGAACAGTAAGGTCTGGGCATTAATCATATCAGCCCTATCAGACTTAAAACCCTTCAACAAAGCATGATAAATTACAGCTCTGAGAGGGGACCACAGCACCTCCGCTCCCGCATCTCTCCCATGATTCTGCAGGGCTGCACATACACACTGTGTGCTATGCGAGATCAAGGCAGAGGCATCAGGACACATGGTTATCCCTCCACACAGATACGGTGTGTTTGAAGAAGATGAAGATCTTTGGGAGGGTCTTCATCAGGAGTGAAGCTGACACCTTTGCTACCCTGGATTTCAGGCCAGTGAGTGAGCAGGAGTGTTTTAGAGCCACTATTAAAGTTTAATGAGAAGGCAAGGTAAGCTTTGTTGTATTTTTAATATGGACACAGCAGAGTATGAGGGAATAACAGGGTTTGATTCTGAGACTAAAACTGAAGTTTTTTTTTTTTTTGCGTATTGATTTAATATCATCATCTTCTCAGCCTGAGATGCTGAAATGAACATGAAGGATACACAAGAATTCATTCTAAAGTCATTGTGACGAAATGATTTGTCTTTACATGAATGAATCGCAGTTGTAAGATCTTCATGGATTGATTAATTAAAGGTCGATAGCAACAACAACAACAACCAGAAACACAACGGCAGCACAGACACACACAATCACACAAAGCGACACAGAAGCATCACTTACCCTGAGTTGGTCCGTATCACAGCTCATTGGTTGTCCTGGAATCTGTCAACAGAGACATACAAATTAGAGTAACACATTACACACCAAATACAGCACCTCCCTTCAGTAATTACAAGTCAATCATATAGAGTGGGCTGAGGGGAGAGAAAATGAGATCTGTCAAAACTGATGTTTGCAACATGGGACCATGCAAAAGGTGGCGAGAGCAGGGAATAAGACAGGCAAGACATAGTTTCCATGCCAGAAATGGTACACATAACAATATTTTCCTATTTTTTTCCCCCTCCAAAATGGAAGTGGAATAAAGCAAGTGGATCTAAACTGGTTTTGCTTCAGGAAACAGATTTTACAGCATTCAAGATGTGACCATATGGTACCAGAATTGAACAAAAGTATGTCTGTGTTAAAATCACTCGAAATCAAATTACTATTGAGAATGTGTGTGTGCGTGCATGATTTTTGTGAAGGTTTAAATTTGCATTATTCCCCATTTAAAATATACTGCAGCTTATATTATGTTCGAAAAGTCATTTTTAAAGAGTTACTATAGAGTTTTTCGTTGTAATACATCAACATTTAAAATATTTGTGCTTAATAAAATGTATTGATATTACCATAAACTGCATAGCACCAATAATATCAAGCTGAACTGAACTTTAAAACTAAAATAATTTTCATATTTTCATTAGTTTCATTAAATTTCATTAGTTTCATAGTCTCTCAACAGCCAATAATTCACACAAAACAATGTAGTTCACACAAAGTGAACCTATTTAATGTATATTATTTTAATTGATGTTGTTCATGGATTTTGAGGATGAGAGGATGTCAAGCAACCTGTCTATGCCAGCATCTGCTTATTCACAGATGAGACAGATGTGTTTGCCCCAAAATATCATAGTGTGATTGGATGTGTGGCTTTTGACGTCAATAACAATATTGGACGTGTTTTCTACTCATGAACTAAATATGATTGTGCGGCTTGTACAATACAAACTAATTCAATTAAGAAGAGATCTGCGAAACATTTTGGGTCGTAACCCACCAGTTGAGAACCACCGCTATAAGAATGACATTTAACAGTTTTATTGAGCAGAGTATTTCTACATGCCTTGATGCAAAGAGTTTCTCACTAATCAATCACACTCAACCCACAAAATGCAGGGGGAGGGGGGGGAAGATTTCTAATTTTGTTAATGCTTGTTGAGTGTCTGAAAGAGAACTACACAATTAAGAGATTAGGGTCTGGTTACGCTGGGAGGGTTCCTGGATATACCACTAATCTTCCGCTCATGTCTGCCGTCAATACATCCATAATGCACAGGCCAATCTTCATTTAAGAAATAGAATCTGTGTTACAAACGCTCTCTTCAAATGTAATGATATTAACAGTTCCACTTTCCTCTCAGCCTAAAACACTTAGCTGTTTTTTAAAGTGTGCTCATTTCCCATTAGCCAAGCCACTGAGTGAAGCCGAATAAGATTTTCATCATTTAGTAACTGGACATAGCTGCTGAAAGAGGATTACGACCAACAGATAGAGGGAATAAAGGCCAGGAAAATGGCTTTGATTTGATATGATATGAGAAAAAAAAAGTATGCATTAACCTTGTCACCTCAAAATATCTGCATATCAAATTAGTAGTAAATCTTCTGCTAACGGCAACTCGCTGGTATTTGGCAAACCACTCTTGACCGTAAAACGCTACACTTCTAAAGTATGTATATATCGTGCGCAAAGTTTTCAATTCATAGTAACAAAATTCAAGGAACGACAAGCATTTCTTTTTAACACACAGTTTAACAAGAAAGTTTTATGCAAATGAATGTCTTTTCCCTGTAAAAAAAGAGGCAAAGAAAATCAGGGCACCACTAGGTTTTCTTGAAGGCTAGGAATTGTATTATTTAGAGCCGCTGACCTTAATGATGGCTCTCTTGTTTTGGTAGCACTTTCCTTTCAGCCACTGGCCCCTAGCAGGTCGTTAAGAGAAGCTTCTCAATAGCTCTGGGGCACACAGCATGTTTCTGGATTCAGACCGCTGGCATACATTTTTATATATAGTCCTGTGCTGCTGAAATCTGAAATTCAAACCATTTCATTTTTCCCCTCTATGTTATTATTATTATTTTTTTTAACAAGGACTGACATTCATTTTTTGTGTGTTTTTTTTTAATAACTTTATGTCATTATATCATCAAGGCTGTCAACTGAATACAATTTTTTCAAGTAATTCATTTTAAATCAATTAATTTCTTGATGTGCCATTTCTCCTATTTCATGCCAGATGCTGATTATTTGAGACAGGAGTGGCAGAGAAGTCAATCACTGAAGAGATATTACAAAAGGTGAAACTAGAAAGAAATATATTGTTTACTTTTCACATTCAAATTCACATTCAAACACACATACACACACATGCACACACAGTTATTATACATATATTCACAATTTGATATAATATGTAGCATGTAATAATTCAATGATAATAATAAATTGTGGAATATATATATATATAAGTGTGGATAATGGTATGGGGACATGATTCAATTTATTACAAACAATTATGTGTTCATTAAAAAAAAAATACTTTATAGGTATACTTCATTAAAGAGCACCTATCATGGATTTTTGAAAATGACTGTTCATATGGAATATAGCTCTAAGGGAATGAAAACATCCTGCAAAGATTTATACCTGAAAGTGCACCGTATATAAAGTTATTGTCTTTCAAAAGTGAGAGTCGACTCTGAGTCTAAATGAATTGTTTTTGAAACGAGTCATTAGCTGTTACATCGTGACGTAGAGAGGTCATTGGCCGCTCCCAACAACTCCGCGCGCAGACTTGAAGTGACGTCTAGAACACATTCAAATACTTCAGCTGAATCGCATCATGTCGAGAAGACGCTGTATTCTACACTGCAAAGACAGTTCAGCCACTTGTTTCCATTGTCCAGGGACGAGCATGTGAAGAATCAGTGGTCAGAGTTCATTTTTGCAACAGTATAGCCCGAACCTTGTGTTCTCATCATTTTAATGAACAATCATTAGCAAGCCGGTCGTTCATGAAAGAGGGCTCAGTATCCAGTGTATATGGATCAGGTTCGTCATCCTCCGAATCACAATCTGTAAGTAATATTAATAATGTTTGCTGTTATGTTTTCTGTAGCATGCTCAATATAGTTGTACATCCAGACATTCATTGAAAAATGGCAATTACCTCCTAAACGACTTAGCCAAATATGACTTCGCTCTATATAATAAGCACTGCCCTTCAAAAGCCGTCGCAATTTGAGTTTCGCCGGGAAAGCTCGCTCTTGAGTAAGGGACCGTGTGGAAAGTGCACTTTTTCTTCAAACACTATATACAATTTTCAACACTTGACAAGCTATAATCCTGGTTATGGGCGTTCCGTTACCGAAGTCTCTGCCTACGGTTTACCAATAACAACTAACTGGGTCATTTGACCAATCGCCGCAGATTCGCGTCACTCAAAGGAGGTGTTTGGGAAAATGAATCGCAAAATAAAAGCATATTATAAGACAAATAAAGTGTTTTTTATCCTTGCATGCACGTTAAACTGTTTTTGGGAACTCCTAAAACAAAAATGGGAACATTTCAAATGCTATGATAGGGGCTCTTTAACAAACGTAATCATTTTTATATGAACTAAATCCCATGTGTTGAGTGGAGTCTGATTGCTAACAGGGTGTAAATTGTTTCAAGTTCCCTTTTCAGGGCTTCTCAGGCACACACGATTCCACAAAAGCTGCGGCATACTGTGTGGAGATAGGCTCAAACCGCTCAGAAGAGGCTCTTGTTCGGTAATGATACTTTCCAGATGAAATCAAGGGGAAAACCAACAATAGTAGCGCAAACAGCCCTCCTCCGTATGAAAGGACAAAAGGACTCTCGAAGGGCTTGCTTATTCTTTACCTCTAATGGTCTGCTTCCCTCCTTTTCACTCAGAATACTCTCTCTCTCTCTCTCTCTCTCTCTCTCTCTCTCTCGCTGACTTGCGTATAGTACTTGAGAGAGACAGACAGAGATGGAGGGTAATACTGAACTGTTGCGGCACAGAATTGCAGAATGGAGAGCTAAAGAAAGAGGGAGTGAGAGAGAGAGCAGGCCTAATTCAGTCCCTCAATGAGCTCTATAGGTCTTACACATGCAGCGGAAAAAAGCAGAATGAAAAAATGTCAATAAGTAGCACTCTGCTGAGTACAAGCGGCAGAACACGGCCGAGCAGAATGACTTTATTAAGCTGACACAGAAGACTGCGCTCAGCCGGACCGATGAATAGAGTGGGAAGAGAGCAAGACCGAGGAAGAAAGCATAACAGAAAATCAGAAACTAAACAATGGAAAGTCGGCACTGTGCTACGATTGAAAATCAATCCCCTGATAAATCTGTGAAAACTTCACCAGACCCCCAGAGATGGAATTAAGGGTACCTTTACACAACAATGATGTATTAAAAACAAAAACATTTTTTTTTTCTTTGGGTTTCTCACATACAGACAACAACATTGTCAAAACAAAAAACACTGAGTAATGCAGCCAGGCCAGTAGTTGGCAATGTTACTTTTTAAAAGAAACACTACGTGGCTATAGACTGGACACAGAATACACGTGTGCATGATGTTACCAATTTCACATACAGTATTTTTTATTTTATTTTTGTAGTTTACATGGAGAGACGATAACAATATTGTTTTCAAAAACGAGCCCTTTGAAATCCATTTTCAAAGTTTGCTTTTTCTTTTGCATTTTTTTTTATTTTTAGTTGAAAATTGTGTTGCGTAAAAGGAACATGCACTCAAAAAAATGGTTTTGTGGCACTGTTCTTTTTACCCAAATATTTTTTTGTTGAAGTGACACACATATTTGTTTTACCACCAAAACACTATTGTATTGGGTTTAATTAACTTAACCTGTATAATTTTCCACTTAATTATCAATCGTTAAACTAATGTGTGTTCGCGGTTCAAAAAAATCCGGATGTGAGGATTTCCAACGTATTGGATGAAGATGGCTTGTGAAAAAGGTGGCAATGTGCATGGCCTCAAAGAAAACATAAAGTTAACCTAAAGGCAAAGTTTTTCATTTCTGTTAGTATTTCGGAAAGTCTTTTCTGGAATGATTTCAATATACTGCAATGAAAAAAAAAAAATCTTCAAATTGCTGTAAACAATTGCTATACATTTTATCTAAACCTAATTTGATTGTGTTCAATCTGCTTAAATATGTGAAATTAAAGTTTACTTAATCCATTTGGGTTGGATTACATGAATGATTTGTGTTGCACTAACAAAAACTGGGCGGTGCTTGTTAGTTCCCAGCATCCTTTGTATATAGCCTAGCTGAATTAAGAGAGAATAAATGTTGAAATTATGAGATATTTCATCTGTTTTTGAGAAAACTAGGAAAGAGGAAAACTTTATAGTGTGTAATTGTGTTTAATGTTCAATTACATTGCAATTATTATAACCATTTAAATTAGTTTAGATTAGTTTAATCATTTAGATTAAGTTTTAGCCGTCTTGCTGAAAATGCAAATACACCTTAGCATTTAATTGTTAATATGTGCTATTATTAGCTAACAGCTAGCTATACTCTAAAAATACTACATAATTCCTACAAAAAAACTAAAGCATGTTCACTACACTTAAAAGATTTAAGTAACAGGGAATCAATTCCATTGATTTGTTTGGACATTATTATTACATGGATTCTAGTTAGTTGTGTTGTCACAACACAAGGAGCCAGTGTTGTAGTCGAGACCACCTCACTCGAGTCCGAGTCAACACCGAGAACAGAGAGAGTCGAGTCCGAGTCAAGACCGAGTCCATAGAGAGTCGAGTCCGAGTCGAGTCCGAGACCAGAGACGGTCGAGTCAGAGTCGAGACCGAGACCAGTGAGGGTTGATTACCTAATTTACTTTTATTTACTTAGAGAAATCCTTTTTTTTTTTTTACTGAATTTACTTAGAGTTTAAAAAATATGATCAGTTTAGGGTAAAAAGGCCACATAGTAGGTGGCGTTAAAAGTAATTTTATTACAATTTGTCATGCGCAGTTGCCCACTAGAAAATCACCAATCACTGGGCGTGTCAATCAATTTAAAGAAATATTTTATTAACATACATTAATAATCATGAAAAATATTTTGAATTGAACTCGAGTGGACTCGGGAATAATTCTGAGTCCTAAAAAAAAAAAATGTTCGAGTACGAGTCAATTCCGAGTCCAAATGGACACGAGTCCATGACAAGACCAAGACCATTAAAATATGGTCTCGAGACCGAGTCCGAGACGAGTCCGAGTCTCGAGTACTACAACACTGCAAGGAGCTTACATTCAAAATAATTTGATTGTGTGGAACCACTGTCCATAATTTTATTAAGTTAGTTTAAAGTTTTTTTTTTGTTTTTTTTTTGAGTGTGTCTTTTGGCACAGGCATCAAGCATTCCAATAGACATAATAATATCATATTTGATCTAACAATGACACCAAGACAATTTTATTATAATTAAAAGTAACAATTTCTGCAAGGTCTGTACATAGAATAACAGAAATGTTTTCCAAATGCCTTTTAATAAACATTATATTATAATTTCAAATTGTTTCTTGTAAATTAACATCTCAGTTTATTTTAGAAGCAGAATATGATGTTCTTTTAGAACAATTACATTGATTTTAGTCACTGTCCCTTTTTAACATCAACCAATCAATCACTCATTCACTAAATCAATAAATATTCTAAGATATTCCAATGAGACTTGTACAAGTTAAGACTGTCATTATTTAAAATAGATTTATCAATTAGCTTTTGTACATTTAATATATAATGTAAGCTACAAATGCTTAAAAATATTTCACACACACACACACACACATTACTGTGGTTAACATTATTTATGAGCACATTAAAGTCATTATATGGTTTACAATAAGACAATAGAGAAGACTATTAATAATTATTGTATAAAGCATTACACATGTACGGTTCATAGAAAGAGTTACTAGATAAATCTGCAGCCATATCGTTCACCACTTAGCAGGAAGCACAGAATCATGACATGCTCCAGGGGATAAAATGCCCATAACAACATATAGCGATCCACTGATGTTAGAATAAAGATAAGCCCAAAATTGAACCCTGTGGTTCTCTATACAGTGAAAACACAGCACTTTATTTCAATTAAACCTATTGATGTTAGATCAAAGGTAATGCTAATAAAATGCTAATGGCATCTGTATTAGAAAAGCCATTCCAGTCCCTCTAAGCATTGATGAATACATTTCTAAAATGTTTGGCTGAGAGAGAGAGAGAGAGAGAGAGAGAGAGAGAGAGAGAGAGAGAGAGAGAGAGAGAGAGAGAGAGAGAGAGAGAGAGAGAGAGAGCTATAGGTTCTGCTAATTTATGCGCTGCTCCGAGGAATAATGAGAAAGGAGGGTGGGTGAAGAAAGTGAGAGCTGAGCCAGCAGAAATCCCCAATGCTGCAGTAGCCCTACTGAATCCTGCACTTTCACAACACTAAGCTTATCAGAGAGAGTGGAGGGGAAGAGGCAGCCAGATCTAAGCCTTTTAAGACTCTTCATCAATATTAGAATATCTGGACTGGCAGGGCCTTCATACCATTAGGTGCACCGTTACAGACTTTTGAGGACATCAGAGAGAAGTCTAGGGTTTGCAGCATGATGTTGCCAAAGCTGTTGAGAGGAAACATGCCAATAGACCTTATGCACCAGAGAAATAAACACGCAGCCATCTTCAGAATTGTGTGTTTTGTGGTAGTCCTATATATTTCTATGGCATCACTGTCCAGGTGTAATGAGCTGAAGTGGTTTTACTTCTTGTAGAGTTAACTAAAGTTGTCATGAGCATTGTAATGTTTGAAGCGGATGCCATAACCAATGACATTTAAAACGAGAGGTTCATTCATGAAAACAAATGCATTGCTAAAAAGGGGCGGGGCTACATAAGGTTAATAGGTGCCTGTAATTCATGTTGAAGGAATGTGACTTCTTCTTTATGCACTTTATTATAAAGGGCCGTAACATTCATAGTCATTTAAGGGGATAATTCACCCAAATGTTCAGATTACTGCTCATCAATATAGTTTTTTTTTTTCAGTGACCAATAATTGGATACATTGTTTTGAGGCAAAAAACTAAATGGTATGAATGAATGGGCAACTTCCTTTTATAACTTAACTGACCTTTTGTGAGATCACCTTAAAAACCTACACAACAAAATGTATATTATTCCAACACTCCCATATGAATATCATCAGAAAACAACAACAACATGGCCATATCAATTCACCCATTCATCACTTTGTATGATCCACTTATTCTGGATCATTAAAAAGGAAGAGATTATAGCCATTTGATTAGAAGATTACAGAATAAGTTATGAATCATAAAAAAAAACATACAGTAGCCACACTAAAGTGATTATTAAAGTGACATCATTTTTATTATCATTAAGGTACAAATAGTGCTTCCTCATTACCAATCCAAACGTGTACAAGAGCAAGGGTTCTCTCTTGCAATATTGAGTTTGGGGCTTAAAAGCAAAATGATGCTGTCGATACAACAGGCAGGGTAAAAAGAGAGATAGAGGGAGGATGAATTCAGTGCTCATTAATCTATAGACCTTCATCAGCCCGGGCTGCAGGTTCACATAGCCTTCCCTGACATCTTCTCAAAAGAGATCACACTCACTGATGCATCCTTCTTTGTTCTTGCTGATCCACCACAATTACCCCAACTCTTCTCCTAGGCTCAGGTTGAACAAAATGGCAAAACAGAGGCCAATTTGCTCGCTTCTATACCCTCCCCCAAACACACACTAGCACATGTGCTGGGACTTCTGGGACAATTGAGCAATGTTCCTTATGTATACAGCTGTTAAACTGCTTGGCTGTATGCTGAGGTTAATACCAAACGAACAACTTAAAAGTTCTATCTATCTGATCGATCTATCTATCTATCTATCTATCTATCTATTATATGTTTATACATTTAAGAGTAAAATGGGAAAAAAATAGCTATAGTAAAGTACAGTAAAATGTAAAACAATGAAGAAGCTCTTTAAAGTCAGTAATTACATTTTATGGTTACATATCAAATGTTTGTCAATTAAAATAATACCTTCAATTTCTATTATGCTAAATTCAACACATTCTCATCCTTTGGCATCATATAAGTGATGCCATATGACATTTCGTCGAAATACTACGCACATGGCACCCTTTAGCGTCAATATAACACGCACTGTTTTGGGTAGGTTTAGGTCTGTGGTAGGGTCTGTGTCTCATATTGATGATAAAGAATGCTAGTCACCTTTATGATGCCAAAGGATGAGAACGTGCGTGCTAAATTATGAATGACAGACTAAAATAATGAAATCAAACTGTAACAACAAAGCTAAATTATTAAATATTACTACCACATCAGGCCGGAAAACAAAAGGGGGGAGGAGTGCACATCTTTCAAGAGAGATAACTTAACTATGTTTTATATATTATATTATATGATTGTAAAAGTAAAAGTATTTTTACTTATTGGGTTTAACGGACTTCTTTTTAAAAAAATTTGTGTCAATTTTAACTGGAACTGTACATTATATTGGGAAGAGGCAAGGGTAGAGTACTCACACATGCCTGAAATGGTCACTGTGTGTTATTAACAAAATTGCATGCATTACAATTATCCCTGCTCTCCCCTACTTTATTGATATGATCATGGGCAAATATTCACATTTATTAACTTTTTTGTTAGACGAGGATTCTTTAAAGAAAGAACAAGATTAAAAAAAAAAAAAACATTTCAGTTCAATTCATTCTTATATGCAGGACAACCTTTTACTCCATTTTGGACAACTGGTTTTACACAGTGAGAATGAACCATACTCTGATGTATAATGGAGGCTCTGATCCCCCAAACACTTAAAGGGGAGCTGGAGGATTAGTCCCCCTCCATGAGCCTGTCCCCCTCACTCCACATGGCTTCAGATACTTTATTTTGACAGGCTGAGCAGAGAAATACCACCACAGAATACATCAAGTTCTCAATTATTGGATTATCTCAAAGTGATATCATTACCACAGAACATTCTCTCCAATCATTGATTGCATTTTTCAATTTATTTCACGATTAATGCAAGTAGCCTGACCGAACAATTGTCTGATGAGTTCTGGAACCCCATCAATATATTCTTCTCCTGGCCCACATGAGCAGTCTGTGTGTTTTATAGCTCGGGAAAAAAAACATCTCTCATCCCTCCTGTCTCGTACCTCTCAATTATTCTAAAGGGCTACCAATCTCATCTAGCAGGTAGATAGACCATGTGAATGAGAATTACAATTTTAAATGCAAATACACTGAACTGAATGCTATTTTATCACATGTCAGGGGAAGCTGCTTTGGAGAATGCTAATGCAGTCTGTCTTGTCCAGGCAAGCAGCTCCCTTTCACAAGTGCTTTGATCAAGCAGTTGTTCTGTTTACCGCAGGAAATCACATTAGTTAGTTTTATATTAACACAATATCACAATTAAGTGGACATGTGGTGTATTTCACATAATTTCTGCTTTGGTTTGAGTAGAAATTATGCACAATATTTTGTATTGCTCGATAGCTGGATCTGGATTGTCATCACGAGGTAGGCCTATGTTATTTAGCTATGCGTGTAATGCGTGAATCGGTGGGTGGGGCTAGTAGGCGTTGATCTTCCTCTAGATGTTGTGGGTGTTGTTTTATCCTCTTTGATGTCATAGTTCCCCACTTCCCACAAGTCGTTCGCTGAGCCTGGTGTCAATAAAAGCTTTTATTTGACTGATAAGGACATTTTCAGTTCTGAAACTTACAGGATATTCTTTTAATATGATGACCTTTTAGATGTCAAACGCTCAAGGAAAATTTGATTTCTCAGTTCATCACCCCTTTAAGCCACTGTAAGGCATGCTCGATGGAGTGAAAGAAGCTTATCTTTTGCACATGTTTTAAAGTCTGGTATAATATAAACATTCAAGTATTTTTAATTATTCAAATTCAAGCACAAAAACAGCACTTCACTTTATACAGTGAAGACTAGTGTTCATTGTGGTTTATTATGAAAGACTCCCTTCAATAATGTTTGAACATTATATATCACAGCAGTTTTTGTTAGGGAATCGAAATTGGAATCAATCGAGAATTGTGAAATTTCCCCTGTATATAACATTTTGGTGGTTTATTTTTTAGAATATGGGTCAAAACAACAACAATTTAACTATTTATTTACATTTTTTGGTGAGGCCATGAGAAATTTTCACCACTGTCCCAACTGGGCCAGTAGAAAAAAAAAATCGTTCAGCTCTGCACCGTTTTCAAACACTGATAATAAGAAAAAACAGTGTTTCTTGAGAAGCAAACCAGAATATAAGCGTTATTTCTGAAGGACACTGATGACTGGACTGGAGTAATGATGCTGAAAATCCAGCTTCGACATCACAGGAATAAATTACATTTTAAAATATTAAAATAGAAAACTGTTATTTTGAATTGTAATAATATTTCAAAATATTGCGCTGTCTTTGGTGTATTTTTGAGAGCAGCCTTGATGAGTATTAGAGACTTTTTTTTCAAAAACATTAAAATTCAGACCTACCCTTAACTTCTGAACATCAGTGTGTGTGTATACACCTATAACCTGTGTGACACTAATTGCAAATCTTAACTTCATTCAGTATGATAACGTTTTCTGATAATTAATTCTTGATTAGGGTGATTCTGCTTTGTCAGAACCGTATTATTTAGTTTCATGTTTTCCTCATTGATGGCTACAGGTGCTAATTACAATGGTAAATCATTTATGCAGAGGCAGACAAATGATGGCCGGGCACTGAGGGGCTGGCGGAAAGGTCTCAGTTACAAACGATGTGAGATAAATCATCTGCTCGCCATTTTTACACACATCATGCAATTATGCACTCAACACATGATATCTGCTTAATCTAGTTCATTTAGGTGATACATCACAGAAACAACATCAAGCCATGGTGTGGTCAGTGTCGGCATCCTGCAGATCTTAGCAATTCCGTATGCAACGCCTATAATGCAGTGAATAATTATATATGGACTGTTCTGGTGTAAGCAGGCAGTGGAGATACAACCGGGCGAGTTCAGCCACAGACCCTTCCCATAACTCAGATGAGAACAGCTTTCCGGAGGTAAGAAGAACTGCTGCTATGCCACAGCTTGGAGACTTCAGGATTTATTTGCAATTTTCTCCATCAATTATCCCATTTCTGTTGCCGTCAAATCTACATCGATTGTGCCAAACTTTTAAAATAATTAGAATGGCACAGAACCATCAAAGACACTAAGAAACCATCCAAAATGCAATAAGCCTCAGAGCCAGGAGATGCCAACGCAAAAGATCCTGTCAGAGCATCTGAGCTATTCACTACTTAAACTGGATCAAACGGAAATTATATAAAATCATATATAAAATACAGACCCTGCCTGCATTTGTGTTACTTGTCAGTGGTACTTTTTATTATAATACATATTCAACTTCACAACAATTAGTAAGGGCATCTACATAAACACACAAAAAAAAAATGGTGTAGGATTTACTTTGAAACAGTTTTCACTCAGAAATAGCTAGTAAATTTAACAAACAATTACAAAGAAACAGTGAGCAAGTAACGGTAAATTAAACATGCAATTTTGAGGTTTAAAAACTGAAATAGTATTTTCTTGTAAAAGGTGCTCCAATTATGTTTTGTTTGGGTAAAATTGCAATATTATTAAAAAATGTGGAAATCTAAGATAGACTTAAAAGATCTAATACAATCCAACATATGCCCCAAAAAATATAAATAATGCCTCCCATCTGTTAACTGTACGAACAAAATACTTTAATATATTTTGCATCACTAATGTTTAAAAATGAATGTTAATTCACACATAATTCTCATAAAATGAGTGATTCAATTTTCCTTAAAACATGCAAAAACAAAAGTTGCCTTTGGATTCATTACTGGTTACTAAATCTGCTTTGAAACACTTACGGAAATCTCTACAAATAAAAGTGACTTGATTTAACCAACCAAACACGCATTCAAAGCCTGACTAACATCTAGACTTTCCAAGACCATTTTTAATGGAAAATAATCATTAGATGCGAGTGTGCCATCTAAGAAATCCAAACTCTCTCTCCTTTTCCTGCTCTCGCTGTCACCATTTATTTATGCGTATAAGACGAAGAGGAATGGTTCTCGAGAAGAACCCTTGATTAAAAGAGGAAGTAGAAATAATGATTAGTTGGGGTTTGGTCAATGCCAGGAGATTTAGATGTTTACAAAGGTGTCCACAGCAGCCAGATATGCGATCACTTACCAACACAGATAGAAAGTGCTTTCCCGGAAGGAGTAATTTCATAGCACTCATTTATTCATTACGTCCATTGCAACCTCTTAAGTGCATCCAAAGCTTTTTAGGCCAAGCAATGAATTGCACTGGCAGTCACATGGCATCAGCATCGTTCAGTAATTCTGCCGGGTTACTGTGAGCGGCGGTCAAACACAAGGAAGGCTTCAGAGATTGGTGCCGCAGTTTCACTTCCAGCCAATGAGCACAGGCAATGACTTATTGAGCAATTTGCATGGCATTTGGAATGGATTGGAGGAAAGGAGCATTAACATTTCGTGATGCATTTCCTGCCATGAGTTCACCAGGGTTTTCTTTTTTTTTTTTTACACCATAGCACATGCTCACTCACTCACACACCCATAACGTGACCCGCAATAAGGTTGATGCAAGCCTTGGTTGTCAAGGAAGTGTTATGTCTGAGCCTCATCCTCACTAAAGGCAACTTTTCAGAGCCTCACATTCAGCCATTGAGGCCCACTGTTATGCTTGAGAGGGAAAATCAAGAAACATTTGGTTCTCCATTCGCCCTCTCCCCTTTTTACTCCTGAAAATCCCACTTAAGAGAAACCACCATAAAAGACTCAATTAAAGGTCAAATATCCAGTCACCACTGAGGAGGCTAATTAAGTGGCCTTCAAAGCTCTCAGAGTCCATCTGAATAGATAATATAACTGATTTGGTACGGGAGCTCCTTTGCACATAGAGAAAATGACTACTACCTAGTTAGCATGCAACTGATGGCATGAACTGTTCTCAAAAGAATGCATCTTATATCAAACAAACATAATGATCATACTATCTGCCCATTTCATTTCAGAAAGAAAAAACTAATTGTGTATACAGTATAAGCAGTATTTGTTATTCCCTAGCATGGATGTAGATCTACCTTGATACACAACAAAGAGAAAATAAAATGAAAGCCCTTAGAGCAATTTCAGTTTGTAGAACCATTGATCCACAACATATATAGATCCATGCAGGTCTGCTGTCGCTCCACACACTGTGAGCAGGGAAAAATACTATGAAACTACCCATACATTTAAGTAGTTAAGCTAGTCAAAGAAGAGTAGTATGCTACAAGCTGCTTACTAAATTTATTTAAAGGATTGCAATATCTGTCTATATATAACATTGAACTCATTTGAGATTTTTTTGAACAGGCTAATTTCAATTTCAATGACCAATCAATTTATTCAAATTTATTAAATATAGCCTAAACAAATATGACAGCGCAACAGACTTGGCTGTAAAGCTGAGTGCAATACAATTTTTTTAAAACTAGCATTTTGTTACACTGCATATAAGGTACCCCCCCCCCCCCACCATAAATAATGTTATTTATTAAAATTTCAAATTAGTTTATATTTTAAGTTTTCATTTCAATTTTAGGGCCAGATTTTCAAACAGCTTGCGTAAGTGCAAACCATCTTTTGAAAAAAAAAAAAAAACACTAAAGAATTATAGCTCTGAAAAGGTGTGGACACGGTTATTTTTGTGGCTGATCTTATTTCAATATGCATTTGTAGGAGTTTCCCCTTTCAGATGCAAAATTTATTGGAGGAGAGTATTTAAATGGATAATGCAAGGTGATTTACTAAGATTTGTGGTCGTCAATTTACTGGTATTTGTCGCCATTATTTAACAGCCAAAAAAGCATGTCTAAAACCAGACACTAATTTGCGCTGCTCTTGGTAGATTGCATTGGTCATAACAGAAATGATCTTGTCAGTGTTCTTTTATTTGCGTGTCATCAGTAGATCACGTGCAGAACTTGCCACTCCCATCTGCGTTTTTATGGGATTGCGCTCTCATGTAAATTTGCACTGTTTAGTAAACCTGGCCCTTAAACTTCGTAGGGGTGTGTCCCGATTCTCTAAATCCTCGATTCGATTACATTTTCGATTCTAAGGTAACGGTTCGATTCGATTCTCGATTTTTATCAGTCAGACAATCAGGGTGCTCTCTGTCTCACATGCGCTTCATGAGGCACACACGCAAGGTCTCTCGCTCTCTCCCTCTCTGCCGTGCGCGCAATACGGTTTGGAGCACAGTTTTTTCTGTCTCGACATGCATGCTCGTTCTTGCTCATTCACTCTAGATTGCGGGAGATTTTAACTAATTTGCGTGCATCAGGAATAGGGCTGTCGCGGTTATGGAATTTCCCTTGCGGTAATGTTGAGTGGCTCAATAGCGCGATATGCGGTATTACCGCCATTTATTTATTTAATGTTTATGTTTTTGTTGCTATATAAATAAAGTTTACGATGTGGACAAAAACGAGGCATTTTCAGTAACCATTGTAACCGAAACTAAACAGCGTCTACAGTATGCGCATTGAAAGACTTTTACTCAGCGCATATTGTTATGACAACGGACTTTGAGCGAGTCATTGAACCGTTCATTCAACGAACATGTTTAAAAAAGCTGATTCATTGTGACCATCCTATGGCCAGTGCGAACGCGAGCAGCAAAACCGAGTTTGTTGGGAGTAGTTCTTAGAACTGTTTAGAAGTGGACAGTTCCTATAACTAAGTTCCTATAACTACTTGGTCGGAAAGCGGCTATTGATTCAATGCGTGACTCACTGATTTTATTTCGACTTCCTTGTGTTGTGGGATGCTGTCCTGCGCTGCTTCTGACACGCATTTATGGGAAAATACCCGTGAAGAGAACGTTAAAATGATGATGCAACAAATATTTCGCTTCCCTTTGACACGACAAGCTTTTCACGACTTCAAAGACAAACGCAAGTAATTGCACGTGCTCTGCCGGTCTTGTTATCATTATGAACTCGTTTAACATTCAATACACATGCATTAAGTTCAAAACAAGAAGGGTATAGCCTTATTAAAAAAAAAAAACGTGAATATCGCGGTTGCTGCGGTTACGTGCAATCCTCTGCGGTTGACTTGTCAGAAGCGCGGTACTACAATATTGCGGTTACCGCGACAGCTCTAATCAGGAAGCCGCTATCAATATGCGGGAGACTCCCGGAACTTCCGCGAGACTTGGGATGTCTGCAAACTGTTGCTTTTTTGAAGCATGAACGTTGTCAACATTACTCTAGAAATCCAAAAATCTTCCACACCTGCGACTTCAATGAAAGAGGAGGGGATTCTATCGATGGGTCTCCTGCAGTTTACATGCTATCTTTTGAATAGCTGTAGCTAAGTTAGAGGAGGTTGACCATAGACTCACAGCACTTCAACACGCCGTGTTTTTTATGCATGGCAAGCCGAACGGACGTGACATGGGGGCGTAGCAGCATCGATGATTGTGAATTAATTTCGATCGATTTCGATTTTAATTAACTTAGATCGATTTCGATTTTAAAATCAAAATCACGACACCCTCAAAACTTAGTATCTCTAGACCATGTGCTTTTTTTGTTCCACTGGCCTGTCTCGCATTTTTAACAAAAAAAAAACGCATTCTGTGTGAACCAGCCCTTCCTCTGTTTTGAATAGCTGCCCTACTGACTGTCATGATACTAAAAATGCAGTTAGCTACTGTAAGTTCTCAAACTCTCTATACTGTGTATTACGCCACACCTTTAGCTTCATGCTGCCATTTGCCGCAGCGCACAGAAATTCTCAGAGAAGACATCCTCCCTCTAGAGCAGCGTTCTCTCCACCTCTCACCACACTGCTCTTTAATGTCTGTATTGTCCATGTTGCCATTTGGCCGACCGACCTGAGCCTGTCTCCTGCGGTAGGGGTCCGGCCACAGGGGCTCAATTAACTGCAGAACAATGGTCGCACTTCTGCCTCCCGCAGCAAAGCTGCCAAAGCAGGAATGTGGGCTCTTTAATCTCTCTACCCTGGGCAGGCGTTTCAGCTGCTGCAGCCTCCAGGACCCACGCATGCTCCTCCAGGTACCACGCAATCCACGCTATTACATATTAAAATCCATGTGTGGAATTCTTGTAAAACATGCCAGCTGTCTATGCACAAACCGGAGGCTTGGATTGCCCATTTAAAACACGAGTATTGGTTCTATTGATTGTGCCATTGAATATTAAACAAATACGGCAGGGCTACTTTACTAAATAGTGCAAGAGCACAGCGAAGACAAATCATCTATATCGACTTGGCTTTTATTCTGTTTCATAAAATGCATGACAAAAGGGATTGTGGTTAATTACAGGGATATCTGCTGACGCTGTGTGTTTTTTGAGAAGGCTCGGATTCTGCGCTGGCAGATGATGTCATAAAGAACAAGTGTGGTGCTGGCAGTGGCAGGTGATGTCATAAAGAACCTGTGTGGTAGGCTGTAGTGGGTGTCAGCTTTTCTGCTGGTAGGAGTCTTAGAAAGCGATTTCTGACAAGGCTGCAAGTCTGTTTCTGGACACAAACACAAAAGCTCGGATTTAGAAGGTGGAAAAACCCACTCCGTGCCTAGTATTGCTACTAGAGTGCTGATATATATTTAATAGCTCACAAAATCCTCCCCACATCCACAGGGGTCACTTTCGGTCGCATCAGCGATGATCTCCACATCTGAAATGTACAATGCAGCCAGGGTGAGGGGTTAGTAGATCACAGAGTATGCTGTTTGCTGATCTATCCCGCTTTTTCCACAATAAAATGTTCCTGCTTTGTACGCCAAAAAAGAAATACCACGAATTGGCCAGTTCGCTGTAGCCAGCATTCAATCACCTATAAAGAACATCTCCATAAAAGAAAAATCTGCCTCGCCACATCTATCCTCATCTTTCTAACGACAATTTCATCTCCACACCTTGCTTTCTTTAATGTGTCCCATCATAAAATCAGCTTCAGTGTGTGAGAACTCCTGAAGCGGCATAAAGCTAACATGATGGTGGGACGCATGTGCTTGTGACCCTAATTAAGGATCAGAAATTACCACCTCATTTCAGCCTGTGCATGTCCAATAATACCGAACTTAATATTCCATAAAAAGAGCTCCACGCGACTTGCTGTCAACCCCTGCACCCTCGATATGCATTTCATCCTGCTTTTTATTTAAGAAGTCAATATACCATTGTATGACAGTAGACATTTCAGAAACAAATTATGATCACCGCTGGATGAGCCTCTCTTTTTCAATTCTTTATTGATTGTACCAGCTCATAAAAAGAGCGGAGAGGTGCAGGCGTTAGGAATTGAAAAAGGGTGGACTGCTGACGGGGACTATTTTCTTTTGCCTGGATAATAAAAATGCTACTTCAGGACTTAGAAGGTTAAGTTCTAATGAGCATTTTGGATTGTGTGCGCCCATTTAATGGCCTCATAAAGCAATGCTTTGCTTGGCTAATAGAGGCAAGCTCATAGGCAAAAATTCCCAGCAGTTTCTTTTTTTGTTAAGAGCAGCAAAAGTGCACCATGTGGGACGGATAAATAATTCGAAGACCGGGAATATGCCATAATCGTAAGACTTATTTGCTCGGGTGGCCCATGAATTTTTGGAGTATTATCTTGTTAATGATGATCAGTGTGGGTGATGTTTCAGTGGTTGTCTGAAGAATGTATTTGCAAAATAACATAACAGCTGGTCCTGAATCATACTGGTCAAAACCCAGATGATGTGTAAGATTTCATTTAAAGGACATGGATGAGTTTTCTAAAGCGGGAAGAGCTCATTATCAGAATAGCTCCTACCTGTGCTTGCGCTATAGGGTTTGTCAGTTAGGTTCAACAAGAGTGTTGTGGGCAAGACAGCTCTATAACTGTATGGAGCATATGCAGAAATGTAAGGCTGAGCTGATAGACCATTAAAGTTGAAATCAGGAGCCTGTGACACGCAATCAATCCCCCAGCCAAGCCACCCTCCACCTCCACCTGCCAACAATCTTGCAATTAACTTGTCCAAATATTTAGTGCAAAAACTGATGCATAAGAACCTATGTATCGTGACATTCTGCTCTGCTGACGTGGTGCATTAATAACCGTGAGAAAGTTTTGGTTTGCCGCAAGGAATACTTTACACAGTACTTCCTCTACGGTTCAAATGACTCATCATAATGGGGATTTACTCTTAGCAGCATTAGATTTGGAGAGGGCCAGAGCAGATGTATTGAGGTGGAAGGCATTGTGTCTTGATACACCAGGATTATGCCATGGCTTACCACACTGGAGAGGGAAAAAAAGACCCTTCACTTGCATTTGCCTGGAGGAATAGATGCAGAAATCAGTAAATCAATAAGTCTGGATGACGTTAATGAAAACAAAGATCAAAACAAGCTGCATTTGAGGAATTGCACTAATAAAATATCATCTTTGCCCCACACAGGCAAACAAGCAAGATATATTGCCTATGTTTCAATTATCTGCAAGATGTACTTAAAATCGATTGAATATTTATGATGATGATTTTTCAAGTAGATTTGCATTTCCTGAAGGAAATACCAGCGCTTGCAAGGCCACAAAAGAATAGTGTTGAGGTTTTACTGTAGGTAGTTGATGTTTTGGGCTTTGGCTCTGCATAGTGAAATGTCGCATTTACATTGTTATGATGACACCAATCACATGAATGTGCTGTAAAGGCAGCAACAAATGATTCAATTAAATGAAGGAGTACTGTAGATCGCACAATGACATCATTGTTAACATTTTGAATGCTGAATATTGTATTTATGTGTCACGTGTACGACTTGTTTAGTTTGATTTTCATTGTCTCCATGTTTTGCCAGTTCGCTCATCCATTGTCATGGTTTGTAATTAGTTCCACACCAGTTACGATTTCCATTGATTACTCCCTGTGTTTATAAGCCCTTGGTTTTCTCAGTTCAGAGTTCTCCGTTATTTATGTTAACCCTCTGGGGTCAAAGGTGTTTTTAGAGTCCTTGAGATGTTTTGATATGCCCTGACATTTGTGCTTTTTTTCAGTAGCTTATAAACACATTAACGGCAAAGGTGTAATTACACTCTATTTAGCACAAACAGGGCTACCATAATATATGAGCAACATGTATGTACATGTTTCAATGCATGGTTATTTAAACAAAAACAACAGCAAAAAGTTTCTGAAATAAGACCACGCAACACGTACAATATGTTTCCACAAGACTTTTGACTAGTGGATGTTGTCGCCTAGAGTTTTTGCTTCAAAATGACCTGAAAATCTTTGTACTTAATCATTCCCATAAAACAATAAATTGAATTAAACTTTGTAAGACATGTTTTGTTTGGAAAGGCAATATGTGTGGGGGCGGGAATGATCATGAATAATGCTCACACCTGAGAAGACAATGACCTGCATAATGAGCCGCACAATGACTTTTTCATTCAGGTGCGTCACTGGGTACCACAAGAAAGAATGCGAGGACATATTTTGTATGCATTGCAAAATATCCTCTCCCCAAATGTGTCACAACTAAAAAACAATAATACATAATTTAATGAGAAGGCTTATATTGACCTATTATGATGTTGCTTACATCTACCTTGTAAATATTTTTTTTGTTTTCACATGTAATATGTGTGATATATGTTTCACATGTTCATACTGTGATACATGCATGAATTATCATGTTAGGCTAGTAATGTAATAGCCAATGTTAGCAATATAAGTTACGTTACGCTTGTTTATGTGGGCATTTTGACTTACAGACACCACCACTATGCTACTAGCCTACTACACGAAACTACGGACACATCTTTTTTTCTGCCTCTCGGTTGAGTGCACAAGCACCAGTGGTGGAATGTAACGAAGTACAAATACTTTGTTACTTTACTTAAGTACATTTTTCACGTATCTTTACTTTACTAAAGTAGAATAAATAGTGCATACTTTTTACTTTTACTTCGTTACATTTTGCAGCAATTATTTTACTTTCTACTCTACTACATTTGTACAACTTCTGTTACATTTTCGTTACATTTTCTGATCAGTTTTTCCCCTGCCAAAACGTAATCTGACCATCCGTTCGTTGCACGTTTGTCTCACCAGTGACGTTTGGTTGCCATAGATACATCAACCCGGTCACACTAAATAAAATGCGTCTTGCACGCAGTGTGTTTATCGTACAATTTATACCCGAAAATTTGTTTTTACGTGCATAGGAAACGCACCGTGTGTAATATACGTTTGGTTAGGATTATGGCAAGCCAAGAGGTTCAGAATTACACCATAAATTAATCGCGTTTAATGCCAAAAAATAGTTATTAACATATAGTAAGGATACGCATGATGTGTATATTGCCGAATTGCAAGCTTGTTTGAGAAATGATGACAACAATTTTTTTCCATAATTATTGAACATCATTATAGGAGTGTTAGGATGAATGAGTTAGAATTAAATGTTTTATTAATCATTAGAAAATAGACATTAAGAGAATAAATTGTTATGCAAGTAATTTTACTTTTTATACTTAAAGTACATTTAAAATCAGGTACTTTTTACTTTTTACTTAAGTATGGTTGTCATTGTGTTACTTCTACTTTTACTAAAGTAAATATTAATCTGGTTATTTGTACTTTTACTTAAGTACTGAGATTCAGTACTTCCTCCACCACTGACAAGCACTGATGACGTTGCCGAGAAATCCATGTATAGTGCGCGCTCTCCATGGGCGTGGTCACATTAGCACTTTACCTATTATGAGCTGAAATGAGAACGACTTTTAATACAGATTAAATAAACTGAGAATAGGCCTATTCGTTTTTATATAAATTACTTCATTTAAAAGAGGAGAATTCACGCTTTATGCCTGTGTGACTGAGTATTCGCCGAGGTACAGTTCATTTTCGGACTTCACGTTGAGAGAGATGGGAGAACGCGCTTCTCTTTTTCTTTATTTGGCAAAAAGCACAACACTTTGTTTTTATTGTGAGTATACACACAAAAAATAGACATTTAACAGGGTTGTATGATATATAACACTTATATGTAAGATCAAAATCAACAGAGTATTTTGAGTCTCTTTTGCACTGATAAGTAAAAAAGCGAGCTGGTCAGGCCGGTGTGACCACCGATCCCAGGGGGTTAAATGTAGTTGTTTCTGTTAATCTACACATAACGCAATGCAAGTCAATGGGATATTTTAAACTTAACATTTCTACAAGTGAGGCAGTAAATGGTTAAAAAAAATGCAAAGACATTTTGAATGCTCAATATTCTATCAGTGTAAGTCAATGTATTATCACAAACAATTCTGTAATTCATAAATAAATTAAACTTTAATGAATCAATGCAAGCAATTTGCGATATTTTCAATATCTAATCTTACATTTCTTAAAATGTTTACAATTAAAAAACCTTTAAGACTGAAAAATCCAAAAGACAAACTGAGTGTGTATAGGTAAGTAATGTTTAAATCATCCATCAACTATAGAAGGGTGCCTTTAATAAAAGGCAACCATATCGTCACAATGACTATTGTAAAATGTTGAAGAAAAAAAACAAACAAACATTTATACCACATTCACCTCTGAAATGGGAAAAAAATGGAAACCACTAACCAATATGAATTAAAGTCAGAATCCAAAACACACTCTTTGGGGTTTTAGTATTGTTCTAGAGCCTTCCATCAGTCTTCTGACAGCCAGTTTATCCCCCAGAAGCTCCTGCCACTGAAATATGTCAATGCAGGTATGAAGAATTCAGGGTATGATTTTTGAGTTGTCTGCAAGAGATAGCACATTCTCTTAGAAGGCCAGCAGATAGAAGATCAATATTCCCGCACAACTTTCTTGTGATTCATTTTTAATGGCCAGAGGAACTTCTCCCTTATAAAATGTAAATCGCTTTAATGTTAAATGCAAAGGGAATGACACATTGATCAGTCATCCGTTCCACTTGCTTTTCAGCAGATGGTGACCAGCAGAGTTGCTTGATGACATCTCTCTCTCCCTTCTCCCTTCAGAGACTCTCAAAGTGCTTTGGACAACTTTCACCTCCTCCCCAAAGCCACCACAAAGAGGCTATTCCCTCTCTCCAACCACATCACATCCAGCTCAGCAGCTATGCTACAGGTAATGGTGAGTTTGGCTGAAGTGGGTGGATCTGTCTGAAGAAAAGAGATGGATCTTCTCCAGCTCCAAATTTATTCTGTGAAGGGTGCTTGAATTCTAAAGCTTCCATCAAACTACAGTGTCTGTTCAATAAAACCACAACAGATAATGTTTCTTTTCTAAATTTACAAATAAAATTACAATGTAGAATTATTAGAAAAATAAATGCACCCAATGTGGTAATGCGGCCACGACACGAAGGTTTCTAATATTTCATGTTTATGTTTCTAATATTTCAACAGCCTGTCGTCAATTATTACGCTTATACTACGGTTATAACACCTCAAAACATTGTTCAGATGATTTAAAGACCTTTGTCAGGTCTAACCCTAACTCCTTAAAGTCCCCGTGAACCGGAAGTTGCAAACGATTTTTCTCCAGTGCTGTGACGTATTTCCAAGTGAAACGGAATATTGAACAGAGGGCAGGGTTTTACTCTAGCGCTCCTCCTCTCCATCTCTCGCTCATAGCAAACTAACGGTTTGAGGGGAGTGGTTAAGCGTTTCCCCACCCAAGTTGTGAAACCTACGTCATCAGAAAAAGAAACCGTTCCAGACCGGAAGTAACTTTTCAGATTTTGATTAAAGATTACCAAGGTAAAACATTTTTTAAATATATTTTTACTTGCACGGATTAATTGTTCACCACAAGACTAGTAATATGCGCTAACAAAGTAAATAGGTTCAATTTTGATTTCACGGGGACTTTAAAATGTTATTGTGTATAGGACAAATTTCTTACACATCTAATCCCAAGCCTCTGTGCTAATTCCAAAACGTAATTTTAGAGCTAGTAACTGAGGCTTGAGCAATTGATAACAGTAGTAGTAGTAGTAGTAGTAGTAGTAGTAGTAGTAGAGAGAGAGATTAATCATGAATTACCCAAGTCTCAATAGTGTTTGGCAGCAGCGTCTCCACTATTAACAAAACTGTATGTTTATCTGCTCCAGGAACAGTGCCATTATTACATTTCTAGAGACAAATGTCATGTACCTTTTAAGTTTTTAAACAATTTTACTGTTAAAATTGTCAGAGCAGTGCGAGTGTGTGTCCATGCTGTTTGTGTGTGTGTGTTTGAGTGCCAGAGAGAATGGGAGAAAAAGAGTATGCATAATTTTGTGGTTAAAAACATTGAAATAATTTACTATATTTATATGCTTGGTCAGTGGGTTTTGGTTCTTTTTTTTGTTATAGGCCTTTGAAAGAACCTTTGAAATAACTGAAATCATTTGGCGACATTATATGAAATGCGGTCAAGACCTGCCTGGAACTACTTTAGCCGTGCGTTTCCCTGAAAATAATTGCACACATTAGAATGTCCATTAACCATTATCAGATTCAAACATTCAGCATCCTCTTAGTATATATGATTTAATCAAGTCATTTTAAGTAAGTATAGTATTTGCTGGTGTTTCTTCAAATTGAACAAAATCTCCGGAAGTTAAACTTCCAGCAAATGGGGCTGACACAATTGGGCAATTCCCCTATAAGTATCTTGACCTACACTGCATGGTCAAAACAAGAATTTCCAATTGATATTTATGCCAGGATGACAGTTGAATATGTACAAATCATGGGGTATAACACAATATTTCGGAGTATAACCATATTTCTGTGCTTGTACATCTGCTTTCGTAGGGGCACACAAAGATCCCAAATGATGTATCCTTGTCAACAAAAATAACAGCTTTGGCATTTAGGCCTTCTTACAGTACCCAAAACGGTTGTTAAATCTGACCTATAGTGAGTTACCACTAGTAAGGTGCAGAATCCAAAATGTATTGATTTTACGTCCATTCCTTCTGAGAGGGTCCACATGAGAATATCCCAGCTCTTCCAGCCAACAGATAAATAAAGTTCTAATGATTTCACAGTAAAACCAGAGGAATTGACAGTAATTGACATGAGCTCAGTTAAGATTTGCTCCAAAAATCTCTTAGAAAAAAATTTATGTAAACTACAATACATTGTATAGGTCGAAATGATTGATTTTTCTTTAATGCCAAAAGTCATTTGAATATTAAGATCATGTTCCATGAAGATATTTTGTAAGTTTCCAACCATAAATATATAAAACCTTTTTTTTTGTGTGAGTGAATGCAGTACAACATGCAAACATGAACAACTTTAAAGGCAATTTTCTAACATCTAAAATGTACATGTCAAATGTAAAAGGTTAAATGAGAAATGGCCAACAAATATTGCAATTAATAAACTGCACAAATTTAAACCATTTACAAAAATAATAGTAAAAGTGAAAATTGCACTAAACCCCATGTCACAACTATTCCCGATCTCCTCTATGCAGTATGTATGTACCACCAGCCAATGTAAACCCAAAACATTTAGACCAAATTCCAGCATTCATCACCCCTTCTTACGCCTCACAGGTGACTCACCAAACCATTAGGTACCTGTTCCCCCAGCATCCGGGGAACATGATGTATCTGCTGTCTCTGTTCAGTTAATGAAAAAGAGCGGCCTGTCCTTTAAAACGCATGCTGGTGGGCATAATTGGATTGCAACTCGCCTGCAGTTTAGCCTCCTGCTTAAAGCCCTATTCCACGACAGAATGTAGAAATAAGTGTGTGCTTTACGCTCTCTATTAGTTCGATTCATTCCGGGAGTTTGGTCTTATTGGAAAAAAGGCACTACAAAGGCATAGGCCTATGGAGTCGTCGAGCAGAGCTACACACAAAAAGCAGGTTATTCCACAAGCTCGACAGAGTGTGTTAATTAATATAAACCTAAATAAAGGCAGAGAGGAGGATAATCTAATGGGTTTCAGAGGGATATTATGTTTATTCTAAGCACAGAGGATGCAAAACCCCAGAGACGCTCAGGTACGCGTAGTTATAGACAGAGACAGATGGATCACAGAGGCGCTCAGAAATTAGAACGGGGCCGGAGACAGAGGCCCACTGCAGTTCCGAAGCTCGAAACGCAGAGATGCCACGAGAACGACCACAGGCTCGTGTGCTGCCTTTAAAGAACACGTGAGGGACTACTGTACGCTGCATCCTGTTCTATACATTCATCAATTCACGCAGGGGAAAGCAAAGAAATGACAGACAAATATATTACGATGTCAAACATCAAAATTTTTCTGCATAATTCCATCGGAATTCTGCTTAAGTACGGGATGAATTATTACAGCCCGAATTATATGATTCCTCAGCATGTTTCCCACAAGAGGTGGATATAAAAATATATACATACTGTATATCTCTCTGTCTCTTTCCATGAATAGGGTACAAAATAGGTCCTGACATCCTTTAAAGATAGGAGTTAAAGTTGCATAACAATCAGAAAATGTTCTATAATAATCATTAAAGAATCAGACTAGCATTAAATGATTCATTTATGAATAAAAATAAAATAGGCCAGAACAGAATTGTGGTCACTCAGCAGGGGAAATCTAGTTATTTAGTAGCTTAAATTTACCAGAAAGAAACATATCTGTTTGAAAACTTGATCTCATAATTATAAACACCTCATGCACTTGGAAAGGATTTTTTTTTTGTGGTGAATAATAAGACACAAAATCTGTTACATGGCGATCTAGAGGGTGTTAGAACAAAACCGTAGAGCTTTGTGTTGTTTAGGTTCATCAGCACAGGCATATGGACAAGATTGCACTTCTTTAATGTCATAGCAAAACATCAAATCACTCTGTGCAATAAACTCTAATCAAATTGCAGATTTCAATATCTGCCCCTAAATGATTAAAAACATGTAAAAGAAGATTAACCGCGAGAAACCGTGAAAATTAACATTCCAAGAAAGATGCAAATTCCATTTGGATACATCGTTCATCATTTGGGCTGAAAGTCAGAGATATGTGCATGGTGTGCACTTATTGCTACTACAATCTGATTATGCCCAATAAATTCTGAAAACACTGAGGCAATATTAATCTTGTGGAAACAATACTGTTTCAAATGCAGATTCCTGTAGATATTTCGGATATCATGCAGTTTTAATGAGAATGTGTAATCGTCACTGTATTGCTATACAGAAATTACAAGACTACATTTTTATAAGTAGAATAACTGCTTTTAAACTAATCCATTTCTGCAATTCCAACACACAAAAAAGTGTGTCTTTTAAAGTTAAAGTGACAGTCATCATTGCTATATCTGAAAAAAATGCTGTGCATGGCAAATAAAAAATGCTAAATATTTTGACTGATATATTCAATTTATGATAGACTTCATGCATTCATATGTGCATATACAGTACTGTACACTGAATCTGTACAATTACTCACTCGCTGAATTGTCTTGAATTTGAGTGGTATCATGTTTAAAGTAGAGCTGTATGGTTCTGGATAAATTGAGAATCACCTTTTTTTTTGTTTAACGATTCTCCCACGATTCTGTAAAGACAGCTAAACAAAATAACATGCAATTTTTAAAAAAAGTTGATTGCTGCAGTCTTTTTAAAATGTAAATATATTTAATAAAAATATTTAATAAATTCAATGACTCACTCAAAAGACTTGAATCTCTTGAATGATTCAGTGACAAATACATTTTTACCAGTTATTTGCTGACACTTGTTGGTGCAACGATGCAATCGATACAATCATTTATTTGTAGTGCTGTGTTACTTTAAAAAAGTATTTACTCTATTTTGATCGCTACCGAAGACATACGTTTTTATAACCAAACTATAAACCTTTATCCCAAAACGTCTGTAATGATATGAATTTATAACACAAAAATAACGATACTTCGTGGTAGAATATTTTTGAAGCTGTTTCATTCCTACATGTGAAAACTGCTGTCTTGGGGTCAGCTGCAGCAACTCAGTTTTGAATGATCCACTGTGATTTTGTCAGGTTTAATAGACACAGGCAAATTGTTCTGAATGAGATTCTGGGTATAGGGTAAAGTGCTTTACATATGGAAGGGGTAATCTCCTCAACCACCATCAATCTGCAACCTTGGGGTTAATGCCTTTTAAAGACCCTGGGAAAAGGCCAATTTAACCCTGGGTTAAAGGTCACTTAAAAAAATTAAAGTTCTGTCTTTTCAGTATAATAAAAGTGAAGGCAGACTGGCCAAAAAAAGCATCTTAAAGTATTATAAATAGGGCTCATATGAGTCTTTTTAAACTCATTCTCAGCCTTATTTAAGACAAAGACAGGAAGATAGGTCATCATTCACTTCTTGACAGCCATCCTACTGCTGAGTCATTAATGTTTTGTACCTTATGGATCTTTACATTAAAAAAAAATAAATAAAAAATAAATAAAAAAATGTCTAAATGTTAAACAGTTCAACCCAAGATTGATGACCCAAGATTACAGTATGTTTACCTATGGTTAAGAATGAAGTCTGAAAAATCAAACATAGGCTAAAAACTTCAATTTTGCAAAACTCAATATAATAATAATAATAAAACATTTTCCAGCTGAAATAAACACCATTTCTTAACCTTATAAACTTGTATTCATTTCCACACAAATTATGTTTATAGGGGCAGATGGTTAATTAACAAAAATGTATTCTTGCACTATGTTATGACTTATGCATGGCTTTTCTAATGTATTGAACTTGCTTGGTAGCTCACCTGGTACAGCACTGAATGAAACACAAGTCATGATAAAAGAGCTCAACGTTTCGTAGTACCAAGCTAAAATGGCATGGTTACTTTAGAAAATGTGTTTTAGTGTCATTTAGTGCTTTTGTTAACACTATAAGTCGGGTTTAATGTAATCTGTACAATATTCTCATATGCTACAAAGCATTAAACTTTTAGCGCTACCAACAGAACATTTCATTTCCAAACTGCCACAATATGTACAACAACTAATATAAAGTAATAAAACATTGCCAGATTCATGTAAATCAGTTAAATCGATAAAACTGAACACGCTTTTATCATCGGTCACTGAACATTGCACTATGAAAATTGCAAAAAACAACTTTATATAATTGCAGAAAGGCACATTGTTGGAGTTTGTGTACTGTACTGCATTTGGAGGAGTGTACTGTACAGGTATAGTTAAGTAATAAGTGAAAAAGAGGCTATGTTTTCATCTTATTTTTAACCTCTTTTTTTGTTCTTCCTTCCCATCTCCTTCTTCCTCTACATTAGTGTTTCCCAAAGCATTTTAATGGCGGTGTTATTTCAAAAACTCAACCTATAAAAGGACACATAATTAGACTAGGATTTCTAATTAGGTTGCCCTTCTTAGAATTGGATTCAGCTGCCTCTCCACACCCATTACGATGCGTAAGCTGAAAAAATGTCATCTCAATTTAAGAGGTAACGTCAGCAACTTGCACTTCGGAGTCGAAGTAACATTTTGCAAACCTCTCCCTTTGTTCTCTGACAGGTTTATTGGCAGGACTTTGACATGTTTAATCCTATCAGGAGATGGGCACATTGGGGATTGAGTCTGTTTTATCTGCGAGGCAAGGAATCTCCACCCCGTTACGAGCCGGCGCCTGATCATCGTGGGGCCTCAGAGCTGTCATACTCGCAAGTTGCATCCTCATGCACAGGAAAATAAATAAATAAATAAATATTTCATGATCCATCTTGGTCAGGATCAAGGTAATCTCATATCTTTCTTTCTCTCTCTGGATGTAAGCTGAGAGAACAATGGGAAATCAAAGTGAGCTGAAGTTGATTCACCTTGTGTCTTTCAGAGGAGAGAAAACTAGGACTATATTGTTATCCTTATCCTTCTTTAACCTTTATACTTGTACAAACTTTGTTTTTTAAGACCCCATGAAATCGCTTTGCGAGTGCAGATTTCTCTCCTGCATTTCCGATTGAAGCAGGCAGGTTTTTCAACGTTTTGGAGATAGCTGCTCTCCAAGCTTAACTCTAATCTTGCCGTCTTTAAGCTATTGGTTGCCTGCTGTCCAATATTAGTGGTTCAAGTGGTCAAACTCTTGCCAGCCATGTGTCAAAAACAGCATCCTGAACAGCTGGATCACTCTCTGGTGTGGGAGCTGCTTGAAATCTGCAACGGGTGGTAGAAACAGCAATGCAATCAAGGAAGACCGGCAGTATCAGGTAAAAATCCCACTTGCCCATCCCATAGTGTACTCACAGCCATACCATCTGGAAGAAGGTAAAGTACTATTAAAGCCAAAACAACCCAACTAAAAAGCTGTTTTATCCCACAAGCTGTCAAGACTGCTCAATAACTCCTGACAGCCCTCAAATGGACTATCCATCCTCAACTCAAGCACCAATGCTACACAACCCCTATATGACGCTAAAGGATGAGAATGCGTTGCTTTTCTACACTAGTTTTGAGACTAGCTCAAAAACGCTCGGTTTTTCATGGGCGTCTCGCACTGAAGACTTGGAAGTAAACGCCCACTGCTGTGAGTGGATAACTGTTTTGCATATTATAATGAGTTTTAACTCACCCTTCGATGCACTTGGGGGAAATTGTTTTGAAAACGTCCAATGTTGTAAAATGGCAACCGGAATGATTCGCCCATACATGTTCGACCCAGAGTCCGTGTGTTGCACCATTCCTGTCAGATCCAATATAGACGGCACAGCACCGTTTTTTAATCTTAATCGGTCTGCAAATCCAGTCTTGTTTACAAAACAATCCTTAGTGAAATGAAGCTAACAGACGGAGAATGTTTTACCCCCATCAGCTGGAACGTCATTAAAAATTACGCAATCCAGAGGAAGCAAATGCAGCAACTGTCTTCTTCCACAACCAGGCACTGCACAATATTTTGTATTGCTCGGTAGCTCGATCCGGTTGTCATCACGAGGTAGGCCTATGTTCTAAAGCTATGCGTGTAATCAAAATATCGGTGGATGGGGCTAAACCGGCCATGTTGAAGCAGGCTTTGATTTCTTCTGCGGGGTGTGGTTTTATCCTCTTTGACGTCATTGTTCCCCACTTTGAAAAAGCCAGTCGTTTGCTGGTGTCAATAAAAGCTTTTATTGGACTAACAAGGACGTTTTCAGTTCTGAAACTTACAGTATATTCTTATAATATGATGGCCTCTTAGATGTCAAAAGCTCATGGAAAATTTGATTTCTCAGTTCATCGCCCAAATTCTTTAAGCAAATTCTTTTTTATTCAAAAAAAAAAAAATCAAATTAAATCAAATAAAACAGCATAATTGTATTTTCTTAGAATGTAAAGGGCATTTACATAAGAATCCTTAAGACTACAAATGTGACTTTTTTGTACTTGACATCCTTTAAGCTCAACAACTGATGTCACACACTTAAAAGACAGCTTACGTCAAGACACAATTACCAGTTACGTCTGTCTAAAAGTGCATGGCTGTAGGTACTTTTAACATTGCCTGATAGGAGTCTAATCTACACCATTGCTGATTCTTTAGAGATTCTTTAGGGGACTATGAATTGACTGGATAAAGCATGGGATCAAAGGTTGCACATTTACAGCACTATATCTCCATATCGGCAAGTTCTATAAGAGTTGTATGATTGATACAAGACCCTCAAGAAAGTAATGACTTCTGACAACCACTCAAAACAGTTGTCAAAGCTTTTTCATTATTAAACATCCTATCTAAAATCATCAAGTCGAATTTGCGGCTTTTTACCAGAGTCAAACCTCTCTTTGACCTGTCCTTGATGAAGTTACAGAATGACTGTACTCGTATCGCTTTATAAAAGGCATAGCAGGGTGTGTTCCCGCTGATTGCAATGAATAATGCCCACGGGTATTTGCTAAATCTATGCAAACCTTCTGACACAGTGTATTCATCAAGATGTCAAGCGTTGAAGGACAGATGTGGGAAACAACACCTTAAGAGTCGTCTGATAGGAGTCTGTGGAAACCACTGCATAAAGTCGGAGCGCCTTGATCAGAAGTGTGGGGAGGCAGCCAGAGCCCATTCACATCCCACACCTTCAAACACAGAGCACCTGTCTTTTCACTTTACTATAAGAAACGTACCCTGACATCTGAGGTGACTTTCAAAGACTTGAAAGGTAAAACGGAGACTTTGCGCATGGCTCAACTGCTAAGTGGCTCCCTCAGACAGGGAGGAACGTCTGATACACAGCAAGAAAAACCTTGACTCTGCACTGGAGGTGAACGTTTCCACATTTTGAAGACACGTGCTCAGCAAAGAGTGTACTGTGGAGTTTTTCCAAACGAGGTAGATAATCAAAGGACCAAATATTTACTCTCGATCAAATATTATACAACAGTTAGTTCCAGTCCTGAATTCTGATTCGGACAGGACTAGTATTTCAGGGGGTCGTGAGAGAAATTGGTTTCTCGCAGACGTACTTTGAGATTTTAATCCCTTCCGGATCTGCCAAGTCTGTGTTTTTCTCACCCATCCTATGTAAAGATTCAGTGGAAAATGACCAACAGTTTTTTGGCAAGCTCTACCAAATGCTTTAATTTATTATATATACAATATGGTTGGCCAAATCGTGGAAACTGTGAAGCCGGCCCATTTCAGTGTCAGGTAAGAGTAAGATACTTGTCTAGATTTCTCTGCTCACTTATCTATTATAAACAGCCACTGATATAAACTTGTGAAGTTTACTTAAATGTTTTTTTTATTTATTTATTTATAATAAATCAAAATCATATCAACAAATAATAAATTAAAATACATACACATGACTTTCTATAACGGCCACGTCTAGAAAACACACACTCCCACTTCTGTAGATGTTAACTATTTTAATATATTTAAAAAATGTAATTTATTCCTTTGATAGATGATTTTTTAGCATCATTACTCCAGTCTTCAGTGTCACATGACATGATCCTTCAATATGATTTGAAACATTTCTTGTTATTATCAATGTTGAAAACAATTGTGCTACTTAATATTTTGATTCATTTGTTCAGGATTCTTAGATGAATAGAAAGATGATTTTTTTGTGGCAACATAACTGTCACTTTTGATTAATTTAATGCATCCTTGCTGAAAAAAAAAGTAGTAATTTCTTTGACCCCAAACTGTTCCTTACTTCCCATCGAAGATTTTATAAAAGTGTGGCATAAACTGTAAAAAAAAAAAAAAAGTGTCAGTGTGAGATTGCAAGACATTAAGCCATATTGTTAGCCTGGTAATACCAGACTCTGCTACTTCACTTTGCTTTGTAGACAGAGTCTGGAATCATGGCAAAATAGAGAAGTATTTTCTCTCTCGCAAGGGGGCACTTGTCTGAAGTTTAAAATCATTGGTTAACCGTAAGCCAATCAGATAAATTTATTTATGACCTATGTTATGCGCCGACACAGCCGCATCGAGATATCGTGCTTGAACTCAAATCTATGATCGAACTTCCACTGTAAACAGGGAGCGGTGCTTTTGTAAGGGCTGCAAAATGTGTGCCAACCGAGAATGAACAATTCACAAACTAGGTTATTTATATGGTTTACTGAGCTGCGGCCGCCCCACAGCATCGGCACGCCCTGCTCTCACGAGTCATGACTAATTTAGCTTCCGCCGCCCCGCAGCGAGGGCAAGCCCGAGCCCCTGCTCTCACGATCACGACTGGGTAATAGGAAGTTCATTTTACTGACTCTCTGAGTCATTCGAGTCATTTCGTTTATTTAAGTGGCTTTAAATGTTATAATTTTAACAGCCAAATTCCCCGATCACATCCACCTACGCAATGTTGATCATATTCTGAATTAAGAAATCATAATGCAGTAAAAAATGATTTACAGGGAACATAAATAATCACTTCACTTTACACTTTATTATATTATCTTATATTATATTATTTTATTATATCATATTATATTTTATACAGGATTGACAATGGAAATTGTTACATAGGAGGAAGGATGGAAAT
The DNA here is from genome assembly GCF_016745375.1 of Pimephales promelas. The sequence goes on from NW_024121321.1 coordinate 18,053,953, forward strand.
AAAAATCTACAAACACAATATGGGCAGTATGGTGGTAGTGGGGAGTGGGATGGTGATGGTAATGACAATGGTAATAAATAATAAATGGTTACTTTGTTTACACACACATACACATACCCACACTCACACCCGCTCACATACACACTTAGATCAAACACTTAAATCACTCTTGCCATGGCTGGAATCATGGATTTACAAGTTTGCTCACTACTGCACTATGTTGGTTTGTTTGTATGTATGTCTGACTGTTAAATAAAAAAAATAAAAAAATCACTTTACCTTCTGAGTCTTACGTTCATTTGTCACGTGACTTATGCAATGAACAGATCGTTCATGAATCACCTATCTGGGACTAATGCAGCATAATGTCGAAACGATATATGGTGGACTGTGTTGTTATTATTATGATGATAATAATATGATAATAAGAGCGTGCCAGGAGCGTTCATAGCCGAGGAGACCAACGTTCTTGTCATGGCCGTAAAAGACAGAGAAGTGTATGGGGGTAAGTTACGTATGTCCTTATACATATGTGTCTTGCCACTATATAATAGGCCAAACAGGTCTGATCCGTCATTACTACAATTAGCCTGAAAAAATTGGGTAGCCTAAATGTAAAAGCTTGGAGTGTTAATATGTTTTCTTGTTATAATGTATGATTTGCATAATTAAAAACGGCTGCATCTGTGTTGATGAGAGAATCAAAGCGTATGTGTCACAAGCTACATAATGGCCAAGCATGCACCCTTAAAATAGCATTATTAACAACTTGCAAAGCGCCACTGACGTTAGACTAGTTTTTTTTTTGCGTTATATGGCATGTTGGTCTTTGTGTGTTGTTGCTATACGTTGCAAATAGAGGGGCGGCAAAATTGTTTTTCGCCTACAGCGGCAGAAGTGCACCCGTCGGCCCTGGCTGTAAACACTTGATGATGCGAGCGAAATACCGGAGTGAACATGGCTGTAAACGACTTTTGCTTCAATTTGAAAAATGTTCTCCATAACAGAGTGAATTGCATCCCTTGTCTCGTTTCCCATTTCTGCGGTCGTTTCGGTTTTCGATTTTTCTAACCTGCAATGTAAAACTCGGCGCTTAGCGCCTACGTCACGGCTCTCAGCCCGCCCTCTGTTCGTTGATTGGCCGGCTGTTTTCAGACCGGTGGAAAACTGAAAGATAGGCTGCTATCTCAGACGGACTACAGGAGCGAAATGAAATTAGCGGAAGTAGAGAGTCTGACGTAGATAGTGTGACTAACAAAGACGAAACGGGAAACGATAGAGAGAAGTGGAGGGAAGTGATCTGAAAATGACCGGATTCAAACTCAGGTCGCCCACAGAAAAGCGCTAGCATAACAAATAAAAGAGCTCATGCACTACCCACCCAGCCACATCTCCTACTGAGAGACACTTCTGAGTTCACCTCAGAAAGTAACCACAGCCAAACAACACAAAACTTTTTGAGGAATTTTAAGGCACACAGACTGACAGTCTGTCAAAAACAGCTCTCAGGCAATACATGTGGCAATGCTGTATATACAATAATGGCCGGCGGGTTAGACTTTGGCTCGGCTCATTTTGGAATATCTCCGGCTCCTCAGACCGAAGAAATTGAAACTAGCAGTACAGGTGGCCAACATCTATTATGTAGAGAGATGCAGATGGAGACGGTGAGCTGCCTGAGAGAGTGCATTGTAGGGGTTTAGACAGAGACTTGTCTATCCATTGGGAGAAAATCCTGCCTGCTCTGACAATGACAGAGTGACAACATGAGATTCCATGGCAGGCTTGACAGTTCAGCTGACTGCTGTGTGCACTCTAACGTAATGTAAATTCTGCCAAGGAAATGACTAAATAACTGCAGCAGAGTGTGTGGAATTGAAGGAAGCTTAATGTGCGTGCGTGTGTATTTCCCTCATCCCTTGTACTTTTTTTTCCATAATGGCAGCAATGATAGTTATATGGAATAGATAACAGACATTATAATAACATGCTGCTGGATAATCCAGGCTTGCTGCAGAAAAAAAATAAAATAAAAATGGACCAAGATGGGCAGAATTGATATGAAAATATTAACTTTTTCCTAGCGTAATTACAATGGCAGAGACACGGGCCAGCTTTGCAAAGGTCACTGGGCTATCCTCAAGCTCATGTTGAGTGTTTGTCACGCTTAGATGCTAGCAGAATATATCAAAAGCAGCTGGTTTTGACAGACCAAGGCGGGATGTCATTACTAGTCAAACCGGGCAAACGGAACTGTGAAAAAAAATAAAAATAAATACTCGATTCATTACACTGGAATGTAGCTTCCAAGTGATGCTTTCTCCATGGCACATGGGATAATTGTGGACGCTGGGGACGGATGTAATTTCTGGGGTTAGGGAGCCAAAACGGGAATGGCCATTTTAATGTACGTACCTATCATCTAAAGCAGTAGTTTTACTTCAGGACCCAACTGTCCACCTAAAACAACATAACAATTGATTAGAATGTAAAAATTACACTAAAATCTAATGAAATAATATTACCCTGAACTACTGTAATAGTTCCACCAATATGCAAAATTATTAAAAGAACAGTTCACCCAGAATCAAACAAAATTCGAATTTTTACTCATGTTGTTCCAAACCAGTATGACTTTATTTCATCTGTCGGAACACAAAATATCATGTAAAAAAACAACAACAATTTTAATTTAATTTAAATTTATAATTTGAATGATTTTAATGTATTTGTTATTTTTTTTATAACTGTCATACATTAAAGGTGCACAAACCGCTCGTTTCGTGTCTTAGGCCATCAATGCGTAGGCAATCATGTTTAATTTGGACTTCTTTGTGCATGCTTTTTCAGGTGGACCCCCTAAACCTGCATTATATGACTGACAGACAAGAACGGTTTGACCTAAAAATATCAAAATTGAAAATACTGTGGAATCAAAGACGCCTACATCTTGGATGCCCTTGAGGTAAGCTAAAACATATCAAAAATTAATTTCAAAGTGAACTATCCCTTAAATATAATCAGAAATGTGATAAATACACATTTCTGAACATACTGGACTAAATGTTGTATCTATGTATTATTAACAAAATTATCAAATGATGGACAAATTTACCATAGTGTGTGAATGTACGCACATCCTTTAAATCCAAAAACAAAAATAAGACATTTTCCACTATATCCTAATGTTTCCACTATATCCTAATATATATATATAATGTGTATAGTATATACACATTATAATTTGTATTAAAAAAGGAGAAACTGTTGTGAGAAATTGTGAGAAACTGTAAAATAATAAACTCACTTCATAATTGTGATTTTGTATCTCACAGCTTAACATTACACTGTAAGATACAAAATCACAATTATAAGAAAGAAAAGTCTTTTTTTCTCTCACTCTCTCTGCTATCCACGACCCTGTCGCACCTAACATATGACCCATTTGTGGGTTGCAACATACCAGTGAAGAACCACTGATGTTGACCTAGTGAAAAATGCTCAAGCTGAGACCAAGAATTCTGGGTTAGTCTAATCATGCTTAATACAAAGCCAGAGCGCTGACAGGGCTCCAGAGTCCCAGCGAACGAGATGGCTGCCCAGTGACAGCGTGATTCACCTTTGAACTTTACTCAAATGCCACCGTGTCCATCAGTAGCTCTATCACTAACCACTGGACCCAGCGACACGGCAGACAGCTGCCAATTACAGCGCAGCCCAAGGCTAAGAGTGCAGGGAACTAACCATGTGGCATGGACTCTACAGGACGATCAGAACTGCACTGGACGCTGCCGAGTTTTGGCCAGATAACTGGGCTGAGGCATGTTTGGAGTGCACTGAATGCAGGGTACAGAAACATCACATCTGATTTGAACCATCAGCCATCGCCATTTGTCCAAGGCTGGGCTCGGGTTCAGAGGTGCTTCTCCTTCCTCAGAATCGGACATTGCATTTCACGCTTGTTAGCTTGACCTTTCGGATCCGTTTACGGCTAAAGAGCTAGCAGTCATGGAAATCGAGAAAGCCATCAAGAGAATACCATAAAGCCTTTAATTCTTGTGTCAAAGACTGAAGCTATGTTTCTCTGACCTTCCACTTCCCAGATGTATGTTGCTCAAAGGCATAAAAATCAGCATCCGTGTCTATGTATTCATATTTAAATATATATATTAGTGTTTACTGTATAAAACGGTGTCAATGTTTTACAGCACAAAAGAGGAAAGGCTGTTTCAGTTCAGCTAACCCTTCCACGGTCTGCAGTACACAGACAGGTTTGCACAGCAACTACACAATATCAAGAGACCTCTGGGTAAACACTATAAAAGTAGGTTCAAAACTGCAGTTTAACATCGAAAATATGTGCATGAGACACCACTAACATTTGACTGATTCATGTAAGGCATAAAATGTGGATGAATCCCATGCATCAATGTCATAGAGGTGAAATGTGAACATAAAGTGTTGAGTTAACAGCAAACATTTTATTGGGAGCGATCTCAGGGTGTTAACCTTGTTGACACCAGCTAGATTATGTTGTTTTTTCCCCAAGGATAAAATGGAAAATAAGACATTTGCAAGAGGTCATACTAGATGCATACGTGTATGGAGGTGGAGGTGTTGTTGCCCCCACAGGAATGAGCTCTAACAATGATTACAGTACAAAGGCGAAAAATGAAAAGCATTGAGGCCACTGGCATGTGTTTTACAAAAAAAGCTATTCTAAGTTAAATTAGTATTAAATGAGAGAGATCAAGGAGTGAAAAGGAGAGAAACGTAGGTATGTTGCCTTATTTGCAGTCAAATATACAGGGGTGCGTTTCCCGAAAGCATTGTTATGGTCGCAAGCTCTGTTGTTATCAGCATGGTTTCCCAAAACTATCGTTCCAACGAACATTCGCAAACAGCATTGCAAAGTTGTGTGGTTGGAGCTGTGGCATAGTTTCTAGATTGTGTATCACATTTGGACGTAATATATCCTTATCTGGAGCAAAATAAGCAAGCTGACATTCTGTACAACCGGTGCCTTTTATTTAGCCTGGCTGTGCCCTCCTACGCACTTCCGCTCAATTTCATTTTCCTGATGCTGTATATTCTTAGGTTTCCAGAAATCAATGTTTTGTAGGACCAATCAGCAAATAGAGGGAGTGGCTGAGAACGATGGCGTTGATGTAGCACGTCAGTTTGAGTTCAGTAATGGCAGCGGAGAAAAACTTGAGAAAAGCGGTTGGTTTAGTTTTTCAAAAGATTTAAAGTACTTTGAAGAATGTGCTCTACTATGTAAGAACGAGCCAAATATTGAGTCTGGTAATAAAACAAAATAACTGAGAAGAATTAGAAATAGTCCTCAGATGACATGTCTGTAATTTATATAAAAATCTAGTGTTAAATGGGTCTCAAACCGTTTCATTAAATGTAGTTATTACTCCACCACGTGCGAAACCAACGTAGTTGAACGATATTTTGCGAACATAGGTTTCGGGAAAAAGTCGCGACTACCTGGTTGATTTCTCCAATGATGCATCATACTATGGTAGTGAAGGAGCAAACTACATAGTTGAACGGGAAACGCTCCCCAGGTTAGCACTCATTATACGAATATTTTACCTTAGTGCCACGACTAACTAATCAGCTAGATTATGTTTTTTTTTGCATAATACATATACTCCACAAATAAACATTCAAAAGTTTGGGGTCGGTTAGATAATATAATATTTTTGAAAGAAGCCCCTGAAGCTGATCAAAAATACAGTAAGCAGTAATATTCTGAAATATTAGTACAATTTAAAATAAACTGTTTCTATTTGAATATGTATGAATTATCCCTGAGGGAGTACGGCTGAATTTTGAATTTTCAGCAGTCTTCAGTGTCACATGATCATTTAGAATTCATATGCTGATTTTGAATTCAAAAATATGTATTATTATCAATGTTGAAAGCAGTTGTGCTGCTTAATTTTCTGGAAGTTTGATACATTTTTTTCAGGATTCTTTTATTAATAGAAAGGTCAAAAGCAGCATTTATTTGAAATAGAATCTTTTGTGACATTTTAAATGTCTTTTCTGACACTTTGATCAATTTGATGTGTCCTTGCTGAGTAAAAGCATTAACTTCCTGACCCCAAACTTTTGAATGATAGTTGTGCACAAAACAGAGTAGCTGTTTCTTTTTCTTTTCTGAAATCACTAAAAGTCAAAGCCTGCAAGTTCCCAAAAGCACTATCAGTGACAATTGTGCTTGTACAAAAACAATGCTAAAGGCGAGAAAAAAAAAAAAAAAAAAAAAACAGTGATTCAAATAAAGTTTGAGTTATGAATCCAGTATTTGTTAAACATATACAATGAAAGCAGCAGGACGTGTTCCAGATCTCTTGAATAAAACCTGGAGGTAAACTATTCATACAAAACCAAACCCTATTCTGACACTGGGTTTTCCTTTAAGACGGAATACAATAAATTAAATATTTGTATTTTTTTAACAAAGCATCATCATCAGTCTGTATAAACCACCATCCACTTTTACTTGTAATAAAAAGAGCAGCTCAGACATTCTGCCCAATATCTTTTGTGTTTCAAAGAAATAAAATAATACAAGGTTGTAAAAATGTGTCTGAGTAATTGATGGATGAACAACTTCAATTCAGATGTCTAATGCACGTCAAATTAGATATTTCTGACTCACAGCCTTTATGATTCCTTCTCTATGTTCGTAATGTCGGGATGAAATGGAAAAAAAAAAACTAACATAACAATGCAGCTGTTTGTGGTTTAAAATCTAAGATCTTCTGGATTGGCTGGACACATTCAAAACACAAAAAGCAGCATCAATGAATTTCAAGTGGTTTTGGTTTTCACAGTGACAGGCTTAGCATGAACTGCGATTCAAACTATGAAACCAATGCATTTTAAAAGGCTGTTGAGGAGGAGCAGAAATGAAAGAAAATGCCCAACTTTTGCACAACTAATGAGATGAAGCTAATGGCCTAATGGCAACCGCTGAGGCTGTGTGGTTGTTTTAAAATGAAAAATAAATGAGAAGCCCTGCATATACAGAATCATGGAAACGTAATGAGTCTCTGATATGCTTTTTGAGGCATAGCTTCTCTATAATTTGCACCTCATGCAGTAGCATTAAAATCATTCATCAACTTTTCTCTTTTTTTTTCTCTTTCTTTCTTTTTTTCCTGCCGTAACAACTTAAAAAGCAAAACACAAAGCACTGATATTTAAGCTTTGCATGAATGTGTTTGCCTGAGGGGAGGTAGTTTGCCTTAAATCTTCCATATTCATGAGAATGGTTTGTTTGCATGTCAGAATCTATAATCCTTATCACAGATATCTTTTTCTTATCAACTGCATACAGATTTAGAACTGTCTATGCACCTCAGGTAAAATCATTATAACTTGTTTTAGAAAGCAAAACTAGCTAACACGGTGAACAAAGTCTTTTGAATATGTCTTCTCAAAACAATTACTACATCAAATCCCAGAGGGAGGAAACCCTGGTGGGAAGTTTAAATTCCTGGTCCCTTTTTGAAACCTTGACTCTTAAGTATAATGTCCATGAAATGAAAAAACAATTCACTATACGTAATGCATCATTTTAATAAGGACTGCCATATTTTTATCAATAGCACACAAGGGAAGTGAGATAAACAGAGATATTAGGGTCTGGGTGATGGAGAGAGTGCAAGTAAGCCTGTGGAGAATCTAAAACTGTCAGCTTTCAGTATGGTGTGGGGCACTTGATATTCAGGCACAGTGACTGTCAATCTTCCCCACAGAGAGATCGATAAATGACTACGAAGAGAAGGAAAACTTTACCCCAGGCTAGTGAATAATCAATATCTCTGTAGGTCTGCCTAATTAAACTGCCACATTAATATATCTTTCAGTGAAATGTATACGCAAATGTAAAAGATGTATAGGCATTATCGCGTTTCCTGAAATATAATTAGTTCAAAATATGAATATTTATGTGAAAACACTTGCATCTATGTCAACACTAATTTGATTGATTCATTTTATTTCTCTCCGAAACTAAAACAAGACTGGAGCAAAGGTATATTGTATTTCAAATGCACACATCATTATATATTCAATTCATTATATATTCAGTTCAATTAAGAATTTGTCAGACTGATTCAAACCAGTAACAATTCATTAAATGAATCAGTTCATAAGAGTCATTTGTTCATGAATTGGACTACACAGAATGTGTTTGATTAACAAAAAAAAATCTGCTCAAAAGTTTCTTCAAAACGTTTTTGTTTGTAGGACTAGAATGTAGCATGTTTTTAACTCATTGAAATAAATCAGCCCATGAAAATCACTTATACACTGGTCCCGCTGCATGTTTTTGATTCACTAAAAAGAATCGGTTATAACAAGAGTCATTCGTTTGTGGATCATGCTGTACTTTATGTTGCAGCCAGCAGGAAAACTCAAGACCACAGCTAAACAAAAAAAAATAAATAAAAAAAAATAATATAAAACAAGCAACTCTGCTGTATTTAAATTATCAGTTGTTGCATTTGAAACAGACACATTTAGTTAGAATATATGAGCTATAGCCATAATTCTTTTTTCCTGATAAACACAACAGCATGATTTTGACATCACTTCATGAAAAGGATCAAAGCTTGTAGCACTTCTAGATTCTATTTCAGTTTATTTTCATGCATGTCCAACCTCCAGAGTGCTTCCTAGCACCTCCGGATTGAGCATGTGGCTTTTGGCCCCAGATTAGCATAGAAGAAGGAAGCATTAATATATAATTTATTGATGAGGCTACAATATGCGGCTGAAGTGGACTGGAGCGTGGAGAAATCCCTCAAAACTCCCTTACGTCTGCAATATGCACACGCCACCATGTCTTCATTTACACACTTCATACATACTAATACGTCTTCTATTTTCTCCCAAAGCCGAGTTTATAGCAGTGGACGAAGCAGAGAGAATGTGGCCGTCTCTGTAACTAGCACAGGAGGGAGAGATTTCCATGGGGAAAAAGTGCAGAACAGGAAGCCAGCATGACTGAATCCCTTAATGCAAGAGTTGCAGGAGAACCTACAGTATCAAGTCACCATAAAAGCATGTTTTCTGAGCGCAGAAAACATCGTTCTAAGAACCAATAGTGTCTCAGAAAGTTACAATGAAGGAAGAGCATCATTTTAAGTAGCAACATAATATTATTTGTGCTCATGGGTTTACACAGAATGCTCAAATTCTTTTGTCCTTGCCTTAGTTCAAATGACTTAAAAAGAACTGCCGAGCGGAGGTTCTGAAGTTTAATTTAAGAGGACAAGGCAGAAAAAAAAAATCTGATGCTGCGTTTAATTCTGGGATGAGTGGATTTTTTCATTTCATGGCCGATAAGATCAGAGAACAGGTGAGGCTAGCTCTCGATCTTTTCAGGCAAACACCAATCAATTCCCATTAATAGACCAGGGTGTAGGTACAATTTCACGACTGATGAGAGCGATATCCCTGGGTCGTCTGGCTGACCAAACTGTTCCCGCTACTCCGTTTGCTAGATTAGTGGCCAATTTGGTGTCTGACTTTGGTGCTAAATAATGTGCGAGAAGCACAACTGATATGGAAAAGCATTCACTTTCTGTTCGATAAAAGCAGAGCGTCATAATCATACTTTACAAGTTGCCGTCCCAAAACGGAGAGAACAATGCAAAACCAACATGACGTGTGAGGATAAGGAAGAGAAAAAATAGTGTGAGCTGAGAGCCTACAGAAGTAGCATCTTAAGGCAACATATGCAACATGGTAACATGGTGGAACGATAGTGGATTTTACCTATACCGATATTTAGGTTTGACCGTACATGCCGATAACCGATAATTCAACCGATATTTTTTTAAAATGCATACTGGATTAAAAACAACACTCAAAAACATTCAAAATAAAACAGTGCTGAACTGAAATGTTTTAAATTAAATAAATATATAAATATGAATATATTAAAACTCTGAACAGAAAATATTAGAGGTTTTGTTTGCTACAACCAAGAAACATACACACATTTCATAGGTAACACTTTGCAAGTCCCATTTGTAAACAAGGAGCTAGCTTTCATGAACTATGTATTATGCAATATATTTTTACTGCATGTTTTAGTGCATGTATTAATATGAGCAATACAATTGTACCTTTATATTTAAGTTAGTTCATAGTACATTAACTAAGGTAATAATAGATGAAATAATTAAAACTCAATTTCAAATACATTAGTAAAATTACTAAAGTATGTTGAAATTAACAAACTAAAAATGAATAATACTTCTACAAATTGTATTAACCTTAGTTAATGATAAAAATCGAATCTTATTGTAAAGTCTGAAATATATAGACTTTTTGCCTTGAAATAAATAAGTACTCAAATTACTAAAACTACAATAAAAACACATCAAACCTAAATAGAAATATATACAAAAACTAGAGGTCGACTAATATGGTTTTTTTCACGCCGATGCCGATACCGATCTTTTGAAATCCGGGATTAATGCTGCCGTGTTATCAAACACGTGTTCCACGACAACACTAGGCTGCCCACAGATGCACCTGCCTAATAATCGGCTTGATATACTTGGATAGTGGCCGATGCCGATTATGTTAAAAAAATGCCAAAAATCGGCCGATTAATCATCCGACCGATTAATCAGTCTACCTCTAACAAAAACTAATAAAAATTGCAAAACTGCACAACTAAAATGTTAAATTACTAAAACTTAGAGTAAAATTAAAATGAATACTGAAAAAAATAAATAGAAAATAAATAAATAAAAATAAATTATAGTATTTATTTATAAATACTATAATAGTATATACATAATAATAAAATAGCACTGTTAATTGATTAACTATGAAAGAGCATGATGGAAAAATGGAAAAATAAGTTAAATGAGCAGCACAGTCCAATATTGACTTTCAAATCAAAGATAAATAGTTTAAAGAACGATTAAACGATTAAATAAAATGATTTAAAACATTTAAATTGGCCTATAACCAAAATAGTACAGGTATATTGTGCATCCCTAGAAGTTATAATTATGTTGCTTCTTAAAACTTAAAGCCAGCATTGCATGTATCCTTTGCAAAGATGGCAATCCTATAATGTACAGTGACAAATAAAAACAACAACATGGAGGAAGCGATGACAGAATGTCACTTATGAATGTACTGTACATTTCACTTAAAACTGAGAAGGATTAAGGTTCAATGTAATTAAAACGAATAAGTGTACCTGTGAAGTGAACATTCATGTGTGCTTTTGTATTTTATGCTAATAAGAGTATCATGTTAATGGATGAGCGAGGTGGCTTACTAGGTTATGCTATAGAAAAAGAACAAGAAAAAAACAAGAAATGCGTCTATTTTGGGCAAGGAGCAAAGCCCTCATTTACAAAACTCTTGTTTATCAAAGTACACGCTTGCTACGGCAAAACCGACGCATCGGTGCAATGATGGATCCATTTCAGGCATGCAGCACCCATTGGCATTGCTCGGTCAAGCCTCTGACTTTTCCCCCTGCCTCTTCCTCCTCCATTAGCGCACTGAAAAGAGAGTTATAGAATCCTCCCCCACAATAAGCTTTGCTGCAAACCTGTCTCTTAGTGAGCTAAATGGCGAGCGAGATACCGTAAAGAGGAGAAAATATCAGGTAATTGATTAGAGGCGCAGGGACTGAGCCTTCATTTGTGAAAGTGCTGCCGGGTTCAGAATCCACATCCCGCTGCCTCTCCTTATTTCGTGGAGAATGGGAACTCATGAGCAATTGATACACTCCGTTAGCTCTTATCATGGTGAGAGTGATCGGATGTAGCCCGAGGGATACTTTATACAGTTTAACACTGGGACATAAAAAGGTAATGTTCTCTGTAAGGAGCTGGATTAACTGGTGAAGGCACTACACATTCCAGATATGTGCTGAGGAACGAAGAAGACAGAAAAAAAACAACAACAAGCATCCGAGGTTGTCGGTTATGCCCAATGAGTTGAGCACGGGTGCAATAAAGCAAGTCTGCAAGAAATGCTCTACCGTTTATTGAGTGCCATCTGGTGCATCAAAACAATTGGGCAAATTAACTAAGACTAAAGATTTTGCGCATTCATGCTAATAACTAATATTTTATCTATTTAAGTCTTTCAAGGATGAAAATATGGTCCATTTATTTTATAGATGTGGCACTGTGTTGCAAGTTTTGCACTGGCATGCACAATTTGGTAAAGACTTTTGAGGTGCCAATTCATGTGTGAAAATGCTTCTTCATCCCAACCACTCTTTCACAATGTTAACCCTGATAAATCTTGACATTGTCATCCTGGAATATGGCCATGATGTTTTCCTATACGGTTGTTTTGAGAAGTGAAAAGATACGCATTCCATCATTTACGGTTTGAAGAACTGTTGCCAAACATATAACATGTTAAAAACATGATAAATACTACAATAATGATCCAATTATATACTCTAGCATGTCCATTAATATCTAAACAGTGACTATATGTATGTGTATATAGTACAGCAGAACTAAAAGTGTGATTGAATGGCACTGTTACATCAAGATCCAGCCACTTCTGCTAAATGAAAAGTAACCTGCATGTTTGCAATCATGAGGAAGAAAACACTTGGCTCTAATAAAGAGCTGCTCTGGAGTTACTAATAGCCTTCCTGGTTCAAAATGTGACAATGACAATCAGTGACAGTCAAGACAGAGGGCAATTTAATCAGGACAGCAATCAATTCGATCCCTCTGCAGCAATTTGTACATTTCCTTGAGATTTAGCGTTAAACACTGAATGGCATATATCATCATAAAACCAAATTACATCACATTAAGGAAAACTCTTTTTTTAAACTATTTTAAAAGTGAAGCCATGTTTGAGGAACACCTATTGAACGGTGTTGTTATTCACTGAAAATGTAAAAGGCTTCAAATAAAGCGGAATATAGAATTATATTAACCAAATTTTTTTATTATGCCCTTTGATCTGCCATTATGAGGCTAGTATGGTCTCTGTACTCGCATGGACTCACAAAGACCTTGCAAAATGTTGTTTTTCACAGAAGGAAACAACAACTGCCGCATATGGTTTGGAACAAGGAGTAAGGAATAATGAATGGCAAAATTTTCACCTTTGGATGAACTATCCCTTTAAACTGTTCACATTATCGCTGCTGTAACCCGTTAGAGCCCAGGGTCACGCTGGAGGACATTAAACTGGGATTCTACCTTCTCAGTGAATTCCCATTTATGAGGTTTGATAACGGCGAGTTTAAATTTAATGTTGTTAAATGGAGCAAGATTCTTCTTCTAAAAGATAAAAATGGATGACAAAAGGCTTTTTATGACATTCAAGGAAATTGAAAAAGGCAGTCTTTGCTCTTTTACTTCTGCTACATTTGGTCTAAATGAAAGCCATATGCGCGGCACTCTCCAACTATTTTCTCTCATAACACAACTGAAAACACCTTGTAAAAACAACGTCCCAAGTCCAAAACAAGAAATTAGCTTGTTTTTCTTCATTTAGCTCCGTTGGCAAAGCATACCGTTACTGTACACCACTGGGTTTACATCTGCAAACTGGGCTGTCTTTGTCCAGATTGTAGTACGAGATCTTGTGTGATTCGTCTTGCTCGCTACAAGGACCCTAAACCCCAAAAGCAACAAAGAAACCAGGTTGAACTGGAAAGGTCACATGCATTTAGGTGACACATCACTCAACCCCTCCACCTGCCTCCCTCAACAAATGGCCTCCAATCCTGCTCCTCTATGCAAATGACTCCCAGCTTGAATTATTCAAAAATGAACATTTACATAATGTTCAGTCGTAAACTAGAGAAGAACATCAATGAATTTACTGCATGGTTGGGTACTGCTCATGCTTACAAATACCCAGGCAGGAAATAAAGCACAGATTAATTGAATTGAAGGAAGATTGGAGGATATTTTTCATTTGTCACGATGATAGAATAATTACTAGTCTAATCTTCAAAGGAAGCAAATGTTATGGGAAGGGGAGAAAACAAATGATGCATTCATTATCAGTGAATGATAATATTGTGTGCAATTCTTCTGCTGTGAATGCGTCAATATCAAACTCATACGATTATTACTTTGCTGATACGAATTGGATCAATCCGATTTGGAATATCAGCAAAAACATTAAAATAATTAGATATGGTACAGCTGAAAATTTGCCCCTATACATTAAACAAAATATTGTTGGTTTTAACTTAAAGGTCCCTGACATGGGGTTGTTTTATAATGTTATAATGTTTCCTGGGTTGCCCTTATAATGCTAGTATGTTTTTTAGATCAAAAATTATAATTTCTAAATAAAAGTAATTTTAGCCTCAGTCTAAAAACGAGAAAGCTCTGTTTGATTCAGTGGAACCGGCCACTGCTGTGTTTGCATGCTTGCATATGAAATAGCTACGTATTACATGTGAAACTCTCTCGAATACTTCTACTACAGCAATTATACGTTTTTACTATTACAGTTATTGAGATTAACGAATTGTGAGGAGTTTTTAAAGATCTTTAGATCTTTTCCCATGTTGCCGTGATGAGCATAGAGTAGCAGATGTCAGTCTGTTGATCGCAAGAATGAAGACCTTATCATTGCAACACAGTTTCTGCACTCTCTCTAATGCTTTCACCAATGCAAACACGATGATGTAAGTAACATCAAAGTCCTTTTAGGCAAGGACTTTGTCCTTCATGCCACTCGGCCGCCATCTTGGCAACGCCTCCGGGCCGCTATTTCGAACTAACAAGACCAGGCTCCTATCTAAATGAATGGGCAGAGAGTCAGAACTGCACTTTCACGGTCACTGGGACATAAAAACTGATTGTTTAGAAACAGCAGTAAAATATGATAAAAATCACTGAAAAAGTTTGATGACTTTGCCCCAAAATAAGGTTTAAAACGCCTTTTCCGCTACAGGTTATACTTTTACTGCGCAAGGTTCTCTCGCTCTCTGTCATGCGCGCATTTGCGGTCATCAGGGAGCCGCTATTAATCTGCGGGAGACTCCCGGAACTTCCGGGAGACTTAGGATTGTCTGATATTTATACAACTAACACATATCAAATCTGCCGGCTTTTCAAACAGTAACATATTTTCCACTGTTGCAAACCTCAACTGTGCGCATGCGTCGGTTTGAACCAGACGATAGGCTTAAATGTTTTCCGGCTTGACTGTTAAAAGCAGACGATTGGCGTTCCAGCGGGAGGGGTGGGGCTTGTGCATACAACTGCCATCTTTGGCGTTACGGGTTTTCCCTGTATAGTTATATTAAGGATTGAGGAAGTGGCAGGTCTCTATATAAATAGTCTCTGGTTACATACAGTGAGAGCTTCGTTGTGCAGTGCAACGTGCGTCATTGATTTCATTACGAGTTGTTCAGATAAACTTGCGCTTTGCGAAAAGATTGTTCTTTGATCGCTTTCTGTATAATTTGTTCACAATTTAAATAAGATTATTTTCATTCTTCTAAAAGAAACGATGTGAAGTTGATATTTTAGTCACTTGCTTGACTTCGGCATAAACAGTATTGAATGATTTTGAGAAAAAGATTACCTGTCAGAGGCCATGTCCACACTAATACGTTTTCGTTTGAAAACTTATATTTTTCTCTCCGTTTTGGCCTTCCGTCCACACCGAGACGCCGTTTTAAGTCAACAAAAGCGTATCGGTTGGAAAACGCTCTCCAAAGTGGATAAATTTTGAAAACGCCGTTTTCGCGTTGTAGTGTGGACAGTGAAACCGGAGGTATTTCAAAACAATGACGTAAGTTTAGTCATGTGATCCATGTAGTACCAATAGATATTCATGTTTATCGGTATTGTGCCTGTTATGTGTTATTCATTTTTACACTATTGCTAAAATATGTTACTTTCTATGTTACTTAATATGTGCTGTTCTTCATAGCACAGTACTGCAAAGATAATGTACTCACATTTGCTGTCCTGCGGCAAAACAGGAGAGCAGTTGCGTTTTAGACCAAACATATGGTGATTGAATGTGACATGAACGCATCAGTGATGGTGAGATATTTTGCTAAATAAAATTATCCTGTCATTGTGCGATAACATTATTATTTATTTTCCCATCTCGATCATCTCAGTGAGCTTTTGTGAAGTTTCACGCATGCGCAGTAAAGTGAATTTAATTCACTTTAGAAAGTTTTTCATCCACACTGAAACGTCGGAAAACGTCTGAAAACGCTAGTGTGCGCGTTTTTAAACGAAATGTATCCGGATTAATGTGGACTTAGCCATAACTTGAACATTTAGGCTACACATCAGAAATTGTTGCTTGGTAGCTCGATGATTTATTTTCAGACGTTCATCAAGGCCAGCCCTGTATTGTCCCGAGTTGAAGAAACAGTCAGTAAAATGTTTGGACCACCATACAAAACTTTCGGAAGTTGTGTCGCCGCATTTCCAGAGAAAATAAAATCAACCCAATTGTTTCTTCAGAGGCTCGGATGAAGGAACTAAAAAATGCTTTTGTGTTAATTTATACATTCGAACACTGATCAACGCTCGTTTGCAAGCTATGATATCTCTCGAGGAAACATTAAAATCGCGTTCGTACTTCCTGATTTTCTCATGGGTGAGCCAAATTCTCTTGGCGGGCAAAGCAGAGAAAGGGGAGGTTACCTGTCCCCCGTATGACGTCATACAGGGGAGATTCAAGATCAGGGCAGAAAGATAGCCAAAGCTCGGTTCACACCGATTGAAATTTCTTGCCACCGGGGGACCATCCAGGCTAGGGGAACTCATATTAATGTTGAAAAACCTCAGAAAGTGAAAATTTCATGTGCGGGGACCTTTAAAGTAAGTAACCTTGTAGGAAATATGAATACATAATTTATTAATATATATATATAAATGTTTTTTTTTTTTTTTTTTTTTTCTTCAGTGAGCTCAATTTTAAGGCTACCAGGTTACTTTAAGTTAAAACCAACAATATTTTATTACTGTATATATATCTATATATATCTATATATCTATATATATATATTGTATACATATATTGTATAGACATTTACAAACATAAATAGCAAACATTGCAAAAAAAACATCAGTTGCGTATTACTGTTATAAATAAATTAAATAAAAAGTTATACAAAAGCATATTTACTCGGTGGTTGTATAGCAATATATCATTATTAATATTCTACTTTTGGTACACTAAATTACATCAGTGCTATACCCCTTGAGTATTCTCAGTGTGTCTGCCTTAACCTAACATCACCAGATTCAACAAAGGTTCCTATGATGGAAAAAATAGATTGCTTATTGAAATTTTTCTAGTGGAAAATTCAACAGCCGGCTCTAAATTTACTTCTTTCATTCCCAATGGCTCATTCTCTCCCTGTCCAAAAAAATTGTGCATGCAGCAGTTTTTCTCCAAGTATAGGCTGAGGACATCAGTTCTACCAGCAGCCAGTTTCAGCGCACATTGATTTAATCTTAGTGTTTCGGAGAAACTCTGGAGGTCAAATGCAAGTCGTTTAAAAACTCGCCTACGTAACGTGATGTAATATTTGGTTAACGGAGGAACACGCCACAGCCCATATAGTGCACTAATGTGATTTCTGCACATTAGTGCTTTTCCAGATCTATTCGTGCACAGTTGTTTTCCTTCAGGCTTCAATGTTATGTATTTCACACACACACTCAAGTGGCTCTTCTCTATTCACTATGGATGGTAAACCAGTAGGTTACAATATTCATTAGCACAGTCTCTATAATCCATAAATGGTTTGGCTTGTAGTTTCAAGAGACTCTTTAAAAGCTCTTATTTGACTTGCATGGTCATTTAACGGTAAATACTGTACACAACGACTGTAATCTCCACCAAAGCACACCAGAACCTTGTTCAAACCATCTTGTATAAACAAACCCGGTTCATAAAAAATCGCTTCACTCCACTCTAATTTTTGGTGTGGAAGTGTTGCATAAATTTAGGCAGAATAATTGAAGGCTGCAATCAAACTCAGAACTTCGAACCATTTCATGCTGTCTCCTTAAGCGAATTTACTTCATTAATCATGCCAGTATGATCTCATTTCTTCTGCTGCCCCGGC
This sequence comes from Pimephales promelas, assembly GCF_016745375.1. Next base: position 18,072,068 of record NW_024121321.1, read on the forward strand.
TGTAAAACATATTGTTAATCTGGAAGGCACCCAATGTTGCAATCAATACATCAGCCTAGATTTATAAATGATAAATCAATACTTGTAATATTTTCTTATTCTAATGTATTCGGTTGGCTACGATCCAAATCTGGGGTGATGGAAATATGCAGATGAAGCAGTGCTGGAGGAAATACTTTGTGGACCCATAATACGGTGCAATACGAGTCTAAACACGCGGTTAGAAAGCTTATTCACCCCAAAAACTGGATATTAGGCAGAGAGACTCTCTGGATGAATGCCTTTCCCCTTTTAAAAAGAAAAAGTTAAAAGATGCTAGCACTCTTGAAATGCTGGCCTTATTCAATAATGTATCCTTTAATAATCTCCTGTCTTACCACAGCAACTAGAGCATCTATAACAAGTTCACTTCAAGGGGAATAAGCCTGTATAAAAAATGAACGAGGAAGAATAAAAAAAAATAAAAAAGTTACCCAAAAAAAAAAAAGATTTCACTGCTTCAGCATAATTGCTGATCTTCATGATACTGTGATGTAGAAAATGGCATTCCCAAATGACTGGTCTAAGAGCAGAAATAAGGGAGAAAAAACTAATTAACTGCATCCTGCTGAGGAGTCTATCAGCACAGATACCTGCTGCCCCCTCCTGGATGAAAATACATCAACGCTGCAAGTGAAATGGGTCGCATATATATATATATATATATATATATATATATATATACAGTACACACACACACACACAAACACACGCACGCATTTGTAATCCCTTTTACCGCCATTTCCCCTCATTCAGCACGACCTGCAGTTTTGCTGCCTCTCCTCCAAACTCTCTATGTTGGACTGCATCCAGAGGAAGTGAGCTTTTCACTTTGTTTATTATCTGTTTTGTTTATTTCTCGTACGCACAATACATACTGATTTTTAAAATGTAATCTACTCATTTTACTTAAGTAATGTGATGCAGGGGACCATTTGAAAGTTTGGGGTTGGTGAGACTTTTTTTAAAAAAACAATGTTTTAATTGAAAGCATTTTTTTGGATCAAAAACAATAATATTGTCAAATATTATAACAATTTAAAATAACTTTTTATTTTCATTGTATTTTAAATGCAATTTATACATGCATCATTAGTTTCAGCATCATTACTCCAGTTTTGAGTGCCACATGATCCTTCAGAAATCATTATAATATGCTGATTTGCTGCTCAAGAAACACTTATTATACTATTATCAATGTTGAAAACAGTTGTGCTGCTTAATATTTTTGTGGAAACCATGATACATTCTTAGATGAATAGAAAGTTCAAAATAACAGCATGTTTTTTTTGTTTAACAATTTAAAGGTCTACTGTGACTTTTGATCAATTCGGCACACCCTTGTTAAATTATATATATATATATATATATATATATATATATATATTAATACAAATAATTGACCCCAAACTTTTAAACGGTAGTGTATTTTCTATAGAAAACGTCTCGGGTTATGACTATAACCCTTGTTCCCTGAGAAGGGAACGAGACACTGCGTCGATAAAATCGACTCTTTGGGGACGCTCCCTAAGCGTGCGCCTCTGAAGTATGAATGAAACTAATCCAATCCTGATTGGTGTTGCGTCGTGACGTAACATGTGACGGCATACCCGGAAGTATAAAAGTGACGCTGTCACAACACACACTAGCCTCGCGATGAAGCAAGACGCTCAAGGGTCTGAAAAGGGGGCGTGGCAACACGACGCAGTGTCTCGTTCCCTTCTCAGGGAACAAGGGTTATAGTCATAACCCGAGACGTTCCCTATCGAGGGAACTCAACACTGCGTCGATAAAATCGACTCTTTGGGGAACGAGTACCCACTAGGCCACGCACCGAACAGACCCGCCCCAGAGTGAAACTGATTAGGCACTCAGCAAGGGCCGAGTACGTGTGCACCGGGCGTACTGGGAAGGCTGAGACTGTAAAACCTGATGAAAGTATGCGGGGTAGCCCAGCCGGCTGCCTCACAAATCTCCTGCAGAGGTACTCCCGACAGAAGGGCCCTAGAGGAAGCCATGCCTCTAGTCGAGTGAGCCCTTAAGGCCAAAGGTGAAGGAACCCCACGCACCTTGTAAGCCTCAGTAATAGCCTGGACAATCCAGTTACTTATAGTTTGTTTGGTCGCCGGGAGCCCCCTCTTAGGTGACCCAAAGCATACTAACAACTGGTCAGATCTTCTCCAAGAAGCAGACTTTTCCAAGTATACACTCAAAGCTCTGACGGGGCAGAGCAAGTGAAGCCTCTCTTCTCCCGCCGACACATGAGGTGGAGGATGGAATGCCTGAAGGACTACAGAGCGAGCCGTACTCGAAGGAACTTTAGGCACGTAGCCCGGACTCGGGTGCAAAAAGGCCTTTACTTTGCCAGGGGCAAACTCCAAGCAAGCTGGCGTTACCGCCAGGGCCTGGAGATCTCCCACCCTCTTAAGAGAGGTAATCGCTAAGAGAAAGACCATTTTCAACGTTAAGTCCTTAGGTGAAGCCGACTCTAAAGGTTCGAAGGGAGCGAGGGACAACCCTTCCAGAACTATTGCCAGATCCCAGGCAGGCACCCTGGACCTGATCGCCGGCCTCATCCTCCAAGCACCACGGAGAAACCTAATGACCAACTGGTGCCTCCCCAGAGGTCCACCATCTACTGGCGCGTGGAAAGCCGAAACGGCAGCCACGTACACCTTAAGAGTGGACGGGGAGAGACCCGCAGAGAAACGATCCTGAAGGAATTCCAGAACTGAAGCCACTGGGCAGTTTACTGGATCCAACCTTCGTTCTCCACACCAAGTGTGAAACACCTTCCACTTGAGGCCATATAATCTCCTGGTAGATGGGGCCCTAGAGCTAAGTATGGTTTCAACCACCTCAGCTGATAAGCCAGCATTTAGGTACTGAACCCCCTCAGAGGCCAGACCCACAGCTTCCACAACTCTGGGCGAGGGTGGAAGATTGTGCCCTCCGCCTGAGACAATAGATCCCTCCTCAGAGGAATCGGCCATGGCGGAGCTATGAGGAGTGATATTATATCCGAGAACCATACTCGTGTCGGCCATCTCGGGGCAACCAGAAGTAGACTGATGCCCTCTTGACGGACCCTCTCCAGGACCCCTGGGAGCAGAGCGATCGGGGGGAAAGCATACAGGCGAAGCCTCGGCCAAGCCTGTACCATGGCATCCAACCCCAGTGGGGCTGGATGTGAGAGGGAGAACCAAAGTGGACAGTGGGACGTCTCTCGAGACGCAAACAGATCCACTTCCATCGGTCCGAACCTCTCCCATATCGACTTCACCACATCCGGATGAAGTCTCCATTCCCCGGGCCTCAGCCCCTGCCTCGACAGGATGTCTGCTCCCCGATTCTGAACCCCTGGGATATACATTGCCCTTATTGACAATATCTTTCCCTGGGACCAAAGGATAATCTGATGCGCCAGTTTGCACAGAGGGCGCGATCTGAGTCCCCCCTGTCGGTTCAGATAGGCCACCACTGACGTATTGTCTGTCCGTATAAGGACGTGGCGACCCTCGATGTCTGGGAGGAAGCTCCTCAAAGCCTTGAATACCGCCATCATCTCCAGGCAATTTATATGCCAAGTGCGATGATGGTCCTGCCACAGACCCCTGGTAAAGCGGCCGTCCATGACCGCGCCCCAGCCCGTAAGGGAGGCGTCTGTCGAAACGGTTTCCCGGCGACATGACACCCCCAACACTGGCCCTTGGGATAGGAACCAAGGCTTCTTCCATATTTGCAGAGACTGAAGGCACTTGCGCGTTACTCTGATCATACGGAACGGATTTCCTTTGGGTGAGAACCCCTTGGTCTTCAACCACCACTGGAGGGGCCTCATGTGAAGGAGGCCCAGAGGAATAATGTTGGATGCCGCTGCCATGAGGCCCAGCATCCTTTGAAAGTGTTTCACAGTGACGGCCTGACCTAGCCTCACCCTGGACACCATCGCCAGAATTGACTCGATACGTGCGGGAGACATACGTGCCTGCATTGTAATCGAGTTCCACACGACTCCCAAAAAGGTCGTGCCCTGGGACGGTTCTAGCACACTCTTCTTCAAATTGAGTCTTAACCCCAATTTTTGAATATGGCCAAGAACGACATCTCGATGCCGAACTGCCATCTCCCGAGACTGGGCCAAAATAAGCCAGTCGTCGAGATAATTCAATACGCGAATCCCCTGAAGTCTCAGTGGAGCAAGGGCCACGTCCATACACTTGGTAAATGTGCGGGGAGAGAGTGCTAGGCCGAACGGAAGAACCCGATATTGGTATGCTTCGCCCCCGAAAGCGAACCTCAGGTATCTCCTGTGACAAGGAAGGATGGAGATGTGAAAATAGGCGTCTTTCAGATCTATCGTGACAAACCAGTCCTCGGATCTGATTTGACTCACGATTGTTGGAATGGTCAACATTCTGAATTTGAACCTTCTCAGAGACCGGTTCAACACCCTGAGATCCAAAATTGGCCTTAACCCCCCATCCTTCTTTGGAACTATAAAGTACCGGCTGTAAAACCCGGACTCCCTGTCTACCGGAAGAACACGTTCTATGGCTCCTTTCGACAGCAGAGTCTGTACTTCTTGTTCCAACACCTGAGCCTGCTCTGGGACCACCGCAGTGAGCACCACCCCAGAGAACTTGGGGGGGCGGTGCGCGAACTGCAGTCTGTACCCAACTCGTATTATCTGCAGGACCCATGGAGATATGTTGGGAAGATGATACCATCCCTCTACAAAATCTGCTAAGGGTACCAGCCTCTCGAGGCTGGCCTCTGGTGTCTTTTCGCTGGAAATTGATGCGGCCCGAAGCGCTGTTAACGGCGGACCTGCATCTTTTCCTAGAGGGCCCCGTTGTGAGAACAACCTCGGTTGTCTCACTGCGGAGGGGGCAGCCCTCTGAAGTCCTGCCTTGGCTAGGACCTCTTTTCCGAAGTCCTCTTAGCCTGAATGACGTCCCTCAGGTCGCCCCTCTGGCTGGAGGACTTCGGTTTTTGGGAGCGTTTCCTCTGTTGCCAAGACCCCGGAGGGGGGCTCTAGAGGAAACGCTCTCCTTCTGCTCTGCCCTGTGGGAGGAGCTGGCTGATGGCTGGGGCTGATTGCTTTGCCCCCCCCTACTAGATTTGGCCTTCGCTTTCCGGGGGAGGTACTGCTGGAACGCCGCAGATTGTTTTCTCGACTCCTGAAACCTGTCGACAACCGAATTAACGGCGTCGCCGAACAGGCCAGAAGCCGAAAGCGGCGCGTCCAGCAGGAAGGACCTATCCTTTTCTTTAATTCCGGATAAGTTCAGCCACAGATGCCTCTCCGTGGCCACCATGGCCGCCATAGAGCGGCCAATAGCGCTGGCCGCTTCCCTAGTGGCCCGGAGAGACAAATCTGCGGCCTTCCTCAACTCCGCGACATCTTCAGGAGTAGGCCCCTCCCCCTCATCCAAATCTTTCAGGAGGTCGGCCTGGTATGCCTGCAAAATCGCCATTGAGTGCAGACACGAACCAGCCCGACCCGCCGCCATGTAAGCCCTGCCCACCAATGCAGATGTCTCTCTGCAGGGCTTACTAGGCAACACCGGGGTCTTTAGGGAAGACGCCGATTCGGGAGAGAGATAGCTCGCTAAAGCCTCCTCCACCTTCGGCATCTTCCCATATCCCATATCTCGAGCCCCCATAACATTGCTGTAATCTATTACATTGGGACTCGAAATACGGGACGAATGCGGTCTTTCCCACGTTCTCGAGATCTCTTTATGGAGATCAGGGAAAAACGGCAGACCCCGGCGGTGAGGCTGTGACCTGCGCTGCAGGTAACGCTCGTCCATTTTACTGGTGACTTGCGTTTCCTGCTCATGTTGTGGCCAGCTGATGTTTAGTCTGGCCACAGCGCGTGTCACAACCTCCACCAGCTCCTCATAACCCAGGCCGCGTGATGGCGTGCTGAGATCACGGTCGTCCGCATCGATGCTGAGCACGTCCCCTTCCTCAGAAGTAGACAGCTCAAGCACCGGGACCTGATCGCGGGTAGGAGAAACCGCAGCGCGGGCTCCCACACCACTCTCAGAGGCTGCGGGACCAGCCGATGGCGAGCGAGAAAATGCCTCAGCATTCTCACTCTCCTCCGCCAGATCCCGCTGCGAACCCCAGGATCTCAGTCGCCGCATCGCCTCGACATATGCGGGACCGGAACCCTGGGGAACGCGAGCCTGACCGTGCTCGTCAAAGCACGCCAGCCGGGAGCGCAGCACTCTAATAGGCAAAGCCTCACACATTTCACAAGCAGCCCCCTCGAGAGCTGCCCGTGCGTGCTGCACTCCCAAACAATACACACATAGAGAGTGTGCGTCCCCACCCGTGATGAAACGAGGGCAGGGATGCACACACCTCTTGAATTGTTCACTGGCCATACTTTCTTTCAATAATAAGACAAACAACACCAAATAAGACAGACAGTTTCAACATAAAGCGCTTGCTGAAGAGCGAAAGCTAGTGTGTGTTGTGACAGCGTCACTTTTATACTTCCGGGTATGCCGTCACATGTTACGTCACGACGCAACACCAATCAGGATTGGATTAGTTTCATTCATACTTCAGAGGCGCACGCTTAGGGAGCGTCCCCAAAGAGTCGATTTTATCGACGCAGTGTTGAGTTCCCTCGATAGGGAACAGAATTGAGCCAGACTGATTGTGAGTTCACTAAAACATTGGCTAAATCCCATATCTATTTGGCTACAGGGTAATAACATTTGCCAGCACAGCCTTAGCAATGTCTGCGGAAAATTAAAGTCATTTCAGAAGTAAAAGTTAAGTTATATTATATTATATTATATTATATTATATTATATTATATTATATTATATTATATTATATTATATTATATTATATTTCAATGTAAAATTACCAAGACAAAACATGTTTGATTTGGAATAAAATGCACAGATGAATCATTCAAAGAGGAAGCTGCATTGTAAAAATGGAGATGATGTTACTTTTAAGTCGCCTTTATTTATACAGTACTTTATAGAATACAGATTGTTTCAAAGCAGCTTTAAAGCAATAAACAACTTCAAAAAATGAGGACACTTGACTGAAGGCCCATTAATTGATCACACTGCACAGAGGGCAGTTTTTTTTTTTTTTAAATAACACAAATGACTGTTGATAAGCAACAAGCCCCACATAAATCATGTATTGTGGAGTTGTGTAATTTCAAGTTTCTGAAACTTCAGACACAAACATACGCCCCCTCGCAGTCCAGAGCAAAACTGATGGACCTGTCACACTACCCAGCAGCGGATATTCGGTCATTCAATGCAGCATCATGCATGGAAGGAGACACATTAAACTTGGAACACAACAAGCCTACTATTCATAAAAAAAAAAAAACAGCCTGTGACCTGTCTGCATATCTCGAATAATAGATGTAGTTTTAATTAATTTACAGACCAATTCATTGTTACAAATTCTGTCTCTTTAAGATTATCAACACTGGCTGCTTTTTATGAATAGTAGGCAACATGTTGTGCTCCCGGAGCTTAATTTGGCATAAGAACAAGTGTTAGTGTGTCTGTTCCAAAATCTGCAGACAGCCTTGTCAATAAATAATAAATGTATGTCTTGTTTTTTGTGTATTATCAGTTTATAGACAATGGTAAATTAACATAGTTTAGTTAATTAATTTTGTTAATTTAAAATCAATTTATTTCACATAAAAAAATATGATGTGAATTTATAATCAGTAGCCTTTTCATCTAGCGTTAACCGTTTGATTCCACAGTCAAATTACCTAATTTCTTTATTTTAGCACCAGCTAGGCTGCATCTGTGTACATTGAAACACACACAGGACAGGAATGATTCATAAAAAGAACATTTTTAAACCATGGGAGGATCTGCAGTAGGAAAAAAAGAAAAAAAAAAACCCAGTTTGGAACCCATTGCCGACCGACTTCCCAGGAGACCGCAGGAGTGGAATGAGTTGCCACAGTCATGCTGCACTGCTGCGGTGCTCTACAAGTTTTCTCTAATAAAAGCAGAGGCGGAGAAACCCGCCGAGGGCCCCTGGCTCTGCCGCCACCGCTGGGAAACTAATGCGCCCTTCTCATCTACGCCACTGATGGAGCTCAGGTGCACGGCATCAGCCCAAACGTACACAAGCCCCATTCCTTTATATTGACAGCAATTCCACAATCGCATGATCTAAATTACTATTGTATAGACCATATATATAGTCCTCCACAAGTAGCACCTTGAGTTGGAAGGTAGGGACTCGAGGTTTTCAGCGCCGTAGACTATAAATGGGGTTGAGTTGTAAGTCAACTTGTAGCCGTTCAGACGGGGCTTGTTGGTCGTTGACTGAAGCTGAATGCCAGACAAGATTGGAAAATGCTTTACTTGGCTTCGGCCACCCATTCCCGTTCCTGCTAGACTGATTGCGAAACGTGAAAAAGGCATTGTCTGAAAATGTCTTTCTGACTGCGGTGCTGGTGATTGTCGCTCGAGCCCAATTCCAGCACTGGGGGTATATTGATTTTGGCTGTATTGCCTGATGCAATGCAATACAGTTTTCAAAAGTGCGCCTCGATTCCAATTTTAGGGCTTGGACCGCTGCTTATATGGGCTATGTTTTACACTGCAGCTGGCGGGCCCGTCTCATCTCGGTAGAGACAGATGGTTCTCGCTCTTCTCTGATTGTCTGCTGTGGCCCACCATCAGTCAGGCGCTCACCCCCTCCACCCACCACCGAAAGTCCACTCGCCATCAGATGAAAGAGTTAAAGGGGAAGGAAGTGTCTGGCAAATAGAAAATCCTCCCATTTCACTGGAGGGGAGAATTCATTACCCTCCTGTCCATGCTCATTTGCAGAGGAATAAAATAATGGGTGTGGAGAAACAGGCCACAGCAGCATGGATTAAACTGTTCATCACGACACTCCGTACCTATCCGTACCTGATGCGAGAGAGTGACGTTGCATTTTATTTACAAAAATGGACTTTCGCCTGACATTGTTTGGAGAGCACCTGTTTTTAAAGGTTTGAGATTGAAGCTGAGAGAATTTTGATTCGCCGCAGAGCGACTAGCTTGCGAGATGTAATTACGTGAAGTTCACTAACATCCCGAGGGTGGCGTTGGTAATCAGTAAGCGAAGAAAACACACAAAAAGACCTTTTCTCGAGGCCAGCGCTGCCGAATAGAGTAAGACAATAAACGGGTTTTGTTGTTGAAGATGCATTTACTTCTGTTCACCCAACAAAACAACTTCTCGGAGTGAGGATGAACGCTCGGTTTGGCAGTCTCATCCTCGGGGATTTTTCCACCTGAAGAGAAGCCAAATGGATTGCAAAATGTGCCCTTTTGAGGGGCAGCCACAAAAGGCAGCGCTCTGCACGCGAACACGGAAACAGCGACCACGTGTTACGTAAATGACCGTAATCAGTAGTGCTCATAGTCATGCTTCGCATTTGCAGAGCAGCTTCAGCGAGAAAGCGAGCCCTAGGGAAGGATGAAAATCTCCACTATCATCTCAAGCGATATTGTATCACACAAGTGTCTGCTTTTTGGCAGAGTTGTTTAACTGCAGATAGCACACAGTCTCTGTTTAGTTGACATTTAGTTGCTAGCCTAGGCTATAGACCCTGCCATTATCTGCAACACAGCTAGCTGATGGCAGAGTAATTGAAAAAGTGGTTACTTTCGAGGAGAGACGTGTGCTGGCACTTAAACGAGAGTGCGGCTGCTGGAGCCGGAACGATTGCTGGCCTCTTGTGAACCTTGACCCTGAGCATTACGCTAGGTAACAAGCAAAGCACTAAGAAGTTTGTACGCTGCCAAGACCAGAAATGTACGCATTTTGTTGTGTTAATGAAATTGGAGGCCTGTGGTAAATCGATTAATTCTAGACCTTTAAGGGACAGTTCACCCAAAAAAAGAAAACACTCATCATTTACTCGCCCTCATTCCAAACCTGTAAGACTTTCTTCCTACAGTGAAACACAAAAGATGATGTTTTGAAAAATGTGCATCTGTGCATACAATCAAAGTCCAATGTCCAATGTCGGTTTGGACCACATTGACTTTAATTGTACGGGCAAAAACAGCTGAAACACACTTTCTTTTCTGGTCCACACAACAAAGTCGTAAAAGAATGACAAAGGAATTACAATTTTTGGGTAAACTGTCCCTCTAATGGAATTACAAGATAGGCGCCACGTTTTTAGGCAGTTTAAGAAAGTTATGGGACACCAGGAACGAGCCGAGCTCCATGGGGATGGTTTTGAGGCCCGGGTTAATTGGCTCCCTGTTCCAAGTGGTCATTCCAATGATCCTGATTTCTACTGATGGTTCACACTTGGCTCAAGGGGGCCTTTTGTTCGCAAAAATCTCAGCCACATGGATCCTGTACATTAATCTTTGTGTTCTTTTTGCCTCCAGACAACAATAGAGAGTAAGAAAAGTGTTGTTATGGGTGCTTCACTAGCTTTATTTTCACTCTCCTCCAGCATTACGGTGTGTGCGTCGAGCGGTGGCCGCCCGTAATGGAATGCGTTGCATGCCTGGTGAGAAATTATTCCTCTGAGCCTGACCACACAGGCAGCTCTCTCTGCCTCACAGCGCCACTGGCCAGAGGTTTTCATTAAGCAATGCTTCAGATCTTCTATTCCTCATGATATTTCTGACATTTTACCACCATTTCTCTTCTCTTATTACCCAAAGGAAAACGGAAGGAGGGAAAGAAAAAAACAATGAGGTAGGGGTTATTAGGTGCTCCCTTTTTCCTCTGCTTGGAACAAGTACAACCAGGACCTGTGTTTGCATAAAACCTTTTCAAATACGGCTGTCTTCTGTTTGATTCCTCTATTAGCACTGGGTATGGCTCAGATCAGCTGGCGCTGACCCACATGACCCAGTCAACATGCATGGAGAATGAGCGATTTTTACTGACTAGGGCTGAATGCAGGCATTTAGAGTAAATCAATACATAATTTCACAGACAGAATGTAATGAGATTAGGTTTATTATCTTTGTAATGAGTAATTTGGGGTTGAGTAAAACATTTTGGTGTGGTTCACATTGAATGCAGCACAGCAGAGATGGAAGCAGCTCACCATGCAATATTCATCTGAAGTATTTGTGGCAAGACGCACAAATTCACAAAAGAGGTCCTGAATTAAATATGCATGGTGAAGAGCAAAACAGCAACTAAACATCTTGGCAGTATCAGGGGTTCTAATTACGCAGGGGATCTTGCGCTACAGCATAATGGAAATATTAGCGAACCAATTTACGTATTATGAACGGTGGCATCCGAATTCTCCATTTCATTTTGTGGGCTTTCTTCAAATAGCTAAATATAGCATGTCAAATTTTCCACAGCTTTTTTTTATTATTATTAAACAAAAAATTCATAATTATTTCACCCCAGCGCCAGATTACTAATTAGATGATGTATAATTTGCCCAATTGTAACTCTAATCAATAACTAATTTTCTTAAAAGCAGGTAAGTGGGCTCTATATATAGTCTTAGGGTGTACACTCACCTAAAGGATTATTAGGAACACCATACTAATACTGTGTTTGACCCCCTTTCGCCTTCAGAACTGCCTTCATTCTATGTGGAATTGATTCAACAAGGTGCTGAAAGTATTCTTTAGAAATGTTGGCCCATATTGATAGGATAGCATCTTGCATTTGATGGAGATTTGTGGGATGCACATCCAGGGCACGAAGCTCCTGTTCCACCACAACCCAAAGATGCTCTATTAGGTTGAGATCTGGTGACTGTGGGGGCCATTTTAGTACAGTGAACTCATTGTCATGTTCAAGAAACTAATTTGAAATGATTCAAGCTTTGTGACATGGTGCATTATCCTGCTGGAAGTAGCCATCAGAGGATGGGTACATGGTGGCCATAAAGGGATGGACATGGACAGAAACAATGCTCAGGTAGGCCGTGGCATTTAAACGATGCCCAATTGGCACTAAGAGGCCAAAAGTGTGCAAAGAAAACATCCCCCACAGAATTACACCACCACCACCAGCCTGCACAGTGGCAACAAGGCATGATGGATCCATGTTTTCTTTCTGTTTACAGCAAATTCTGACTCTACCCTCTGAATGTCTCAACAGAAATCGAGATTCATCAGACCAGGCAACATTTTTCCAGCCTTCAACCGTCCAATTTTGGTGAGCTCTTGCAAATTTTAGCCTCTTTTTCCTATGCGTGTTGTGGCTTCACAAATGCTTAGTTTACATCAGTTATTAGTGCATACTTCAGTTGTAACGAGTGGCTATTTGAGTCAAAGTTGCTCTTCTATCAGCTTGAATCAGTCGGCCCATTCTCCTCTGACCTCTAGCATCAACAAGACATTTTCGCCCACAGGACTGACACATACTCGATGTTTTTCCCTTTTCACACCATTTTTTGTAAACCCTAGAAATGGTTGTGTGTGAAAATCCCAGTAACTGAGCAGATACTCAGACCGGCCCGTCTGGCACCAACAACCATGCCACGTTCAAAATTGCTATGAACTTTCTTTCTCATTCTGACATTCAGTTGAAGTTCAGGAGATTGTCTTGACCAGGACCACACCGTTTAATTCACTTAAAATATTATGTTTATTGCCCAAAAAGTGGGTGGGACCAAAGTTCAATTATAATTTTTTCTACTCATTTCTAAAATTGGTTATAATGGATGCTACACCCATGATTTCAAGTAAAGCTACTAAATAGCAGAGCACTGATAGAAAATTGGTACAGAAAATAACTGGTATGTATGATCGTTCCAGACATTGGTATGTGATGTGAATTTGTCTGTACCTCAGGTCTCACTTTCAGAGAAGAGTGAGCTGAATAGTGTGTGAGCCCGCAGCTTGGGTTGGAGCAGAGGACCTGCCTCAGACGAGATCTCCTCTCACAGGCCTCTTGCTCAGAGTTGTAGCTCCTGAATTATGTATTTATGGAGTGGATTTATGGCCTAAATGTGCATTTGTGGGTGTAAAGGAAGGATAGTGCAGGCTAAAAGCAGCCAAAGAGCAGAGCACATCAAGAATTCAAACTAGGGCAAGTTCACACTGACATGGTCACAAATAAATCATTACTTCATATCTAATTACTGAAATTATCTGTTCAAAAACTAATGGTTATAAAACCTCATAAGTATATATATATACACAAACATACATACACGCACCTCATAACCTGATTTAGAACTATTTACAGTAATGTATGTACAGCCACCTATAAATCACCCCACAACGTGATTTCAACTATTTAAACCAGCAACATCCAAATATTCAACCCAAAAAAATAAAAAAATTCAGCTCCATAAAATCTTATACAAGTAACGATTTCAGCCCCATCTGCAAACATACATTACCCCGCTTTATGAATTGACTGCACCGTATGACATAAATACAGGCTTTCCCTAAAGAGAGCACAGAATCCACGAGGCAAGACCTCGCCGGATCAAAAGCACACAAACAGAGTGAACGCATTCCTCTGACAAGATTTTTTGCTGCAGAGAGCTTATAGGTTTTATCATTCATCTGTTCTTGTCGGTCTCTCCACAGTGCTGGCTCTCTCTCTCTGTCCTCACGCAGAGAGCTGCAGAAGCCACTCTCAAATTGATCCTATAGTGCCATCTGATGGTGTATAGAGCTCAGGAGAGTCATGCTGATAGTGAAGCTCTCTGCTGCTGAGCAGACTGCTAAAAACAGCATCTCTCACGCTTTCTTTTTCTCCGCTAACTACCAAGACTTCCTCTATTCTAATGGACTGTGCTCCATTAGCATAATCCCTTTTGGCATCTGTAGAGAAGCAGCTATAGAAATGCAAAAAAGACTGTAAATAAATAACTGGGCTGCCCTCTTTTCCTTTACCCAGAGTGGCATTGACACCATCAGGATTCACTCCGTACCACCTTGAAGTCGAGCTCTCGACTTCAAAGACAACAGTGTCGCTCGACTCACTCCCTCTCTTTCTTCAGCACTTCCTTTCTCTCAAACACACTCTGCTCATCAACTTGTGCTCCTGATAGATGTGCTCCACACACACAGCGAGAGAGAGAGAGAGAGAGAGAGAGAGAGAGAGAGAGAGAGAGAGAGAGAGAGAGAGAGAGAGAGTGGGGCTCTTGGTAAAATAAAGGCAGTTTAACAATTCTCCCAGGTCTGCTCTGATGTCTCGCTGACACTTCAAATGGGCCTCTTTCATCTCCTTCCGCAGTACTTATCCTGCATCATCCCTTCTTCATCCCCTCTCTCCACTTAATCCACCTGTTGTGAAGAACTTCCTCACATCATTTGCTTATCTGCCGGGGTTCTGCGACATCTTACCACAGTCTGACTCAGTGTGAAGCTAATGGTTGTTTAAGAGCTGCACGAAACTCCAAATGAGGACTTACCTCTAGAGCTTATAGTTTAGAATTCTGTCTATTTTATCTAATAAACTAAGTAAATAATAATTTATTAAAATCCATCCATCCATCCATCCATATCTATCTATCTATCTATCTATCTATCTATCTATCTATCTATCTATCTATCTATCTATCTATCTATCTATCTATCTATCTATCTATCTATCTATCTATCTATCTATCTATCTATCTATCTATCTATCTATCTATCTATCTATCTAATAAAGAGCGAGAGATGCACTTTGGGCATAAAAACCAGAAGCATTGGTTATTTACAGAAAGCTCCTGTCATTTTTTTCTTCTTTTAATTCAGAACAAATCGTATACAAGTCAAGTAGAGATCACAGTAGCAGTGTTACCCTTCAGTGCGACCCACACTATGTAGAGATCACAAACAGCAAGAGAGTTTTTTTTTCTGCAGTGTTTTGAAAGCGTAAACCCTGTAACTGATATTCTGAGCATATTCAACACCATGTGAAAGTGACTGGCTTATCCACTTGCTATTGATTAATGTAATGGATGCTGGTGTCCGAGGTCAACAGCTGAATCCTTTTAAACATGAACTATATGAAGGTGTTTTAGAATGGTGTTCAAAACTCAAAAAAAAAATAAAATACAAATACAAATAAAACCATGTTTGAAGCTAAAAACAGCACAAATTGTTTCATGTTATCAGGCATATCACGCTCACACAGGTCCTTCTGATCCATGTTTGCAGGTCAGTATGGTCAGCGAACCCCATGCAGACTCCAAGGCCACATTTTCAGAGAAACATATTGCCTCGTGTCTTATTGATCTGCAGGATATGAAATATGGAGCTCCAAGCAACATCAGCATAATCACTTTTCATGCATTTCCCCCTAGAGCCTCTCAACCAGCACTAAGATGAATCTGTCAGAGGCACGGTGTGCTCCCAAAATGCCCTCATGCCCCAGGTCTTTAAAGCTCTGTGCAATGGAATTTGTCAGCTATTTCATATTTGTGTGTGTGTATGGTGCTTCCATATCATTTCACCTCAGTTGTCATATAAATATGCACCCTGGTATATTGAATAGCATTTCTGGCATCACCTCTCTACAGTTTAGGCAATAACAATGGAACAGCTTATCTAATGTGACAAAGGATAACCTGGGTGTCAAAAATGGCCCTTTATCATTTAATTACCTTTGTAACGACATTAATTAGATAATTAAATAATTAATTACACAGACTCCCACTAATTGTCTTAACATTTATAATACAGTGTTGGATAGGGCAAACATGCTTGTATGACCTTGAAAACAATGACGGTATCAGACAAGCACTGTCAATACAACGGCCGACATGTCGGTTTGAGAAGAAATCTTTTTTTCTCAACACTGGAAGACACAAACAAGGACATTCATGCAAAATGACAATTCATTTCGCTATCTCTCATGTCACTTTCCATACCCATTTGACTTTCTTTCTAGAATGCAAAAGATGATTTTATGCCGAATGACTAAGCTGATCTTTTCCATACAATGAAAATGAATGGGAAATGGATTGGTCAAGCTCCAAAAAGGACAAAAAAGCCCATAAAAGTATAATAGAAAAAGTCTGAGCGATAATATTTTAAGTGTTCTGATGAGAAAGTGTTATTTAGGCCTAATGGAAATCTTGAATAATACTCTTTCAATGTATGAAACAAGAACTAAATATCTGTTTTTGTGTTCAACAAAACAAAAGTGATAACCTGAATGCCAGCCCGAACCCCACCCACAACATTTTTAGGTCGAGAAGTTCGGTCTGTACTCGATCCGTTGAGGAGTAATTATGATGCGTCAAAAAATGTTCGAGCCAATCGAATTGCCAGGACGGGCTTTATACAATGATGGACAGATGATCTGCAGTTACGTAATCAAAGAGTGCTTGGAATGAACTGGTTTCCCTCAAAGATGACTCCAGCTGGAGAATTGAGATGTATAGATTCTGATATCGCGTCTGTTTTAGAAGAAATCGACAACGCATTAATTTTAAAAGACGAACAGAGAACTGCAATCAAGGCATTTGTCGATCGGAAAGATGTGTTTGCCGTCCTTCCTACAGGATTCGGCAAAAGTTTAATATATCAGCTGGCTCCGATGGTCGCTAAGAAGATGGGACACAATAGAAACCCGGTTGTCGTTAAGGTTTCTCCTGTGGTTGCACTCATGGAAGACCAAGTAAAAAAAGGAACTGAAATGTGCATCACGGCGATGCAACTCATGTCAAAGCCATCGCTGCATCAAACAATGGAGACGCTTTTTTATACACCATACCCATACTGATAGTCACAGTATGTGTCTGTTTTTAGTTTTCTGACGGTTTTCCCCGAAGCATAGCCATTCACCAAGTGTTGGCTTTTAGTAAACAGGTTGCATTACGATACAGCTTGCTTTTCACTCAACCTCTCTTGACAGTTTAAAGACAAATTAAATCTCTGTGGACTAAATAGTTAACCAGTCAGAATCGTCAACATTGGCATGTCTTCACATCACTTTTGATCCTGAGCTGAGCTCTGAGACTCACAGCTCTCCATCACGTTTACGCCATCTTGGCTGAGAAGAAGATTTTCTGCGCCAATAACTATCTCTCAATTTACATCCCCTCGTCTCTTCCAAGTAAATCTTGTCAGGATTCAAGAGCGCTCACTCCTTTATTGCCTTGGAGATAGTAACGCAATTTAACACCACCACTACCACCACCACAAAAATGAAAATAATAAAATCCACAGCAGAGGTTTCTACATCACACACACACACAGAGAGAGAGAACGTAGAATTCATTCTGGATCTGTGCGACTGCGGGGTTTTCGATACATAAAGTCTTAGACATTATTTCCATTACTGTATGATAAAAAAAAAAACAAAAAAAAAACAAACAAACATTTTTATGGCTTCTCATTCTCTATTCTACTTCCCAGGCTACAGTTGCGCTTAGGCAACATTTCAACAAATTTCTGCCAAACACTCTTCCCTGTCAGGCTTTGGGAGGTCTACAGTCTATCAAACACTTCCAGTCCTCCTGGTTTTTAATCCACAGCGGTAAGCCTCGGAGATTAAAGGAAATGAACACACAAAGGTACAGCATCCATCTTTTACTCGCAGTGCTGACGTCCTTATTTAAGCAGCTGCTACTCTCGGCTTTTGGTTTCTGAAAGGCAGGTGGGCATTAGTCAACCGGAATATCTTTCTCATGCTGGCAAAAAGCTGCAGTGGCTTTAGAAAAATAAATAATTTCTGCTTCTAATTTCTTAGCGCACAAATAAATAGATGCAATAAGAGAACGCAAGAGTGATTTATAATAGCGTGGCTGCATTCCTGCAACTGTTTTTCTATTGCTGAAATCCACTGACTGAGGACCTTTCTGACCCCAGTGCTACTAATGAACACACGTTTGTAAGCAATGTTATTGCAAACAGCTCTCAGGTAGCAAGAGTTCGGCATGCTGAAATATCAATTGTCGCCGCATTACACACCACGCCATTAACATCCTGACATGCTTTCCACTTCAAGTCAGCAAGCAGTAATTTCACCGCATTTTACCGCTCTGTCCTTGCGATTCGAATCAGCTTAAACACTATGCAAATACAGGAGAGGGCAGCTTTGATGCTCTCCGTGCCCACAATTCCAATGCTGGAATCAAACACGTAGTTGGAGGAGAGCTGACATTGCGTGCCCGAAGGGTTCGTGTCAATAACTCTTTCATCAGGCAGGGCTGGGGTCTTTGTGCAGGCTAAAATACATATGGATGACATGTGACTGATTTGTTGACTGATTTGCATAAAACAGAATGTTTTCCTTTTAATTAATCAACTTGTTGACAACAGATGGAGTGGAGTGTTTTGAAGACGCAGCGCTGATGACTACAACAGAGCTGCTTTGTTTGCTCTCAGCTATTAAGACTCAGTGGATCACAAAACATTCCACACAATTTAAGTCCAAATAAGTGGATAAGAACTCAGTGTGGCCAAGGGACTTCCTATACATACAGATGATTTTTGGCTTAAATATGAAGCTGGTCAGGTTAATTGATTGTCTGAAATGAAAATAGCATCATAGATCAAGTCCCTCTAAGTTACTGTGAAATTGACCATGTTATTTACAAGGTACTTTCAAGAATTTTAATAGCAAATATCCAAAAACTATGGTAGTACAATGGTAATTTGAGTGTTTTTTTGTAAGTGCCTGAATGACTACCGTATTCATGTAGCGTGAAATTTATTTGGTAAATTTGCAGCATATTCCATTGGATATTCCAAAAACAGCAAAAGTATACTTTAGGTACTTCTTTGTAATTGCGCTTTTCCACTGCATGGTACGGTACGGCTCGGGCTCACTTATGGCGCATTTCCATTGCATGGTACAGTATACGGTACAGCTCGCTTCGGCACGCTTTAAATGATACCTGGTCTGTTGAGGTTCCAAGCGTACCGTAATGGTACTAAAATGTGACGTGAAACACTGCAAAATACGGAACAAAGTGCGTTCCGTATCAGTTCAATACGGAACAAGACTTTTATGTGACAAATACGGAACGATTCCGTATTATACGGAACGGTTGGCAACCCTAACTGCAGATCACTGATTGGTCAGACAGAATCATCACTACCAGCGTCATTGTATTTGCGACGCGAGAAACCAAACCCGCTAGACTTAAATAGGTTACCATACTTGTCCCTTTCACCTTAAAGATTACAACATTTTAGTGTCCAAAAACTGTGATAGCAACATGGTACATTTGTACAAGTGACTGAATGACTATTATTTTCATGTACTATCATTAGACTGCGACAGTTCCATATGGTAAATTTGGTCAATTAAATGTTCACTGTACAAAAACAGTGGAAGTAACCATGGTACATTTTTGAAGGTTACTAAATGGCCCTTAACCATTCACTGTGGAATTTATATTGTACTTTAACAAAGTATTATCATGTTAAATATTTTAAAAAATGTATTACCTAGGTAGCACTGGTTAGTCAAATAGATGATTTGTCCGGCTACTAGTCAGTAAGTATACTAGCTCTGTGTCGATTAGTCATGGATCCAATGACTGCAGTTGTATTTGCTTTAAAATAGAAAAAATATTACTCAAAGCACAAGCTTTTTGTAGCATATTTGGATATATTCAAAAGTAGAAAATAAATTGAACCCGGAGTGCTTTGCGTTCACAGCACATTATAAACAAACTGTGCTGGCACTGCGGACATCTCAGATGGTCTGAGTTCATTTGGAGTGTTCACGAACCAGCCAAAATTCTTGCAAAACACTCTAAAACTGATGCTTCGCCCACAGGCTGATAAAAACTATAAGCGTGTGTGTGTGACATTACTGTTTATGCTTTTATTTTCATTTTCATTTAATGCAAGCATTATGATTCAATATCACAATTTTAGTTTAAAATGTACACGAACGTACAAAAGAGAGTATATTGTAGGTCCAGTAACTTCTTTCTTTTGGGTTGCTCATTATTTTTTAATCACATTTTTTCCTTCTGTAGTTCAATTCATATGACCCCGCAGTGTGACAAATGAATGTGTAAAAGTACAAATATTAAATGCAGTCTCTCAATTAATATGAGGTCATTAAAATGGCATGCATAATTACAAACTAATTGGCTAAATGCTGTTGAAAATACCGCAGGACATGACGATTTTTCATGTCAACTAGCGAAATGAGAGTAATCATGAAAGCCCTAATATTATCATGGTGTAAAATGGTACTTTTTATATTAGCACAGCCATATTCTCTGCTCACGTTATTTGTCAAAGCTACATTTGGAAGCCCATTCCTTTTCCTCCAGTGTTTTCTCTTTCTTTCCCTTCAGCTTAATCTTAGTAAGGACAAAGGAGAAAGACTCAGCCCAAAAGTGATCACTACGGACCAGGAGATGGCAGTGATAACAAAGAAAGCACTACCCTCAGCTGCTCCACACCTCCTCTCAGCTCTCTGTCAATTCATATCACATAATGAGAAAACGCCCTGTGTTTGCTCATCGGCTTTGCTTCAAATGAAATAACTGATGATTGTTTAACCACCTTTATCATCAAAATGACACATTAAAGTCTCCAACCCAGAGTGCACTGCCGTCATTAACAAAGCAGACTGTGGATCATCAGGGAGAAGGACAGGATGAAGAATGTCATGTTATAGTCGAGACTAACAAAGTATTTTTCGAAAGGATGGGAAAGCCAGTTTAGGTAACTTTTTTGCCACATATCTGATCATATTATTAACACAAAGCATTGCTTTACAATCCTAAAAACAGCTCTTTTTACAGATTTTACCTTTGAATATTTCACTTATATGAATGTGTAAAGCCCTAATTAACAGGATAGTTCAACTAAACTGAAAATGTTGTCATTACTCACATGTCATTCCAAAACCCGTTTGACTTTCTTCTTGCATGGAAAACAAAAGAATGTCTTTAGCAAAATGTCCAAGCTCTGTTTTTTCATACAAATAAACAGCATTTCTGGTGCTCATCTGCTTTACCTGTATGAGACAAGAGCAGCTTGAAAATTCTGCTAAATATCTGATATCTAACGACATGAAGGTTATGAAATTACGATTTAATACTTTATGTTTTTAATTACTTTAAGTCTGCCCTATAACACAACAGACGACTATAAAGTCTGTCAAAGGTTTAAATGTTGATTTGAACACGAACGCCCAGGCGGCTAGAGTTTTGAAGAACTAAATAATGTATTTTCAGCCACAAGCAATAAGTGCACGATGGTATCTGAACGCAAATCACGCCTCGAACGCATCTGTGATATGCATCACAATGCAGAGGGGTTCTTTTCGCCCTCCTCATCTGAAAAAAAAACAAAAAAACATTCCCTTTATCTAGAAAACCTGCTCACTTCTCCACAGGGATAAAAGTGACAGGGGAGATTAAAAAAAGATAACCAAGGCAGAACAAATAAAAGTCACAGAGACGGGACAAGCAGAAGACGACAGTCACCAGTGAAGCTGTAACGGCCATGAAACAACCGTGAAAAGGTGGAAGCAACTGTCATAGCAACAGCACGAACAATGGTGTAATAGGAACGGTTTACTCAAAAGTGAAATTCTGTCATCATTTACTCTGACTCGTGTTTTTCTATCCTGTTGTATTTTTCCTCCACAAATTGTACATTTTTAAAGAACATTTACTCAGATCTAGCCATATATCATCAGCTGGCATGTGAATTCCTAATTTAATCAGTACAAAATCATTTCAGCATGCCTAGACCTCAAATGCAATGGTGCCAATGCTTAGTGTTTGAAGTTTAGAGGGACAATTGGAGAGAGTGATAAATAAAAAATATAGTGAAGATGCTGTTATTGTGGCGATTTCCAGCCACCGGTGTCTAGGTTTGGGTATCGTTTGAATTTGAACGATTCTGATTCCGATTCCGATTCCTTGTTTCGATTCCGGTTCCTAACGATTCTCGATTCCGATTCTTTTAAGAGGCAGGGTCAAAAAAATTTAGCTAACCTTGCTAACCAACAGCCTTTCTGAAGGAAATACTCCTTCTGTAAAAAATACTCCTTTCGTCACAAATTTTGCATTTTGCCGAGATTTCGTTATTTTTAGAAAAGTAAAGCCACACTTTGGATCGCCGACGTAAGGTACTCATGTTCGACTCGCGTGGTTATACCAACACTTCCGGTAGACGCTTCTTCGTTGGTGTTGTTCAGCGGTTTCTTCTTCCGCTCGGCGGACTGTGAATATCAAAACTAGGAATCGAAATTTTAACTTTTGAACGATTCCGGGAAAAACGAAAAGTTAGTCTCGGTTCCAATCGATACTCGATTCTCGATACCCAACCCTACCGGTGTCGCAAAAGGCAAAATGCATGTCATTTTGGATACATCTTTGGGTCAGGTTGGTACCCCCTTGATGTGTCTGCCAATGTCCAATTTGTACATCCCCTTCAGCAGATGGTGGAGATGTCTGAGGAGCCAGCAGAGGACTCGAAGCTGGCGGCGGTTCAGGTACCCACCCCGGCACCATGTTTCCAGGCACAAAGAAGCGGCCCGCAGTTGTGCAGCAGGCATGGAGAGCGCAGTGTCTGCTGATGCCCAGCTCTCCTCACTGGCACTGGCACACACACACACTCAGACGCAGTGACTGACCATGACGAACACTGGGTCCTCTGAAAGACCCCACAGTGTCACACTAATACATGGTCTGTCAAAGGATAATGTCTCATTTTCTGGAAAAGCTGTGTCCCTCATGGGTAAACAGTCACGTAAAAAATACAAAAGGTTCATTAATGCATGCACATAACTGTAGACTTATTGGGACTCACTCACTAAACACGTATGCGTTTGTATTTACTTGTATTGATATGCATTTATTTATTTAAGATAAAATACAAGATAAAATTTTATTAATTAAACAAATAAATAAATACCAATATTTGAGGATAATTATATAGCAATAATAAATAATTTAATAAAAAAATACATCTAGACAAAATAATAAGAAATTAAAAACTACATGACAATAACTATTTTTCTTAAATCATATAGACAGACTGAGAAATCATAGACAGACAGACAAACAGAAAGACAGACACAGGCAGACAGAGGTATTATAGACCATTGCTTTTTGGCCCCCCTTTGACCTACTTTACCATTTGTAGCTTAATTCAATAATGTATTGGTTTGAATTAACGTGCTGTCAATGTGTGCCCCGAACCCATTAGATTCAAGAAAATGCAAAAACGCCCCTTTTGAAAACACTTGCATACACACGCACACATTGACACACACCCTCCCTCTCTGTAAGGTGTCAGTTCTTTGACTCCTCTCCAGCAGAACTCGCAAAGGTTAGCCTTCCCTTAGCATAGTCATCACACTCCCGTGGAGACAGCGCGGCTGACAGACTCAAAGATGGACTGGTATTCTCACACACTGCCTATACACTTTGTCACAAAAGCCTTCTCTCCATTGGGATTTTGAAATGACAGAGCAAATTGTTCCTTTTATCAGACACTCAGATTTCCCACTCAGTATTTTGGTCAGAGACATGCGACAATTGTTTTTCACACAGGGTTGCTGAAATTGCAGCGTAGTAATTTCGGTGTTCTTGAGCTAAGCGAGACACCCCGTCCATGTGAAGCGTCCCACCCTTGGGCAAAAGCATGCGCCTGTGTCTGCAGTTGTAAAGTAAGCAGGAAAATGTTTGGTGTGACGCATCGGGAAATGACCGCTGCACTCATTTTCTTCAAGGTTTTCTATTCAAGATGCATTTATTTACGTTTTCGGCACTATTCATTTATCTGATCCTTCACCAAGGAGGAAGGAAGCACCACAAACCCATAAGAATGTCCCTGATTATATAAAACTCACCTGTGTTGCTGAAAATGGGAAATGCTCAATAGTACCTCATTAATGAATTAATTCTCCTCTGAACACTCCAAAAAATACTCGAATATTCTAACTGTCTTCAAGCTTCAGCAAGAGGACTCATCAGTACATTACCAAAGGGGCTTAATTCTTTTATACTATGCCAGCATGAAACTTTGATGATTATAGGGAGAAAAATAAAACCAAACTGGAATGGACCTAATTTTACTCTCCTGTCAACAAAAAAAAAAATAAATAAAAAATAATTCATCCCAAATCTTCCAGGAACAGCAGAAGTATATAGTATCCTAATATAATAATAAAAATAATAATAATAATATGGTATAATATATTATGGTATAATATAATTAATATAACATAACAAATCATGTTGTATTTATTTATTTATTCCTGTGATGGAAAAGCTGTATTTTCAGAATCATTACTCCGGTCCTCAATGTCACATGACATGATCCTTCAGAGATGATGATGTGCTGCTTAAGATATATGTCTTATTATTATCAACATTGAAAACAGTTTTGCTGCTTAATATTTTTATGGAAACTGTGATGCTGTTTTTCAGGATTCTTGATTGAACAGACTTTAAAAGAACAGCACTTGTTTTAAATAGAAATCATCTATTTAAAAAGGATTATTGGAACATCATACTAACACTGCTTCAAACCCCTTTCGCCTTCAGAACTGCCTTCATTCTACGTGGCATTGATTCAACAAGGTGTTGAAAGCATTCTTTAGAAATGTTGGCCCATATTGATAGGATAGCATCTTGCAGTTGATGGAGATTTGTGGGATGCACATCCAGGACACGAAGCTCCCGTTCCACCACATCCCAAAGATGCTCTATTGAGTTGAGATCTGGTGACTGTGGGGGCCATTTTAGTACAGTGAACTCATTGTCAAGTTCAATAAACCAATTTGAAATGATTCAAGCTTTGTGACATGGTGCATTATCCTGCTGGAAGTAGCTATCAGAGGATGCATGGTGGCCATAAAGGGATGGACATGGTCAGAAACAATGCTCAGGTAGGCCGTGGCATTTAAACGATGCACAATTGGCACTAAGAGGCCTAAAGTGTGCAAAGAAAACATCCCCCACACCATTACACCACCAGCCTGCACAGTGGTAACAAGGCATGATGGATCCATGTTTTCATTCTGTTTAGGGCTGCAACAACTAATCGATAAAATCGATTATAATCGATTATGAAAATCGTTGTCAACGAATGTCATTATCGATTAGTTGGTCTGATTACGACTAATCAGTTTAGCCAATCGATTATCAAAATAATCGTTAGTTGCAGCCCTAATTCTGTTTACGCCAAATTCTGACTCTACCATCTGAATGTCTCCACAGAAATCGAGACTCATCAGACCAGGCAACATTTTTCCTTCAAATGTCCAATTTTGGTGAGCTCTTGCAAATTGTAGCCTCTTTATCCTATTTGTAGTGGAGATGAGTGGTACCCGGTGGGGTCTTCTGCTGTTGTAGCCCATCCGCCTCAAGGTTGTGCGTGTTGTGGCTTCACAAATGCTTTGCTGCATACCTCGGTTGTAACGAGTGGGTATTTCAGTCAAAGTTGCTCTTCTATCAGCTTGAATCAGTCGGCCCATTCTC
This sequence comes from Pimephales promelas, assembly GCF_016745375.1. The sequence goes on from NW_024121321.1 coordinate 18,097,494, forward strand.
CTCTGACCTCCAGCATCAACAAGGCATTTTCTCCCACAGGACAAGGTTTGAACAGGTTTGTTTTCCCTTTTCACACTATTCTTTGTAAACCCTAGAAATGGTTGTGCGTGAAAATCCCAGTAACTGAGCAGATTGTGAAATACTCAGACCGGTATGTCTGGCACCAACAACCACGCCACTCTCAAAATTGCTTAAAGAGCCCCTATCATGGAAAACATCCTGCAAAGATTTATATCTGAAAGTGCACCGTATATAAAGTTATTGTCTTTCAAAAGTGAGAATCGACTCTTAGTCTATGAAATGAATTGTTTTTGAAACGAGTCATTAGCTGGTTCGTAGTGACATAGATACATACTGGCCGCGCCCAGTTACTGCGCGCGCTGACGGAAGTGTAAACTTGAAGTCTACACATTCAAATACTTCATCATAGCATCATGTCGAGAAGACGCTGTGTTCTACAATGCAAAGATAGTTCAGCCACTTTGTTTTCATTTACCTGGGACGAGCATTGAAGAATCGGTGGTTAGAGTTCATATTTGCAACGATACCACAACAGTATAGCCCGATTGTGTTCTCATCATTTTATTGAGGAATAACGTTAGTTCAAAAACATAAATGAATTAAAATGTGGATTTGCAAGCGGTTGTTCCTGAAGGAGGGCTCAGTAACTTACTTACCCAGTGTATATGGATCAGCTTCCTCCTTCGTCAGGGCGCGAGGCAGTAACGTTATGTGTGTGCGCGTGTATCTGTGTGTGTGTGTAAGTTACGCTCAGCGCAGCTTCTAGGTCTCCAATGTCAATTTTTTTTTTAAATCTGTGAAATGTTTGTCGCTGTTATTGGAGTTGTCATAAAGAATAGAGCGTCTTGTAGTACTGCAGTGCTTTATCAATACGTTTATACGTTATGCTAACAAACAATAACTGACTGGGTCTGTCATCAGACCAATCACCGCCGATTAGCGTCACGCAAAGGAGTGGTTTGGAAAAATTAGTCATTGTACGAATCATTTGGGAGTCGATGAGCAAATCAGTTAAAAATAAATGCATATTATAAGACAAATAAAGTGTTTTTTATCCTTGCATTCAACTCCTAAAACAAAAATAGGAACATTTCAAATGATATGATAGGGGCTCTTTAAATCACCTTTCTTTCCCATTCTGACATTCAGTTTGGAGTTCAGGAAATTGTCCTGACCAGGACCACACCCATTGAAGCAACTGCCATGTGATTGGTTGATTAGATAATTGCATTAATGAGAAATTGAACATGTGTTCCTAATAATCCTTTAGGTGTGTGTATATGTGCAGTCATTTTTGATCAATTTATGTATCCTTGCTGAAGTTTTTTTTTTTTTTTTTCAAACTGACACCAACAGTATATAGAGTTACACCTAGGGTGACCACCCGTCCCGCGTAGCGCGTGCGCGCACAGCGTTTGAAGCCCAATTCACGCGTCCCGCAAATTGAGACCGTGTCACGCATAATCAATGCTTTCTCAAAAAGAAAAAAAAAGTCGGTCACTCTATATCCTCGAGACCGAGGCAGCCAAACGTTGTGCCTGAACACGTTCACGTCCATGAACTCGTTCATATTTTGGGTGAACTGAACGTATTGTTTTACTGCCTGTCCCGATGAACGTGTGAACTCGTTCGTTCTGGTGTCTGTGAACGCACGCTCTCTCAGTTTAATGGGGTGCCAGATTTCTATAGAGCCTTCCAGGCGAAAGCCCGGCTAAAACTCACCGTAAACAGGGCTTAATGTAGCGAAAAAACACCCAATCTGGCAACACAAGCCATCAGTGTCGCACCGCGGCCGCCGTCGACAAAGGCGTCGTATGATAATTTAAACGTATTTTATAACGAGGTCGGTGAAGATGGGAAAAATCTTACATTTCTGTGCAAACTTTGAACTGAACTAGTTCATTTTAAAATGTGTGAACTGAACTTTGAACTAGTTCATGTAGAAAGTGAACTTCCCCAACACTGGTTGCCACTCCCACGTGACCTGCCGACTAGGTTGATGTTAACTTTTTCATTGTTGTCATGACAGCGCAGCTTCTCGTTCCGTGAACCTCTGGAGTTGTGAGTTTAGACTTTTTTTCGACTTTTTTTTAAAACTGTTCCTGTGGTGTTGAGCAACTAAAATTCCTGTTAATCCTATAATTTTATATTTTTATTTATTTAAAGTGAATTAATTGTAATGAAAAATAAATTAAATTAAATAGCTTAAGTAAATCGTAAGTGGAAGTGCATCTGTCAATTCATTGAATGTTCAAAATATTCATCTTTATTTAGAAAAAAAATACACATTGGTTGGCCTATCATGAGCATCAGCATATAGCCTATCAGCAAAACATGTTTAGGGAATAGGGCATTATTAATGTATGTGCTATGTGCTTTTTTTGAACAATTATTTATGTACAAACAGTAAGGCAATAGTAACAATTCTAGATATGGGTAAACCACTATCAGAGTCTGCCCGTGGGGTGGGGGCACCGCCGCGCCAAGCAGTGTCCCACCTTGTCCCTCAGAAACATACCCCTTGTCCCCCCTTGGGCTTATTAGCAGGTGGTCACCCTAGTTACACCTTCCACAGATCATTTTGGATCATCTATCCTCCTCCATGTCTTTCGTACCTCATGACTTTTTTCTGTGTAACAAAAAAAGTATTATACATTTTCAAAGCTGCTCTTTTACATAAAATGAAAATAAATGCTCTTCAGTGGCTGTCAATGCTGTCATTTCTAAACCAAAAGTAAACCATTATAAAAAGTGAACATAGAGCCATTTAAAATGCAGACACAGCAGGACAGATACTGAGTCTAACCTTTTAATGAACCCATCACAGAGTCAAAACACTCTCACAATAGTCTAGCACATTATGACATCACTAATCTATAATACATATCAAATATAGTGTAAGGTGGAGAAGTGGAAGTCCCACCTTTCACCAAACCATTGTTGTCAGATTGTATCACTGAAAAAATACTATTAAAATAAAATTGTCTAGATTAAATGACTTTTTTTGATAATCTGTTTCACACAAATGTATGTCACAATACGAAGTCTCTACTTCAATTTCATTCAATTTCAATCAAATTTGTGGTACATGCACTGAGGAGCTGTTTATGAACAAATAAATGCATGCCCATCAATCAGGCACTGCATATTTTCTTAGACAACTCTACACCAAATCTACTTTAAATGTGACATTAGCATGAAACTAAATGGCAGTATATCTGAGAGATATAAAATCTCATTTTCTCATTTGATATTAACCACCATCAAATGACACCGCACGGCAATGACAAACAAACAACAGCTAGGAGATGATTAGAAAAGAGATAAAAGTTGCATTTATCCGGTATCCCGGAGGGGGCATATAATGTTTCTGTGGTGCTTGGTGCACACTCGTCTCATCTGTGCAAATCCTGTTAAAGTGGAAAGAACTGCCTTTGAGCACATCGAACCCACAGAGATTTGTCTAGGAGCATGATGGACCACAGTCACCGGCTGACACAAGGCCACCGCGTGAACGTATGCGAGTTTAAATCCGATAACTAGAGATCACTGCAGCACATCCTCGCGTTCAAACCGTCATCTCTGTGGTCATGTTCACTGAACTGCACAATGCCCAGAAAGATCCTTTAATTTCACTACAATATCAGTTATTGTGGTTCTTATTTTATCCTTGGATTAAAGTCCTATACTGCCTGCAATTCGATGTTTTCCGGGGGTCTCTGCGCACCCGGATCCATTTATCCAACAACGGGAGGGTGGGGATGGGGCGCACTGACGTGTTCCAATTCTGTTCATTCTGTTCCTACCAACTAATTGCATTGGTGTGATTAAATACGCAGATCCAATCTCATTTCTAAATGCTGTAATGTGATACGCTTGCGTGAAGCACAGTGGGGGAAAAAATGGCATTACGCAGAAAATGAGAAGCACCAAATCAAAAGGGAAGCTTTGATGGCTGCTTATTTTTGGCTGTAGTGTAGCCGGGCCGTGGCAGAACATTTCATGTATGCGGTGACTTCTGACTCAGTGTGCACCTCTTATGATTGCTGCCTGCAGCTATTTTCTATAACACAATGGTCTGAGAGCTTTAATTATTTTTGGCCTTGAACAGCTAATATACTTTTAATTGCTTGCCATTTCCCAAGGACCGTTTTATCTCCCTGACGTCTTTCTAGTAAAGTGTTCGTAATTTCGTTGGGGTTAAGCAGACAGAATTTCATCCTAAACCCCATTTAAAACATGAGCGGTAATGAGAGGCAGAGCAACCAAGAGCTGCTCTTTAAACAGCACGCGGCTTATTTATGAAAACTGCCGCATCTAGCGTGCTTAGCTGTGCCACAAACCCCCTCTATTACGGCAGATCATGAGAGCGAGCTGTACATGCCAAAAACCAAATACCGATGCCTAACACGTATTGCATTAAGGAGAGCAAATGGAAAGGAGGGGGCTGTTCTGTGATGTCTCCTTCAGGGCGACAGACATATGTTTAAAGGTACATAGTGGTTATGAAACAATATCTAAAAATAGATCTGATGTTCCTATTCATAATATGCATCCATTTATAATTACATTGCATGTGTTTAACGTCAGAACACACAGAAACGAGACGCTTTGATTCCTGAAGTCACAAAGAACGTCAAACTCATACGAGAGAAACAGTTGAGACAGTTGCCTGCAGACTTTTTTTTACTGGCAGAAAAATATATTACTAGAGTTACTTCATTAATATTTCAATAAAAAAAAAAGATATATTCAGGGCTCAGTTAGTTTATTGTTTTAGGTACTGAAGATTTCAAATGGCCTTGGCTGCTCTAATAGCAAACAAAATATTATTAAGCTTTAACATTAATCGTTCACTGTCAAAACATTCTTATGGAAAAATAATGTAAAAAGCACCAACTTATTAATTAAAAAAAAAGGTTTAAAAATTACATTAGCAGGACAACACATGTAGTTTTACTGTAAAAAAAAAGTATAAATTTGGTACAGTATTTCATATATAAGTATTAACATTATTTACTTTGAAAATACATATTTAATGTGAAATTTGTAGGGGATATTTTTTTATAATAATTTTACCTAAAATAATAAATATAAAATTTTCTAAGATATAAGCAAAACAATGCTATATTTTCAGCAGCTGTAGTTGCCAGATATTCATCACAAAAATGCAATGACATTTTAGAATATATATTTAGAATACATAAATATTTAAAGAGCCAATAGTACACACAAATAATGCATTCGAAACACATATCCATATACACACAATGCCATTTTCACCTTTATTCTCATGATTTAAAAACATGGGCAGCAACAGCCCCATCCACCACTAGTGACTTGAAAGACAGCTGAATAGCAATCTATTCCCTGAGCTCATTTTCATATTCATTTAGTCACCACCGTCTCTCTGTAGGCCATCTACATATCTCGTCGTGAGACGGCAGAGGTGGAATCAGAATTCACAGCACCCATCAGTTCAGGAGGCACATCTTGATCTAACACAATGGCTGCACTGTGCCGCATGTCTGCTATCGGTGCCTTTATCTCTCAGCGGAGCGGCAGGAGACTTCCTGTTCCCCTGCCTGAAGTGCTATCGACTTATAGAGCCGCATTGGAGTTTGTTCTGTAGATTAGGTGGGTGATTACACCAGGGAGCCACTGGATCCCTGTAAAACTATGGCATGTTCAAATGTATTGCCATGCAATCATATCCAAAAAAAAAAAAAAAATGAGAGAAAAAAGTGGATTGCCTCCACTTTTTGGACAAAGGGTGCTTATGTCTAAATGATTTGCTGCAAACACAGAGCAGTTGTGGTGTGAGTGGAGAGGGGAGCTTATCCAAAAAAGTGTTTTCCTTGTCCTGTTGGTATGTTGCCAGTGTGTCGCCGCGTTTACACAGTATGTTTCAGATCAACGTGGGAAGCTACGACTGACTTTTCTAAATAGCTGGCATGTTCAAAGATTAAAATATCTCAATTATGGACAGAATTACTGAACAAATGTATATTCTAATTAGCCCTGTTTATCTTCCAACAAGCAGTTTCTCTCGCGCTCTCTCTGGCTCAGACGAGTCCACCCGAAGCATCCTTATCTCCACACACATACATGCTCAGCCCTACGCGGCAGACAACGGATGGCCTCCTTTATACGAGAAACAACATTTACATAAACAGAAACTACTGCCGCTGCCAAGTTTAAGGACGCAAGTGTAAGGATTATTACTGGTGTCGTCTTCATTCATGACCCTGGAGTCATTTGCCTGCTCTGTACCATGAGACTTTCGTAAGTCGGAGGACACAATAATCACATACAAGACAAATGTTTACTATGCCTAACACAGCTTCATGTATCCTAGGAGGTACTTCAAGAAATAAATCATCCAAAAATGATTTCTGAAAATGTTTCTACAAGAAGAAATGTGTAATGTGCTGGTTGCTCTTTTCCATGCAATTGCAATGAATGAGAACCCAGCTTTCAATGACACAAAAGCATAATGAATTATTATTAAAGGGATCTATAAGTCATGCTTTATATTTCTAGTAAAGAATAAATACATTTAAATGCAAGAAATTAAGTTAAAATAATAAGTCAAATTAAGGCATTTTGAAGTTTAAGAAGCTGGGGCTGGATTCAAAAACAAGAGTAAAATTCCTCTTAACTGCCATTATATTTTTTATTTCTAAAACATTTATTGGGAATGTTTTTGAAAGGTTTTAAACAAGATGTTTTTAAGAAAAAAAAAAGAGAATTTCTTAAGAATTGCACACTCTCAAAAGGTACACTATGTAATGTTTGGCCCTCTAGCAGTTAAAAACAGATCTGCATGCATTTTGTGGAAGAACATGACACTGTGGCACTGCGGATGAATATGGTTTTCCTAGTGCTCATAAAAAATTCACTACTAGGCTTAAGAGAAATAACCAGTTTATATGGAAATGATCTCAAGTGGACCATATAGCTCAAGACAATTTATCTGTTCAATGAAACACCTTACTCGCCTGTTGAGTAATAAAAACGCCATCTCCACATCGCTTTTCAAATACCTTGCCATCTCCCATAATCAGAAATATGTGTACTTTTATTCTCCATGTAATCCTATCTTGCTCGTTGTGACAACTAACCTATGCCACCCGCTTCCACACCATACACACGTCAAAGTAGATGGAAGAACTTTTCTCTGTTTACAGATATGACGAGACACGCATGGGAGAGTGATACACAGTTTCCCACTCCATCAGGTCTAAAATCTAAACACTTATTATAGGTTTACCATAGGATGGGTTGTTAATATAATAGACATGAACATGCCAAAATGAATGTTAAGACTTAATTTTTAGTTCAATTTCATTTTTTTTCCACACATAAATTGTAATATGGCCTCAAAAGACTTGAATGTATTTAATATTGGGACAGATTTTATGATCATTTTATGAAGATTTTGAATATTCCAGTCCACAATTATTGGACTGAACTTCAACTTGAGTTCAAGAAAAAGAGTGACCAGTACATTATCCCATTTTTTCTTTTATTTTGTGAACAACAGAAGAAATAAAGTCACAGCGTTTTGAAACAAGAGGGTGAGCAAATTATGACAGAATTTTCAGATTTTGCTTTGTTAAACCTACAAAACACAAATTGGAACTAAAAATATCAGAGCTGTCAGTGGATAAAAATAGATAATAATGACTAATGCCATCATTTCCTTCAGTTCTTTTGTAAGGAAAGAGACTCTTTTAAGAGACACAATATCTATAAAAACTTTTTGAACAAAAACTCACTTTTATGGCTTGATGCCACTGAACAGAAGACAAAAAAGTTTGCAAAACACTGCCTGAAAAAACCCAAAGCTAACGATGGTGAAAATAATGTGCATAAGTCAATGTAAATACACATTTTACATGTTTTTTTTAAAGTAAATCCCACTAAAGAATATTAATACAGCTGCCATAACGATCCTATCTAATTATTACTAAAGCAACTGCTTGACAATGTTGCAAAAGCAACCAACAAAGCAAAAGATTCTGGCAAAGTCTTGGAAGGCCATGGCTTTTTTTGATGTCACAGAAGGCGGCGACTCATACCTGGCAATTGCCTCTCAAGTGAACCATGCACCTCCAGAAAATGGCCATTTATCAGAAACAAATGAGATGTCATAGGTCAGAACAGCACCCAGGCCTTGCATCCTCCACAGGCGTGCTATTTGTCACACCAAATGAGCAAAACAACAGGCTCTGCAGAGACCACTGCGAGGAGAGCCTCTCCAATTAGTCAACTGATACACCACTGCTGCTATCGCCATCAGCAAGCCAGTCGGCAGAAAATGGTTTCCTTTTAAAACTTCGCTGTCGTCGCGTACAGAGCTGGGATTTAATTAAATACATGCAAGCTAGACTGAAAACATACCAGCTACATACAAGCATCTGTGGCATAATCACTTTTGGCCAACTCTGCCATATGTGTGCTGAATTACTCAACTATGCAATGAAATAAGTCACCAGAACAAAAAAGCTTAAAATATTCATTAAAGACTGGAAGACTGCAAAATAGATTTAAGCATAGCCACCACATTTCAGGAAAACACTGACACATCATGTAGAGGCTAATTTGGATTATAATTATCCGGAAAAAAACGTGCTGCACAAATTGGCACTGTTATTTCAAAAGTCCTTGGAAGTGCAACAAATGAAATAGTGGGCGAGAATGAGCCAGGATGAAATAAGCCAAGTCACTGATGCAGTGTTGAGGGAAGCTTTTATTCTCCACAAATCTCAAGATTTCATTGTTTCTCATGTTCCAAGAATTTCAAGGATTTTTCAGTCTATGAAGGTGATTTGACTTCCACAGTTAAATGCCATGGTAATAAACATGACTATGAGAGCCTGTGAGAATTGTGATGATATTTTAAATGAGTGGATTGAAAAAAAAAGAGTTTAAGACTTTAAAAAAAACAAAACAGCAGCCCTGAGTAGCATAGTAGCAGCCCTGTTTCTGCTTTGATCACTACAAAAATATAAGTAAAAATAAGTAAATACTAAATATATATATATATATATATATTGCTTTTCAATTGGCTCACAGTAATGTAGAACAGGATGCAGAATGGCTACTTGCATTTGAGAAACAGGTCTTTTGTGTACATAGAAAAAGTCTTAGATCTTTGAGTTCAGCTCATGAAAAATGGGGGCAAAAACAAGTGTGTTGCGTTTATAATTTTGTTCAGTATATGTAAATGCACCTATAGAAATTGTGTTTTAAAAAAAAAATTGACAGACAGACGAATAGATAGACAGACAGACGGATAGATGGTAGACATATTCGGTAATGCGATAAATCGCGGTAATGATTTATGCATGATATTGTTGTCACGGGAACTTCAAAATACTGTGAAAAACAATACATCCGAAATTAGACTTTTAGAATGCGCAAAACACGTATGCACTCGGAAGCAAACAATCCCCACATATACCGTAAAAATTCAAATGGTAGCCGAGTCCCAAATAGACGGCAGTCTCTTTTACACGCCTGGTGTGGCGAACAAATAAAGGCCGGTCTCAAATAGAGGCCGGGTCTGTTTTTTAGTTTAGGGTTGTATTTAATCTTCTAAAACCCATCAGATCGTCCACTTTTTGGTCAAATTTTTTTTTGATCGGTGAGTGATGTAGACTAGAATGACTGCTGCGCTTGACCAGCAGAGAGAGAGAGAGAGAGAACCCCGGCCACGCACGCGCACTCTCACGTCTTCAAATAACACAAGCATTGTCTTGCTCTCTCTCCCTCGCGCATATTAATCAAAATCCTTTGAAACGATAGTAAAAGGTCGGAAAACCGCGGAAGACCGTTTCGATTTAGCCCAGGCTCAGGCTATAATTTGAAGTTTTTACGGTATTAGCACACGTGCATGCGTTCATATATTTTTTTTCTTGAGAAAAATTCAAATGCATTCTATCTACTGTAGCCTACCTAATATTTATCCAAATGAGACAATATTGAATCAAGATTGAAATCAAATGCAAGAATTGACTTGAAATCGTGAAAATAATACAAACCGAAGCCTAACAGTCATTGTACCACGTAAACAATGTCAAAAGTTGTCACTAAACTTAATAAAAAATTATGTTTAGTTACCAAATGTTTTGACAATCACAATTAGGCATTGTGATGCAAGTTGTTTTTTAGATACCCCCAATCCATCCGTTTCTCTTGTGCAATTTAAGTATCGTGATAATACCATATCAAGTGATAAAAGCTCAATCAATCGCAGCAGGAAAATTGTCTACCGGCACATGGATCGATGGATGCTGGATATCACAGAAATAAATTACATTAGAAAACATTAAAGTAGAAGAGTTATTTTACTGTAAACCCAGGTTTTACAATGAATGGGGAAAAGTGTCTTTGTGCTTCCTGAAAGTTGAGCTTGTCCTTCACAATTGTGTCCTAAGCTTCATGCGTTCCACAGCCAGGCAGACGTCTGCAGACAGTGAACACTGTTAACAATGTGGGGAGCTGTTCTTGGCACTGCGCAGCCATGACACTTTGCCCACGCACTCTCTCGCACACATGCTGTCCGCTCATTCCGCGCTGGTGGGGGAGGATGCCTCGGGTTTGAATGTCAAAGAGTCAATGTATACAAACAAGTCTGGAAAATTGATGATGCGTATGCATGTGGTCTGTAAAGAATATTAATATTCCCTGTGTCCATTCTATATTATTTTCAAATGGGTCTGCTGGACTTTGAAGGTGGAGAGAGGAGGGGTGGATACCGCTGTCTTTAAACTCAAGCTGTGGATGACATTATTAATCTCAATTTAGGAACTCCGTAAATGTGCATTGAGCTGCGACAAGAGGAAGCGATACAGTAGCAGAGCTCCTCCCAGCAGGGTGTTCTCAGATTAGATTACATATAGCCTGTGCGTCCCTAGCGGCGCCTTTAAGTGACAGAAGTCCATTGGCGGTGACCTTTTATACAGATAGCCAAAAGTTAGCTGTTAGATGCTCGCCATTACACCCCAAAATCATCCTGGAGCAAAAAAAAAATGTATTTTTGTTGCACCAGCCAGGCAGTTTATGGAGGGCGATTAAGAGCAGTTTTCCTCAACTGGAAGCGGATTCCCTACACTGGGGCCAATGGTCTGCCAAAATGGCTGTAAGAGGATGTCTAGCATCTGCAATGTTTGCAAAAACGTCAGTGGATTTTTAAGGACTAGAAAGTCTTTTTCAGTAATAATAAGGCATGAAATGACAGCTGTCACCGTTCCACTTATTGAGTAAGTGTAAGCCTAGTTGCATAGGGGAGCAGCCCACCATGATGGGAAAGATGTCACTGAGTAAAGAAGATGCAATTAAAGGCTCACCTGAGAGAAAATGAGTGCCGGTGTCTCGACGGGCTGTTATGAACACTCACGTGCTGTGTATTAGAGATAAAAAGGTTCATCAGAAATTCTCTCTGAAAAGGCAGGAACAGTCACCATGAGGATTATGATATAATAAAATAAACAAATGAAATCTGTGGGGCATTAAAATTACAATCCACATCAATGGCTTTTCGGAGCATTTTTATCCTCACAGAGAAGACCATAAAGTGTAAAAGTGCTACAAATACACCATAAAACCTGATATACAGGCATGCATGTGGATGCCAAAAGAACAGCCTGTACCACAAGTTGGATGTAAACGGAGAGGTCTAGCTTTGCGTTCTCTTGATCAGTCACCTTTACGAATCCCATTTTCATCCACAGATGTCAGGATTATCTTCACTATCTCCCTGACGCAGTTTGTTTCTGTTTACACTGTCATGTGGCGTTTTATGTGCTGTTGTATTGTGCATATTGATATTTCACACCAACACAGTCCTCTGAGTTGTCACAGGTTGCATAACATTCATTCTGGCTGATACACTGCCAATTCAGTTCTGGCACAGGCCTTCGTTGCCCATGGCAAAATAAACATCAAAACCTCACCATGCACGCCAAACCCAAAGAGATTCAGGAGCGACCTCCGCGGCTCAACGTGGATGAGGATGAAGCCAAAGAAGCAGATTTAGAATACATCACAAAACCTCTGATGAAAAAGAATCTCCTCTCAAAGGGCTTTACCAGCCAGCCATCCACACTGGGGTTTTGGAGGAACACATCGTGTATCAGACAGGCGCAAAATAAAGTTGAGGTGAAGAGAGAAAATATTGCTAAAAAAAAAAAATAAAGCACGATAAAAATAACTCAGAACATGTGACCAGGAGCACTAGAGGAAAACCTGATTCATGTCAAACTGCTGGATAATAATCCACACAGCACAATTTCAACAGATGGGATGATGTCTAGTGGGACCTGAAATGTAAGGCTTCATGGAGAAATGGCTGAGCACATTAGAGTTAATATACCCACCTGATATCATTTGTGATCTCTAAGTACCAGCTGAAAAGCTCCAACATGACAGGTAACGCCAACATCTGGTCCTCAAAGTGCTCACAGACATCCATACTACTGTACTGTAGCCATCCATGAGCCAATCGCAACAAGCGACAACAGCTTGAACCAGTGTTGTAGTACTCGAGACTCGGACTCGTCTCGGACTCGGTCTCGAGACCATATTTTAATGGTCTTGGTCTTGTCATGGACTCGTGTCCATTTGGACTCGGAATTGACTCGTACTCGAACATTTTTTTTTTTTAGTTCAATTAAAAATATTTTTCATGATAATAGTTTTTCATGATAACAATAATAAAATATTTCTTTAAATTGATTGAAACGCCCAGTGATTGGTGATTTTCTAGTGCGCAACTGTGCATGACAAGTTTTAATAAAATTACTTTTAACACCATCTACTATGTGGCCTTTTTACCCTAAACTGATCATATTTTTTAAACTCTAAGTAAATTCAGTAAAAAAAAAAAAAGGATTTCTCTAAATAAATAAAAGTAAATTAGGTAATCAACCCTCACTGGTCTCGGTCTCGACTCGGACTCGACCGTCTCTGGTCTCGGACTCGACTCGGACTCGACTCTCTATGGACTCGGTCTTGACTCGGACTCGACTCTCTCTGGTCTCGGTGTCAACCCTTCAAGACTTGGCTTGAACCCTTCAAGACACGTCTCCCACGCCAATGTCAATCGCATAGGCAAAAATGCCACACAATTCCAGCCTCGCTGTTGCTTCTTAAACAGAAAATGTATGTTGTCTTAAGGAACGGCATCTGCATAATACCCCATAATCCTGTGAATCCTGCAAACGTCTGTCTGACAGCAACATAGACAGAGCCCGCAGGAGAGGTTTAATCAAAGGTCAGGACAGAATCTTAACACCGTTTACCAGCATGGCCCAATCCCTCATTTGGTGCGGCGCCAAATCCCAACTCCGAGGGGAAATGTGATTTCGAATGACTTATTGTACAGTGCATGCTGATGAGAAACTAATGTCATTAAGAGAATATGCGAAAGCAATTGTTCGATGCACTTTTAATGGAAAAAAGAAAATTTTTCATCTCTGTTTTGACAGCAAACAAAGGCACGTCAACTGTTTATGACCGTTTATACCTGTGCAAACGGAGGGAAAAGTTTGATTTGCCTTCACATGCAAACTATTATTCAGGCTATACATAGCAATACTGATGACAGACAGATGAGATGGAGTGCTTGTTTTGCACTCAGGAAAATGCAGCTTTACACGGACCGCATTTACTAAATAAACTTTGCTTATTGCTTGCGCTGGTCACCCCACACACAGCCACCTTCCTTTTCGTTCAGGCTAACCCCTGAACTGGTTTTCTTCCTATTCAAAATAACTGCTTAACATAAAGATTCTTCTGTTTTACGGCTTTCACTTAAGATTGAGGACAATTTTCGCTCAGGCACCTCGAGCCACCACCTCCTGTATCAGAATGAAGATGGACGGTATGGCCAAAAGCGCAAACATCTGGAAATCCTGAAGAGATAGTGGTACTTTTACAAGATTAAATAGACCACATTTAATAACATTTTACTGGGGAAGACTAATGTTTCCTTTCAAGCGCATTAGCATTTTGATAACCAGCTGAAGACTTTTCTTCCATTTGCGATAAGGAGAGAATGCAAGGCCGCATAGACAGCATGAAATAATTGGCACGCCGCATGTGAAAAGTCAGCATTTAAAAAGGAGAGGGGGTAGAAATAAGGAAATAATAAAAAGAAGGTGGAAAAAAACACATTTTCAGGTAAATGAGAACCGAGGGAGTGCTGATTCTAGAGTTCAGAGAGGGTTCGCTACAGCTCAGAGTGATTTCACAATTTGAGCAGTCCTCTATGTTGAATAAGTGTCTGAACTAATTATGTAAAAAAACTGTAAAAAAATAAAAGAAAAAAACCCATGCCTCAGCACTATGCTCAGAGTTAGCCTGATGTATTGCACTGTACTTCCACTGAATACAAAAAGCTTGAGAGCCCCTACCTCTTTCGATCGCCCTGATGTCTAAAATAAGAGGTAGAGTAGTCTCAATCCTTCTCAAAAAAGCCTTCAGATTGCGTTATGGTGTAAACGAAAAAAGTAAAGCAATGACTCATCTGACCTATGAGTAAGGCTTGGTGTAACACACCATGGTAAAGCCTCTGGCGGATTTAAGACACATGAGTGTAGCCGTGCCACGGGGTGTTGGTGACTGGTCTGACAAAACCATGCTGTGTGAAATCACTTTGAATTATCACTGTTATCATCACCACTAGGCCCCAACCTCAGAGTACCTAAGGACAAAACACCCAACATTCAGCTATGAGATCTTGATGTCCATGAAGAATGACGTGATTAGTAACCATGCCTCAAAAACAAAAGCCTAAACGAATACAAGGAGCCAATTAATAATATACACACAAACACTAATTAAAGGAGATGTTTAGCACGCCGCTAATGCCCATCAGCGCTGGTCCCGTCCAGCCCGGGGGTCTGAACATGGTGGCGTGTTTTTCTTCACTTAACTGCTAATGAGCAATTGACCTACAAAAGTTAAAATTTTGCTAGTGATGAAAGCATCTATCGATGACTCATTCCGGTGTCAGGCAAGATTCGGTCACCCCTCGGGATCTAACTGATATAACTTTAGATGAGAGCTCTATTTGTTGCCTAAACAAAAATCTATGTCAAGTAAGTTTTATTTGTATTGCGCTTTTTACAATATACATTATTTCAAAGTAGCTTTAAAAGAATATTATGACGTTAATGTTTAATTAGCATTGTGATTTTATTAAATAACTTATTATCTTGACACATTGTATAGTCACATTTAGGAGATTAGAGCTGGGTGATAATATTGTTTACAATAATATAAACAAATCAAGCTATAACAACAAATTTCTATATAGTCTATATCCCTTTATCTGTGTATGTAAGAAAGTTTAGCTGGATATTCTTAAATATCAAACTTTTTTATAGAAATAAAAAAATATATATTTTTTAATAATTTTTAAAAAATACATACATGTTGTCTTAATTCGTCAATTTATCCTCAAGTATCTTTCAAAATGTCATATCATATAACCAAAGCGTAACACACTTTATTCTAAAGTGACGTATTTACACGTTACTTACTACATGTACTTGCCATAGTAATAACAGGAAATTATACTATTATAATTATACAATTATTAAGTAACTAACCAAATACCAAACCCTAACTGTAACTGCAGGTACATGTAGTTAATAAATATTACTCGGTACTTATTTTTAGTAGTAAGTGTACCAAAATATAGTGTAACCGACCAAAGCTATATTTTTTTTGTAAACTTGTTTCATAGTATCATGAAAAAATCAGACCTCCTTTAAAGGATTAGTTCACTTTTGAAAAAACTTTTGCTGATAATTTACTCACCCCCATGTCATCCAAGATGTCCATGTCTTTCTTTCCTCAGTCGAAAAGAAATTTAGGTTTTTGATGAAAACATTCCAGGATTTTTCTCCATATAATGGACTTCAATGGGAACCGGATGGTTCAGGTCCAAAAGATAGTGTTAATAACAGTTTCAGATGCAGCTTCAAATGTCTTTAAACGACACCAGACGATGAATAAGGGTCTTATCATGCGAAACGATCGGTTATTTCAATGCTTATTCCAAAAATGTAACTTTTCTAAGGACAAATGCTAGCCTTTCTCCATTCTGTGAGGTGCGTTTGCAACGTCACGTAGTACGTAATTACGTTCAAAAGGTCACGGGCGACGTAGCCAGAAGTACAGAGTCAGAGTGTTTACAAGTTGAACGCATAGGTTGAACGTGAAAACTAACTCAAACGCCGTTTACAAAAAAGGAATTAAAAGGTAAAACAACGATGTCGGACGATTTTGATTCTGTTCTTCCGGCTACGTCGCCCGTGACCTTTTGAACGTAATTACGTATTACGTGACGTTACAAACGCGCCTCACAGAATAGAGCTAGGCTAGCATTTGTCCTTAGAAAAGTTACATTTTTGGAATAAGCTTTGAAATAACCGATCGTTTTGCATGATAAGACCCTTATTCATCGTCTGGTGTCGTTTAAAGACATTTGAAGCTGCATCTGAAACAGTTATTAACTGTCTTTTGGACCTTGAACCATCCGGTTCCCATTGAAGTCCATTATATGGAGAAAAATCCTGGAATGTTTTCATCAAAAACCTCAAACCATCAAAAAAAATTTCTTTTCGACTGAGGAAAGAAAGACATGGACATCTTGGATGACATGGGGGTGAGTAAATTATCAGCAAAAGTTTTTTCAAAAGTGAACTAATCCTTTAAGATCCCAAGTGATCTTGCTCAAAGAACTTTTAGTGAGTACTCTCTCATTAATGGATGTTTACATTTCCTACAAAATCACATAATGATATGTCATTTGAAATATGTTGTAAAGACCATTAATGTCTGTTTTAGATAGCTCACTAGCATAACAGATACCGAAGCTTAACCTATACACTACACATTTGCACTTAAACTGCATGTAATTACTTACGACAATGTTAAATGTTTAAAATTAAAATTGAAATCTGTAATGTCACAATGTTAAATGTCAAAATCTTTCAGTTATTAAAGAAGAGTGTAATTTTAGCCACTCCATTTCCGAATCTTATCGATTCCAAAATGGTCAAACATTTAGATATCAAACATATTTATTGTGTGTCATGAATGCGTGCACACAAAAGGTTAGGATCCACGTGCAGTGGTTTTATTGGGGCAAGCCAAAATCATAAGTCATCCAGGCAAGGTTAAAAATCCATAAAAAGCAGTCCAAAAAACAACCACCAAACCAGACAAGAACTCCAAAGTGCTAATGACAAAGATAAAACAAAGACTCGACGATAATCACAGAAACAAACAGGGAATGTATACACACAGATACTAACAGGATACTAACAGGATGATGGGAAATGTAGTCTGAGTGAAGGACACTGTGGTGGAAAAGGACCTCTGGTGGAAACCCAGGGAAACACAAACCAGACACTTTGACATTCTGTCGTTTAGCAAAACATTATTTTGCAGTTGAATAACATGGCATGAACAAATGTAAGCTGCCAAAAGAACAACTAACTGAAACCAATTTCAAACACTCAATACACTCAGTAATGCAATAAGATCAAATAAGCAAAATAACAATAGCAGCACAAAAAAATACAACTGAAAAAAGTTCAGAAATTGAAATCAAATAACATTGCGTAGTTTTATTTGTACCACCAGTGCAACAAAAGGATGACCAGAAGGATTTTTTTTTAATTATCTACAAGAGATTGTCATAATGTGATAAAAATAAATAAAAATAATGGGCATTACAAATGGTCTAAAGGGAATGGAATTCTGCAGAGGAGATATAATCTTGCACAACACCGGAAAAATTCCACTTAGGTCTAATTAAATCACTGTTTTGTTTGGCCATCTAGGATTTCATTTAACACCGATTAAAACAAGCACCTTTGAAAGGTGTCACCAAATCTTCATCCTTTTATCCTCTCTTAATGGTTTGGCGATATAGAGATAGAGATTTAACTCTGCCCACCGTGAACATAATCTCATTTACATTAAAAATGTCAACACAAATAACTGTGCCAGTATGAGATCTACAACTGAGATACTATGTGCTGGGGGTGCTTTATAGGAGGATGATGCAGGTGCTAAATGCTAATGGCTCTGAGCGCTACAATCCACGGCCAATTAAGATTTGCAAATGCGCGTTTATCAATGCAAACAGAGTTGGGATTAAAAACAGATTATCCTGAAATTTTATTGCCACAAGGGCCAGCATACACCATTACATTCCATTAAACTGGTTTCTTCTCCAGGCCAATAAGCATCTCCCTCCCTGAGGCTATTAAGCAGCTATTCTGTCAGTCTTCTTCATTCACAGACCTTCTACAAGCAGCAGTATCGATTGCACTGGAAACCCTTAATAACCCAGGACAACAAACAACCAACATGGATACTTTCTTCTTGAAACTGCAGTTACAGTTCGCCCTCTGGGATTACACAATAAATCACTTGCTTATCGCCTAGCACTAGGCTTCTTGGTTGGTACATCACGTTAATGAGATTCATCACATGTCTTTGCTTTTAAATCTCTATCATGCACTGATAGAAAAGACCAGATTTGATAAACACTGTCTAGACTGCATTCTCAAACAGACTGCTTTAAAAGCTTTATGTTATAATAGAGAGGGTTAAACAGTTCTGTGTGGAAGTCAATGACAAATGTCATTGTCAATGCAAAGCTTATCTGTCATGTTCTCTCTGGAAATAACTTAGTATAAAGAATATAAATGTGACTAAAGTACCAAAATTAAAAGGTCAATTAATATATATATATATATATATATATATATATATATATATATATATATATACTGTATATATATATATATATATATATATATATATATATATATATATTCATGTATGAGCTTCCCCCTTTGCACACTCTAAAAAATACAGGGTTGTTTCAACCCAAATATGGGTCAAATATGGACAAACCCAAATGTTGGGTTAAAATGTAATTAAAAAAATTACATTGAAAGTGAAAGTTGAAGTTTGAAATTACATTTTTAACCCAAAATTTGGGTTTGTCCATATTTTACCCAAATATGGGGCTAAAACAACTCAGAATTGTTTAGAGTGCAGGATTAATCCATGTATATCCTCCACATAACATCATTTACTTCATATAATTGTCCATGTTTCTCCACATCATATAAATTTAACATTGTGAAATGAACCAAAAAAACAAATTTGCTCAATAAATTGAATGGGCAGGCCAGCTACAGGTTATTTTCAAATGTATCATTTACCATTGAAAAAAAATGTAAAAAAATTAAAAATTAAAGTTCTTAATCTGCAAAAAAAAGTCATTATCTACATTCATAACAAAACCACAAAAAAAAACATTTATACCAAAGGTACTGATTCTTCAGGAGCTTTATAACCTAAGGACTAATATTCCACTATATTACAGTCTGATGAAAATAAAAAGGACAATTATTTTGAATATTTAAGAAAAATTGGCAGGTAAAAGAGCCAAAGCATGCTTTATAAAGACAAAACCATACAAATCATTTCCTTATCATGATTTCAATACTGTCTGGATAAAAAGAGCCAGGTGTTCTGATTGGACAAGTAAGCATTTGACTGACAGCATTTAATCAGGCCTTATAATTTGCACTGCTCTGTAATGTCCTTCCTCTTGTAGCTGCTAGAAAACTATCTGACATTACAAGTCAAAGAAGACTATATTTGAAGGAAATTGATTTTGAAACTTGAGCTCCGTGTTGTATTCAGAAACCAAATTCCTTCACAGGAATGTCACAAAGCTTGTTATATATGCTATGCAGCAGACACACAGTACTGCACGGCATATAAACGCAGAAAATCAGTAGGAAAACATAAAAATCACACAAAAGGAATACTGCCAATCAGACTTTCCTCGTTCAAAACATTGAGAGTGTTACAGAGTTTTTCAGGAAGGCGTTTAAAAGTTCATCTATTAGTGCCAAATTCATTTGGTGTGGAAAATAACACCATAAATCATCTGAGGCATGGAGAAATCATACAGAGCGTTTTGACATATTGTTGTGCCATGGATCTTGGCACATTTTCTTCCATTTGTTGGCACTGTGTCATAGCCACAGTGATTCAGTCTCCATTTGTAGTAAAAAGAAAAAAACATTGGCATTGTGTAGGACCATATACGGGCTCAGCTGTTGTTTTCTGTGCATAATATTCCTCTGTGGAAACCACGATTTTAGCTATTGACTCCAGAATGAAAATTGGTCTTTTGCCATGTACTAGGCAGGGTGCAGGGAGCACTCCTTATTGAAGCTGGCCATTAAGCATTGCAATTACGAATCAAAATTGTAGGTTCTTGTGCCTATATGGATAACAAATGAAAACAGCAGATTCTTAATTACCTCATTACACTATTAGTATTAGTTAAACACAAAATGCCTCCTCTGTCTGTCACACAGACATGTTGTGTATTGAGCAATTTAAGACATAATAACAGTCACCTATATAACAGAGCTTTATGTTAGCAGTCAGATGTGGCTCGTTTAAACAAATGCAGGACATAAACTCAGAACAAGAGTGGCTTAGCTGCATTAAACTGTCACTCTCAACATGGTGCAAGATAATGCTCTATTTTAGAGTCAAAACAACATCTAATATTTCTTAAAGGTTCAAATGTGACAGATCTCTGACCATGCATTAGTGACAGCGGAATTAGTCAGACTCAGAGTAAACCACTCAAGTGAAAGCGTCTCTGCTGTTAACCTGGGAGAGGTTAAGACCTGTTCTCCAGGATGCATCAAATAAACCAGCGCCT
Organism: Pimephales promelas; assembly: GCF_016745375.1. Next base: position 18,118,309 of record NW_024121321.1, read on the forward strand.
GATTAAACTGGAAGTTACGATCGCTCTCGTAAAACAGAACCCAGGGTCTGTGTGTCCACAAATACCTGTGTAAATCACACCTGGCTGCCATCATAACTCAGCTGAAGAAACTGTAGTGATAATCTGGAAAAATGCGGTATTATATTAAATAATAATAACAATCACATTTCAAATTATAAACAACAGAACACACCACAAATGGTTCACACATGGCTAGTACAGTATACTAGATTGTATAAGAGGGTACATTTCTCAAGCTTTTTTTTCTCTATACTAAATGAGGTCTGCATACGAGTTATGAGCTCAAAACAGTCAGTTTGAGACAAACGTCCTCGAAAGACTACTCTATTCCCTGAGCATAAGGCAGTGAGTTATCAGTCTGTCTCCAAGTGACAATCTGAAAGGCATTATTGTTTGTCATCTTCTTTGTAACCCTCATTCATATTTCAACAGCAAGTATGTTTGCAATACACAGTTTTCTCCATGACTCCCACTGTCAAGCGCACAGATGCATTTATTGATTTCAGGGTGAGAAGATGAACTTTCCAGTCGCAGGTGAACCAGCAAAGTCCCTGGAAATAACGCAGAGAACTAACGCTGTAACAGTGAAATCCGAATGATCTCCTCAAGCCTGTTTAATCAAGCAGGTAAAAGCGTAACTTTGCAAGCTAAACCACATTTTAACGACCACAAAGTCCTTTAAAAATGGCATCAGTGTACTGGCATCGACCATTAAAGAGAGAGCATGAGATATGGACCATTCATTAACTCTAGAGATCTCGGAGAGCATGCCTGAACCCAAAACACATGCCATGCAGAAAGCACCGGTGTCTCTCTCTCTCTCTCTCTCTTTTCTCAAGTCCCTGAGAAAATGTCCCTCAACGCCACAAACCTCAGGCGTGCATCAAGATGCAAGAATACAAGCCAAGCTGTTGAGATGTCACCACTAACCTTTGATGTTGCAATAAGGCTCAAGAGAGAGTCGAACGAGAAGAAAAACGTGTCGGCTGAAGGTTTAACGGCGGCGCACTGAAAACATCCCACGATTTCGCGTTCAAATTCCTCCTCTAACCAACGTGCTCATTTTCCTTTCTCCCCACCGCTCATGTGTCTTACCTGAAGGGCATCTCCCACGACTGCAATTAGCTGCCAAGATTTCATTGTGGTCGGGCAGCGAAAACGCAAAGGAAAAGTGCCTCCTGTTTTCTCAGTGGAGGTAAACCGATTGCGCGCGGAGAGCGGCAGAACGGGCAACAGAGAGCGCGCGAGTGGTAGTCAGTGGACCGTATCCACGTGGTGCCATGTAAATGACTGCATCTGTCACTCCACGCGCCTGTGCCACAGTCATCCTCCTTCTCAAGTTCACACCATTGAGCCTGACTTTGGCTCAGGGGTTTAGTGTAAACAACTCGAAAGTGATGCACGGAATCCTACAGCTTTTCTGCACCACAAGTCGATAGTTAAGTGGTGGCAAATGCTGAGCTATGCATCTGGCTGAAAGTTATGTTCTGTATAGATACCAGTTTATTTTACAACCTGAATATATGAATGCATTCAGATAATCTTAAATAAGAACCATTCTGTATTTATGAAATGCCATTTCTAGAACTTCCAAACCATAAGAAACGAGCGATGGAAGTGAAATAACTGTCATGCCATCACCCCTGAGATGACAGCAGATGCTGAAATAAATAAATGAAAAAAAAATCACATCTGATGAAATAGGACTTTGAATAGGTGTGTTTTCCAGTTGTGTGCACTTGTATTAATCTATTTGAAATAAAAGCTTAAACTTAAAAGAATAGATACTGATAAAAAAAAAAAAAACATTTTATAATTATTTTGTATATTTAAAAAAATATAGAATTTGATTTGATTGTTTTCTTTAAAAAAAAAAAAAAAGATAATTAAGGGTTAGTTCACTAAAAGATTCTGTCTTTACCTACTTCCAAACTCGTGAGACATTCTTCGGAACAAAAAAATAAGATATTTTTGATGAAATCAGAGAGCCTTAAAATATTCAATGTGACTAGTGGTTCAACAATGTTACGAAACGACATGAATACTTTTTGGGAGCAAAAAAACTAAACAAAAATGACAACTTTATTCAACAATTTCTTCTCTTATGTGTCAGTCACCACCACAACGCTATACTGATGCAGGATCCAGCCAATACTGAGCTGGAGTTCTGACGTAGAGATACTGCATCTGTCGTGAACCCTGGAGTTTAGAGATGAGGAGGACTCAAATGCAGTGAGGAGTAGTGAAAAGTTTATTTAGAAAACTTTGGGAACAATTAATTCCGTGACACAGTGAATAATAGTGAAGCCTCTCCGATCAGTAGTTCCGGTGAGCCTGCAATACTGCAGACGTGAAGGGAAGCAGAGACCACCGTCAGAACAGAGAGTCCAGGAATTGCCAGCAACTGACGAGGACATGAACTAGCAGATGCACAGTCCTGCACCGATCCACACGTCTAGGAATCCTGAACACAGATCACTTGTAAGTAGCACAGCAAACACAAACAGGCCAGACCAGCACACGCAACATAAAACAATCCACTGACAAACACTGGTAGACACAGCTGGGTATATAAAGGGTAGAGAAACGAGCGACAGGTGAGGAAGATCAGCTCATGATAGTGCTAATTGAAGATCAGCTCACGATTGTGCTAATTGTCACCCTAACATGCTGCAGCAAAAGACAGGACCAAAACAAACAACAGAGAGGAACTGGTGACACACCCTGACCCGTGACAGCATCTGATACTGACACGGAAGAGAAAAAATGATTGGATAAAGTTGTGTTTTTCGTTTTGTTTTATGCACACACAAATATTCTCATCACTTCATTATATTAAGTTTGAACCACTGGAGTCATTAACAATGTTAATGATGTCTTGACTCTTTACTACCTTTCTAGACCTTGAAAGTGGTAATTATGTTACAGTCTATGGGGGGTCACAAAAGCTCACAGATTTAATAAAAGTATATCTTCATTTGTTTTCCGAAAATGAACAAAGGTCCATGAGGGTAATTAATAATTAAATCACAAAATTTTCATTTTTAGGTGAACTAACCCTTTAATAATTCAAATAATAATTGTTTTGAAGTAAATTTCATTACCAAAGAGCATGCATAGAATTTATAATGCCTAATTGCAGTTACAACCCAAAAAGTGGGATTTGTAGGCCTTGACATTAATTTACAGAGTTCATGGACAGTCTGGATAACTGTACAGCTTAAATCTAAATTAGTAAACCTGGTGTTGACAGTTTTAAAATATTCTTCTTGCCCAACAATTTTCAATCTTAATCTTCATTACTTATACGAGAACTGCATTCTTAATCGGGTACAGAACATTTTGGGGGACCAAACTTACTTCTTGTATTCACAGTATGAACTGCTTCCGTCTGGTAGAAGATACAGAGTCCCAATGTACAAACTAAACAGGTATAAGAATTCCTTTGTACCTGTGTCTGTACAAATGTTGAATTATCCTGATAATTTTCAATTTTAAAATCTAAACTGTTTTTTATATGTTCATGCAGCAACATGAAATTTCCTTTTGAGGCCAATAACGTATTACTACTAGTTGTGGAATATTTTGTTATTATCATTACTATTATTATTATATTTCCCTTACAGTGAGGTTGAAACAAAGTGTTCCAACACTCCCCGCTCTCTACTACTTTCCTTTGAGCGAAAATGGGTAAAAACAATAAGCCCACTTTCACATCCATATCTGTATCATTATCTCCTTAGCCATCTTTTTTTATCCTCTTACAAATCTGACTGATATATATTGCTGTCAGATAGCACACGAATTCCCCCCGTATTAACCCTGTTGTAATAAGTAGCCCGATCAAATTGCGCCCTGCCTTTGATATGAAATGCAATCACAGTAGTCAGTCTCATGCCTCTTAGCAGTCACTGCTGATAAGTTTAGCATGAGGCCTCTCCCGGACTTACCCCATCCCTGGCATGAGGTCGAGAACTTGAAAGGCATTATTCGACTGCAAGGTCTTTGGCAACCGTGACATCTGACAACCACATGACAAGAAAATATCTCCCTTTTTTTACTGGTGAGCAGCAGGAGGCTAGTGTAGATCAGTGTGATAGCAGTCACCGCTGCAAAATCCCGGTGACAGTCTACATAAATTGGGTTAGCAGCAGCCCCCACAGAGCTGCATCAGGCAGGGAGACTAAAGGACTTGTCATAGGTGACCTCTATGTAACTACATCCCTGCTGCTTTGAAGTGCCGTGAGACATGATGTTTAATATGTATTCCATCCTGCCCTGACATTCCAATTTCTTAGCGCCTCACAATGTTTATTAGAGTGTTTTCATACATGCAGACTTATCATTTCATCATGAGCACAGTCATCTGAACGTTTCTCCCCCAAGTGCCAAAATTATGAACTAATAGCCTTGGGATGTTTATTAGCTGACAGCCGTCCTTCAAGCAAAACAGAACATCATGTTTCGGGAGTCTAGCATTGAAGTTTAAAAAAAAATAATAATTTTTAGACCTCCAGTGAACTGGTGCTTGACTGAAATAAAAATGTAACAGCAGACTTGAATCCTTTCATCTAAGAGACACAATAGAACGCCATTCTTTTTTCTTTTCTTGTTTTTGTTTTTTTCTGTGCCATTCCTCAAGCCATGACGCTATTCCCTCATGCATTAAATACCCAACACATTACAAAATAGGCCACCTTGTAGGGCCCTGCATGTTAACACACAGCATCCCACTTTAGGTGCAAATGAGAGCAAGGGGACAGGAAGAGGACAGAGGCTAGAGAGATGGACAGTTCCGTACAGTGGATTAGAGATTCCTCCTTGGCAACATTATGGTTATTTATGAGTCTCCAACACAATATCGGTAATGGGTTACTGTTCATCCAGGTCTCCCCGGGCGCACCCCTATACGTTTACACAAATTAAAATTGGCAACATGCCATTTGTTTTCACAGCGCCTCTTGCTTCCAACCAGGTCGCTAATGGGATTATTCAGTTCTTGTTTTTATGAGCACAAACAGTGTTGGAATCATCTGCGTGCCGTAGATCCGTTACCCTTATTTCCAGTTTCTCACCTTATTTAATTCGATTTTTTGGCTGATTTGTCCCATGCTGTGATTGACAGATGCCAGTACATGGCGTTTGCGTCCTCATCTCTTCATTGTCTCTGCGGCTGTTGAATCTGCACAAATTATTTTTCTGCCATTCTCGTAATTACCCCCTCCCTCTTTAAATAAGAGACACCGCTTGATCGCCAAATTGCCTGATGGTGACAATAACTCGTATTTGTCGGAAAAGTTCAAGGGCTGTGGCTTTCCATTGTGCAATAAAAAAAGAAGTCAATAGAGAGATTAGCGTTCACTGAGAAACTCAATATATATTCAAATATGAACAGCAATGTGATTCGGAGTTAGCCTTCTAGACTATTATCTTAGGATAATCTCATCAGATTCTGTTTATTGCTTTCATTTATAACTCTGCCGTCCTCCCCAATTCAGCCCGCACTGTTTCATCATCTTATTTACTTAGAACAACTTTGAAGCTCTTAACAGTTGCTTTCCTCGTGAGAGGCAGTCAGGGCCTCGACGCCCCAAGCTGCTCCCTACCTCAGAGCCTAATTGAGAGAGATGGGTAATGGAAGTGACTTCTCTGCATTGTGAGAGAGAAAATTCCATCTTGCTACTAATCCACGACAAACTCTCGGGTTCAAAACCATGTGACTCACGGCGGAGCCTTTGCAAGAATTAAGATAGCAATCTATGGCAGATGAATGCTTATCTAATTGAGCTGATACTTTATGATTTAAATTAATGAGGCGAGAGGCGCCGTGACAGAAGCATGGAGTTGTTGCTTTTTAGCCGCTTCGCTCGCAGCCATGTCATTTTGTTAATACGCAGATTGCTGATACCAAAACGCAGTAGTACCTTTGGGATCATGCCGTAACCACAATCAGTATGATTGAAATGCAGTGGGGCTTTCCTGCACTGGGTGGGTCGTCGATGGTCTACCGATCTGTGGCCCGTCTTTGTAAGACAAAGAAAGCATGATGAATGCTGTCAGGCACGTTTAAAGCTGCCATCTCGATTTCGTCTCACCTTCCACCATCTTCCCCTAAAACAGGGATGTGTTCTTCATTCTGGAGTGGGGCCATGGAGCCTCATCCATCAACGTGGCAACACATGGTGCAGCACTGCTCATACCTTTACAGTCAAATCAATAAAACAATTCCAGCCATCTCCTTCACACTCCTGAGTTTCACAGTGATTATCTCGAGCAGCATTCATATTTCTTCCATTTATGTATAAAACGCCCTGGGCATCACGATGGAATGTTGAACATAATATTGATGGATGCAGGAGTCATTGACCTCTATTCCACCATGTTGTGGGTGCTCAGGGCTCGTTAGATCTCGCAAAAGAAATCTCCTGCAATACAGGAATGGAGACTGATAAAGAGAATGGGCTTTGTGTTTTCTTCAACGTGAGCAAATGATGTCTTGAGGTCTCAACAGGCAACGGCACAGAAAATGAGAGAAGGAGGAAAAAAACGAGAATGTGTGTCATCAGTGGGCGGATGTGGGCCAGGAACCAGATCATTTAGTACTGAAGGCTTCTGCTATCCGTTAGCATTGCTAATAATCTCAATGGAAGCACTCATTCTGAAAAGTGCCATCTTCGAACCACAGAATTTTCTTAACCAATCGGTTGAGCCGTAAATGCCATGTGACTAATGACACACACAGTCTCAAACACTTCCCTATTTGGGATGCGTTTCCCAAAAGCATTATTAGCCAACTATATCCGCAAATTCTGACGTCTTATGCGGAGGGTGTTTGGATTTCAAGCTCAGCCATCACGTCTCCGTTATGTGCACGCCACAGACGGTCCGGGCACTCCACTTTCATCTTTTGCGTTCCGTCAATATTACGTTATTATAAATATTTTTTTTTTTGATATACATTTATAATAAAGTAATATTGATGGGTTTAAAAAATAATAATAATAATTTAGAAAAAAGATTTTTGACATTTGTGAATCGATACAGAATCGTCACTGCCCATATTGGTATGCATCCATGAATCATTTTTTTCTTGAGAAGAACAAAATAGTGAAGCAGTCATATGGCAGGTTTGTTTTTACAGTAATAATCTCACATGAATCAATCTCAAATATTTTCATTAGCAGAAGCTACTAGTCCACCATCTTATTTAAGGACAATACTATATTGTTTAACGAACACTGTTTGAATGATGGATGTGTGAGAAAATTATCTCTATTACTATAGATTCATGTTGTGATTCTAGCTAGTTATTTCTGCAGCAATGCAGTGAACTAAGCAGTGGGTACGAGAAATGTACGAGAAAAGGACTAAAAAATACATCTTTAAGATAAAAATGCTCAAATCAAAAAGACATCTCCACATATTAGTGTTATCATGACATTATTGTGATATCCAAATCTTGTTTCAAATGATCTTCTTAACCAATTAGCACAATGCTAAGCTTGTTGTTGTCTAATGAAAAACGTCATTATTGTGATGTCTTGCTAATCAAAAAAAGTTTATTTTAAACAGTTATGCTAAGCTAGTAGGCAAAGCTGTTAGCATGCTAACCAAAGGCAAACTGAAATCACAAATAAACGGAAATGTTTAATTTCACAATGTTTAACTTTTAATGAGATATGTCATTCAAAAGACATATTTTATGACACACCCTAAAACAAATTTCTAATCGGCACAGAATAGAGTAAGCCAACACGTAAAAACTGTCTCAGCCAATGGAATGGGGTGATAGATAGGATTTTGCACAATAATATCATCTAGCGAGTAGCAGCTGCTAAACGGCTAACCAGCCAAACACCAGCAGCATGCACCAAAAGCCGTCCTTCACCACATCCTGCCCTGATCAATCCCTGATTCACCCATGCAGAGTTCTCATTATCATCTACACCGTTTACTGTGTTTGATAGAATGGTCTGGCCACTCTCTGATAACTTGTATTGGGAAGCTAAGACAACTGAAACTCTGAGCTGTGCTTTAGAGAGACAGGAAGAGATAAGTGGGAACTTTAGGATGCCACAACGCACCCCCCCATCCCCAACGACATTAAAATATGAGAGTTAGTAATAGCAAAGTAGGGGGACACAATATTACTTTCTTAAATTATGCATAGTCTGTAATACATACAAAATGATAAACAACCTTCATGAAATATTTAACTGGCTCCCCTCCGATCCACTCCATTGATATGACTTTACTCTTTTATAGTGCGGCAGCAGCCACATAATAACCTTTGTCGTCGGAAACATGCTGTGCTGTGCTGTGCGTTCGCCGCCGAAAAGAAGGGAAAATAAGACGGGGGGAAAAAAATGCAGTGCTAAATGTTTGCTTCAAAATTCATAAAGCGCATTACTGGGTGAGATGGAGCGTGAAAGGATTCTATCCAGTGAACACACATGCGGGCTACACTGGCTCAGAGCATATACAGGCCTGGCTGCTGTTTCCTACCCTCATTTAATTGCATGTTTCCATGGTTACTGCCATACTTGGGGAAAAAAAAGACAATAAACAAAAACAACAACAACAACAACCTAAAAATATTATCATCCCGATGTCTCCGCCAAAATAAGGCAGGGGGCAAAGACGCTACAAAATATATAAGCTCAATATTTATTTTGACACTGTGCTATTGAAAAGGAAGTCCTTTGAAAAAATCAAAGTCAAAGGCTTATGTCTTTGAGACAGTAAAAAACTTTGCTTAGTCACCTAGGAGACTAGCTATATTTTTAGTCATGTAGCCTCTGGTGTTTTGCAAACATATTTCTTCCTTTGTAACGGATTTCTCATTTGAAAAGTGCAGCAGGTGAAGGTAATTTCAGACAAGAGGCAGTCACATGGGCTGTCGGAGCACGTTCGGACACATTTACATGTGGGCAGAGAGCATGACTTGAGCACATTCATTCCACGCCGCTCAATGGTTCAGATTCAACTGATGCAATTCCAAAGCAGGGAAGATGCAACCAACTGCAGTACAGTACATTTCCCATCACCGTAAACTACTCGAAAGACGAAACCCATTTTACTTCTCCCCAAGTGCTGCGAGAGCATGAGACGATCACACAAAAGTGCATCTTTTTTTTTTTTTTTTTTTCACCGGGGATACATCAAATGAATATCCAGCAGCATTGTCTGCCTTTTATGCTGAGAAAATGGAGAATGCCAGTATGAATTCAGAGTAGAAATAGCATGCCTTCACCTAGCTCGGGGCTGTCACACTGTGTATGTCAGTCATGTGACAGGCACAATGCAATTGGTTGGGACCTAGATATGCTGACCAAAGAATAAGAGATTTTTCACCCAGACAAAATGAAACCCTCACTGCACACAGCTGAGCTCCTCCACGAGCCTTCGAATGGTTTCCTCAATCAAGAGCAATCCTCTTAACATAATGTTAGAGACAATGCCCCCATCACAAAGCTACCATCTGCCAGTTAGTTTGCGGCAATCTGCGAGACGAGTGACTAATGCTGGAATAGAGGGTTTCGGTGCAAGAATGTGAATGAAGAAAACTCAAAACAAAGCAACATAATGCTGGAGAGCAATGAATATGCCTTTTGTGTCCTTGTTGGATTGTTATTGAGGAACATCTCATTATTTCATGTACAAAACAACTTACCTGCATTCAACTCCACTCAAGCCTGTTGTACAGAAATTTGGCAAGATTTTAGGGGTGCACTGATATAAAAGGAAATTCCATCTGTAATAAAAACATAACAAAATAAAATAAAATAGAGGAAATGAACATGAATAATTTCAAAATTACCAAAAATATCTACTGTTGGCTGATGGTATAAGGCATCTCTACTAACTATGCATGATTAATATGTTCAGTTGCATTTTACTACCATTTGCATTTGCAGCTGTCCAGTGACAAAACACACCCGACATCATTTTAGGTCACCAGATGAGAATTGCTATCTTAGAACACCAAACCCTTGATTTACAGAAAGGTACAGAGAAACATTAATACTTGGCCAAGGTCAGTGCCTAGAGTTTGTGACTCAATAATCTATAGGCTAAGATGTAATCAGAGGGAAACAAGTAGTTGTAAGTGGTCCCTGCACACTGAAGAATGAATCAATCCATCCAGTGACAGTACAATTCCACAAGCGGGTATCAGCTTTTCTCTAGCCAAGATGACAGACAACTGCTCTTGATTGGCCATTGAGAAAGATGCGTCTCAAGGTGCTGGAAGACAAAGTGACATAAACGCAATACTTGTTTTGTATGCAATAGGTTTTTGCATTAAAGCATGTATTATCATACTCTTGTCTATAAATATGACAGTAATGGGAGGACAATTGCACCAAGACACTCAAAATGACGAGTCTTATCTTGTGATTTGTTCTCCCTCTATATGCGCAGGATAATAAACATAATCATAACGCAAAATTCTGTTTACCCAAAGACAGCTCTAATCAATGAATCGCATCAAAAAAATGCTTCAAGCGGGGATACATGTAGTCCACATTGGCGGTGGAATAAACAGAGTTTTAAATTTTCCAAAACGCATAGACCCTGCAAAAACAGCTTGCATACATTTGCTCCACCAAGAGCAAAATCAATTAGGTGAGTGACCCCTTTTGTCACAAGGCGTTTACACCGGCATGTTTATTTGTTGCTTTCTTCGCCAGTCATCATGCTCTTATTCACCATGATCAAGGTCACTCTCTTCTATTTATTCCGCATTACCGAGTCGTCGCAACAAAACCCCTTCCCTCTGTCCAAGTCTGGACTGATGCGCAATGACCCGACTACGACGGCCAATACAGCTGCGGCTAGAAACCAAATTGCCTCGCTGACTAGGCTTCCGTAAATACTTAAATTGCAACGGACAGATTGGACATCGGTCCTCACTGGACACAATTACCACAGAGGTCCAGCTAGTGAGCCCCAAAAGATCCCTCTGCCCTTCAGATTTATCAGGTGCGCCTGCGGGACCCTGATAAGACCAATGAAGTCTGCTTAGAGCACAGCGGAGGAATGTTCCATTCATCCTCGAAACAAGTCTTTATCTTGCCCTCTCTCTCTCATCCTCTGTCAATATTCCCCAAACGTGCCACGGTTTGACCATATCAAGCAAATTATTGGCATCAAAGGCAAACCGGAGGGAGTTTAAGGGGTTGAGTGTTTAGGTGGCATGAGCGGGCAATGGATCTTTGTCGTGAGAGAAAAGAAAGGAGCGGGAGGAATCCTCTTACGGGTGGAATACTGATGAGAGCGTGATTGAGCTGGTGTGCTAGCGATGAAGAAGTGATGTCACTGATGAGACTATTGCAGGCAGCTGGAAATGACAGCAGGAACCCGACACCAGCTCTGCCTTCTGGCTCACACAGTATCCTGCTGCTCACCTCTCACACCGCACAAACCATCTGAACTCGAGTCAACAAAATCTCCGGTAGATCCTTTAGTCGCATCAACATTCTCCGATGGCCGAGAACACAATTGTAAAAGAGGCCGTTTAGCGGCTTTGTAAGCACAAAAACAAGTGTGGAAATCCCAATCTGCTACAGATTATACCTAATAACTTCACAGTACAGGGAACACATGAACGCTGCATAATTTTAAGTCCCTTTTTACATACCAAAGAAAACAAACTCTCTGTAACAATTGGGTATGCCTCGCACCCATATCTGAGTGTAACATTCAGACAAAAAAAGAAGGGGGAAAAACGGATCATGACATTTTAACCATATCAAATATGAGGAAAAGTCTATCAAAAGATGAATATTACATTTATGTTTCGTCCACAAGGAAAGGGCCCCGGCTCACTCATCCAAGGAATGAAATTAATAGCATTTAAAGCAGCAGGCGAAGAGGAAATGTGTTTCTCTAGATCCTCTGCTTCCTACCCGCCCCAGGCGCTCCGCTACACAACTATATTTCACAGCAAAAGCTAACAATGCTGCCATCTTAATGACCCTAGCAAGGCCACATTATTCCAGAATTTGTTTGTGCATTTCCACTCACAAATATGCAATTACTTCGCTGCTCATTTACAAAGCAATAATGCTAGATTTCATATATGACCCCACAGTACAAACCTATCCATTCTCCCCTCAGGACAACACAAACACGTCTCAACCTAGAGATAATTAAGCGAGGCTACTAAATCAAATCAATGTCTATAAACAAAATGTACAGTGGGATCCAAAAAGTCTAAGAATTAAATTCAGTTAAATTACATAATTTGAGTGATGAGTTAAAAAGAAGATGCTTATCCACAAGTTTCCTACGCCCCATGAGGCCTTGCGTCAAAAGTGGGCGCGACTTCCGGTTGGAAGTAAACAAAGCGCGATTTGACATGCTTGACGCTTGTTCATTCAACAGTTGACAGTCATTCAAGTTATAGCGATCCAAACTAGCTAACGATGTGGGAACACAACCTCAACTAAATTAAAACGGGTGAAATAACAGTACCTTTACCCTACGCAGTAGTTGATTGGGAGTATTATAATAACATTATTAATAATCAATACTCATCAAGGCATGGTGACAGACAGTTGTGTGAGCTGACAAACAATTAAAATAAAAAATACACACTTAGTCATTGTGCTTTGGAGTTTATTCAAAATTATAAATGAATGTGATACTGGAATACATTACTGGCACATTTGGTATTCTGTCAACACAGGCTTTGATCCTGAGTTTAGGTGTAGCGAACAGCCAATCACATGCTGATAGAGTTTATAGAATATTAAGAATTTAAACAAATGTACACAGGAAGATTCGTCATCTTTTGGGAGGTGATGGAAACTACAGTCGTTGGCAGGATCAGAGATGGGCTCTGCAGGATCACTCTGATTTGATTCGTTTTCAGCTTATGTTCAAAACAATCACGTTTAAGCCACTGAACTAGTTTAGTCCGGTTATACATACAACCGCGAACAGCACATGTTGTCCCTGAGCTCCGTAACGACATCTCTCATAAAGATTTGCGTCTTTAAATAGTAAAATAATTCTCCGAAAAACAGCTAGCCTCTTCGCTAACTAACACACAAAATACCATTGGAATGCTACTTCCGCCGCCTCACCGGAAGTTTCACCCACTTTATTTTTTACAGGAGCGCCCCTCGGAAACTTGTGGATAGGCTCACCAACAGTAAAAACCAACACATTCTCATCCCAAGACGCTTTTGACAATACGTCAACATCCCTTTAGCGTCAGTTAGATGAGGCGGGTAGGTTTAGGTCTGGGTTAGGGTTAGACCACTAGGATAGCGTCATCTAACTGACGTTAAAGGGTGCCCTAAAGCGTCGGATGTTGACGTATGGTCAAAAGCATCAGTTAGCCGACACCTTTGGATGAGAACGGGCTGTAAAAACAGTAATAATGTAAACATTATTACAATTTAAAATAACTATTTTCTATTCATATATTTTGTGATGGCAAAGCTGAATCTTCAGCATCATTACTCCAGTCTTCAGTCACATGATATTTCAAAAATCAAGGAACATTATTAGCAATGTTGAAAACAGTTGCAGAGCTGCTTTAAATTTATGCTGAAATGTAGTACTTTTTTTTCAGGAATCTTTGATGAATAGAAATTTTTAAATTGTTTTTAACATTGTGATTTTTTTTCCTTGCCGAATAGAGTATTATTTTCTCATTCGTAATTTCTATTGATGGCAGTGGTCTGACGCGAATGCGGTGGAGAAAGAGAAGACATTTGAAATAATTCTGGTAAAGTTTGTAAAGTATTTCTGTCAATTCTCTAGGTCGAGATGTGGAGCTCATTGTCCTATGCATTTAGTAAACGAAGGGCCTGTTCCACATACAAATAAAAAGACAGCATTGTGAGAGATATTGTGTTACAGACTGAATTTAAGTGTACATTACAAGACAATATCAAAGCCCGAATTCAATCCGTTTCCACTGGATGGCAGTATCTGTTCAATTAAGGCATATGGATGTTTATACATTTAATTATGACTTAATGCCGCTCTTAAATGTAACTTAATTTCATTGGTGCTGGAAATAACATGCTACTTTAATGCAGTGTCGTTCAAACTAAGCAGAATAGTATTATACACTGCTCAGGTCACTGGTTAGAAGATTGTATATGTATCTCGCCCTCCAAACATCTGGTTTGTGGCTAAATGCATCTGGCTCACAAGCATTCCAGCTCATTTGTCAAAAGAGGGGTAAAAAGATGCACATAGAAAATGTCTTTCTTTTATATGATCCTTCAGTGACTGCAAAAAAGAAAAAAAAAAAAGCCTTCAGGATTCTGTTAACCACCCATTACGTAGATGGCAAAGATTGCCTGCATAGCAAAGTTGTATTTGAGATGCAAATGGAAAAACAGTAAAGATTCTGCACAAGTGCCCTTGCTAATTTATTCTACATTCAAATTCACACCGATATTACTATGCAGAACATGTCAATGTTAACGGCCAATCAAAAATTGATCATCTTTTCCACAGATTCCTCAATATTTAAAAAAATGTACCATTGTGCTGAAGTCCATTATTGAACTATTTTGCTTTGGCAGCTCCCACATTCCCTCCTTCAATGGTACAGAATAGCTACAAGCTTTACAAGATGTTAAATCAATCCATCTGCTTACTGAAGTGTCTTGCTGAACTTTTGACTTGCCTAAAAGTCCATCTGTGTGGCATTACAAAAACACAACATGCTACTCGGAATCCCATTGGTTGCTTGGCTTGGGAATTCACACAAAATCGGAGACATTCCCCGATTCCCCTGAACACACACAACTCTGCAGTACTAGCGTCACATCTTGTAAGAGTGTCAAAAGGAATCCCATTAGGGGCCGGGATCATGACGAAAATACCGGGACGGAGTTGTCCAAGCCCAGTGAGAGGTTAAGGGAGGATCAGAAAGAAGAAAAACAAGAAGAGGTGCGCTGCCACACAGAGTTACCATTTATGAGGTCACTGTCGTTCCCCTGGCTTTGGCCTTGCAGCTATTTTGAACTGGCCTGACCTACATCTTGTCGGCAGTCGGCAGTAGACCTTTGCCTGACATGAGGCCCTCTCAGGGCCAAGCAGTCGCACTGCTTTTTGCTTGTAAATATCTGTTGACAAGAGCAAAACATCCTTTACTTTCCCATGGCTGATGTTCTTGCTGAGAATTATGGGTAGTCAGCCAGGCACATAATACTCTAATCTTCTTCTGATTATATGGTAGCACGTATGTGCATGCACACAGTTATTATAAATCACTGCACCTTTTAGCCTGACTTAAACCCAACTGTATAATCACAGGTCTCCAAAGAATAAAACCATCCACCCAAAATGATAAAGCCTTAACCTCACATTTCAAAGTGAGATTATCTCTGGACAGAACCCTTCCCACTTAAAGGTGGAGTGCATCCTTTTCATGTGAAAATACATTTTTTTCTATCCAAGCTTAAGCTATTCATAGCCTGACTTAACATAAAAGAATAACAGAGCAAAGCTGTTGCTGTGTTTGTGTGAATTTATAGCAACACTGTTTCAGCCAATGGCACGAGTTTGGGGGCAGGACTATATTTTTGTCTGGCAAATTTACCATGGGGGAAGAGTTCAAGAAACCATTTGAAAACGGTTATTCCTACCCTATCTCACGACCAATTTGTACGAATTTGACGAATGATTAAAAAGTGGCTAATTCGTACGACCTCGTATGATTTGTCTAAACCCACGTGATGGGTAGGTTTAGGGGCGGGGTAAGGGGTAGGTCATTTGTATGAATTCATACGAATTGGTCAATTGGTAAAATATGTACGATTTAGCAAAATCATACTAATTCGTACGAGTGAGGTCATGTGAATTGTTACGAATTAGCCACCTCGTAAAATTCGTACGAATTCCCGTGAGATCAGGCTGGTCATTCGGTCTCTTTCACGAAGCCCAACTCTTTCACACCCACATGTATTCGTGCATAAAATCGGCATATATATGAATGATTCATGAATATGTTTCCACTAAATATAATTCTAATGTCTTCTATCAAATTTAGAACCAACTGAAACCACATACATCTGGTGGCCTTAGAAATGTGAAGTATATTAAGTATATAAGTATTCATCATTTCAAAATTTACAACAAAATTAATAGATGCAAGCACAGTCTCTCATTTAGAATAATAATTAGAATGAGGGTAATAACAAATGGTTTTCTGCAGAAATTTTGAGTGAGAACTCCTGCGCACATGAAATGATTGCTGAATGAGGCCCTTTATTTTTGCATTTAAATTTGGTGAACAACTGCTAATGGCACCGAAAGTACATACTTCAGCTTTAAATACGAGGGTTCCAAAACCAGTGGGTGAGAAAGCCAGGAGACATTAGTCTGTTAATGGACGATCAGCATGTGTGTATCAGAATTCAGGGAGACCCACTTGACTCAGCAGTTGTGTTTCTGGAATAAATCTCTAAAAATCCTTTGCAATAATCTGCTTGACTCCTGCCCAGACATAGCCAGTGTGCACTCCAAACGGCAGGCTGCAAGGACAACCAAACAGAGAAATGGCAACGGTTTATGGAGAATGAGTGGGCTTCTCTTAGAAGCCAAGCAGTGAATAACAGAACATAACAGAGTCAGTCGGTTTGAACAAAGCACTATGGGAACATGTGGAGACAACCTGGAATCCAGTGCCGCAAACAGTGAAATAAACCGAATTTTTATATTTTTTCTTTTTCTTTTTTTATAAATATTTCTGATTTCAAACCGATTTGAAACTACACCAAGGTAAAAATAAACGAAACTAAACAAAGACTATAAAAAAATAATTGACATACTTTACAGTAAGGTCAATTTCCGGTAATTTTTCTAAATATATATATATATATATATATATATATATATATATGTTGTTCATTGTTTATGTGGATGATTTAATTTAAATTCATTTATTATTTGTAGCTTCCACCAAGAAACAAGTAGCCTATTACAACATAAAAAGCAACTGGCCTAGAAATGAGATGAACAATGCAACAAAATCCCAGAAATATTAATTCTAAAATCCTTGAGGTCATTTTTACTACAACTGTTAACTGATGGCTTTCTATGAAACAAGAAAATGAGTACACATGGGCGATACGAAAGCAGTTCATTTCAGTTATGCGGTGAGGAACCAAGAACAATGGCGAATATAAAAATAAAGTATTCCAGCCATTTAATAACAAATGTTAATTCATAACATCTGAAATATTTAAATGTTAGTCTATGTACAAAACTGGCTAGTTAACTAAGACTAAAACTAAAAGTAAAAATACAAATATAAAACTTAAAACGTGTACGTTGTAAAAACTGAAATGAAAATAAAATAAAGTGCTAAAGGAAAAAAAAAAATAATAAAACAACAACTGCAGTCTCAGTGTTACTAAAATAACACTGGCACAAAATAACATTAGGCAAGATGGAAACAATACTTTACAGTGTCCTTGTTATATTTGTTACATGCAAAGTAATAACAGTAAATTATGCATAATTACATGCAATTAACTATCAACCAAACCCTAATCCTAACTCTATAAGTACATGTTGTTAATTAATATTACTTGGTACTTAAATATGTAATTACACTGTAACAAATCACACCTAACAAAATAAAGTTTAATCAGCAAGATTAATGAATGATAATGCATTAGCTAATACATTTTTCATTAACTAAAATTAACATAGCAACTCAACTCAATTAACAATGCAACTCAACTTATACCACTCAAACAAGGGCTTGCAAGTGTCCTAATCTGTAATTACCAGTGAATGAAGAAAAAGTGAAAAAGAAGTGATAAAACGAATGAGAGTGAATGAGAGATCCACTGTATGTGTAAACAGACAACTAATTTAAATTTAAGCTAATTTAAAACAATGAAAATCAGATCAAACTATGCCACCACATGTGTTTATTTTATGGCCACTAAACTCTAAAAAGACTCTTTAAAACCTGTTTATGAGTTATCGACAACCTTGTTCTTTTCATCTACTAGAGTCTATCAACCAGCTGTCAGGACAAAGCATTCAGGCAGTGCTTGTGTTTGAGCGGTTCTCGTTGACCTCCATCAGCTTAGAGGTATCGACGAAATTTAGGACCTCTCTGGTCGTTTCAGACCGAATTCAAATGCTCAAGATGCATCCAGTGAGGAAAATTAAATCTATAGTCATCAATCAGAAGGCTCTTGAGATGCTCAAGTGCTTGCATGTGAATGGCTTATTTACCTCTGTCATGCAATAGCGGGGCGGCCCACCAGTGATTATGTTTGGACACACTGGCTCTCATAAATAAGCTCTGCCATTCTGCAAGTGGGGACCTGAAAGGCGACGGGCCCCGGGGAGACATTTTGTGTGCTAACAGAGCCCGCGAGCATACAGAGATTAGAAAGCTGCCTTTTTATGTGCCTGCCAATATTGCTGCAGTGTGTCGTTAAACTCATCACACTTCCAAATCACAGCTGTAATAAGCAGTAACATTTTAAATGAAGTGTTAAATATGGTATCTTTGGTAGGTGAGGTTTTTCTGAGATGATAAGTATGCATTTGTGAAATCTGTCATTTAGCAGACACGTTTATCCAAAGTGATTTATAGCAGGACAATTCCAGGGACGGTCCCCCAGGAGCAACTCAATGGCAGAGGGGAACTGCACAATAAAACCCATCCTCACCAGCTTCAACACAACTACGTTTAAAAATCAGTCCATTAGCTTCCCTTTATCATAAGTGTCTAGGTGCTTGGTTAAAACAGACACATTCAAAATGTACTGAATATGTAAATTAATCTTGTCACTTTTATGTTTGTATTCGTGGACTTTTAGTTTGCTTTTCCTTGTTTTCCTGTTTCTTTGTTCCACATGTTCCTGATGTTTATTTGTTACCATAGTAACTGATTGAGTTGTACACCTGTTGTTATTTTGCTTGTTTCACAATGCATTATTGTATTATTTTTTTATTATTGTATCTATTATTATCATTATGCTGCATTCATGCCTTGTCAGGCTCGGGAAGACATCAAGCGACTATTTGAAGCTGTTCATGTCCTCGGATTGGGAATTATGTGTTTCTATGGCAACACTATGAACGCCTAAATGAATCTACAGCGGTGATGTGGTACAAGTACGAGCTCTCAGAAAAGTCCCATCTTACAAGCTGTAATTACTAGCTTTACAAGGACGTTAACACTTTTTACAAGTTGATACCTGTGGCCAAAACCGGTCTTCCAGTTAGATTAGTTTCATCAGAACTAATTTTTGAGGCCTCATCGTTTATTGGTGTTTTGATGTACACCTTTAATTCTTATTGTTTATATTTAGTTTTAATGTTTATTTGCATTTGGTATTGTACATCACAGTGTTCAACTACTGTTATTTTTAATTGTGCTTTATAAATAAATGTTGGTAAACATCAACATGGTGTGAGCACACCTTTATGCCCTCAGTTTCTTGTCATGTATTGTCTGTTGCACTGTTCCTGCATTATTTGCCCTAGTTCAACCTTCTTTGATTTTGAAACACAATAAGAAAAGTTAATGTCAATTTAGGTGAATTATTTTGGTAATTTTAGTAGGTAAAACTATATTTTAATTCATTACCTTTCCATCAATGCTTAAATAAGAATTAAATTAGAAATAACAAAGCATAATAAACATACATCATTAAGTGTCCTTAAAAAGTACTTTAAGTCGGCGTAAAAACTGAAGTTGAGATTGTCGTGACATATATCCGAGTGAAATGGCTTCTGAAATTAGAAAAAAAAAAAAAGTAAGGCAGGGCTTGATTTCGTCCTTCGGGAATTGATTGGAACGGGCGAGGTTGGGCGTTGCAAACAAAATAGAGGCAGATTTGAATGCGATTCTCTGAGAGGCGGTGCACCGATAGCTGCAACCTCATCGGCTCTGGCCGCACCCTTTTGCCATTGCACGTGACCGAAATAGAAGAGAGGTCATTTCGATGGGGGAGGGAAGGGTAATGTATTTGATTAAAGATTATAAGGGTACATGATTTTTTTTTTTTTAAATGAAGTGCACAGATACATCATTTATAATAAAAAAATGCTGGGTTGTTTTAACCCAATTTTGGGTAAAATATGGACATACCCAGCCATTGGGTTAAAAATGTAATTTAAAAATGTACACTCTAAAAAATGCTGGGTTGTTTTAACCCAATTTTGGGTCAAATATGGACAAACCCGAAATGTTGGGTTAAAAATGTAATGTAAAAATGTAACCCAACGCCTGGGTTAGTCCATATTTGACCCAAAGTTGGGTTAAAACAACCCAGCATTTTTTAGAGTGTAACCCAATGGCTGGGTTTGTCCATATTTTACCAAAATTGGGTTAAATCAACCCAGCATTTTTTAGAATGTACAATATTACATATAAAAAGAAGATTTATCAAATTTAATTTCATGCCGACTTTAAAGGCTTAGTTCACCCAAAAATTATGGCATTAATTACTCACCCGCATGTCGTTCCTGTCACGGGGTGGGTGCAGGCAGAGGAACAGGTGGAATCCAAAGAGCTCCAATACACAGGTTTAATACAAATAAACTGAAGACAGGCAGGCAGAACACATGCAGCGTAACATTCACACATTGACCGACAAACACAGGCTGACAGAGGGAGAACTAAATACAAGCAAGAATCAAACTAAACGAGGTACAAACAGGTGAGACTGATGATGACAGGACGAGGAACAGGTGGCTGATTGGGGAGTGAGTCCGGGAGTAGAAACAAAAGGATCCGGGGATGTGTGGTGCAGATGACGGGACACACTGGTGAGGACGACAGACTGTGACAGTTCCAAGCCTGTAAGACCTCCAGAACACAGTTTAAGATATTTCAGATTTAGTCCGAGAGCTTTCTGTCCCTCCTATGAAAATGGCTACGGTATACTGTCCTTGTCCATAAAGGAAATAAAGACATCATTAAAGTAGTCCATGTGACATCAGTGGGTTAGTTACAATGTTTTGAAGCATCGAAAATACATTTTGGTCCAAACATAACAAAAAGTTCAACTTTATTCAGCATTGTACAGTCTATACAACATTATACTTTGAATATAGTTTATACTTATAAGCAAGCATAACATATTATACGTATAAGTAAGTCTATTAAACTTGACTTGCTTAATGTTGAATTTAACACAAATTACAAATCATCCTAATAAAATGAACTTGCAAATCACTGCTCAAAAATAATACAATAAATACATGTACATAAAAGGATGTGTGGACTCTGATAATCAGTACTTTCAAGCTCTTAAGTTTCAGATCTTTTTTCTAAATAAAATTGATTGGATGCTATCTTTTAAACTCTTGGCATGAAAACAAACTGAGGACAAACTGAAAACAAATTCTACCATTCTTTCATGATTTTTCATGTTCATCACCATTTCAAAATAAAGGTCTAGAGTATGAAAATAGTATTATTGCAAATTGATAAATTACAGCTCCTCTGTCATTTATTTTGACAAATATTTCACCATATATCACCAATATGAGAACTAGAGATTGTAAGCTTTCAAATGATATATAGTTTGTCAAGATTAGTTTAGATTTAGTATAGGATATTACTGTTTTAAATATGTAAAAACTTTTTCTCCACAAGGGTATAACAAGCATATGATTGGATGGTCTTTATTCAGTCCTTTAGATCCAGTGTAAGAGTAAAACCTTATGATTACGGAAAGAATTAATTATTCCCTGCAATAACTGCCGTATTTGTTTTTCCAAGCTATAATTCAAAAGAGATGTGAACGCACAAATGATATACCCAAACTGAAGTCATGTCTATCAGAACTAAACACCCTTTTCCTACCAGATTTACCAAAGAAGGTATCAAACTGAGCCAGTGATATTAATTGTTTTTCCTGTCTATTGGCGTAAGAATCCATTGTCTGAGACACTGAGAGTCAATCCACAACCAAATTTGTTTTCACCAGAATGGCTTATCTTGTCTTGACATTTGAAAAAAACAAAAAAAACAAACCTATCAGTAAATTACTCAGTGAATATTGAATCCGCAATAAATTAAGTACCTTCTCTCATGTCTAGTGGGATCAGCGTGTCGTCGTGATACACTTCAGAAAGTCTGAGCTGGAAGGAGGGAGCAGAGAGGAAAATTAGTCTTTCTTGGAGATATCTTGAACAAAACAGCATCTCTCTGAGACAAGGCCTCAGGCTTTTTATATGAATCAGCCAAGCAAGGCTACTGCTAACAAGTGTACATTTCTGGGCCGCAGCTCTGAAGCTTTATAGTGCCTCTCTGGGACCTCAACCTACTACACAATGTCTACAAAATCCATCTCATATTTGGCTTTTTCTTCAACGAAGATGTGGGGCACCACTGAAATGTTATCATGTGATTTGACTTTTGGAAAATTGTAAACAAAAAACGTGGATGACATCTATCAGTCAAAGTAATGATCACCTACAAACAATTCTCAACTGGGGTTTATATATTCATTGAAAAATGATGAATCTGCAATTACACATGCACACTGCTCAAAATAATACACTAACATTAACAATATAGCTTGCAGCATTTGGAAACAGCTAAACCATGAAGCATGCCTTATTAGCTTTCTGATGCATGAATTATTAAATCACTGTTTACACAATTCTTTCATACGAGAATAACAAAATCGGAAAATACAAATGTTCTGATGTGACCTTTTCATATAGCTAGCTTTTGATCTCATTTATAAATAAATTCTGGCATCAAAAGGCTCATTGTTTGCATTCATTGTATACAAAGATCCCAGTGGTGATGACCAAAGCATAATGCACATATACAGTCCATATCCATGGATGTTTGAGCCGAATAAAAAAACTACAAACAAACAGATATTTAGTACGACATTTTTAGTCTTTTCTAGGACGCAGAGCATACAAAGCATGAGCAAACACACTCAGCTGGTTCACTGCAAAATGCATTCATTATCACAGCAACAGAAAAGTAAGCTGAAGCGAGAGGTGAAACCTCAACATATCCTTGGCACTCTGAATACAGCACATATGAATATCCCATGGAAAGGGGGGTGCATTTACAGAGCATATTGTGTGGGAAAGTTCCAGAGGAGCATCAAAGAGCTCAGGCCTGGGCAGCGAGTGTCCACCTTGGGAAACTTAACACTCTGACAGCATAGCTGCAGGCCACAGACGAAAGCAGCAAAAGTTCTGCAGTGCCACAGAAGAAACCCAATTACATTCCCACCATTGCCCAGCTCAACCCTTCCTGCCCAATCTGCTTCATGATAAGGAATGGCAGCAACATGGGAGAGCCTTTATAGAGGAACTAGCGATCGATCCAACTTCTCACCAATTAACAGCAAGGTAAATCCCTCTCCGTGGTCCCTTGAACATGTTACCAATTAGTGCTGGATGGCAGATGCTTGAGGGCACTTTCAACAGACCTGCTTTTCAAATTTGTTTAGAAATGCAGAGGCTGTTATTCAATTCCGCTCCCTCTTAATACCTCGTGCCTCTCCAAACACCGCTTATCTGGGGAATTGCGATTAACAAAGACGTCTAACACACACAGGGTTACCGATTGTGGTTTAAAGGCCTTCCAATATTCAGTCCGTATCGGTTTTTGTTTATTTCACAGCTTCAGAGAGCCAGTTCAGGTATGGGAGCAACGTCTCGCTCACACAGCGCTTGTTCTCGCTGTAATGAAACGGCAATAGAGGAAAGCTATTGAATGCTTATTTCCCACTGACCTTAAAAATGCAGACAGCAGCAGAGAATCTATATTTAAAGTAAACATGAAACGCATGTGGCTTTGGCTTTTTCGCCTGCCGCCTTTGACTATCTGCACTGAACATTTTTCTGAAGCAAATGTGCATTTTAATCTAGGGATTGTAAGATTTAAATAACCCCTGGCCTAATCACAGCCCTCGCTCGCGAGTCCTTCACCGCGTACGATAGAGCTTGGCCGTAGCTGGTTATTAACAATACACTTCATTACACGCTGCATACGCTCAAGTGGAAAGGCAGGTTAAAAATAGCATGCTTTGAGATTTGGTTCGTATGCTTTAATAGCTCATGAACTTAACTAAAACAAAATGTCCGAGGAGGTTGCCTGGCAACAAAGGCAGCTCATTTCAAAATGTTTCTACTTAATGAAAGAGTTGAGGAGGTGGCGCACAATCAGCCCCGAGGAAGCGGTTTTAGTCGACGCCTGTCGACACTTTCGCTGGCCATCTTAAAAACACTGATGGCAAAACATTGTCTGGGGACTTCCCCTGTTCTTTGTGAAAATGAAACCAATTATAGTGTGGTCAATTATTTCCAAGTTAATTGCCGTTAAAGCCTTACTTGTCAAAGGCTAATGGCTATAATCCTGATAAGAGGTCCAATTACGGCAGTTATAGGAGTAAATGGATTTAAGAGTCTGGTGGCAGGTGAAAACAGACCTTCTTCCGTTCTATATTTTACTCGAATGAACGAGTGAACTGGGGACCTGTTATCACAACGAGTCACGTTTTCTAGCATAACAGGCCTTGACCCCGTTGTGGATTGAACTCGCGACCGCTCACGTTAACCAAACACTTAAGATGGAAGCACCATCACTCACAGAGATGTGTAATTGTGCTCTACAGAGAAAGATTTTACCATGACAACCAAGGTACAGAGCAGTAATCGAGCAGCTTTGTTACACCTGCTATTGTGGCATTTCGAAAGCTGATGAAAAAAAATAATTATATACTACCTTTTTTGGGGTGGAGGGGCAGTCTTTTCTGATCAAGGATGCATTTGTTCAAATATACTGTACAGTCAAAGCCCTAGTATCATGAAATATTATTAGAGTCAGAATTAGAGTTTTAAATGGTCGTTTGACAGTAAAAGTTAAAGCTGAATTTTCAGCATCATCCTCACATTGTCACACATTTTCAGAAATCATTTTAATATATGATGTGATGCTCAAGATACATGTATTATTATAATGCTGAAAACAGTTGTACTGCTTAATATGTTTGCAGAAACATATCCTTTTTTTATTAAAACAATAATTTTACAAGTAAATAAGCTAATTAGGTAACACTTTACTTGAAGGGCTGTGCATAAGGTTGACATGACACCTTCATTACCATGACATGGCATATGTCTTTAATATGAAGGAGGATTTATGCATGTTTATGACAACTGGTGTTAAGTGTCATTCGCTCAGTAATGACATTTTTAATGCAAATATGACATCGTTTAAGATGTCTTTGTTGTGACATCTTGACATAAACCATAACCTGTCAGTGTCTTTGTCAAAGTTATAATGGCTTCATGACAGCCAATGTCAAAACCAACCACCTGACAGTTTAATGTTAACTAATATAGCTAGGTGGTTTCTTACGTTTGATAATTAATCTGCTATGTCATGTTTATGACAGGTTATGATGTCAAGTTGTCATGACAAAGACATCTTAAACAATGTCATATTTGCATTAAAAATGTCATTATTGAGCGAATGACACTTAACACCAGTTGTCATAAACATGCATAAACCCTCCTTCATATTCATAACATATGTCATGTCATGATTATGAAGGTATCATGTCAGTCTTATGCACACCCCTTCAAGTAAAGTGTTACCGCTAAGTAAAAGAACACAAAATACACACACACACACACAAAAGATGCTGGGAGGCAAAATATGAAAGTGTCTTTTACAGTAGGGTCATTGTAAATGCTTAGGGTCAAAATGGGTCTCGTTCTGCAGGACCTCCACAAGCTTTTCAATGTCCTTATCCTGATGGTCGTGTTTATAGATATAACTGGCATGTCCTATACCAAGGACACCAAAACACAGCTCCTTATTTTACAGCAATGCATACATTGTGTTGCTGCTTCAGAAGATGACCTTTAAAAATATGGTATTCCTGAGGTTTGTAGACTTGGGAAGGTTATAATTGTTGGGAATTTGTTTTTACAGCTCAAATATGATCCATGGCCTCGTATCAAAGTAGTGCAGAATCAAAGAAAAAAAAAAATCCACCAAGACTGCACAGATAGGTTGGCTAGATTCAATAAAATAAAAAAGAAAATACGCATGACCTCCAACCGGCACCTTTTTGAAATTCACTGCATTCTTTGATTTCCTCTGAACTTTGGTTAATTGACATTTAGGAGGGGAAGCAACAGCCTGTTGAGAACTTAATTGCAGCACGACAGTTTTCGCTTTCTCTTCAAATAAAGGTCGAGACCTTACCTCCTCCGCCGTTAGAGGCATGCATATGCGATACTCCTTCAGGAGCAAAACGCCCACACTCGTGAAAAGTGTTCAGAAATTCATGAGAAGGAAACGTTTTCCGCTGACTGCTCCCACTTAGTTAACTTCCTTCCTTTGTTAAAGTTCTCTTCAAGCGCTTCGAAACCTACAGGGGAAAAAAAAAGAGATCTACAAAACATTTTGCCAGCATCTTCTGTGATCTGTATTATGGGTTTTATGAAATACTGTGTTTTTGCAATCTTGTTCAAACATTAGGTAAGGGGGGAAAAAACTGTCATTTAGTGTAGCCATGCAGTAGAGCCTAAATGTCAAACAGTTTGTCTTTGTCTTAATGAAAAATATCATTCTTTAAAGACGAAATGTACTCTGATGGCTGATCATTAATTACAATATATACATAGCCTATTTTAAGCAGATGATGCAGTTAAAGTTTGTTTGATTTTTTTTGTGGTCTTCTGCAGCCTTTCACTGTGAGAGTTGGACATGTTGTGTGCACGTTGCAGATTGGATTCCTGCTGACATGACAATGGCATTTAATTAGAGCGGGTGAATGGATGTTACCTTTGGCATGGTGATTGCCTCTCAGCTTCTGCTGCGCTGTCATTGATGCTGTCACATCACTCTGCAGGTAATCATACAAGAGAAGGACGTCAATATTACACCTCACAGTGAGAATGTGTACCGCGGTCTCATGTTCGGGACATTACATTTCATATTCACACGTTTTATGTTCCCTTTTCGGTGTGTGTGTGTGTGTGTTGATTAAAACATACCTTTACACTGCAGAAAGAAAAAAAGTAATTTTAGTTCAAAGCTTTGTTTTTTTTTCTCTACAAATGGTTATTTCAAGATTTCAAGTGCAAGCTATTCTTCTTCTGGGGTGAAAGAAAGTGTTTGTTGTGGTTGTGACAAGTGCCGCGTTCCTTTAGCTTTGCTCATCAAATATGTATTTTGTTTTCTAAGACAACACACACCTCAACTAGTTCTTACCTACACCCCCACCTCTCTGAAGAGATGCCCTCTGTGCTCTACACAAAGCCTGGCTACCTGCTCATCTATCAACCTGTCTGAGTCTGACTGTGCTGTGTAGATCCAGTTGAAGTTAAATTCCTAGCCCGCAGCGCACACACACACACACACACCTTCCTTCTCTCACATTTATGGTAAGATGTGCTGTAACACATGCATAATTGTAGAGTTCTTTTAAAGTGGCTCTGATAATCGAATTCAGTATATTAGGAGCATGATATTTATGTAGCACCAACAAATCAGTGAGTGACACCGTTATCAGACTGCCCTATACATTACAGAATGTAGAATGTGCACGCAACAAACATCAAACAACTCATCAATAATGTTATATTCCATCCTGGTCATTAATATCAATCAAGTGGCAGATCACGGTTTAAATGTAGGCCCTACTAATGAAATAAACCAATAGATGGCAGCAAGGAGCTTTTTACCAAGTGAAAACGTTAGGAACTGAAAAGGTCACTAAACAGTCAGTGGTTAGATCTGTTCACATGATCCAGTGATTTGGAGAAATAATCCTCATGTTAAAATATAATTCTTTTTTTGAAATTTAATTTGATTATTTAATTTGGTTTTAGCTGTGGTTGTTCAGTTTTCTTTTTTTTTTTATGTAGCCTTGTTTTGTACTAATTTAGAATGCATATAAAGAAAGCATTAGAGGAACACACACACTTCTGATGTTTATCTAGTATGCATTCTGAAAAAGCAATAAGCACAAACTACCGTTCAAAAGTCTGGGGTTGATATGCAGTATAAAGAGTAGGCTATACTGCGGAATATTGTTACAATATAAAATAAACATTTTCTATTGTAAATTATTCCTGCGATGGCAAAGCTGAATTTTAAGCTGTCAATACAACTACAGAAATCTTTCATATATTCAGCTATGCACAGCAGTGGATTTCATATCCACAGTGCAATTAAAACCCACACATTTCATACACGTCTCAAATCAGTCATTCTTTCTAAAGGTTGTCACCCAACAAATAAACTTTGTAAAAGGGGTTTTAGCTAACAACAGGGAGCATTATACAATGTTTTCATTTGTAAAATATTATTTCAAAAACAAGAATGACAACTCTATTGTTTAGAATTCACTCCATTATATGCTACATTGTGTTTACGTTGAAGTAAAATCATGATTCCTAAGTTGTCCCCTTTTGTAGATGGTAATGAAATGACATAGTATTGATAGAATTTCATTTTTTAGATTCAGAATATATTTCAGTGTGGTATTACTTTAGAAATGTAGCAAATTGAATTGTCATATTTCAGTTTTGAAATTAAGTTTTTAAAACATTTTCGCCTTTAGGTACATCGAATTTTGCCTGTGGTTGTGCCTGAGTGATAAAGGATCTTATGTAATATGAAAGACCTAGTCACTGAATGCTTTTTCTACAAAAGCAATGGAAAATTGTTCAGTTTAACAACATAAACTACTGTTGCACTCGCTGTGAGTTTTGAAATGATCAGGAAATGAGTCCTAGTTTAAATGTAAAATGCATTATTATTTCATAAATTCAGACCCATTTCAAATAATTATATATGAGGCTATCCATCCAAACAAATCACACATTTATTCAAGCCAAATGAGAGCAGGTCACTTGCTCACACCTGAAGTATTCTGAATATGCCCTTACGTCACACAAATCACCCACTTATGGCTCTTATGTCTCTAAAGCTCTCGATCCTCTACCCCCAGCAGCTTTATCATGCTTGACTGTGTCGGCGCAATGCGGTACATAGTGATAATGATCAGGAGGTCAAAAGAATGATGGGAGCTATATGAGGCCAGGGGGCAGTTTTCTCCTGCCTGTCAGTCTGTTGATTTCTGGATAGGGTTAGTCGACAGCCAGAACATATAGCCCCCTTGCTTTAGGTGAAGCTCCCAAAGAGATCAATCAATTAGCAGTGTCAACGCAGATATTAGCCTATGTGAGGGTGATTCACGTCCTAAGAAAGCAGCAGGCACGTCCGATAAAACAAGAAAGCTCCTGCAATATTTGAACACATTCGGTTTGAGAAAGCTCTCTATCCCTGCAGAGGATCTAATTGGATACTGGGGGGGAATCCAGTGATTTATGCTGCACCTCACCTCTATCTGTATTGGCTGGAGGCAGCTGTGAAGAAGAGTATGATGGGAATAGGGAGTGCAGGCTGGCACGTTTTCACAGCTGGAAAGCTCTCATACACTACTTTGCGCTCCTTGATCAAATTTCATTTGCTGTTCTGGTCAGTTGCACCGTATCAGAGAGCATGACAAATATTAATCTCCTGTTCCTGTAAGAGCTGTGCTCCCATCGCACCCTTGAATAATTCAACAGCGACAATGCGAAGTTGGCAACAGAAAAATGGGAGCGAGAGTGCTGATGTTGTTGATCGGCGAGGAAATCAAAAAATATAAATATATTTCACCGCGCAACGCTGTCAGCCGTCGTGACAACATGCTCACAGGTATGCATGCCCTGCAGCCACAGGTGCCAGTGCTGATTTCAAGATCATTGGCTCGCTGGGCTGAAAAGTCTCCTTTTCACCTCTTTAAAAGCAGATACGAACACAATGTTATCATCAACTTCTGAGTACATACCTTGGTGACAGCACCTAATCTGTGACCTGAGGCAGGTGAGGTCAGAGGTCAACCTCTGTCCAGCCAACGAGCCTGACTTAACCTGCATCGCCCTCGACTTAGTGCCGCTTCAGTGGATATCTGCAAATCAGAACAGTTCAACAGACTCGAGCTTCTGCTACAGCAGATAATCTACTCACCACTGAAATCATTCATCTCAGTCAGTACTCAAAGAAGTAGCTGAAGGATGAAACCATAATAATTCAGGGTTTTGACACTGCCAAGAGTTTGTCGAGTATTCTGGCCTTGCAAATATGATACAAAAAAAAAACGTAAATGCAACAAAAGATTGCAACAACAGATTTCCAACTCCTGCGAGGAATTCAGATGATGCAAACTGTCACGAAGTGATTTTGTGTGTTTTCGTTATTAGTTATTGCCCGTCTATTATTTATCCCAGGTGTTTCTCATTTCTCACGCCCCCTTGTTATCTTGTCTAGCCCGTTTGTCCTTGATTATTTAAGCCCTGTGTTTCTGCCCTGTCTTTGTTGGTTGTTTGAATTTATGTGTGTTGCGTTGGTGCTTTCACGTCTCTCGAGTCTTGCTTCTAGTGTCTTGTTTTAAGTTTGTTTAATAAAGCTACACTGCGTTTGGACCCAGCCTCAGCTCTGTTTCTCCGCACAGCGTCACACAAACATTGAATCAACATGCAATTATATCCTAATATTTTATTTTTTTTAAGTCAAGTCACTTTTATTTCTATAGCGCTTTTTACAATACAGACTGTTTAAAAAGCAGCTTTACAGTGATAACAGGAAAATAATGCAATGGAGTGTGTTTCTAGAAGAAAAACGTGTTATAGTCCAGCTTAAGTATAAGTTCAGTGATGGTTCATTTTTGTTGTAAAAAAGTTATTAATTTAGTTGATTTATAGCTGCTCTGGAGAAAACCGTGATGTCATTGCCCAGCTTAGTTCAGTTCTCATATAATAGTGTCAATGCAGGCAGATCAATATTATGCATGTTAACTTAACAACATGTATTCATTACTTCAATGAGCTCACTAGTCTCTTCCTTAAATGAATACATTGTTGGCTAAATGCATGCTTTGTATTTCTGAAATACATAACTTGACACAGTCACCCCTGATGCATTTTCTGTGAAGCTGCTTTGGAATGAAATGTATTGTGGAAAAACGCTATGCAAATAAATGTGAATTGAATGGTGTTGAGTTTTCAAACTGAAAGCGTGCTTGTTGCTGTGGTTTTATACAGAAATTAAAATGATTTTCGATGCACTACAGTGACTATTTTCTTACAAAAACTGCCATTAATTATAAAATGGTTATCAAGGATGGGCCACTGAGAATAATTACAGCGTTTACACTTACAATGATAATTTCTGCCTGTCGAGCAGAACCTGATCAGAACACAAACACCAAAACTAGAGATAAACAGTGGAAGCCAGCATGTAGTCCGATTTAATGAATTAATGTTGTGTGTCTGTCACTGCATGGGACTTGCATCTAAAATCATTTCAGTATTCTATGCTACTTCATAAAAGCCTTTATTACAAAAAATCATTAACAAATAGCTTTACAACGGATTTTCACTGTATTTTCTGATGATTTCTGCATTGCATTGCTTAAGTGGGCAGTGTGAACAGTGTGAAACATGCTAATATGGCCGCCGAAGTAAATACTGTAAAAAAGATTTATTAATATTTTTATACAGCAAAGATACTTTAAACATATATAATATTACAAGAGATTTTTTTTTTTACTTCTAATTGTATTTCTATGGTGTCCTGTCCACAAAAAAAGTATTAAGCAGCACGACAGCTTTTAACATCGATAACAATAAGAAATGTTTCATTAGCAGAAAATTATCATATTAGACTTATGGTGCGTTCACATGCTATGGAAAATATGATATTTTCCACTTGTGAAGTGGTATTTACCAGTGTGTTGCATTCAAGTGCTTTTGTTGTCGTAATGTGGTAAAAAAAAAAAGATGGAGATCCACACCTGTTATTTTGCTATTTTAAAAAATAGCATATGTTGTTATACCTTTATTTTTTGCTATTACAACTATTTTAGATTGCTTAAGTCATCTTCTACAGCAAGAAAATTATTTATCAAAACTCAAACGGTAAATAATATGCTGTATATATTCTAGATCATACATATTTTCACCATTCACGACAGTAAAAGTTGCTCTCAGCCATTTTAAAAAGCTATTAGGTTATCTCATCTTGGCAACTCGTGCATCAAAATATTCTATGAGTTGCCCAGTGGAAAATACCACATGAGCGGGTGTTCATGTGCATTTACCACGCCGGCTTTTGGTATTGGACATGAACGCACCATTATTTCTGAAGGATCATGTGACACTTAGGACTGGAATAATGATACTGTACATTCAGCTTTGCCATTACAGGAATAAATAAACTTGTAATAATATTTCACTGTAAAATCAAATAAAAGCAGCCTTGGTGACCAGCTAAATCATAATTATTTATGCTTGGGTTTTTTTGCATTACATAACAATTCAGGCTGCACTGGTCACATATCCATACCGAAATCAGCTTTAATGATTTTTTAACTAGATAAATCACGTGGATTTACATTGACATAAATAATATTAAAAACCTTGGTCATGACCTTTGAAACAATGCTTAAGAAGCTTATTTGTTTGGTGTGGGAAAGTAACTCTGAGCTTTAGGATTAAATGCTCCCCAAATGTTTTGGGAAGCGTTTCAGTCAATTGCAGCATGCAGGAAATTGAGCGAGTTTATGAGTAATTTACTGCTGCAGCAGCTGTGTTTGCTAGTTCTCTGACATTTACTGTTTAACTCGGATGTGCAAATAAAAAGGCTTTTTCAAAAGATCCAATATATTCTGTATAAACACATATCCCATTAATGGTAATTTGTTTAAAAGTTGTAAAGATATTTTGTCTAAATTCTGGGAACCACAAGAAACTTTTAGGAATGTTGTTACACTGAACATAAAAGCAGACATTCATGGAAGTTAAAAAGTACTTTTCCTTCAGGCCCTACACTTGAAGTTTGTACTATCTCAGATCGCTAGTATCTCAAATCTATTTTCCCCTAACAAACCTGTTACCACTTCAGTGCTCTTAGACATGTTGGAGAATAGCTGGCAATACAAACATAACACAGTCTAATCCTTCCCTTTAATTTCTGCCCAGCTCACAAATACATAATGCACTTTTCAACTTCCAGAGGTGGTTAGTGGCGCGGTCAAGGTCTCAATCTTCTACCAAAGCCCAGAAACTCTTCGCCTAGTCAGGATCTGTCTGTCTGAATATTAAAGACTACATGACATTAATCCCTAGCACACTACTCTCAAATGGCTAATGAGGGCCACTGTCTGGCTCCTCCGCATGGACGCTCAAATGTGAGTCTGGGAACTCAGTCACATGGTCACTCTCAGTCTCCTTCCACTTTTAATTGCCACATTTCCTGTTTCTGATATAAATAAATCCCCCTATCTCTTGAAAATAAGCAGCAAAATCAAAGTAGGCCACGGAAGATGAAAGAAATTCTCAGTTATCCTTCAGATGAGGGGCTCTCCACAATGGATTAAACCTTCTGAAGCGGTTTCCTGATCTAAGACTTATTGTTATGCTGTTACATCTGACTAGAATTCAGTTTTAAAATAGGGGCGATTATAAAACAAGTCAGTCTTATTACAAACACAAGACAAAATATACATTTCACTTGTTCGGCATTGCACTGAAAGTGAACACTTAACAATTTCCCACAGAACAATGAGGGGTCAATACATAATCCAGGACAGATAAGTCCCTAAATAACCCTAAAATTATACCTAGACCAGTCACATCTTACATTCATAAACACAAACAGATATATAGTGCACACACACACACACACACACACACATATTAAATAAACAATAAAATACATTATCACATGAAAATGTTTTGGTCAGTAAGAAATTCGTTTTAAAGAAATGAATAGTTTTATTCAGATAGGACAAATTAAGTTGATCAAAAGTTACAAATTTCAAAGAAATATATTTTCATATAGGAATCCTAAAAAAAGAAAAGAAGAAAGTAGGCTACCATGGGAATATTTCCCCCCAAAATATTAACTGTTTTCAACTTAATAATCATACTTCATCACCAAAACAGAATGATTTCTGAAGCATCATCTGACACTGAGACTGATGTGTAATGGCTGCTGAAAATTCAGTTTTGAAAAATACAGGAAATTACATTCGAAAATATATTAAAATAGAAAACTTTTGTTTTATATTATAGCCTAATTTATATTGTTTGTTCTATCAAATAAATATAAGGCTAGCCTATAGTTTTCACTAATCTCAGAAACTGCAGGCTTTCACAAAAAAGCCTTCTCAGCACAAATTCAGTAGTTTTCAAGACAGGAGTATTTTGGGGTCAGGGTGTCACAAAAGGTGTTTTATAAAATATTATCTAATTGAATAGATAATATTCAATTTTTTTGAATATTATCACAATTCAGGCTGTTTTACGGATTAATTTTGAGTAGCCTACAGAACTTCTAATGACAGGCGCCATTGTAACAACCTGCAGGCAAATGCCAACCTAGCCAAAACTTTTTTTTATAATTTACTTGAGTAAACCCGTCAACAAGCGCTGGTCTAGTGTCTGATGGCGTACGTTCTGAATGAATCAATTACAAATCTTCAGTCCTTGCTGCTCCACATACAAAGTGTTTCATTGATAATAATCGGCTTCTCAAGAAATCCACTTAGACGGAATCCCATTCTCATGAGATAAGGACAAAGAGTCGTCTATTTTGGGGGGCACGCATGTTCCCCACACACAAACAAACAGAAGAAGCAAACGAAGGGGGGGATACTTGCCTTTTCCAGGTGTAGCCGCCGGGTGGGGTGAAAGGTGGGAAGGTACTTTACCCACCATTCTGTTTGGGAGGGGGGCAGGACTCAGGAGGAGGAGGTTTATCAGATGGTGTTTCTGCTTTTGAGTCTGTATTGAATCCGACGTTCAGCTCTGCGCTCTCAAATGAGAAACGACTCCCACCGAAATCGCAACTTTTTTTGTTGCATAACAAGCCCAAAAATCGTCGGATAAACTTTGGTCGGCTTGACATTTTTTTAAAGTGGTTTTGTTCTGGTTTTGCTTTGTTATTTTTTGTGATTGTGTGCAACTGTATCTGGAAGTTTTCCTTGGACTGAAGTCATGATGTCAGATATCTCAGTCAACGACCATCTGGAGGGGATATTGTCTGATTTCGAGGGTAAGTGCGTTCATTTTAAGTGAATTATGGAGCTATGGGAAACTTTTGCAAATGTAGATTATTTAAAATAAATTAAGTCTACAAAAACTTTTATAAATTACGTTTTTCACCACGTGTATGTCGGTAGAATAATAAATATGTAATTTAAATGGATATTGTACTTAGAAGTACATTAACTTAAGAACTTTTTAAAACTATATTTTTGTCTATTTTGCCAATGCACATTTACTGCTGATTATGGGACGAGTGTAAAAGTTTATTTGATGTCTTATTATAATGTTATAAGAAAGGCAAGTAGCCTACTTGGTAGAGAGCCTGACACCATTCCACTGTTGTTCTGCTGCAACTATCTTATTATCTTAGCATCCAGATCTCACATTTTTACACTGCAGAGAGCGTCAAGAAACATCTCCACCACAACCCTCACCACAGCCGTGTCCACTATTGAATCTGACACATTTCTCAGGAAGAGAGGCACCCTTTCCAATAGATCTGTCATGGATGGACACAGCGGGAAGTAGAGAACAATATAGTTTCTCTCATTGTTTAGACGGGTGCCTTTTGTGAAGAGGAAAAATAAATTAGTTCAAGCACTCAGAATAAAGCACCATCTATTATTATATGTATGTGCTACGCGGAGACAGTTGTGGGCTATATACTGTCTGAGGAAGAGCGCTGCCTTGGTAAAGTTGTGGAGCGGTTTGTCTGGTAGATGCTTCATCAGAAAATCATTCTTGAGAAGACTGTGGCAATTACATGTGATGACAGGGAAAATTGAGGTGCCTTTTGCTAAGCAGTAAACAAATATGTTCACTGGGTGTGTTCCTCCTAGAACTGAAATTGAATCACAGTTCTCAAAGTTTTGCCAATGCTTTAAACAAAATCACTTGACATGCCTTGATTTCTGTCAGTTGCACCCAACTTTTATTCATATTTTGAAAAAAGTACTAAGATTTGAGACAAGGGAACATTGGTTTTAATTCGAAGATTGGATCATCGCCATCCATGTCCCTTTAAGCATAGATGCAAAGGCACAGTGTTCTTAGATTTGGCCATTACATTTTTCTCAAATTCATACAGGCCATGTGATCCTAGTAGCAGATGCCACAAGAGAGATATTACATTCTTTCAGCTTCACCTCAAACCAGCAAATAGGGTCATTTCCGAACAAGAGACCAGTGTGCCGCCATGTGCTTGAGTGAAGATAGACAGAACCGCTGTTCATGTTGAGGAAAACGCCTCCTGGAATGTTGTGCGACGTATAGCGAGATCCTTGGTTCTTTCATATGGCCATTTGTGGCTGATTAACTGTGAAACGTAGTCATCCATTTCTTATCAGTAGAAGTTTAATTGTAGGCATGAACTTTCGTGATCCATAGAGATGAAATTTCGAGATAGAGAGTCTGTTCAGCGGGTGATGACGGATGCATTTCCTGTAAATGTGAATGTGTGGAAATGAGGGCCGCCACCCCCCTCCTTGAGTAATTTGAGACTGACCCATTAGAAATGGCATATGCTGTATTTTGAGACTACATCTTTGATTAAGCAGAGCCAGGGTCATATGCTCTTGAATAATGGCACTGATTCACTAAAGTTTAAGACGTTGGCTTTCATTGCTTTTTCATCCTATACATTCCTCATAGCATTATGGGAGTCATAGAATAAAGATTGAGGAGAAATAGGGGCCTGGGTAAAGCCTTATGGGATAAGGAAGCCTAAGCTTTAAAGATTGTGTGAAATATGTACTGTGTTTATGTATGTGTGAGCATTACTGGGGAGGAAAAAAATTTGAACTGTGCCAAGTTTGCCAAGATCTCATGAAAGTTCTTATCTATAGCACGAATGTCATTTCTCGTGGCATTTATACGGCAAAAACAGTTTTACGTGTATATGGTACAAATTTTCGCGTGCATTTGATACGCACTTTTTGCCGTATAATACGCACAAACTCCCTACCCCAGGGTTTTTTAGTGCGTGGCATATGCACGTAAAAACCATTTTGGCGTATAAATGCCACGAGAAATGACATTCGTGGTATAGATACGCATTTTCATGAGACTGTGTTGATATTTATTTATCTTTAATTATTGTCCTCATTTATTTATTTTTCTTGATCATTTTTTTTAAACGAAGAGCATGTAAACAGTGGCACCAAGCTTTTTAATGTTGTCAGTCATAGATATTTAATGTATGATTGCGCTAGATTGGGGGCAATTACAGTAACATGCCTCTTTCTATCTTGGCTGCATCTCAAAGACTCCTATGTGCACATACCTTCGAAATCCGCCATTTGGCTGTCTCTTTCTATCTCAGCTCAGCCATAATTTGATTGTTAGTCCGAGGAACAGGTCTTCTCAAAACGAAGCATATGTACCTGAGGGTCTTGCATTAATCAACCTTTGTTTACCCTTTGATCATTATTTAGAAGAGGTACTTATCGTTTTTGAGATATTTCCCTTAGATCAGATTCTACAAAAAGCTGCCAAGTTAAAATTAGACAGATATAGGAATCTGGGAGAACACAAAGTGGCTCAGGCATGTTTCTATGTAATTGCCTGACAGTTGATACCACATTGAGTATATGTGGACTGAAGCAAATCAAATACCATTATCAGCATGCATTCATTTCTTTAAAACTTTTTATTCCCATTTGGAACATTAGATACCAAATCTGAAATGGTAATGAAAACACACTGGTGTTGAATGGCACGCGTGGTTATGGATCAGTATGATGGAGGAACTAAATTCAACTCAGGCTAAAAGGTGTGTTAGAGAGTATCTGTGGCTGTATGAAAGTTTTTCTTGGCCCCCAGGTGGTGTAAATGCAGCGCCTTATTCGCATCACTGCAATGTTGAAAATGGCGGCTCGGAATTCAGCTTCCAGATGTGCCTTAGCAGAGGTGGTCCGAACAACGTCTGAGCTATGTGCTTAGGGTGGTGTTTCAAGGGGTCGTCTGAGAATACCTGTGAGGAATGTGATGGTGGGGGATGGAAAACCACAACAGGCCCAGGCTTGCTTGCCCCCCCATCCCCCCAACCCCCCACCACACCCACACACATACACAAACACCCCCAATCACAGTATACTCTCCCTCCCTAGGTGCATCTCTAAAACTTTCCCTCAAGGGGCTGTCTGATTAGGAAAGAACCCACATTTATTACTCTGGAAATTTAGGCTGTTGCTAATTATCTTCATATGATTATTAACAGAAATGGCATAGATACATCCATCAGCGACTGTGTGGTGTCTCCTTTACCTTCCCCACCTTTCTTGTTTACTTCTCAAACATCACCAGGTCTTTCTCTGTTTGTCTTGCACCCCCACACCATAAACTTTAGGTCCAAAGTAGCATGGCAGCTAGTGTCATAAAATCTTGAACTTCATGATCCCGAATCTATGGCCCTGTTTACACCTGGTATTAAGATGCTTTTTGCCTGATCGGATCATCAGTAGACTAGATAGACACACCCATTTACACCTGGCTTTTTAACCACTTCTGTCCTGGTTTCTTCGAGGGGAGGGTCTATGGGTGGTTAAATGCTGTTTTTTCTAATCTAATGGACAAAATAAGCTCTGCACAATTTACATGAATTCGACTGGAGACAACGTAAAAACATACGGAGCGCATCTGCTTTCGTTTCTGTGAAAGCAGATGGTGAGAAAACATTGTGCTAAGTATATTTTTCATCGTCAAACTAAACTTAGGTCTCCAGCCAACAAAATTGAAATCCCAACTAGCTAACATGCTTCCCATAATCTTTATGCATTAAGTTAGTAGGCGGAGAGCAGGCGGTCTTCTGTGGCTGTTCGAACGCAGTAGACCACTTAAGAATCTATACTACGAAAGCAATCTGGTCAAATGCGTTTATGACTACCTCTGGAAGTGGTCAAAAGTGTACAGGCTCAAAAGGTGTTTGGCCTGAGAATGCAAACTTTCAATTGAAATAGGTTTCAAAGTGTAAAGAGTAGCAAAAGTCCTATTTATTGTACAAGTTCTCAAATTCACATCTTCGTGCTATCGATTACTCTTTTACCTTCATAGATACGAACCTGGTGCGTCATGTAGGTATTGCTCATCATCAAGCACGCCACCGGCCTTGCGCCATTCTCTCACGGCCCTCGGCCTTGTCCTGCTCGCCACAGTCTATTCTTTTCGTTCTTGTCCATACTATGAAAGACAATGAACCACAATGTTGTTTTGGATTAAATTGACTTTCATTGTATGGACAAGAACAGCATACAGAAATGCATACAGGTTTGGAGTGACAGCATTTTAATTTTGGTTGAACTAACCCTTTTGATCATATTTCAGAAACCAATGGGGGTTTTTTAGCCCATGAGTCCACCAAATTTTTCCCCAGGGGAAAACATTCCCAAGCTGTATTGAACATGGTTAACAGGAAATTACAAAAGGGCCCAAAATGTCCTTAATGAAGGAATTTCAACAAATTCTTCCACAGGAAGCATATAATCATCACAGGAGGAATTGACATCCATCCCGTTTCCCAAAGAGCCATAACATACAGCAAACAGTCTCGATCCAGAGGAGAGACAAGGCTTAGCCGTGAGGAAAAAAGGGAGCAGAGAGAAGGAGCTTCTCAGGTTCCCCTCTTTTATCAGATTGTTCGGGCATTGTGCTGCTCCATGTGTTAACAGAGAGGATTAAACTGCAGCAAAGCTGAGAGAAAGAATATTGAACAGCGCAGAGATGGTGTGCTCTGCTGCCAGTGTAATTATTTCCTGAACGTTTGACAGGGTGCCAGTAATTACTTGATACCAGCCCCTTTTTATCTCAGTCAAAGGGTAGTACAAGTTTACACTTGCATGTGCTGCACCGTAAAAAAAAAAAAACACTATTAGACTGTGCCATTTGCTGTCCTTCTCTCACGTTGTGTCTTTTCTTTCGGTTTCCAAAACTGTAGTCAGCTAAAGTTGTGCATACTTCTTTGCTAAAGTTCACTTCTCCATCACTTGATTGCCATTGTGAGAGTACACACTGCAATGTTCCTAATGGTGGTGTTCTCATATTAAATGACTTCTGGGGTGCTGCAGACAATGGCATTGTGTGTAGCAGCGAAGCATAGGTGGCCTTACCAAGGGACTTGCTGCTGGAATTCGATTAGGTCTAAACTTTCACAGCTGTGCGGATGATGATGGGCGAGCTGAAACAAAGGGTCTGTGGTCTCCTCACTGTAAAAGAGGTGGCTGTTCCAGCGTAAAAATCTGATTGCATTTTGTGCGTGTAGTCTTCTTGACTCTAATTGGTAGCATACCATACAGAAAGACAGACTGCCTCGGCTTCAGCCCTGCCCCCTGCCGGGCGAAGATAAAATCAGAGCTGCTGGGCGAGATGCTATGATAGCTTCACACTGATATCTGCTTGTTTATACAAGGCAGTACCTGAAGAGGATTGAAAATCTAAGTTTTCCTCTGACATCCTGTCAGGGTACCAGGGTTTTTGATATGCCAAAGATGGCATGGATGTAAGCTGTGATAGTCTGCAATTATAAGCTCCTCATGACGTCACACCTTAGGCAGATCGAATAGTCATCACATGGCACAATGGTGTCTACATGAAATACTAAGGATGCCTCTTCTAATTGGGTCTGCCACAGAGCCGTTAGGACATTTGTAATGTTTGCCACTGGAATTCTCAGTCATGGTGAAGGGCTGTTGTAATCCAAGCCTTCAGCCCCTGACACTGTGTCTTTGAATTGGCCCTTTATGCTGAAGGAAAAGACACAGCCTTTCACAAAGGGAAAAGGTCGGAAAGCACTGTTTGCCTTCGGCTTTGTGTTGCAGCTTCTGAGAATGAGGGGATTATACAGTGTCACTACAATTTACATGCTCCAGGTGTAGACTTACCATTCAGTCCCACAAGAGACTGTTTCCACACCTAACATTTCCTTAGCACATGTGTTCAATTTAGAAAAAAATGGCATGATGCTTTAAAAGTTGATGTAGGGGTGACACGAAAATCTTTACAATTTTAACACAATCTATGTCATGTGGATTTTGATGCAGCTGGTATTTTTAATTTGTATTTTTATTCAATATTTGCAAAAATCATATTTAATCAGTATGTTTTTCTAGTAGAAAATCTAATCAAAATTTAATTTAAAGAATAACATTTGCTAGAGGAGAAAAAATACACAAAAATACTTCTCTAATTTATCTAGTTTAAGTATATTTGTAATTACAGCGTAATATATTATCCGAATTATTATCTTCTGTGTATGAAATGGTTAAATTCAGATCGTCAGTGATGTTTGTGCTGTGTACAAACATTTCTGTCTACTTCTCCAAAACATAACCTTGTTGCTAGAATAAAGCATATTTGTTCACAATTGTTAAGTCACCCTCAAAGCAAGACTGCACAGACACCAGTGTAATTATGGCTTGGCCCATCAAAATCTGTCTGACTGGCATCTATTCAGTGAGGGCTCCAGGCTGTCCTCACCTTCAACGTCAAGTGTATCTTTTTATAGTTTTGTGTCTCTATCAATCATATACAGGAAATGACTGTCCTTGCTGATTTATAATTTCTAGCACACAAGAAATCCAAAACGTTGATGTATTTATCAGTATTATCACAAATTTAGAAAATTATAGCGCACTGTTTTTGGATTTTAGCCTTATAGCCTTTGGTTATTAGGTATAACTTGCCTCATTTTATGCTATGCCAGTTATTTAATGAGTCTTCAAGAGTGTCTTTTAACATTGAAAATTAATCAAATTTGTGTCCTCTTTCCTTATATAGCTTTGAAGAGGTCCTTTGATATCGATGATGTGAATGAGATCCCCACATCTTCTGTCACATCTCCCATCAGCCCGAGTGCAATCCTCAACAAGTCAAATGATGTGAGGAGTCCAGGGAACCAGGTGTCTCCTCCTTACCGCTCCAGGATTAGTATCAGCTGCAGTCCTGCCCAGAGTCCTGTTATGAGAAATAGGATGGTGTCCAGTCTCTCCTTCAACCGAGGGATATTAGAAAAGCCAACTATAAATGCCAATTCTGGGATCAACCGAGCCGCCTCTTTTCAAAACAAATTTAACCCCAATGGCTTCATTTCATCTTCAGGTCCAGGAAGTGACAACGACAGTCTCCATAGCTCCTCTTCCAGTCTGGAGTACCAGGCCTCTTCTAAACTCTACTCCTACACAAGCCCTCCCCAGAGTCCTCTTGGTGTTGGGGAATTCAAGGCCCAACGTTTAGGCAGCCCTGCATTGAAGAAGTTCTCCTCTCATGGGAATATGTTCCATTCAGAGCTGGAGGGTCCTCTGGTCATCCCAACTGAACCAATGGGTATTAGCCATGGCTCAATGCCTTCTCTGGACCTGCAGATGGAGACTTCAGGGATGAGACGAGTGATTTCTCCTGGATCACGATTCACCAATACAGGTCCCCAGTGGGGTGGAAGTCCCCATAATATCCAGAACAGCAGTACCTTTGCAAGGGACTCCTCTCTCAACAACCAGTCTCCTAGACCTAAAGATCCAGTGCGCCTCAACAAGTTCCCTCTTGACCTTGACAACCTAGTCTTCAAGTCTCAAATTGAATCTCCGGGAGCACCTAAACCACCTCCAAGATTCCACACATTATCCAACAGTCCTATTGTCTCTGCAAGTCCCTCTGCATCAATCAGCAGCTTGGACAGCACCGAACTACCCCTGGCCCACAACAACAATAACAACATCATCGAAAAGAGAGAGCCCCTCACTCCTCCTGGAGCTATCCCAGTCCCCAATATCAGCGAATCTCCAGTGCTGCTTTCTCCAGCCCAGACTCTTCAGTTCAATGTAGTCTCTAAGCCTCAAGTGGTCCAGGTGGCCCCTGTCTCTCCTTCCCCATCAGGAGAGATGGAGATCAGCAATGACATAGATCAGGACGATATCCATGCAAAAGAAAGCGTGGGTTCCATATTACAGCGGATTGCCTCTTTCTCCAGAGTGGAGACTAAATTGCCTGTGTTTGATCCAAGTCTGGTCATCCCCCCAAGTAATGGCATCAAGAAAGACTCACCAACAATACAACACATGGAGCTCAAGAGATCTGAAGGTGAGATGTAATGTCCTTAATATTTCAGTTCAGGGCTTAATCGCTTATTATTAAAGTTGACTGGAAGAACTGGGTCAATGACCCTGGTGGTTATGCTACATGTCAGAAAAAGATTTTCTATCGGTTGTGCATTTAAAATGGGAGGTATGCCCTTTGCAAAGAATTTGATTAGTTAATTAAACAGAACTATATGGGTCTGAAGGCAGCACTTTATTTGAAGTGCTGCTGTCATCACAGCTGTCTTTCCGCAACTTACTGACATACTGTTGAGAAAAGGGTGATGGGAGAGAAGAAAAAAGACACAAAAAAGAGGAATCCCTGGCATATCAACAAATGGTGACAACAGTTCAGTGGAGTCTGTCATCACTGCCTACCCAGTAAAGTGATCCCTGGCAGCCAAAGCTAAGTCGAACGGTGCCAGAGGCTATGGAATCATACACTTATACAGTTAAATTTCTCAGGTGTGTCAATCTCTGCTACAATGATCTCAGCCCAATCCAGATACGCCTATGTTACTTACCATTGGGATTAGAGCAATCCAGACAGGGCTTGGAGTCTGGGCACCATAATTATGTTCTTATGTATGGCTTTACATTGCAATTTACATTTGACATTAGTTCAGAACTGTGGCTTAGCGTGTGTGTGTGTGTGTGTGTGTGTCTGTATATATATATATATATATATATATATATATATATATATGAAGAGTTCAGATGCAAAAGCCTCTAAATGCCATTTAAAATTTTCTTCTTGAATGATGATTTTTATCAAACTTGTATATTTAAGTTCAGTAATTTCACTTAAATAACAATTAATAGCTAATCTTCATTGCCATTTAAGTAAAATCACTGAACTTAAATATACAAGCTTGATAAAAACAACAATACATGTTGGGAAACCTGTGGGTTTGATTTCGTCTGACCAGAAATGAGTTGAG
Organism: Pimephales promelas; assembly: GCF_016745375.1. The sequence goes on from NW_024121321.1 coordinate 18,162,440, forward strand.
GATTCTTCATCTCCACATGTTGTATATTTGTCTCCGTCTGTTGTTTTTCCCGTCTTCATTTCCTGGGGTCATGTTGCAAAGAGGAGAGGGGTGCATTTCCTGACCCGAGAAAACGGAGAGCATTGAACTGGAGGAAATCGGTGGGCGCCTACAACTGTGTTTAGAGACAGATCCTACTTGTATAGCTTATTTAGCAGCACTAGTTGTGCATCTCACGAGTATGCTAACATCAGGGTGGGCGTCTTAACATCTGCACAGATACCAGGCAGCCAGCCCCCACGCTGAAACTTCTCTGAAACCTAAACATGACTTCATTTACTAAGTGATTTACAATTTCCAGTGTCAGTAAGTGTGGCAAAATGGGTGCCGGGCCAGGCTTGTACCTTAGGCTGAAAGGTGTTGTGTGCTGTTTGTCAGATGGTTGAGCTGTTAATGCTGTTTTATCAGGTTCTGATAAAACCAACTTCCCAAAGGTTTCAACAGTGAAAGTCTGGGATGTGGTTGCTGTTTATGTCATGCTATCTGCTTTAGGCAGTGTTTTTCAGTGGTTCTGTGGTGTCTTGTTTTCTTTTTTTCCCCTCAAAATATCTGAGCGCAGTGCGTACGGATGTAGCCCTTTCTTGAAGCCAATGGGAAATACCCGCCCATGTTTTCATCATGTTCCATGTGCATTATGACCTGTTTTACTTTTTTGAAATGAGGGTATATTTAGGCCTCACGTCATCCACCCATCATTGAGCTATATGCAGGCTCATTGCACTGTTTCCTGTGATAACAAGAAAAGAGATCATTCACTGTTGAGGCCAAACACATGACATGCTCCCAACTGCGTTTATAGCTGTTCTCCTGGGACAACAGGATTTGTCGGTTAATTTATCCTGTTAGCAAATATGCTAATGTTAATGCCATCAGCTATCAAATAGGGTTATCATTATGGCTTGAAGTACATTAAGATTTTTTTTTCTTTAATTATTATTATTCTTGTAACAAATCCATTGGAGGCGAGTTGCAGAACCCAAGTTATATTCCACTTTGGAAAATGTGTAGATGTCAGGTTTTCATTAAACCGAGAAAAATGGAATTTTGTTTTATTTATGATCACTGAGAAATGTTCTATTATTTAAAATAAAAAAAAAATAAAATAAAAAAAAAAAATTATTTTCAAGGTGAAAAGGATTCTTTTGCCTGGATCCACGCCGAAGAAAACGTCTAAATGTCACGTTTTTAATGCAGCAGCCTAATGAGTAAAATGTCTATTTTCTTGGGCGTCCCCCACCTCCTCGTTTAAGCAAAAGGTACGCTAAAACAACGTATTACATCGACGTTAAACCATGTTAACCGTGTTAACCATAACCTTTTAAATACTCGACCTAGTTCCGTTGCTTAGCAACGGGAAGAAACTCCTGTAACTTCAGTGCCCAACCAGTATCACGACAAGACGTGAAATAATCATGTTGGTCCACTTTGGAAAACGTGTAGATGTCACGGTTTAGTTTAAACTCAAACCCATAAATAGGGCTATACTGCCCTCTTGTGTCAAATTATATTTCTATATTTATTTTTCCAACAAATAAAACCAAACCGTCAATAAAAATTCATTCAATACACCTTTGAACTCAACAGACTCAGTGGCTCAATTGATAAAGCGTTGGGTTTTAATCAAGAAGATCTGAGTTTAAATCCCATTCTTGCTTACGTTCAATTGTTGTGATTATATTAAACAAAGTGGCCAAAACAACATTTCTTCAACCCGGTATCACGACAAGATGTGAAATAATGTTTGTCCACTTTTGAAAACGTGTAGATGTCACGGTTTAAACCCCCTCAAACGTGAAACTTACACTTAAACTGAAACTTACCATCACGACATATTGGTTTTCATTAAACCGAGAAAAATGGAATTTTGTTTTATTGACGATCACTGAGAAATGGTCTATTATTTAAAATGCAAAAAACATTTATTATTTTCAAGGTGAAAAGGATTCATTTGCCTCGATCCACGCCGAAGCAGCCTAAATAGTCCACTTTGGAAAACGTGTAGATGTCACGGTTTAACCCCCTCAAACGTGAAACACGTTTGCGTTAACACGCTCCAGTGGAGAGATATCCAGATGGTATTCGCCTCTGCCATAACGTCCTATCGGTTTTCATTAAACCGAGAAAAATGGAATTTTGTTTTATTTACGATCACTGAGAAATGTTCTATTATTTAAAATGCAAAAAAAACATTTATTATTGTCAAGGTGAAAAGGATTCATTTACCTGGATCCACGCCGAAGAAAACGTCTAAATGTCATGTTTTTAATGAAGCAGCCTAATGAGTAAAATGTCTATTTTTCCTATATGGCGTCCCCCAGCTCCTCGTTTAAGCAAAAGGTACGCTAAAACAACGTATTACATCGACGTTAAACCACGTTAACCGTGTTAACCATAACCTTTTAAATACTCGACCTAGTTCCGCTAGCAACGGGAAGAAACTCCTGTAACTTCAGTGCCAAACCCGTATCACGACAAGACGTGTCTACAATATGCTACAAACTACATTATCATCATGGGATAGTGAAGTGTTTGTCTGACGCATACTTAGTAAGGTAGTAAGTCTAATTGTATGCTAGTGTGTTTCTGTGTTATTCCAACTTCATATACCAATCTTGTTTTTATTTGTGGAATACCGATGGTTCTTAATAATTGCTTAAGGGTGATATAATTTCTGCATCCAAAATAATGACAAGTTTTAACAATCATTCCTCCCATCTTCCATTGGCCTAACCAAACTGATAGCCCCACCCCCAAACTCACATCATTGCTTGTTCCTGTCCTAGGCTGGTTGGAATTATTAAACTAACTGAGAAATGCTTTGATAGAACAGCACCAAACAGAATTGCAAAAATAATGAAAGGGTTTTATGACTATTCCTGCCCTCTCTATTGGCCGACCAAACAGATAGCCCTGCCCGCAAACTCACATCATTGGTTGAGACAGTGTTAATATGCTGGGCTGGTCTGAATTCCCGAACAAACAGAGCAATGTGTTGATAGCAGCTTAGAGCCACTGTTTTTTACACTTTTTTTTTTTGGCATGTTGCTTACTTATTATACATAACGCTGGAATATAAATAAAGCATTTCAGCAGTAAAAAAATACACACTGTTGCTTTCAAATAAAAATAAAAATTTGTTGCTGTTTTTGTAGACTACTTATGACTGAAAATAATTTGAGCAGTTCTACTCTACTTGTTAATCTTGTTCCTTGCATTTATTGAAGTCTTACACTAATATAGACATATAGAGAGTCTTGTAAAATCATCCATCATGTTATAACTGGCTGTAAAACTGAAAAATGTTCTGCTGATGCATGTTACCTACTCAAATGATTATTTTGCTATCACTCCCTCCTGCGCTAAGAGAAAAAAAAATATCACAAAAACAGCCAAAGGGCCATCCTCTAACAGAGAGAGAATGAAATCATCTTTGAAGCTGCTCATAAATACAGCAAGACCTCCTGAACAGACAATAGAGTCTCTCCTAAAACTGCCTCAGCTACTTATGTGGTAAAATAAAGCATGTCTGCTGATGTGCTGATGAGTTGCGTTTCTTTTCATTACAATGACCTTAGAAGTTCCTCACGTATCCGGAGTGTAAAAATTCCATTAACCTTGCTATTTCTTCATTTCAGTCAAAGTGCTGCTTTCTGCATTTTACAGCATTGAAATCCAGTCAAAATGAAAAAGATTTGTTTCCATATAAGTCTCTCTCTTCTTTCTCCCCCCATTTCCCAGGTCTTGGCTTCATGTCTCCACTTGTCTGATGAAGGCTGAAAGCTCTTTGGTCGCTTTTACAGCACAATTTATTCTGGATCTAATGACAATGATTTACGGAATAAATTCTTCCCAAGCAGATGTTTAAGGCCCTCCCATTATCCCCTCCAGCTTAGAGAAAGAACAAGAGAATGCTTGGCTTTATAGAAGTTTAGTGCTTTTCTGTGAGTTAAACAGTGTGGTTACAATATCAATTTCTGTGTTTCTGAATAGACATGAAGTTCAGAGAGCAGAAGTGACATATTGTTCAGTCAATAGAGTGCACGTTCATTTTTAAGAATCTAGGAAATAATTACTTTATAGTGTAATTGTAGATTTGAAAATCATGCTTTCCCCCGTTATGGTTGAATCACAGAAGCTACCAGTTACTTTTGCCAAGAGATTTGTATTCAGCCATTATTATTCAGATAAACATTTCTTTCCTTGTAAAGAATATGTACGCACATTTGATTTATCCTTATCAGTGGAATATGTTACATTCTCCCAGCTCCCCTCCCTATCTGACACATGATCCTCCAACACTATCTCACGACCAATTCGTACGAATTTGACGCATGATTAAAAAGTGTCTAATTCGTACTAATTCGTACGACCTCACTCGTACTAATTCCTACGATTTGTCTAAACCCACTTGATGGTTAGGTTTAGGGGCGGGGTCAGGGGTAGGTCATTCGTACGAATTCATACGAATTGGCCAATTCGTACAATATGTACGATTTAGCAAAATCGTATTAATTCGTACGAGTGAGGTCGTATGAATTGTTACGAATTAGCCACTTTTTAATCATTCGTCGAATTCATACGATTTGTTCGTGAGATCGGGTTGGATCCTCACACATGCTATCTAGTGCCTTCAAACACATGCATTTACAAACTCCATAAGATAATACAGCTGATTATGAATATTAATAAAGAGTAATAATACAGATACATAATATTAAATAATGAAATTATATTAGTCTTCGCTAGCTTCTTTTTTTTAAATTTCTTTTTTAAAGGCTGTTTATGGTCAATGCTTAGTGCCATTTTCAGCCATATCACAGCTTATTTTTGTATTGGGAAGGAAATGTGTTTCCTTAGCAGATAAGACAACATTAACAAGCTGCAGTATTCTTATCTTAGAACCATTGAGGTGGGTCAGTGATGGGATTGACTTGCCTGTTTACCAAAACCTTGTGCTTTTCTCTGAGAAATATTTGGATGTCTTCTCCGTTTAGCATAAATTAGCTTGCTGTCATTGATGATTTATTACCCTTGCGCGCTGTCTGAGGCATTGGAGAGATGAACACTGTTTATGGGTTTAACTGGCAGTGTGTGTGTGTTGCTATCAATAACAACCCAGTATGTAGTCAAGAGGAGCGTTTACAAATTACCATAGAAACCAGCAGACGCTATAATGTTTCCTTCACATGTAAAGGTATTTCAGTTAAACTCGATGGACCTCTGGGTCATATTTGACCTCATCTAATCCTTTTAGCAAGTAAAGTCAATGATGATAACTGAAGGACAAGATTTTATATCTAATGTTTGGCCTCACATTCATCAGCTACTGTTGGAAAAATGATAAAGATTAAGGAAAATCCACATTTTAGGGTGAAATTGGTTGAGATATCAGGTCTTCATGTTTAAGGCAGGAAGATTAAACTCTGCCATGATCAACATTCGTTACAGAATAAGCGAGGAGTATCTGCAATTGAATCTACTAGCAGATAATTCTGCATAAAGCTCTAGAGATTTCACATGGACGTCTTTTAAAATATTCTAAAGACCCCCTGCCCCCTTGCAAGGGTGCTTATGAAATATTTTGGCTAATTAATGATTTGAGATGCTTTATGCTTTACTATACAATTAATTGTATAATTCTTTCAGTTCTAGGAAAGCAACAATAGTCCAATTCTGGCTGATATCTATAGACTGATAATTGTCTTCATGTTAGTCAATTTTTCTTAATTAAAAATAAAAAGCTAAAAAAAACAATGATTTTAATTTTGAAGTTAATTTAGGCATCACAACATTATGAAAAATCAATATTCATGTTAAGATTTGCTAAAGGTTACATTTACCACTGTTATTAAATGATTAGCGTTTTTAAAGATTAGTTTTAACGGTGAAGTATGTATGATTTTTTTTTAATGTTAATAAACATTCGCTTCGGTTGATTGTTCATTGAATACTTTTCTATGCCAGGGGTTTATCTCCTAAAAAAAAAAACCCTTTCACCATCTGAACCCAAAACTCTGCTCCTCGCTGTCCCGCAAAGTTTATTTCCAACCTGATCCAGTTCTTCTGACCTGTGATTAATGAATCCTGTGATCCTGAAGAGCTTGATTAGCTTGTTCAGGTCTGTTTTATTAGGGTTGTGCAAGGCAGTGGGTCACCAAGAGCATGGTTGATTGAGAACATTGAGAGCAGTCCGCTAAGATCTTAATAGTATTTTTTTTTAAAGAAATCAATACTTTTATTTATCAAGGATGCATTAAATTAAAAATGACAGTAAAGACATTTTATGCTAGTGCATTTTATAACTGCTTTTTTGTCAAAATTATTGAATCTGATTGATATTTAGATAAAAATAAATGACATCATGGTGACCCACAGGCTTGCCCTCCATTCTTAGTTTAGAGTTAGCTTGAAAGTGTTGATGTGAATGAGTTCAGATCAGCAGCCCAGGGGATTTCATAACTGATACTAGAAATGAGGATGTTTGGGAAGGAAAATAGGTAATTTAATAGGATTAATTCATTCTTGGTGGAAAAATATTCCCACCCCGAGGGTAGTATGCACACATCATGAGTTCAGATGTTCAGTTGTGTTGACGGTCTGTGCAGGTATCTAGCCTTGTTGAGTTCAACACAATATACCGATAACAACACAGGACAGGTTTTATTAACCTGATATTGTGGAGGCAAAAGGTTCTCTGGGAGTTTTTTCTTTCTTTTTGTTACACTTTAGACTGGGGGATCTTTGTTAAATCTGGCCTGCTTCCTAAACAAATAATGCCACAAGTGCTTAAGAGTGACATTAGTTATGCTGACATTGTAGTCCAGCTGTATAGAATTGTGGTTTCAGTATTCATGAATAATTTGAATGAGGTCTCAGTGGAGCAGAAATAAACATGTTTCATGTAGTTTATGTGGATAATCCAGTTTTTGTGCCAAAGTTTGTCTTTTCACTAACAAGTAAACTTTCTTTTTGACAGTGTGATCCAGCGCAGCTGGTAACCTGATATCTGTTTGCATATGATATGATATATATTGCCCATTAATAACGAGTTGTAAATTGTCTCGAACAGCCAATCTGCTAATGGGCTGTGCACATAGCTCATTCCAAACATGTGACGGGGAGTGAGCACATCATTCAGGTCTTTGGATAGATTTGCTGATTTAGAAAGTGCCAGCAGTAATACATGGCAGCTGGTTTGGGGCGTTTTCGATCTGTTTTTTTTTTTTTTCCTCTGGTGAACAGGCACTGTGATGGGGTGTGAGGAGAGGGGCTCAGCTTGGAGTTTACGATTTAGCACGAGGGAAAAAAAACCTGTGATTTGACTTCTGAGATTTCTTAGGTCTTTTTTACAGACAAAGATATAATTGGTCAAGGAATATTAACAATCTGACAGCACGTGTCCAATGTATTTTCCTGGGATACATACATAAATTGTTTTAAAAAGATTATAAGAGCACACCTCGGTAGTGTTGCGTAAGACTGTTAACACTTTCCTCTCCAGCATTTTTTTTAAGCTGCCAGCCACCACCAGCATGTTTTATCATTCTCACAAAACTTTCATGGCCCTCAGAATAATTTTGATTAATAAATATCTGAGTATGCAAAATAAAAAAAGAAGAACATAACCTCTGCTTTAATGCATTCTATTTATTCTAGCCTCACACATTCTTTTTTTTTTTTTATAAACACTTGAATGTGGGTAAGTTTATTTAAAAAGACAACATTTTAACAAAAAAGCAGAGTAATCCCTTCTGTATATCAGTGAAAACATGGAATGCCAGAAATTCCCATCAAAGGCAGGGAAGCGTTGTGTCATAAACACAAATTACTTCAATATTCTGGCAATGGCAGGGTAAGAGTTAAGTTGGCATTATGCAGAAGTTCTAGGGCTAGTCTTTTCTTCCCTGTTGTGAAGTATATCTAAGTGAAACGGCTTCTGGAATGATGAAAAAGATCTAGAGCAGGATTTGATTGGATGAAATTAGGTGTTGCTTACTAATTGGCATCAGATCTGAATGCAATGCCAGTTTACAGTCAGTTGTGGAGGAGATTATTGGCCAAGATGCACGTTAGAAGAGAGTCAACACCATTTCGAGGAAGAGGGAGTTATTTTGTATTATTATTATTATTATTAAGATTTTTGATTAAAGGGCATATGCATTTTAATTTTTACTTGAACCCATGGAAACTATGTTTAAACCATGTTTTTAAACAAGGATTTTTAAAGCATGTTAAACACATTTTTTTAGAAACCATATCCAAAGCATGAATTTCAAATATTTTAAAACATTTTTAAGTTACACTTCAAGTTTTCAAAAAAAAATAACATTCTGTCATCATTTACTTGTCTTTATGTCAATCCAAACCTGTACATTTGTCTTTCTTCTTTGCAACACAAAAGAATATATTTTGAAAAAGAATTATCCGTTTAATACAATTGCATTTCCTTTTTTTTAAATGTTCAGACCATCATTTCACATAATTTCACATGGTCAAATGGTTTCGAATGACATGAGGGTGAGTAAATGATGGCTTGTTATTTATTTTTGGGTGAAGTGTCCCTTTTATGGCACTTTTCCATTACCAGTACTAGCTCGACTCGACTCGGCTTGCTTTTCGTTCCGTTTTCCATTGCAGACATTACCGCCACAAATAGTACCTGGTCAACAAAGTGACGCCTTTCTTTCCTTGTTGCCCCATCTTTGGCAACCAAACAAAGGAACGTTTGTACCTCCTCGTTTGACCATGGCGTATTCTTTTGAGTTGCCACAATAATAGTAGTAAGTTTAGTAACTATCTCTGGCCAAATTATTTAAAAATGGTGGGGATATTCTGGATACTCCTTGTGGTGCGTAAAATGATGATGCAGTGAATGGTGACGATTCTCTCTGACCAATCAGCAGTCGGCATTGTTTTCACGTCACATTTTAGTGCCTTAGCTCGCTCAGGACCTTGCCGAGGATGATACTAAAAAGTACCCGAAAGCAGGTACAGGTACAACTTTTACACAGTGGAAAACCAAACAAAGGCGAGCCGAGGCGAGGCGAGCTGGTACTCTGTAGTGGAAAAGCGCCATTAGACAAGCCAATGTACTATTTCATTGGGCCAGATTTACTTACAGCTTGCATCAGAACAAACCCTCTTTTGGTGTTAAAAAGCTACTATCAAGATTTTCTAAAGACTGAAAAGGCGTGGACACGCGGCCGACCTTATTGCATATGCATTTCTAGGAGATTCCCATTATTTACCACCCAAAAAAAGTAAGTCTTAAACCTGACTCTAACTGGTAGATTGCGTTATGGAAATGATCAGGCTGTCTTTGTTCTTTAATTTATACTTGTCAGCAAATCACGATCAGAACTTTCCACTCCCATCTGCATTTTTTTTTTTTTTTTTAGAATTGCGCTATCACGCTAATTTGCCCTGTTGTGTAAATCTGGCCCATAATGCCTAAATATGGACCTCAGTATGTTAGAGCAGAATCTTAAAAAAAAAATCTTACTGTGATAAAATATTTTCTCAATATATTCATTTTTTTAGAATAATGGAATTTTTTAATCAAGGTGTCAGTTCAAAGGTTCATTGAATCAGTCTGTCATCAGAAGTGCAACTTAATCCCCTTATTTGTTAGACCAAGGTTTTGTTCCATTCCAAACATTTCTCTGATCATCCAAGTCTGAACATCATCAGAACGCACTTAATTCGCCAAGTGTGCATAAGCACACAAGGAATTTGGTTTGGTTTCTGGTATGGTTCGGTTTTCAAGGAGCTGTTGCTCCGCAGGGTGACAGTTCTGAGATGCAGTACCTCCAGAGGTTTGAAAAGGGGCTGTTTGAAACTGACACGAGTCGAAATAGGACTTTGCTGTCGGTCATGATGGGTCTCAAGGATATAATCACAGACCAGTGACTATAATCAGAGTGTGGCTTGAGTGTCTCCTTCTTTTACAGTAACCGCTCCACCGCGTCATAACATGTCGCACCTTCATTCTACAGACGTTAATCACTGGTCCTCGCTCGTGCCTTCGATAATGTACTGTTTGTTATGCCTGGTGAAGCCTTCTATATTTAATCTGTGAACTATGTGCTCTAGGAGGAACTGATCTCACAGTCGCAAAGACGTTGTTATGCAGGGAGTCCATTGTTTTGACAGCTTCTCTGCCCACATTAGGCCGACTTTGATCTGAAAAGGCCATTCGCATGTGCTATTGATTGATCTTTCTCTCGGGCCTGAGTTTCCATTTCTCTTACAGAGCTGTGGGAAATAGATGGGTCAAACAACAGACCTGCAGGTACTCCAATTTCAAGAGAGAGAAAAATCTCACTCTTTATTCATTTTGAATCCCAAACCCCACTTTTATACCAAAGGACCTCAGATTGGAGCTTTCAACGGGGGGGCTTTTGCTTGATGGCTGGCTGCGTTTTTTTTTTTTTTTTTTTTCATCATTTCCATACCCTTTGTGAATAAGGTTATTTTGACAGTTGCAAAAAAGAAAGTCAGGTTTTGAGTTGATAGATGAAGTCGAGAGCCAATTATTTTTCTTAGCGGAAAAGTCTAAACAAATGGCAGTCATAGACCGAAGGTTAGACTCTGAGAGCAGACTGTTTATTCTCCTGATCTAAAATGAAAGGCTTTTTTTTAAGCTGTTATCTTTTAAGCTGTTTGACATTCTCTCTGGGTTTGTATCAGCCTTCAAGGCACCATATCTTAATAAACAGGAAACGGTAAACTCTGAAGTGCTGTTTCTCACTAATTCTTTACAGTGACTCATGGGTAATGAGGGGTGTTATGTGCCCTTTTTGACAGTTGCAACCATGAGTCTCTCCCCTAAATATATGTCCCGATGTGAAAAAAAACCAGCTCTATACATTATAACATCACATTGCCTGAAGAATGAACTGATAATGATAGTTCTTAAAAAGAAAAGATGGGAAAGAGACACTCACTTATAAAATCCTTGGAGGCAAATTTACTAAATGGTTGTGGCACTTTTGCATGCTGTATTCTTATACGAGAGCCACCTGACGTGTTCTACCGTGTTTCATCACCATCTAATGGCCTGGCATAGGAATAAAGGGTTTTTTGTCGTTTTTGTGGATCCATGTGAGGATCGTTTTGACAATGATGTCGCTGTACACGGCGAAAAACTTCTCAGTTTTAAAAATACCGTTGTCGTGTAAATGTACCCTTTGAGAATAAAAATGTATCCACCTCAAGGGAGCTTTTACATATTTTTTATTTGCATCTTGGTGTTTAAATTTGTTTAAAAAATTTAAATTAAATTTAAATTAAATTGGTCAGTGATTTCTGAAAATTGTTTAAAAGAAGTCTCTTATACTAAAAAAATACAGTTTAAAAAATACAGTAAAGAGTCTAATATTGTTGAATATTATTAAAATTTAAACTAAGCGTTTTCTATTTTAATATTTAATTTATCAATTCATTATACGTGTCTTTACTGTCATTTTTGACCAACTTAATAGGCATCCTTGAATAAAAGTATTAATTTCTTTAAAGAAAAATCTTACTGACCACTAAACTTTTGAACAATAGTGTACATTCTCAATCACTGTTTTGCGATTATATCTAAATCAGCAGAAAATGCTTGTCCTCATTCACAAATCTTTCACTGTTACTGGACTTGGATGATTTCTTTAGTGAATACAAACATATGAACATAAATATCCTTTACATGCATGTAACATAAATGTAAATATATATAAAGTCACTATCACCAATATTTGTGAATTTCCCCTTTTCAGTGAGTGAATGAGTGGGAATTTTCCATGAATTCAAGCTGTTATATCACATTACAGGAAAGCTTTAACACATACTTCACCAGTTTGCACATAGCTCCAGCTGTCTCAAAACACACAATCTTATTGTGCAAATTGAACTGGGGGCAACATAAATTTGAAGTCACATCACAGAGGAGGTTTTATATGCCTTTTGTGGTAAACAACCGTCTCTTTGTCCAAATGGCCCTCTGTTTGTTTGAAGCTGATACTTCTTCCCCAGCACCTGATATGTCTGTAAGTGCCAGATGATAATGCTAATATTTGGAATCTGTAGACGGACAGTACTGTCATTCATAACCAGCTACCACAGTTCATGGATAAACATAGAGAGTTTCTCATCATATCCGTGGTCTAGAAGGGCAGGGAAGCTCCCAAACTAATCTTATTAACTCCAAGCATCTGTTTTCCTCTCTTTGAAAGGAAGATAGTGTCTATGGGAGGAGAGCAGCATCAGCTGTGCATAATGGGAGGTTGCTTGTTTTTGTGTTTATCCTTTCCGACAGGACGGGGAACTACTCGCGAGGAAGGAAATGCCAGATCCGTGTGCTGAACTAAACTTGTGTATTTCCCTCTTTTGAAAGCCATAATAAACTCAACCAAGTGTGTAAACATGAAAGATAAGCCCTTGCAAGATATACTTATGCTTGCCTTTGAAATCCATCCAGCCACCATAAAAAGCTAAATGTGTGCCAACTTTGGCCTGCGTTCCTCCGCCTGCGACAGTGAGGCTTACAAACAGCCTGTAGTCTAAAACTGACAGAGCAACCCACTAACCCACTGCTGGCATCTGCATTCCTCAGGCCTGTCCGCTGAATGAACTGATAAGCTCCTCAATAAACTTCAATGATTAATCTTTCAAACCGTGCCACATAATGCATTTTTTTCTCGGATTTATATTTGTGGCTGTGTCGCGCTGTCCCTAGGAATGGGAATCAATCAGGAGCCATTCCGATTCTGATTCCTCTTGGTGATTCTGATTCTGGTTAAGAAATATTTGGAAAACAGAAATAAAAAAAATTCAATAAATTAACTGTAAAACATTGTTTTTTAATTATATAAAATCCCACTGACAGTCAGGAACTAAACATGAATATTAACAGCCTTAAAGGGATACTCCACTTTTTTTGGAAATAGGCTCATTTTACAACTCCCCCAGAGTTAAACAGCTGTGCTTTACCGTTTTCAAATCGATTCAGCCGATTTTCTGATATTTAGAAGAATATCAGTGACCAAACATTTTCTGGTCTCATTGACTTCCATAGTATATATATTTTTTTCCTACTATGGAAGTCAATGAGACCAGAAACTGTCTGGTTACTGATATTCTTCTAAATATCAGAAAATCGTCTGAATGGATTCGAAAACGGTAAAACTCAACTGTTTAACTCTGGGGGAGTTGTAAAATGATCCTATTTCCAAAAAAAGTGGAGTGTCCCTTTAAGAAGATCCAACGCTATCTCACGACCAATTCGTACGAATTCGTACGAGTGATTAAAAAGCGTCTATTTCGTACTAATTCATAAGACCTCACTTGTACGAATTCGTAAGATTTGTCTAAACCCACGTGATTAGGGGCGGGGTCAGGGGTAGGTCATTCGTACGAATTCATATGAATTGACCAATCCGCAAAATATTTTCCGATTTAGCAAAAATCATACTAATTTGTACGAGTGAGAATTGTTACGAATTAGCCACCTCATAAAATTCGTACGAATTCCCGTGAGATAGGGTTGGAACATTATAACATAGTATTATTTATTGGGAATAGGAATTCAAACAGTATGTTTATAATTCCTTCAAAAGAACTGGCCTATAAGAATCATTTGCTCAAGATTAAGAGTTTGCTCTTTGTTGCTGTGTTTGTGATTCACTAAAAAGAACTGGCTCATAAGATCCATTAATCAAGAATCTGACTTTACTGGTCATGCTGTATTGTGTTTCACTAAAAAGAGCAGCTTATAAAAATAATTAGCCCGGGATTCAGATTTCACTGGTTGTTCTGTACAGTATGTCTTTGATTTACTAAAAATAACAGTTTTGAGTCATTTAATCGAGAATCGAGTGTCACTAGTCACTCTGCATGTTTCATGCTGAATAGCAATGCAGGGGGTAAAAAAAAAATGAGGTAAAGTATGTTAATAGAACAAAATGTCAGGAAAATTAGCTTGGATCCCAAACCTATCTGTCCCTCACCTCATGTGTAGCCCAACTTTCAAAATCAATTCGAAAAGTAAATGTCACAAGCTGTGTTTGCCACCTCCAATAAGAATCATTCACACCCGTGTGATCATTCCTGACCCTGGACCAGAAGAGCTCCAATCATCTAAGACGGCTTTATTGAAAGAGACTGAACCCGACGTGCTAAACGTGTTTTGTGGGTGTAAATGATTTCTAATTAGATGAGCACTCAATTACAGCGATTGCTCTCTCCGAGTAAGTTAAGCAATTGATGAGGCTAACACTCATTTCACAGGGAGATTAATTGAGGCTACGTGGAGTCTTCACCCTTCTGTCTGGAGATAAGGACCACAGACACCCTGCTGAAGCCAGGAGGACATGGAATAATGGAGGTTGGGCACCACAAAGAAAGAGGTTCCTTGAGTCTTTTGGGCCTAGGGTTGTTTGATAAGATATGAATGGAGCCCTTGTTGATGATTGGGTGTTGTTGTCCTCTGTTCTTTGGACAGAATGTGATGAGAGTGTAGAGGATATCTTTACTGAGAAAGGGAGTGATAGACACAGAGCATCTGGTGGTGAGATCCGGTTATTGTTAGAGCAAAAGGAAAGCCTCAGCTTCACAGGGCCTTGACTAGTTACTTTCCACAGCCAGCAGAATGGAAACGGAATAAGGATGAGGCTGTTTTGAGCTCTTCAGGGGGACAAATCGACTCGGAGCAGGAAACAGTTACAATGGGATTGATGGCCTCGGATGTATTATAAATGTCAGTCATTCTTAGGATAATCACACACTCATTATAATTATTGTTTTTTAAGTGTTAAAAAAATATCAGAATAAACGTTTGGCCTGCTCTTTTACTGGCAGGAAGAGAAGTTACTGAATTGCAATTTAATAAAAGTTAAACAGTCCATTCAGAATGCATTGTGGGAAATTAAGTTTGGTTCTACCCTATCTAGCCTACCCACAATACTGTTCAGAAGTTTGGGGTCAGTAAAATTGAATATGATTTTATTAAGAATCGAAAACTTAATGCCTTAATTTATCTTGACAGTTACATCAAATTTAGTTTAATATCTTTCCTTTGTAATTGTTTAAAAGCAAATTTAAATTTAATGGAATGAAAGAATGACACGCATCCCTTCCACCACTCTGACTACAGCAAAGCACCATCTTACACAAACATGGTGGGTGTGAGACCTGTAACTTATTTATGGTGACCACCCGTCCCGCTTTGTGTTGTACCGCACAGCATTTTCACCCCTTGTCCCGCACGTCGCATATTGAGGAAATGTCCCACATTTTCAACAGTCTATTGGTTTTTAATTATCATGTTAAGAAAACGTCTATGCGTTCTTTGCCTTTTTAAGAAGGTATTTTACTTATTATTTTTGCAGCATAGATTTTCACCTATACAGCGCTTTGTCATAAGTAGCCTATAAATACAACAGCCGTGTTTCAAGGTCACTAGTAGGTTGTGATGGCTGTCAATCAAATGTGGACCGGTGATTTGTTCCATGTGTTTCCTGTAGGAGAACAAATGGATAATTCGGTAAATTAAAATTTTAATTTAACGGAATTTATCGGTTGTTGTTTAACCTGTTGCCTGCTGTGGTTGTTTTACTTCACATCCTTTCTAAAAATATGAAAATTTTTGGTTTTGGTTTTTAATATATTCTTAATATATAAGTCTGTCTATCTAATTTCATTTTATTTGTTAATTGTTTTTTGTTTTGTTATATTTTTGTTGGACTTGGTAAGAACTGTTTCTAAAATGGTGTGCATGATACCTGCTGCCTTTGGGCTTAGTGATGTTGAATTTAAATGACATAAAATAAAAATAAAAATTCTGGAAGGGACTAAAGAATAAAGCATTTTTTTAAGCTGAAAGGCAGAATACAAATCTTTTTTATTAAGTTAGATAAACATTATATAACAGTTTCAGGGTATGTTTCAGTGTTGGCAACATGTCCCACATTGTCCCACACAAACTTATAATTGTCCCACATTTGGTTTGTTTGATGGTGGTCACCCTAAGCTGATTACATGCTAATAAAAGCATCCCATTGCTGAGATCCTTAGAAAGTATTGTATCTGTGTGTCAATGTGGAAGACAACTGCCCAGTTTTGGATGATACATGAATATGTTCCTCTTAGAGCCGGAAAACCTTCACTCTTTGCGGGGTTTTGCAGCAATGTCATAGAAGAACCATTTTGGGTTTTTTTCAAATAACCTTTTGATGAAAGGTGAACCATTTTTTAGTGAAAAGAATATTTCAATAATCTTAAGAACCTTTTGTGCTGTGAAAAGATTCCATGGAGCTTAAAGGGTCACTCCACCTCTGGAAAGATGAATGTGTATTTAACATGGGTAATTTAAGTAGAAGAAATTATTTTTGAATTTGGAGCTTTCTAGACTGAGAAAAGCCAGAAAATGTATTTTTGGCTTTTGTGGATGAAAGACAACAAATCCCAGAATGCACTTGCTTCGCTGCCCAAGGAGGCCACGCCTACCGGTAACCGCACAGTAGGTAAACAACTGGCTATTAGTGAGTCTCCGTGGTGAGTGAGTTTCGAGATCGCCCAAAATGTCCGGGATTCGGCTTTCCGTTCAACAGTCGGCATTCATCATGTTTACTGTGGCGAGCAGGACGAGTGAGGGCCGTGTGGAGAATGATGTAAGGCCGGTGGCGTGATTAAGTTTACCGATGAGCGACACCTGTGAGACGTAAGTTATCGGTCTCGTATCTCTCACGGAAGAGCGAGCATTTTCTTTGCAATGATAAAAAACGCACATGCATCAACCGATCACTTTTTTTTAGCGTTCATGTAAACACTAAATTCAGATTCACCAATCAGAATGAATTCAGTTAGATTGAAACTAAAGCTGTACATGTAAACAATTAATGGCGACTGCAGAAAGCAAAAGTGAATCCCGGACATCGACGGCCGGACATGTCCGGGAAAAAAAGAGGATGGTAACCACTAAAGTTACTACTCAGCTTTCTCCACAGAACAAGAGCCTGCTAGCTTAGCTTCCAAAAAAGATGGCTGACACTATGTGTAATCCCAATCCTCCATAATGAATCCATCTGCATATTCAGTACCTTCGTCCATATTTTCAAAAAGTTTCTCCCGGTGAAATCAAACGCACTGGCACTGATCTGTGATAGGTCTGTTAGCGCATTAAGTCCAACCCCCCTATGGGCGGGTTTGAAAGGTTGGGATCTAGAGCTTGTAGTCTTGAAATCCCCCCCTCTTACATTTACTCTAACAATGACGTAAAATGACGATTTTTGCGTCATTGTAGTAAGTGAAAAAGGTAAATAGCAGATTTCTCTCGTCTCAGGAGAAAATGAGAGAGAGTGTTGCGCGACCATTCAATAGTATAACTGGGTTTAACAATGGAAAGCTTAATGCAAATGGGTGGAGTGTCTCTTTAAAGGTTCTTTTTGGAATCATAGATGCATAGATAAATTATGAACCTTCATTTTTTTTAAAGGGTAGAGAAGCTAAAAAAAGTCTAAAGGGAATTTCTGGTTGTCTTGTTGACTCAGTGTTGTAGTGTGCAGCTGTGATGGAGTAATCAGCCGTGTGCAACAGACATGTTATTAGAAGCAGCGTTTGGGTAAGATATTTCTGCAGGATACCTGATACGGTGTCTGATCTGGAAGCAGTAGTCTGTGTAAAGGCCAGAACCATCAGTATTCTCACAGTACGGTGTAGCGCCTGTAGGCATGGCAATTTGTCTCCACTCCACCAACAAACAAACCCAGGGGAAACGGTGCAAGGCTGGACTTGTAATAGTGGCAAGGCTGATAGAAAAGACCCATAGTTATGGCTTGTGTAAAGACAGCGGCTTTATGTGATGACTTTTCTAGCCGACCTGGAAGGCAAGGCAAGCGTTTGTGCTCAAACATGCATTAACATACATGAACTCCCCCTTTCCGCCACACACACACACACACAGGCATACATACAGACTTTTTACACTTTTGACGCTTATATGTTCGCTTTGGGAACATGATGCTGCCTGCTCATCGCATTTCCCTGGTCCTTCCAATCAGTTGCGTAAAGCACAGGAAATATAGGTCAGGCAGCAGATGTGCTCTCGACTACAGGACAAATCACCCCCTCTTTTCAACGTGTCAGGATCAAACGGCATAGCGGGCAGGGGGGGGGGGGGGGTTGTACGTGTTTGTAGAAATGTTTGTGAATGAGCTTAGATGTATATGTTTGGAGATTTGTATGTGTGTATATATTTATACACACTATATTGACAAAAGTTTTGGGACATGTGCCTTTACATGCACATGAAATTTAATGACATCCCATAGTCCGTAGAGTTTAATATGGAGTTGGCCCACCCTTTGCAGCTAGAACTGCTTCAACTCTTCTGGGAAGGCTTTCGAGGGTTTAGGAGTATGTTTATGTGAATTTTTGACCATTCTTCTAGAAGCACATTTGTGAGATCAGGCAGTGATGTTTGATGAAAAGGCCTGGCTCGCAGTCTCTGCTTTAATTCATCCCAAAGGTGTTCTATCGGGTTCGGGTTGAGGACTTAATCGCACAGGTGGCAACCTATCACGATACCACACTTGAATTCACTGAACTCCTGAGAGTGAGAAATATATATCATATAAGGGTCAGTGACTTTTTTGGAAAAAAATGTCTTGAAATGTAATCTTTGTGTCCATATTGGTTTTGAATACATTTGAATGGTATTTTTAAAAATTTCTACAAACTCTAAAAATGTCAGGTTGAATACCCTTCATGTAAAAATTAATGAAATATTTTCCTTGCATCTGAAAAAATAATTATTATCTTCAAAAATGTATTTCAAAGTAATATATATATATATATATATATATATATATATATATATATCGAGTCATGCACAGCAAATTATGGTCTTTATTATACACTATTGTATAACATTTGAGGTCGTAAGATTTTAGAAATGTTTTTGAAAGCTCTTAAAGTGACCAATGTATTTGATTAACAATGCAATTTCTATTTGAATATATTTTTAAATGTAATTTTTTCATGTGATGGAAAATTTTCAGTATCATAACTAGTTATAGAATTAATGTTCTATAACATTAAAATAGAAATCTTTTGTTACAAAACAAATGTCTCTCCTGTCACTTTTGATCAATTTAAATGTGATCATGCTGAATATAAGTATTAATTTATCTTCCCCCAGAAAAAAAAACAAATCTTACTTGACCCCAAACTTCTGTTTCTTAATATTTTCCAAACATTTTAGCTTTTCATTGAGACCTATGCCCCACATATATATATATATATATATATATATATATATATATATATATATATATATGAAGAGTTCAGATGCAAAAGCCTCTAAATGCCATTTGAAATTTTCTTCTTTAATGATGATTTTTGTCAAACTTGTATATTTAAGTTCAGTAATTTCACTTAAATAACAATTAATAGGTAATTATCATTGCCATTTAAGTGAAATCACTGAACTTAAATATACAAGCTTGATAAAAATCATCATTAAAGAAGAAATTTAGAGGCTTTTGCATCTGAACTCTTCATATATATATATATATATATATATATATATATATATATATATATATATATATATAATTTGATTATATCCTGAACATAAAAAGTGAGCATCTTTGATAGATTGCAGGTGTTTCAGTGTGAACAGCCACAAAGGGGAAAAATTATAGAAAAAAAAAACATCACTGAGCAGGAAAAGTATGAGTGATATAGTCTCTCCTTCTCATTTTCTCATTCCAGTCATGTGCTATACAGCAACGCAATCACATTCTCTTATGACACAATAATTGAGACTGACCTACATCACTTTGGATAATAACTGCAGCTTTAAAGAGAAAATGGATAGTTTGATTGATGGATTCTAATTTTTCCTTTTCATCCGCTGCAACTCTCCATGAAAGTGCAGTGTCTGCCTTTGCTTGATCCAGTAGTTATCAGATCAACCACTAGGGGGTAGCAGCGTTCTCAAATCAGATTACCCCAGCTGATTGAAATACTTTATTCTGAAAGATTCATTTACTCACTCAAGTGAAAACATGCTTTCTCACACTCTTTTAGTGTGATATACTAATACGTTTTCAAAAAGCTGTAATCAGCTCTTCATGCACACCTCTTTGAGAGCGTGCTCTTTTTTGAGGAATTTATACAGCACACTGAAAGATGCTGATTTGTTCTTATTTCCCTTTAAATAAGCCTCTAACAACAATAATTAAGAGTCAATTATTCCTTAGTGCCTGAAGCAGAAAAGAGAGAGAACACTTTTTTTAACAGGCCAGAAGCTCGGAAATCTCGATTGTAGCGAACATAAGTTCTCATTCTCATTGGTGTGAAGCACCATGTTGGTCAAATCTGTTTTATCCCATCCCATTTATCTCCTTTTAAAGATGCCTGATCTCTTGTTACCCCACTTGCAAACCCCACTTGACTTTACAACATAGGATAAGGGTGGGATTGTGAAATGCTGATCTGGCAAGGCAGCTCATCTGGAATGCTGTTCCCTTCATCTATTCCCCTGCAAATGAGTGGGTTAGTTTACACATTAGCACAGATTAAGGGTACAAATGAGACCTTATGTCACTAAAGGAGGTCAAAAGAGGGGAAAGGGTGGAAAGGAAAGGGCGAACACCTTAGGCGACTAGGAAACTGCAGCTCTGTTCTTTTTAAGCTTATCTGGGTACATTTAGGTTGTTGCACATGACTGTTTGGTTATTTGACCTATTATCTATGATGTGATGTGGTGGGATACATATATTATGTTATATTATAATTTTTTACGTTATTTAATTTAATTTTAATATTTATTTCATTCATTTATATTATTTAATATATTTTATTTTTCTTTTTTTTTATGACTTAGTTGCTTAATGCTAATTCGTGTGTTTGTTTTATTTATTTATTTATTTTTGCTGCTGATAAATTGATCCGGCAGTATGACAGAGGCATTTATGAACATATAAATAGTTATCTTGTCAATTAAAACACCATAAAACTGCAAAAAGCAAATTGGAGGATGGCTCAATTAGGAAAAACATTACTATGCTACTGTGGTTTCTATGTATCCAGCCTTTGCTCTGGGCAGGGGTGGTGCAGTCTCCTTCTGAATGTTTTTCTTCGGCTCTAAGCGACGTGCTGAGTCTCTCGCCCCGACCTGTTGGGTGTTTACGTGTTGACACTCGCTACGTTGGGACTCACATTCCTGGCAGAGGCCTTCTTGAAGTTGGCATGTTAGTAAAAGACTATTAGGGTTTTTTTTGTTGTTTGAGAATAACTTAAAATAAGTTAAAAAAGTTAAGTTTAACTTTCAGTTTTGACTTGAAAACTTTAGTGAAAAGACACTGTGACACTTCCCCTTTGTAGACCACTTCCACTTTTGTAGATTTTCTAGAGATTTATATACAATTTGTCTAGTATTTGGATTTTTTTTTTCACTATTTGCAGTCAGTCATGATTAATTCATTCAACTAGCATGTTTGAACAACAATACTAAGGCAAAATGAGTAGTATTTGCTCATGTGATTTCAACTTGGGCACCCACTTGAGGCAAACTGTTCCGACCTACTGATTTTTTTTTTTTTTGATTGTTTAAAAAAAAAAAACAGAGGGCACCTTAAAAACCATCAAATCTCACTGCAAATGTTCCATCCATGAGTCTTGAAACATTGTGTTGTAGATCTAGTGTAGAAGGTCAAAGTTCTGAGCCTTCTGGACCCACTTTTTTCCCCAGCCCGGATGAGGGGAGGAGGGAAAGGTGACTTCCTTTTGGACAGCATGACAGGGCTTCCTGGAAGGGTCGTCCCTCCCTAAGAACAACTGCATCCTGCTTTGAGAATGAAATGAGACTCAGCAGAGCCACATATGTTGTGAAATCCAGCATGGTGAGCCATCTCGAACCATTGCTAAAGAGTCAGCTATTATATTATCAAAATGAATTTGATTAAGTCATATTATGAAGTCACCTTGCGTTTATTGATTGTTTTCTGAATGTCACTGGGTATATTATAGGCTATTTCAGGACACGAACACAAAATAGATAGAGAATATGAAAGTGAATGTTGATCATGTGTTTTCTCTTTAATACATCCTCTTGGCAAGAATCCTTGAGTGAACTGTTAATGGAAAAAAGTAAAATAGAAAGTGAAAAAAGAGAAGTGTGCGGGGAGTTTGTGTGCGTGGTTGTGCTTGTACTGTATGCTTTTGGAAATCGTCCCTGTCAGGAGCAGCAGCTGTCAGGGCAGGACGCGACTCAGCTCTTTGTGCACTGTTGATTTGTAAGTTGCTCTTTGTCATCCCTATTAAGCTTAATCACCAGCTGTTACTAGGAAGCATTCGTTTACCTCAAAA
>NW_024121321.1:18185334-18218942 GCF_016745375.1 Pimephales promelas
AGTTCTTAAAAAGAAAAGATGGGAAAGAGACACTCACTTATAAAATCCTTGGAGGCAAATTTACTAAATGGTTGTGGCACTTTTGCATGCTGTATTCTTATACGAGAGCCACCTGACGTGTCTACCGTGTTTCATCACCATCTAATGGCCTGGCATAGGAATAAAGGGTTTTTGTCGTTTTTGTGGATCCATGTGAGGATCGTTTTGACAATGATGTCGCTGTACACGGCGAAAAACTTCTCAGTTTTAAAAATACCGTTGTCGTGTAAATGTACCCTTTGAGAATAAAAATGTATCCACCTCAAGGGAGCTTTTACATATTTTTTATTTGCATCTTGGTGTTTAAATTTGTTTAAAAAATTTAAATTAAATTTAAATTAAATTGGTCAGTGATTTCTGAAAATTGTTTAAAAGAAGTCTCTTATACTAAAAAAATACAGTTTAAAAAATACAGTAAAGAGTCTAATATTGTTGAATATTATTAAAATTTAAACTAAGCGTTTTCTATTTTAATATTTAATTTATCAATTCATTATACGTGTCTTTACTGTCATTTTTGACCAACTTAATAGGCATCCTTGAATAAAAGTATTAATTTCTTTAAAGAAAAATCTTACTGACCACTAAACTTTTGAACAATAGTGTACATTCTCAATCACTGTTTTGCGATTATATCTAAATCAGCAGAAAATGCTTGTCCTCATTCACAAATCTTTCACTGTTACTGGACTTGGATGATTTCTTTAGTGAATACAAACATATGAACATAAATATCCTTTACATGCATGTAACATAAATGTAAATATATATAAAGTCACTATCACCAATATTTGTGAATTTCCCCTTTTCAGTGAGTGAATGAGTGGGAATTTTCCATGAATTCAAGCTGTTATATCACATTACAGGAAAGCTTTAACACATACTTCACCAGTTTGCACATAGCTCCAGCTGTCTCAAAACACACAATCTTATTGTGCAAATTGAACTGGGGGCAACATAAATTTGAAGTCACATCACAGAGGAGGTTTTATATGCCTTTTGTGGTAAACAACCGTCTCTTTGTCCAAATGGCCCTCTGTTTGTTTGAAGCTGATACTTCTTCCCCAGCACCTGATATGTCTGTAAGTGCCAGATGATAATGCTAATATTTGGAATCTGTAGACGGACAGTACTGTCATTCATAACCAGCTACCACAGTTCATGGATAAACATAGAGAGTTTCTCATCATATCCGTGGTCTAGAAGGGCAGGGAAGCTCCCAAACTAATCTTATTAACTCCAAGCATCTGTTTTCCTCTCTTTGAAAGGAAGATAGTGTCTATGGGAGGAGAGCAGCATCAGCTGTGCATAATGGGAGGTTGCTTGTTCTTTGTGTTTATCCTTTCCGACAGGACGGGGAACTACTCGCGAGGAAGGAAATGCCAGATCCGTGTGCTGAACTAAACTTGTGTATTTCCCTCTTTTGAAAGCCATAATAAACTCAACCAAGTGTGTAAACATGAAAGATAAGCCCTTGCAAGATATACTTATGCTTGCCTTTGAAATCCATCCAGCCACCATAAAAAGCTAAATGTGTGCCAACTTTGGCCTGCGTTCCTCCGCCTGCGACAGTGAGGCTTACAAACAGCCTGTAGTCTAAAACTGACAGAGCAACCCACTAACCCACTGCTGGCATCTGCATTCCTCAGGCCTGTCCGCTGAATGAACTGATAAGCTCCTCAATAAACTTCAATGATTAATCTTTCAAACCGTGCCACATAATGCATTTTTTTCTCGGATTTATATTTGTGGCTGTGTCGCGCTGTCCCTAGGAATGGGAATCAATCAGGAGCCATTCCGATTCTGATTCCTCTTGGTGATTCTGATTCTGGTTAAGAAATATTTGGAAAACAGAAATAAAAAAAATTCAATAAATTAACTGTAAAACATTGTTTTTTAATTATATAAAATCCCACTGACAGTCAGGAACTAAACATGAATATTAACAGCCTTAAAGGGATACTCCACTTTTTTTGGAAATAGGCTCATTTTACAACTCCCCCAGAGTTAAACAGCTGTGCTTTACCGTTTTCAAATCGATTCAGCCGATTTTCTGATATTTAGAAGAATTTCAGTGACCAAACATTTTCTGGTCTCATTGACTTCCATAGTATATTTTTTTTCCTACTATGGAAGTCAATGAGACCAGAAACTGTCTGGTTACTGATATTCTTCTAAATATCAGAAAATCGTCTGAATGGATTCGAAAACGGTAAAACTCAACTGTTTAACTCTGGGGGAGTTGTAAAATGATCCTATTTCCAAAAAAAGTGGAGTGTCCCTTTAAGAAGATCCAACACTATCTCACGACCAATTCGTACGAATTCGTACGAGTGATTAAAAAGCGTCTATTTCGTACTAATTCATACGACCTCACTTGTACGAATTCGTACGATTTGTCTAAACCCACGTGATTAGGGGCGGGGTCAGGGGTAGGTCATTCGTACGAATTCATATGAATTGACCAATCCGCAAAATATTTCCCGATTTAGCAAAAATCATACTAATTTGTACGAGTGAGAATTGTTACGAATTAGCCACCTCATAAAATTCGTACGAATTCCCGTGAGATAGGGTTGGAACATCATAACATAGTATTATTTATTGGGAATAGGAATTCAAACAGTATGTTTATAATTCCTTCAAAAGAACTGGCCTATAAGAATCATTCGCTCAAGATTAAGAGTTTGCTCTTTGTTGCTGTGTTTGTGATTCACTAAAAAGAACTGGCTCATAAGATCCATTAATCAAGAATCTGACTTTACTGGTCATGCTGTATTGTGTTTCACTAAAAAGAGCAGCTTATAAAAATAATTAGCCCGGGATTCAGATTTCACTGGTTGTTCTGTACAGTATGTCTTTCATTTTCTAAAAATAACAGTTTTGAGTCATTTAATCGAGAATCGAGTGTCACTAGTCACTCTGTATGTTTCATGCTGAATAGCAATGCAGGGGGTAAAAAAACTGAGGTAAAGTATGTTAATAGAACAAAATGTCATGAAAATTAGCTTGGATCCCAAACCTATCTGTCCCTCACCTCATGTGTAGCCCAACTTTCAAAATCAATTCGAAAAGTAAATGTCACAAGCTGTGTTTGCCACCTCCAATAAGAATCATTCACACCCGTGTGATCATTCCTGACCCTGGACCAGAAGAGCTCCAATCATCTAAGACGGCTTTATTGAAAGAGACTGAACCCGACGTGCTAAACGTGTTTTGTGGGTGTAAATGATTTCTAATTAGATGAGCACTCAATTACAGCGATTGCTCTCTCCGAGTAAGTTAAGCAATTGATGAGGCTAACACTCATTTCACAGGGAGATTAATTGAGGCTACGTGGAGTCTTCACCCTTCTGTCTGGAGATAAGGACCACAGACACCCTGCTGAAGCCAGGAGGACATGGAATAATGGGGGTTGGGCACCACAAAGAAAGAGGTTCCTTGAGTCTTTTGTGCCTAGGGTTGCTTGATAAGATATGAATGGAGCCCTTGTTGATGATTGGGTGTTGTTGTCCTCTATTCTTTGGACAGAATGTGATGAGAGTGTAGAGGATATCTTTACTGAGAAAGGGAGTGATAGACACAGAGCATCTGGTGGTGAGATCCGGTTATTGTTAGAGCAAAAGGAAAGCCTCAGCTTCACAGGGCCTTGACTAGTTACTTTCCACAGCCAGCAGAATGGAAACGGAATAAGGATGAGGCTGTTTTGAGCTCTTCAGGGGGACAAATCGACTCGGAGCAGGAAACAGTTACAATGGGATTGATGGCCTCGGATGTATTATAAATGTCAGTCATTCTTAGGATAATCACACACTCATTATAATTATTGTTTTTTAAGTGTTAAAAAAATATCAGAATAAACGTTTGGCCTGCTCTTTTACTGGCAGGAAGAGAAGTTACTGAATTGCAATTTAATAAAAGTTAAACAGTCCATTCAGAATGCATTGTGGGAAATAAAGTTTGGTTCTACCCTATCTAGCCTACCCACAATACTGTTCAGAAGTTTGGGGTCAGTAAAATTGAATATGATTTTATTAAGAATCGAAAACTTAATGCCTTAATTTATCTTGACAGTTACATCAAATTTAGTTTAATATCTTTCCTTTGTAATTGTTTAAAAGCAAATTTAAATTTAATGGAATGAAAGAATGACACGCATCCCTTCCACCACTCTGACTACAGCAAAGCACCATCTTACACAAACATGGTGGGTGTGAGACCTGTAACTTATTTATGGTGACCACCCGTCCCGCTTTGTGTTGTACCGCACAGCATTTTCACCCCTTGTCCCGCACGTCGCATATTGAGGAAATGTCCCACATTTTCAACAGTCTATTGGTTTTTAATTATCATGTTAAGAAAACGTCTATGCGTTCTTTGCCTTTTTAAGAAGGTATTTTACTTATTATTTTTGCAGCATAGATTTTCACCTATACAGCGCTTTGTCATAAGTAGCCTATAAATACAACAGCCGTGTTTCAAGGTCACTAGTAGGTTGTGATGGCTGTCAATCAAATGTGGACCGGTGATTTGTTCCATGTGTTTCCTGTAGGAGAACAAATGGATAATTCGGTAAATTAAAATTTTAATTTAACGGAATTTATCGGTTGTTGTTTAACCTGTTGCCTGCTGTGGTTGTTTTACTTCACATCCTTTCTAAAAATATGAAAATTTTTGGTTTTGGTTTTTAATATATTCTTAATATATAAGTCTGTCTATCTAATTTCATTTTATTTGTTAATTGTTTTTTGTTTTGTTATATTTTTGTTGGACTTGGTAAGAACTGTTTCTAAAATGGTGTGCATGATACCTGCTGCCTTTGGGCTTAGTGATGTTGAATTTAAATGACATAAAATAAAAATAAAAATTCTGGAAGGGACTAAAGAATAAAGCATTTTTTTAAGCTGAAAGGCAGAATACAAATCTTTTTTATTAAGTTAGATAAACATTATATAACAGTTTCAGGGTATGTTTCAGTGTTGGCAACATGTCCCACATTGTCCCACACAAACTTATAATTGTCCCACATTTGGTTTGTTTGATGGTGGTCACCCTAAGCTGATTACATGCTAATAAAAGCATCCCATTGCTGAGATCCTTAGAAAGTATTGTATCTGTGTGTCAATGTGGAAGACAACTGCCCAGTTTTGGATGATACATGAATATGTTCCTCTTAGAGCCGGAAAACCTTCACTCTTTGCGGGGTTTTGCAGCAATGTCATAGAAGAACCATTTTGGGTTTTTTTCAAATAACCTTTTGATGAAAGGTGAACCATTTTTTAGTGAAAAGAATATTTCAATAATCTTAAGAACCTTTTGTGCTGTGAAAAGATTCCATGGAGCTTAAAGGGTCACTCCACCTCTGGAAAGATGAATGTGTATTTAACATGGGTAATTTAAGTAGAAGAAATGGGAAATTATTTTTGAATTTGGAGCTTTCTAGACTGAGAAAAGCCAGAAAATGTATTTTTGGCTTTTGTGGATGAAAGACAACAAATCCCAGAATGCACTTGCTTCGCTGCCCAAGGAGGCCACGCCTACCGGTAAGCGCACAGTAGGTAAACAACTGGCTATTAGTGAGTCTCCGTGGTGAGTGAGTTTAGAGATCGCCCAAAATGTCCGGGATTCGGCTTTTGCGTTCTACAGTCGCCATTCATCATGTTTACTGTGGCGAGCAGGACGAGTGAGGGCCGTGTGGAGAATGATGTAAGGCCGGTGGCGTGATTAAGTTTACCGATGAGCGACACCTGTGAGACGTAAGTTATCGGTCTCGTATCTCTCACGGAAGAGCAGGCATTTTCTTTGCAATGTTAAAACGCACATCAACCAATCACTTTTTTTTTAGCGTTCATGTAAACACTAAATTCAGATTCACCAATCAGAATGAATTCAGTTGGATTGAAACTAAAGCTGTACATGTAAACAATGAATGGCGACTGCAGAAAGCTAAAGTGAATCCCGGACATCGACGGCCGGACATGTCTGGGAAAAAGAGGACGGTAACCCCTAAAGTTACTACTCAGTTTTCTCCACAGAACAAGAGCCTGCTAGCTTAGCTTCCAAAAAAGATGGCTGACACTAGCCTATGTGTAATCCCAATCCTCCATAATGCATCTGTCTGCGTATTTAGTACCTTCATCCATATTTTAAAAAAGTTTCTCCTGGTGAAATCAAACGCACTGGCACTGATCTGTGATCGGCGCATTAAGTCCAACCCCCCTATAGGCAGGTTTGAAAGGGTGGGATCTAGAGCTTGTAGTCTTTACAGAAATCCCCCCTCTTACACTTACTCCTTCAATGACGTAAAATGACAATTTTTCTGTCATTGTAGGAGTAAGTGAAAAAGGTAAATAGCAGATTTCTCTCGTCTCAGGAGAAAATGAGAGTGTTGCGCGACCATTCAATAGTATAACTGGGTTTAACAATGGAAAGCTTAATGCAAATGGGTGGAGTGTCCCTTTAAAGGTTCTTTTTGGAACCATAGATGCATAGATAAATTATGAACCTTCATTTTTTTAAAGGGTAGAGAAGCTAAAAAAAGTCTAAAGGGAATTTCTGGTTGTTTGTTGACTCAGTGTTGTAGTGTGCAGCTGTGATGGAGTAATCAGCCGTGTGCAACAGACATGTTATTAGAAGCAGCGTTTGGGTAAGATATTTCTGCAGGATACCTGATACGGTGTCTGATCTGGAAGCAGTAGTCTGTGTAAAGGCCAGAACCATCAGTATTCTCACAGTACGGTGTAGCGCCTGTAGGCATGGCAATTTGTCTCCACTCCACCAACAAACAAACCCAGGGGAAACGGTGCAAGGCTGGACTTGTAATAGTGGCAAGGCTGATAGAAAAGACCCATAGTTATGGCTTGTGTAAAGACAGCGGCTTTATGTGATGACTTTTCTAGCCGACCTGGAAGGCAAGGCAAGCGTTTGTGCTCAAACATGCATTAACATACATGAACTCCCCCTTTCCGCCACACACACACACACACAGGCATACATACAGACTTTTTACACTTTTGACGCTTATATGTTCGCTTTGGGAACATGATGCTGCCTGCTCATCGCATTTCCCTGGTCCTTCCAATCAGTTGCGTAAAGCACAGGAAATATAGGTCAGGCAGCAGATGTGCTCTCGACTACAGGACAAATCACCCCCTCTTTTCAACGTGTCAGGATCAAACGGCATAGCGGGCAGGGGGGGGGGGGGGGTTGTACGTGTTTGTAGAAATGTTTGTGAATGAGCTTAGATGTATATGTTTGGAGATTTGTATGTGTGTATATATTTATACACACTATATTGACAAAAGTTTTGGGACATGTGCCTTTACATGCACATGAAATTTAATGACATCCCATAGTCCGTAGAGTTTAATATGGAGTTGGCCCACCCTTTGCAGCTAGAACTGCTTCAACTCTTCTGGGAAGGCTTTCGAGGGTTTAGGAGTATGTTTATGTGAATTTTTGACCATTCTTCTAGAAGCACATTTGTGAGATCAGGCAGTGATGTTTGATGAAAAGGCCTGGCTCGCAGTCTCTGCTTTAATTCATCCCAAAGGTGTTCTATCGGGTTCGGGTTGAGGACTTAATCGCACAAGTGGCAACCTATCACGATACCACACTTGAATTCATTGAACTCCTGAGAGTGAGAAATATATATCATGTAAGGGTCAGTGACTTTTTTGGAAAAAAATGTCTTGAAATTTAATCTTTGTGTCCATATTGGTTTTAATTACATTTGAATGGTATTTTTAAAAATTTCTACAAACTCTAAAAATGTCAGGTTGAATACCCTTCATGTAAAAATTAATGAAATATTTTCCTTGCATCTGAAAAAATAATTATTATCTTCAAAAATGTATTTCAAAGTAATATATATATATATATATTTTTTTTTTTTTTTCGAGTCATGCACAGCAAATTATGGTCTTTATTATACACTATTGTATAACATTTGAGGTCGTAAGATTTTAGAAATGTTTTTGAAAGCTCTTAAAGTGACCAATGTATTTGATTAACAATGCAATTTCTATTTGAATATATTTTTAAATGTAATTTTTTCATGTGATGGAAAATTTTCAGTATCATAACTAGTTATAGAATTAATGTTCTATAACATTAAAATAGAAATCTTTTGTTACAAAACAAATGTCTCTCCTGTCACTTTTGATCAATTTAAATGTGATCATGCTGAATATAAGTATTAATTTATCTTCCCCCAGAAAAAAAAACAAATCTTACTTGACCCCAAACTTCTGTTTCTTAATATTTTCCAAACATTTTAGCTTTTCATTGAGACCTATGCCCCACAAATATATATATATATATATATATATATATATATAATTTGATTATATCCTGAACATAAAAAGTGAGCATCTTTGACAGATTGCAGGTGTCTCAGTGTGAACAGCCACAAAGGGGAGAAATTATAGAAGAAGAAAAAAACATCACTGAGCAGGAAAAGTATCAGTGATATAGTCTCTCCTTCTCATTTTCTCATTCCAGTCATGTGCTTTACTACAGCAACGCAATCACATTCTCTTATGACACAATCATTGAGACTGACCTACATCACTTTGGATAATAACTGCAGCTTTAAAGAGAAAATGGATAGTTTGATTGATGGATTCTAATTTTTCCTTTTCATCCGCTGCAACTCTCCATGAAAGTGCAGTGTCTGCCTTTGCTTGATCCAGTAGTTATCAGATCAACCACTAGGGGGTAGCAGCGTTCTCAAATCAGATTACCCCAGCTGATTGAAATACTTTATTCTGAAAGATTCATTTACTCACTCAAGTGAAAACATGCTTTCTCACACTCTTTTAGTGTGATATACTAATACGTTTTCAAAAAGCTGTAATCAGCTCTTCATGCACACCTCTTTGAGAGCGTGCTCTTTTTTGAGGAATTTATACAGCACACTGAAAGATGCTGATTTGTTCTTATTTCCCTTTAAATAAGCCTCTAACAACAATAATTAAGAGTCAATTATTCCTTAGTGCCTGAAGCAGAAAAGAGAGAGAACACTTTTTTTAACAGGCCAGAAGCTCGGAAATCTCGATTGTAGCGAACATAAGTTCTCATTCTCATTGGTGTGAAGCACCATGTTGGTCAAATCTGTTTTTATCCCATCCCATTTATCTCCTTTTAAAGATGCCTGATCTCTTGTTACCCCACTTGCAAACCCCACTTGACTTTACAACATAGGATAAGGGTGGGATTGTGAAATGCTGATCTGGCAAGGCAGCTCATCTGGAATGCTGTTCCCTTCATCTATTCCCCTGCAAATGAGTGGGTTAGTTTACACATTAGCACAGATTAAGGGTACAAATGAGACCTTATGTCACTAAAGGAGGTCAAAAGAGGGGAAAAGGGTGGAAAGGAAAGGGCGAACACCTTAGGCGACTAGGAAACTGCAGCTCTGTTCTTTTTAAGCTTATCTGGGTACATTTAGGTTGTTGCACATGACTGTTTGGTTATTTGACCTATTATCTATGATGTGATGTGGTGGGATACATATATTATGTTATATTATAATTTTTTACGTTATTTAATTTAATTTTAATATTTATTTCATTCATTTATATTATTTAATATATTTTATATTTTCTTTATTTTTTATGACTTAGTTGCTTAATGCTAATTCGTGTGTTTGTTTTATTTATTTATTTATTTTTGCTGCTGATAAATTGATCCGGCAGTATGACAGAGGCATTTATGAACATATAAATAGTTATCTTGTCAATTAAAACACCATAAAACTGCAAAACTACTTGCATTGAAAGCAAATTGGAGGATGGCTCAATTAGGAAAAACATTACTACTGTGGTTTCTATGTATCCAGCCTTTGCTCTGGGCAGGGGTGGTGCAGTCTCCTTCTGAATGTTTTTCTTCGGCTCTAAGCGACGTGCTGAGTCTCTCGCCCCGACCTGTTGGGTGTTTACGTGTTGACACTCGCTACGTTGGGACTCACATTCCTGGCAGAGGCCTTCTTGAAGTTGGCATGTTAGTAAAAGACTATTAAGGTTTTTTTGTTGTTTGAGAATAACTTGAAATAAGTTAAAAAAGTTAAGTTTAACTTTCAGTTTTCACTTGAAAACTTTAGTGAAAAGACACTGTGACACTTCCCCTTTGTAGACCACTTCCACTTTTGTAGATTTTCTAGAGATTTATATACAATTTGTCTAGTATTTGGACATTTTTTTTCACTATTTGCAGTCAGTCATGATTAATTCATTCAACTAGCATGTTTGAACAATACTAAGGCAAAATGAGTAGTATTTGCTCATGTGATTTCAACTTGGGCACCCACGTGAGGCAAACTGTTCCGACCTACTGATTTTTTTTTTTTTTTTGATTGTTTAAAAAAAAAAAAAACAGAGGGCACCTTAAAAACCATCAAATCTCACTGCAAATGTTCCATCCA
The DNA here is from genome assembly GCF_016745375.1 of Pimephales promelas. The sequence goes on from NW_024121321.1 coordinate 18,195,797, forward strand.
TGAGTCTTGAAACATTGTGTTGTAGATCTAGTGTAGAAGGTCAAAGTTCTGAGCCTTCTGGACCCACTTTTTTCCCCAGCCCGGATGAGGGGAGGAGGGGAAAGGTGACTTCCTTTTGGACAGCATGACAGGGCTTCCTGGAAGGGTCGTCCCTCCCTAAGAACAACTGCATCCTGCTTTGAGAATGAAATGAGACTCAGCAGAGCCACATATGTTGTGAAATCCAGCATGGTGAGCCATCTCGAACCATTGCTAAAGAGTCAGCTATTATATTATCAAAATGAATTTGATTAAGTCATATTATGAAGTCACCTTGCGTTTATTGATTGTTTTCTGAATGTCACTGGGTATATTATAGGCTATTTCAGGACACGAACACAAAATAGATAGAGAATATGAAAGTGAATGTTGATCATGTGTTTTTCTCTTTAATACATCCTCTTGGCAAGAATCCTTGAGTGAACTGTTAATGGAAAGAAAGTAAAATAGAAAGTGAAAAAAGAGAAGTGTGCGGGGGAGTTTGTGTGCGTGGTTGTGCTTGTACTGTATGCTTTTGGAAATCGTGCCCTGTCAGGAGCAGCAGCTGTCAGGGCAGGACGCGACTCAGCTCTTTGTGCACTGTTGATTTGTAAGTTGCTCTTTGTCATCCCTATTAAGCTTAATCACCAGCTGTTACTAGGAAGCATTCGTTTACCTCAAAATGGTTTGATGTGGAGGACACTTTACGCATGACTGTCCTAGTGTATAGTGACTCTCTCAGATCAACAGGTCACTGTTAAACAAAGACAACTTTGATTTGTGATGACTAAAATAATTGCTGTAGAACTCTTTTATACTTAATGTAGTTAAACTACAATGGATAGATGGTTGTTAGGTAAGCATATAATATTTAGGTAGTTGGTTTGGTGTTCAGGTTAGTCAGCTGCTTTGTCAGTTTGCTGTGCAGTTAGTTAGTTATTCTTTCATTCAGTTCGTTAGTTAGCAACTAAAGCTAAATTATTGTACTCTGACCATGATTCAAACCAGTTAGTTAGTTAGTTAGTCAGTTAGTAATGTACTGATTATTAAAGGGGTGATGAACTGAGAAATCAAATTTTCCTTGAGCTTTTGACATCTAAGAGGTCATCATATTATAAGAATATCCAACGCATTCTCATCCTTTAACGTCATATAGAGCGCTATATGACAAAACGGCGCTATACTACGCTAAAGGCACCCGTTATCGTTAATATAACACGTGCTGTGAGGGCTAAGTTTAGGTGTGGGGTAGGGTGTACGTGTCATATTCACGCTAAAGGATTTATAACGTCTTGGGTTCGCGTGTTATATTAACGATAACGGGTGCCATGTGCGTAGTATAGCGCCGTTTTGTCATATAGCGCTCTATATGACGTTAAAGGATGAGAACGGGCTGGAATATCTTGAAAGTTTCAGAACTGAAAACGTCCTTGTTAGTCCAATAAAAGCTTTTATTGACACCAGCCTCAGCAAACGGCTCGTTTTTCAAAGTGGGGAACTATGACGTCAAAGAGGATAAAACACCACCCCCGCAGAAGAAGATCAACGCCTATTATAACATGGCCGGTTTAGCCCAGCCCACCGATTCACGCATTACACGCATAGCTAAATAACATAGATTCGTACCTCGTGATGACAAACCGGGTCGAGTGAAACTCGTTTACTTCCAAGTCTTCAATGTGAGACGCCCATAAACCTCATCAAAATCGTTTTTGAGGTGGGCTCAAAACTAGGGTAGAAAATAGCCTATTACTTTTTCATTTTGATGTTTTTAATGCAAAAACCAAGCGAACGTCATAAGTTGACCTCAGACAACAATATAAAAAGTTCATGACCCCTTTAAGGAGTATGTCCAGTCCATTGAGTGAGTGAGTTAGTTGGTATTTAGATGGTTTATTGTTTAGTTTATTAGTCAGTTGGATGTTTAGTTTGTTAGTCAGTTGTTTTGTAGTTAGTCTATTAAATCCAAACCAGATTATTAAGGGATATGACTGATTAAAGCCAGTTAGTTGGTTGGTTGGTTTGTTTGTGGTTTAGTTTAGTTAAGTTTAGCCGTTAACACTGCTGCACTGTGACATGCATGATATTACAGTGAATATACAATGTATAAACATTATACAGTATAAAGGAAGGTATCTAATGCTGAAATAATTTTTAATTCCTCACCACATTAGGGCCTACAACCTTTTTTAGGGCCTATAGTTCAAATTCTGTGATGCTCTTCCCTTGAAAAGTTCTCAGCCGAAAGTCCAGCTGTGCATCAGCTCAGTTTAGAAGACGCTCTAACAGATGTCTGGAGGTTTGCCACTGTCCTCCTTTCTATGTCCTCACCTGTCCCTCCCTCTGTGGGTGGAAGACACTGAGAAAGCACCGGAGGACAGGGTCAGACTTCAGGAATCCTTCTCTTCCGTCTGCCACGTCCTTTTAAGTATGCTTGGATTAGGATGAGGTTAAGATGCTTTAATTGAATTTACCCCTTGAACCCACACAAGCAAAGCTGGAGTAAAGAAGCAGAGCTTTCTCACGCTGTGTCTCGAGAGAACTCCGCTATAACCCGATACTTCCAGTCTCTTTGGGGAGGTTACCCTAGCAACAGTAGGAATGAACTGACAACGTCTGTGCGTACATGTGCGTTTAATTAAAGAGAAGCGATAATAGAGACGTTTAGTGGCAATTCACTGTCCCTTGTGGCACAGCAAACACACACTTCCTCCCCCTCTCTTCCTCTTCCTCTCTCACCTTTTTGCTCAACCGTATAAACATCCGCAGAAATTAGCAGCTGCATTTAGATAACCTCTGATTCTACAGCCGAACGTTTTGTGAAATTAAAAAGATAGTTCACTCTAAAAATATATTTGGTCATTCACTTGCTGTAAAACACAAAAGAGAAAAAAAATGATGTTTTGTCTATACAGTTTTGTTTTTGGACCCCATTGACGTTCATTATATGATCAAAAACAGTAAAACCTTCTTCAAAATATCTTCTTGTGTGTGTGTCCCAAAAGAATGAAAGTCCTACAAGTTTGGAACAACATGAAGTTGAGTAAATAATTAATTTTTAGGTGAACTATCATTTTAGATAGTATAGATAGAACAATAACGTCACTTTCTTTGCACATTTTTTTTTAGATTTGTTATGTCAATCCAACGCATTCTCATCCTTTAACGTCATATAGAACGCTATATGACAAAACGGCGCTATACTACGCACATGGCACCCGTTATCGTTAATACAACACGCGCTGTGAGGGCTAAGTTTAGGTGTGGGGTAGGGTGTGCGTGTCATATTCACGCTAAAGGATTTATGACGTCTTGGGTTCGCGTGTTATATTAACGATAACGGGTGCCATGTGCGTAGTATAGCGCCGTTTTTGCATATAGCGTTCTATATGACGTTAAAGGATGAGAACGGGCTGGTCAATCCTCGTCAGAACAAGTGGATTTGCTGTAAGTGTATCTTTTCATGCATAGATGTCCAGAGTGTGTGGATTTGAAGAGAAAAGATACATTAGTCATCAGATAATGACCTGGAATGACCAGACCGATGTGGCGGTGGAGAGCACTTTGTAGGAAACTCCATTAACAAACCTCAGTCAGTTAATTAGCTGTAGGCGCAGCGGAGCATACAGACCCCGTGTGTGGCTCTGAGCTTTGCGAAAGGCTTTTAGATGAAAGTGATGAATTGCTGTCATTGGGCTTGTTCTATACTTTATCAAATGATTAAATATTGAATGTAAAATAGACAGCTCCCGCCGCATGCAAAGGTCATTTTCCGATTGCCACATTAATCAAAATGCTTTTTCCTGTCAGCAGAGAAGAGAGAAATCCCAAAACAGCAGAGATGCGCTGTGTGGTGAAATGCTGCAGGCACAAGTGTGTGTGTGTGTTTGTTTGTGTATGTGTGTGTAGGTTAGACACTGTAGGATGGGAATTGGCCTCTTCTGGAACCTTCCACAGCCTCTTTTAGTTCATTCCGTACCGTATTTCCATTCATGCATTCATCCCAGCAGATTGTATTCAATTCACAAGGATTGCATTTCCATTTTTCTACTTTACCTGCCTGGGATTGTGAAAGACATTTCCTCGTATCTCAAGGGTGGGATTTTAACACAGACTTGTGCTGATGACATAAGGAAAATGGATAAACATCCATCCCACTCTTGAGAAACACTCTTATTTAGGTAACCATGGTGATAACAGAGCTGGAGAAACGGCCTTTCTTTTGTGTGGCATAAAACTAGTTAAAATACAACCAGGAAGAGAGAGGCCCAAAGGCAAGGAAATGCATCACCCTCAGTGCTGTCTGTGGTTATGCTACGACACACCCTCACACACACACACACACACAGACACGCATAGACTCAAACATTCTCGTAACTGACATCCTGAGCAGTTTGCAATTCACTCTCTGACAGCACATGGGGCCTGGCAACTGCTCCAGGATCCCACTTATCTGCTAAGGTAAAAGACTGATTTCTGTTAATATTTTGCGATATCAATCTCTCCCCTGGAATGTTTCTGGTTTGTGTAATCTGCTAACTAGCTGTCATTTCAATTGAATCGGTTGTGGTTTGCGAGTGTTGGATGTTGTGTTGAGCTGGGAGTGCTGTAGGTACATGTTGTGGTTTAGTTGTTGGCTGGTGTCTTTTGAGTGGAAGTGTGAACGTGTTGTTTTGGGGCCTCACCATCACACATCAGCCGTCTATTGAGTTCCAAACAAAGGAACTCTATTGTGATTCAAACATAAAACCATCCCTACAGTGTCTCAGCATGGGCTTGACCTGCGCGCGCACACACACACACACACACATATTCTCTTTCACACAAAAGACCCATCCTTACATGGATGTATTTGTTCGGTCTCCTTGAATTTAATTTATATGAGGTGGACTTCATTTTATGGAGAGCATAAAGACTAAACACTCAGATTGTGTGATAAGTCAGACAGACAGCTTGAGAGTGAGAAAAACACACTTCCTCAGTGAAACTGTGCAGAGATGCTTCACCTCCTCATGTTTAAACAGATCCAGAGGGGAGTCCTTAAAGGGATAGTTCACCCAAAAATGAAAATCGGTCGTTTGTTTTACTCACTCGCATGTCGTACCAAACCTGTGTGAATTTCTTCCTTAAAACAGGAAGATGAATTTTTGAAGAATATTCTGGCCACTTTTTTCAGTACAGTGAGTGTGTTTGACTGGGATTGTCAAGCTACAAAATGACAAAAAGCACCATAAAATTGTTTAAAAATGTGTCCAAGCACTGCATTATGTCATGATTTACTCACCCGCATGCCATTCAAAACCTGTACCACATTTTTTCCTCCTTACAACAAGATGAATCTTTGAAGAATGTCCTGGCCACTCTTTTTAGTACAGTGAAAGTAAATGGGGACTGGGGTTGAGAAGCTACAAGGATTGTGGAATTGTCCAAGCACTACATTTCAACCTATAAGATAATTGTGTGGGGAATTCACTGTATTCACTGAAAAGCTTGGCGTATAAACATCATTCTTTCTCCAGTTCACATTTGGTTTAAGTGATTCATTCATTGAATGATTTAAAACACTAGTTCATCCCACTGACTCAATGGTCAGGTCACAGCGGTTAACAGCCAACTGGCTGAATGAATGAATGTCAAATGAATTACAGCTTAAATGGCAGTCTTGTCATCATAAGAGTATGGCTTCAGAAGGCATGAATTGTGTGATTAATTATTTTCAAAACGTTACCGATATTATTATCCAGTAATATCGCGCTTTCAGTGCATGATAATATGTATCCATTCACTTAAACTCTAATGCTGAGTTTTTGTAAGTGGTAAAATACAAGCTCTTTATCAGCATAAAAAACACACATCTGATTGACCATTACCATGTCTTTTAACTGCAATCCACAGCAAAACAGCCCAGCATGACAGCACAGGAGGCACTTATTACCAGCACAGAAATTTGCACTGAACGAGTAACCTCGATTTGCTTTTCTTTTTCTCTCAGTTGAGCGAGTCTGCGGATGCCAACTCAAAGAAGCACTGAAATTTCTCCTAATTGATTTTATGGGTCAATTACGTATTTTCCTCATTGTGTGGTCAGCAGGGAAGCCTGGGCCTGCCGACTGACAGCAGCTCCACTCGTGTGCAAATGAGTTTGAGAGAGGCAGTGGGAGGAGGAGGAGGGGTGGATGGGAGAAGTCCTCTTTTGGATTAGTGGAAGCTACTTGGCGATCTGCATGTGAATGAGTGTGAGCAGCTTTAGCCGTTACCCCTGCACTCTTTCTCCGTAGTGAGGGAGAGAGACACAGAGAGAGGGGGAGAAGTGCATGGGCAGTTACACAGAGCACAAAGCAGAAGTTTAGGGACAAGTCTTGTGGTACATCACAGTTGCGGACTGCCTGGTGTGGGCCGCCGGATCTTCAGTTGGGAGAGTGGTGTGGACAGAGCTTTGTGAATGAGAGAAGGTAAGAATATTTTTTGATCCTATGGGCTTTTCGTGTGTCTCAGCTCCACTGCCCTTCTGATAACAATGGAAGCAAGAGCAATGGAGCCCTTCAACTGTGCCAAAAGGGGGAGGGGAGAGTCTCATGGCTGCTCGAGAAGACACTTTTAAAAAAATTGATGTTCTCAAAGTTGGGTTGTTTTGCTCTATTTTTGTAATTTGATATATATTCAGGCAGGAAGGAACTGAGGGTTGACACATTCTGATATTTGAAGCTTGGTTATGGTTATTGGTGACCCCTTTTCAAGATGCAACAGGCATGTTTGCCATTTGCAGCAAGTATGATGAAATGCTTACTCTTTCATATGAAACCGTTTGAGTCATTTCCTCTTGTGTGCAACATTTTCGAAGTAAACTTTTGAAGTTTTAGTAATTTGCGACAAAATAAACAGGAAGTTGGCATAGAGAGCCTAGGAGTCCAATATGGTTCCATGATGAGGTTCAGATGTAAGGTATGTTTTTGTGGTATTGTTGACTAGCATGGATAAGATGTTTTTTTTACATGGTCCTCCTGGGATTGATTAATTTTAAATGTGTCCTTTACTTAGACTCAGCTAAATTAAGCAAAACTGTGTAAAATTTGTACAGAGCCACATAAAAGACAAAACAGGCCTTGGAAACTTTTATAGCCATTATCAATGCTTCATATTGACATGCGCTATTTGATCGTTCTCTTTTTCTCTCCTTTTCATACGCTGCCAAATACAGTGTATTTCTCAGAGATATTGCTGTGGTTTAAAACCATTTAAATTTGTATTATGATGATAATTTCCATATGGGAAGAGGTTATGAGGGAAAAAATGGCATACAACATTCATTTTCTTGAGCTGGAGATCAGATGTTAGCATTTAGCATTTAGCACAACCGAACTGAACATCATTAAGTGTAAAAAGGGTCCTCTGCATTCTTTCTTTTATGGCTCTGTGGGTGTTTGTGATGCTCAAGGGAAAACGTATGTGACACATTAGATGTGCATGTTTGCCAGTTTCCTGCCATTGGTCTGTTCATTGGGTTTTGGTGTGTTTTCACCACACATTTAGTTGTAGATTGTCGTGATATTTTCAATTTCCTTCCTTTTTATATTGGCAAACAATATTTCAAAAGCTTTGAATGCAGTTTGTAAAATTCTGAAGTTTAGTTTGAACTATCCATATATGTACTTGCTGAGGTCTCTGCCAATCAAACAAGTATAGCTTAGCTACACTTTGTTATTTAATTGATGTATGAGTTCAAATGAACAAATGTATGGTTTGGTGTCAGTGAGAGAGTATACTCAAGACTCAATGATGGGGTTTTCGGGGATAAATAAAATATTTGTATACCATATCTGAGATGCTTTTTAAATTAAGTTAGAAAGATTTGTGTTTTCTTGCTGCGTGCTTGTGTTTGTTGGTCATGTCAAGTGAAGATGGGCCACGTCTGTGAACAGTTTTATTTAAGAGCAAGAGCAGACACTAAGCAAACCCGGGGACAGATCGGGTTTTATTTGGATACAATATGCAAGGCTTTGATTAAAAAGTTTCAACTTCGTTCCTACTTTCTAGCCCCTTTTCTCCCTGTTTGCTTTTCTCAAGCCTTTGGAAGACAGTGTGTCTGCCCTCGCAATCTCTGAGCAAGGCTCTATTTGTCAGCTTCTATTAGTGTGCAGGCAGTTTTCAGACTGCATCAAATAAATAAATCTGTCAGTTCACAGTCTGGTTGTCTCTTCTCGTGCTTCTCACAAAAGTCTTACTTCAAACTTTATGCATTCACTAATGACAATATATACCTTTAAAATTACACTAAATTCAAACCCAGAAATTCATTTGCTTTGGCTCGAGTCTTACGCAGATCATTAGGCGCTGGATGAATCGCTTGGATGTGAAGACTTAGAATGAGGCAATAAGAAGCCCAGGATTAGTTCCATTTTGGTGGCTGGAGGACGTACAGTATATTTATAGCCGATTAAGTCTTCTGGACTCCTCAGTTCTCGACTGTTCTTTGTCTCAGCTGATCAATCGCAGCACGTGCTGCATGCTGATTTACTACACATAGTTCTTGACTCACTGACATGAACATTTATCATCTGTTGCATGTGACGTCTGATTTTTCAAATCTTATAATCTGAAAGATAAGTCTTGACTCACTGAGATGATATAATTGACAGTGTGATTCAGCAAGACTCAGAGTGGTGACCTGGCCAAAGCCACAGCACGAGAAAGGTTTTTAAGTTGTCATGAGAAAGACATTTTGAGGTGAGCACATTTGCAGCCCCTGGAAACAAAACTTCAACACTTTCACAATGTTCGTCTTCTAAGAGATACTGATGCCAATAAAGTCAACGTAATATTAATTTTTGCCTGAGGTGGATGATCATATTCAGTTCAATTCACATTTATTTGTGTAGCGCTTTTCACAATAAACATTGTTGCAAAGCAGCTGTACAGAAAATGCATGTATCATATAATATTAGTTGTAAAGCCGAAGTGTAGCTTGTCTTAAAATAGTTGCTCACCCAAATTGACACAGCATTGTTTTTGTTTCTCCATACAGTTAAACTCAAAGGGCAGTTAAAGTTATAAACATTATTGAAATGATCCATGTGAGATATGAGAGTGAGTACATTTTGGGTGAACTATCCCTTTAAGATAATCCTATTGTGATAGTGTTTTGGCATACTTGTGTTAATGGCATTTTGTTGACCTGTTAATGTGACACACTCATGTATATGAAGCAATTGGAGCATCTGTGATGTCATGTTGGTTCACACTCACTGCTATTAGCAATGCATAATAAAGGATAAGTAGGCTTGGCATTTCCTGGGGATCGTTTTACATTTCCATATTTTCATACACAAATGAGCTGATTTTAACACACACATTGTATGTGGGTTTGAAATTAGCTGTGGTCTTAGCAAGGTAATACAACTTGTCTTCTCATATTTGAGATGGTCAGATCTTGTTATAAGATTACATGTAATATTCTTCATTCCCACAAGCTTGAGCGCAACTGTAGAATATTGTTGTGCGGTTTTCATGTGCAAAGTTCAAGGTCTCCAAATGTTGCCATTTACATTTGTTCCCTAGAATTTAAATTTGAGAATGAATTGAATTTAAATTTAAGAATGAATTAAAAATTAAAGCTGCAGTCTGTAGCTTTTTTGGGTTAGAAAAATATCCAAAATATATACGTATTTGAGAAAATGCATAACCAGCCAGCCAGTGTTCAAAACTATCTGCTTGCCTTAGCTCGATTTAAAGCGGTAAGCGGTAAGCTTGTAATTAAAAATAATTTTTAATTCCAGTGGTACTGTTGGATTTTCGCGGGAGATTCGAGCTTGTCTTTGCGTCATTACATCACATCTTTACACATAAAGGAGGAGTCTCGGCTAGTAGAAGCTACATTGCATGTGATGATGCTGGAGGTTGAGATGTATAGCCTTTTCTCGCAGCACTTGATATAATCAAACTTATCAATTCGATGGCGGATCCAGAAAGGTTCGCAAAAGACTTCGTTCGGACTTCGGAGTGGCAACAGAAAAAAAAGAGACTGCAACTGGACCCATGCGAAAACAAGGATAGCGTTACATATCGGAAGGACATTACATGTAGTCACAATGCTGACGTTGTTAACATTAGCAAATTGAGAATAAAGTATAATTTGCACGATTTTGCGTGATATGATAACTTATATCAGATGTAATCAGTGCGATTTATTGCAATAACCAGAACAAAAGTGGATGTTTCTTGTTCAGATGACATTTTCAGGTGAAAATTCTTATGTTGGTCATACTTCCAAAAAGAATAATCTGTGATTCTGAATGCCAGTATCCACATATGCGCGGTGACTGACAGCCTCACATTCTCCTCAAACATTGTGTTCATCCACACTGTGCCGTGTCAAGGGTGTTGAAGTACAACTCGCGTTAAGTTGATAATTCCGCGAATGACTGCAATTGCTGATTACAAACAGAGATGGAGACAAAGAGGAAAAAATGACGGACTGCAGCTTTATTTTTCTTTTTAACTTCACTAAGCAGCAGCCATTTTAGTATCACGACCTGATAAGGAAACAAATAAACGTTTCTTAAGTATTAAATCTTTAAATCCATACATCAATGTATTAATTTTTTCAAATCTTTTTTTTTAATCGAATGTAAAATGTCACATTAAATTCTAATGAGAGTGAGCTGATTCTTAAATCCTGGATTTTGTTCAACGCTGAGCAGCTAGTGTTGTGTACTTGTGAAGGTAATGTGATTTTGACTGTGATTTTAACAATGCGACTGTTTTTCCAACAAAACAACTTCAGAAGTTATCAGGGGGGATTGTTTCCAATCCTCTTATAAAGTGGAGCTGTCTCAAGATGGCAATAGTACAAACGACATACAGGGATAAGACAAACATTAGTCCTGTAACACTATCCACCAGTCAGATGGAGCATCCTCCGTCCGAGCCAGCTGACAGGTGTCCGTGCCTCAGTGGTTAACGAGTGCCGTGTGAACTGCTGTCTCTGTGTTGGCCGCTCACGCAAGTGAACTCAATTGAGCAAAACAAGCTGATGCGCAGGCAGCAAAGCCATTTATGTTCTGTTTTTTTCTCGCTGCTGACACTATGCTGCATAAAGTTCAATGCACATTGAGGGTACTTTCCATATTGCCATTCTGTGAATCTTGAGTAAACCTTAAGATAAAATCAATCCCTTCTTGACCCATAATATTACATGTTAACAAATTAATCTAAGGCCTCATTTCAGCCCAGGATGAAAGCACGATTATGGGCGATTCGCAATTCTTCATCCTCATCATTTCAGTGTCTATTTACAATAAGTACAAATAGCCCGCCTTTTTTAGTAAATGCTATTTAGCTACACTAACTCCACCTACTGACGTCTGGTTAGGCCAGACAAAATTACGGAAGACACTAGAATGTTTACAGCAGTAATAATGTAGGGGTGAGGCAGAAAGTTCTGATGCAAATCTGACGCCTTTTGTCAAATTCACTCTACTCCCTTTTTCCATCTTTTATCAGACAGGAAAGGCATTTATTTTCAATAAAAATAAAGAAAATATTCAAAAAAAGAGAAGTAAAAGTGTCTTATGTGTGTTTATAGGTTATGGTTAGGGGAAGGTTTAGGGACAGCTTTATTACCCCAATAAGGCCCATCCATTTAATAATTTTAATAAATATCACCATTACATTTAATTTGTTATTATTGAATGTAGGCTACAACAACACAATCTTCCACTATTTTTAAATATCCTCTTACTAGCCTACTATTTACACTTATTGCAAATAAAATTCTGTTTTTAAATAGTGTAAATAGCAGATTGCTAAGAAATGCTGTTACTTGCAATTTGTGTAAGTATAATCTATTGCTATTTGCACTTAGTGTGAATAGCATATTGCATAGTGCAAATAGCCGCTGCCTTATTTCAAATCCCCGTCTGATTCGACCTGTGCCTCACCTACATTTGCCTCCTGTCAGTCATAATGTTCATTCATTTCCACCTGCATGCTCACAGCGCACAGCTCTCTAGCTCATAAACAAACCTGGCAAAAAATGAACACCTTTTTCTAGAATTAATGAATTAATTAATGAAGCTACAGTATGCACATAATGCCAGGAAACGTGGACGTGGGTAAATGTGTGCACAACAGAATCTTAATGTAAAAATGCTTAAAGGAAAATAACCTAACCTGGTCCTGGGGTTTTTCTACTTCCCAAATAGTTTAGTTTTCTAATTTCCTGCCAATATTTTGGCCCCAATAAATAAATAAATAAAATGTGTATATTGTTATCATTAACTAAAACCTAAAACTATTAAAAAATAATTTCTATTAATTGAAATAAAGCTCAAATTAAATAAAATAAAATATAAATGTGACAACAACTTGGAAATTATAAATGTTATTTTGGCAACTGACTGGAGTAAGTTGAAGTACTACAATTTAAAAAAAAAAACTGAAATAAAAATAAATGTTTGGTATTTACACATAAAAAAAATCTTTTAAAATTTGATTCATGATAAATAATTTCAACACATTTAAATTTGATTCATTTAATGCCTTGCACATTGCCAAAATGCCGTATAGTGTCTTATTTGTTATTTTTAGGTGACCGCAATGAACATCAGACTAATAATCCACAGTCTATGAGACACTACATTGCATGACTAAATTGGTGACTGAGCTAGACTAGGTAGACTTTTTTTTTTTTAAGAAACATCTGAGGTTCCTGTATGCTAACTTTTGGGTCTCTCTCTCTCTCTCTCTCTCTCTCTCTCTTGGTAGAAACAGGACAGGAGCAGGGCCTGGATCTGGAGCCACCTGTCCGGATGGAGGAGGAGAAGGAGGTCATGGACGAGAGGGAGGTGGAGGAGAGAGTGGTAGAGATAGAACGTCCTCTGCCATGCCTCAATGATTCTGACACACAAGGCATTATCAAGGGCAGAGATCTATTCGGATATGTCGGCATTGAGGCAGTCTTGGACCAGATGAGACGCAAAACCATGAAGGCTGGCTTTGAATTTAATATCATGGTGGTTGGTAAGTGGAACATTGGTCTGATTTAGTTGGAGAAAATAAATCAGGATATGTCCAGTTTGTATTTTTGACCAGAATAATATCAGGCCCTGATAAAAAAAAAAAAAAAAACCAACGTCAAAGCTGATTTCTTAACCACACATTGAAACTTTCCATTTCCAATGGCATGCATAACTGCTGGGCCTAAATAACTTCACACCTCAGTTTTGTCTTTGCTCAAAGTGTGAACTGTTGAAATGGGGGTGTTTTAGCCAAGACTGAAAATAGAACAGACTTAACAGAAAATAGAACAGGCTCTGTATAAAATCGTAGAGTATGGTTTGGAGGGACTGAATGGAGCAAGACCGTTCAAACTATATTCAGTCTATAACAGGGAAGTGGTGTCATTGGCTATTAGGGTAAAGGTTTAAACTCAGCGATAGTCAAATCTGCGTACTTATGCACTATTCATTTTCACACATTTATCGCATGAATAGTGTGAGTGATGATAATCATAACGCGTTTTATTTTTTTCATTAAGTATTTTTATTAAGTCAAGGATCGAAGATTGTGCAAAGTTTTAAAAGTGAAAAGCTGAATCTTGTATTCTACGTGATATTTAACAGGAATCCAGTATAACTGATAAAGAACAGGAGAGATGTGCTCTCCAGGTTTCTAGTAATAATGCGGGCGTCTGAGTCCTGGAGCAACTGAAGTTTATGGAGAACTTTGAGAGGTAGCCCAAATAGGAGAGAGTTACTGAAATCAATGTTTGAAGTAACTAGAGCATGTACAAGAATGGCTGTGGTATTGGGTGTAAGGAATGGACGAAGAAGACGAATATGTGGACAGTGTGACATTATTAACATGTGTTTCAAAAGACAAGCTACTATCTAGGATGGACTAAAGTAGTGTGTTTTTCACATTGTAAATTTCAAGAAGCAAAAGTGAACTTTAAATATATCTGGATGGTGCACTTATTATATCAGATATTATTTCATGACAAAGTATTATTTTAAACCTTACGAATGGTTGAGTGCATAGAGCATATATAAGATATTGACATTTGGCACACAATTTATTATGCAGTTGTTAAATATGTTTATTTATAAAAGGTGGCTTCTTTTATTACAAAAAAATATTATACATGTTTTAAATAGGTTGTGCCAAATTAAATGGCAATATCTTTCAGCCTTTTCACAATATTCAATATACATTTCAATTTTTATGTATTTGCTCTGCAATGAAAGTCTTTGAATGATGGAGTATTTATTATTTTTCTAAAATATACTGTATTATGAAACATTATTCATTCTTTTTTTTTTCATATCAAAGATATGAATCAAACTTACCATAAATGTTACTACAAATCTTCAAATCAGAGAAGCTTAAACCATCTATATCTTCTTTATTGTGAATATTTAATATAGTCAACCCTAATTACAAACAAAGAACCAAAATAAAAATCTTTGAATGAAATTCACGAGAATAGAGCTTGCCGGTATTAACTGTCTTGGGCAGTTAAGGGACATCTGCCTGATTCAAACTAGAAGTGACCTAACCAATCAGAGTGCTAGAGCCTCCCAAATCCCCCTGTGTTTCTAGAGAGAGTGTGGGTAAGCATGCAGGAAGGAGGAGGGGGCGGTGGGGTGTGTTGGCTGAGTGTGGGCCTTACCTAATTAAATGGCAAGGGCTATTGTTGTGTTGTCTGTGGTCTGGGAGGCAGGGCCAGGCTGGAACCAAATGTGGCTCAGAGTGTTCCCCAACTGGGCCAGCCAAGGGGATTTATGATGGCCCCTGCATCACAAATTCAAGGCCGTCCAGCTCTCCAGTGAGAACCATTCTTCTTTTCCACTTTTTTCTCTCCCTATTTTTTTTTTTTTTAACCAAGCTGCCAGGATTTCCACACTCCCTTGATTTTGCTCTCATTCCCCTCGGTGGTTCTTTCATAGTGTTAATAGAAAGGACATTTTGCCAAATCCTTCAAAGGCTGCAAGTCTCATGGAGAAACACAGTATCAGCCGCTGTTCCACAACGGTGTCAGCTGAACAAATTAAAGCTGAAATGTGTCGTTTTTGCACCACTGGCATCGCCACTAGCATTACAAACTGTTTTTCCAAAACCTTCCTGCAGGCCTGTTTCCATCTGTTATTTTTTTGGACACTCCGGTAGCCCCATCCCAGGAGAATTGGTCTTCTTTGTTTCTGTAAGTAATGAAAATTCATACAACAGTCTCATTTCCACCATTTACTTTTGATAAAACTACAGATCATAATTACACAATTTTGTATCCCTGCTTACAGACAGTTGGATTGAGCCCAATGCATTATGGGTGTTGAAGTTCCCCTACCTTTTTTTTTTCAAAAGGGAACATCACAACCCTTTTACCTAGGCAGTCAGCACAGATTTTTTTGGATAAGGGATACTCCACCGGTTTTTCATATTAAACTGTTATTCCCTTAACTAAGACGAGTTCATACATTCCTCTCTCATCACAGTGCGTGCACTTAATCGCTCTGGCGCACGAGACACTTTGATAGCACTGTTGTGAATTTGATCCTTTAATTATACTTTTTATTTTTTTTTTCTTTCTCCTTACATATTTGCACTTCATATCCCACAATCCTTTTGTCAGTTTCACTACATTACCCATACACCCCCTGGGCAAGGTCTATAAGTAGACCTCACTTCCTCCCTTTTTTCCTTTTGTATTGGTGAGGTGTGGTGGTTGGAATGGACACGCAACCATGTCCTTTCCTTAGGATGCGTTGAGTAAGTTTGTTTTGTCAATTGTTTAAAATATATGTTGTTATGTTACTGATGAATTATATGAGTTTAATTTCCTTTATTGTATTGTTTGTAGTGACTAAAGACCATCTTGTACGTCCTGTTTATCCTGTCCCTCCATTAACATCTGTTCATTGGCATCATGTGTGTCAGCTCCATGTGAATTAAGACTTTATCATCCTGAACTGAAAATAAAAGAGAGCAAAGGACTGGTATTTTTTCCATGTGTTTTAATCAGACACACCATCAAGTTTCTACAACTCCAACGAACTTTGGATACATTTAACATCTGATATCCAATATATGGTCCTTCGAGCCGGAGGTAGAAATTTGGTGGAATGGATTACCATGCAAGACCTGCAATCCGGCGCAGCCTAAGAAGCAGAAGACCTCCTGCCCGTTTTGTTGACTGTATGGTGAGAGAATATGGTCCTCCTCCGCCTCCCTCACCAACGCTAGTTGTAAGTGATCATCACCAAACTCAGTATGAAAATCCACCTTTAAGACATTCCCCAAGCTCATCGGCTCCTTGTGAACAGCCTCAACATGATTTGCTCGATATGGATGTTAAACAAGAGATACTTGGACTTAAGGGTATGCTTGGTGAGATGATGTCTAAAATGTCACAGTTAGTAGTTTCTTCCAGACATTCTGAATTTTCTGAGTCTTTTGATGATGCTTCTGATGATGATGATAATGCCTTAGTTAATCCATCTATTGTTCAAGAATTGTGTGCATGTATTAAGACAGCTGAAAAGAAACCTACATGTGAGAAATGTAATTCCTCAACTGTTCCTTCACTGCTTCCATTTAGTAGGCCTAGTTCTCTGCCTCTTCCTCCTTCCTCATTGTTACGTAGTCCACCCCAACAGATGCACACACATGATATAGCATCACAACTACAATTTAGTATGTTACAACCTTCTATTGTTCCATTGGTTCCTGGGCCTTCTAATTGTCAGTCCCCTCAAGTGCAAACATCACCAGTGTTGGTACAACCAACTGGTCCACCACAACCAGTTTTACCATGTAGTTCATTTTCCTCTGCCATGGTTCATTCTCAGTTATCCTCACAAGTAACATCAGCACAGTTACCTCCACAGCCTCGGTATGCTGTTTCTCAGTATTCACAGCCATTAGGACCATCCTCTAGCTCGGCAATTCCTCATATAGCCTCAGCTAATGTAGGCCCTCACATGCAATCTGTAGGTCAGGTAGGGAATGATGTTGTACAACCTCCTGCCCCACATATTCAACCAATTGTTCCCACTACCCAGTCAACTGCAATTCCATTCCTTCATCCTTATCCATATTCCCAACCATATTATGCATCATATCCTGTTCCTTCCTATCCTACTTCTCGTGTTCAGGGACCTACCTTTCCTTTCCTGGTTAATGATGATCCCCAAGAATTTGCAATGTTGCAGCTAGCATTGACAAATTTGTTGTCACCCCATGAGCCAGAACATTACAAATTCCATATCTTGTTAGATCATTTAAAATTTTCTCCAGCTCGTGATCTAGCGTTAGCTTATGCTAACGATCCTAGGCCTTACAGTATGGCTCTTTTTGCCCTACAGCAGAAATATGGGCAACCTCACCAACTAGTTTTGACAGAAATCAAAGCCATTCTAGCTCTCCCCAGGGTGAGACCAGGTGACAGCAGAGCATTTAGTAGCTTCGCATTAAAGGTTCGAGCTTTGGTTGGCATGCTCCAATCTTCGGGCCAAGACCAAGTTAAATCTGAATTATCCTGTGCTTCTCATGTACAGCAACTACTCAGTAAACTGCCCACAGAGCATGTGACCAACTTTGCCCGTTATGCCCGTACAATCCTAAAGGGTCAAAGCTACAACCTGATTAGCTTTTCCGCTTGGCTCCAAGAAGAAGCTGAGTGTCAAGCAATGGCTGATCAGGTTAGTGACTTTCCAAAACCATTCCTGAGTAAACCTCAACCAAAGACTTCCATTAACACTCGAACAGTCTTGTACGGAGTTAACAGTAATTCTGTTGTGCCAAGATCCATTAATAAGCAACCCCAGAATGTGAGAGATGGAGAATGGAGTTCCAAATATTCATGCGCCTATTGTTCCAGTAGAGATCATTTCATTGGCCTGTGCCCCTCTTTTAAATCTCTAGAAGATACCAGGAAGGATGCATGGATTAGAGAGAACAAAAGATGTTGGAGATGCGGGCTTAACCATCTAGCTGTCAACTGTGACTTGAAGAAACCCTGTCCACAGTGCAAAGGCAGACATCTTGGTATCCTTCATGGAGTTAATTGTCGTGACCAAGATAACGGTACATTCTATCTTAGTCGCCTTGGAGGTTCTGGTAGGGTCTTGCTTAAAGTTGTTGAAGTACTTCTCCATTATAAAGGAAGATCCTTGCAAACCTATGCCATCTTAGATGATGGATCAGAACGTACCATGTTGCTACCTCAAGCATCTGAGTCTTTGGGCCTCAATGGGGTACCTGAGTCCCTAATTGTTAGAACTGTACGTCAAGATACCCTTGCACTTGAAGGTTCTTCTGTAACCTTTGAAATATCTTCCATGACCAATCCAGAAAAGAAGTATTCCATTTCCAATGCCTTTTCTGCTGCTAGATTGGGACTGGCAGAACAGACGTATCCTGTTGAGATCTTGCAGAGACGTTTCAGACATCTTCGAGACTTACCCCTTCCAGCCTTCTCTAATGTCCAACCACTTGTTCTTATCGGTGCAGACTATCCACACCTGATAAATCCCATTGATCAGGTGTATTTCGGGCCTCCTAAATCTCCAGCTGCAATACAGACCAGGTTAGGATGGGTACTTCAAGGCCCAATACCGATTCCTAACACTGATGAGACTCAGTGTCTTTTTACCATCGCTAATCCCCTAGAAGAACTTCGCCATGATGTGGAGAAATTATGGAAAGTAGACATCCTTCCTTTCAGGAATGAGAAAGTCATTACTAGGTCTAAGCAAGATCAGGCAGCTATGGAATTGTTGGCCTCTAAGTCTAAAAAAGTTGATGTGGATGGTGTGAAAAGATATGCCACTCCGTTATTGCGCGCTTCTTCCGCCATAAAGCTGCGGACCACACCAAATGCAGTTATGTCTTCTCTCAGATGTATCGAACGACGCCTCCAGAGAAATCCTAAAACTGCTGCTGTGTACAACCAAGAGATTGCTAAGTTGGAGGAATCCGGTTATGTTTCCAAAGTGGAACTTCCCCATGACTCATCTGATGAATCGTGGTATATTCCTCATCATATTGTGGAGCATAACGGAAAAAAGAGAATAGTCTTCAATTGTTCCTATCAATATAAAGGTGTGTCACTTAACAGTCAACTTCTTCCTGGTCCACAGTTGGGCCCTTCCTTACTTGGTGTCCTACTCCGGTTTCGTCAGTGCCCAGTGGCCATTAGTGGGGATATAAAATCCATGTTCCATCAAGTTAGGCTATTACCAGAAGACCGTTCTCTCCTACGCTTCCTGTGGCGCAATATGCAGAGCACAAATCCACCTGACATCTACGAATGGCAAGTTTTGCCCTTTGGCACGGTATGTAGTCCATGTTGCGCAACATATGCTCTACAAAGGCATGTCCATGATCACCAAGAAGGGTATGAAGATATAGCGAGCTCTGTACTTCAGTCATTCTATGTTGACAACTGCTTAGAGAGTTTCCCAAATGTGCAATCTGCTAAGAACTTCTTAGACCGAATGCGTTCTTTACTGATGAGTGGAGGATTTGAAATTAGACAGTGGGCAAGTAACCAGCCTGGTGTTGTCCGACATCTCCCTCCTGAAGCCAGGTCTGAGAATGCTGAACTGTGGATCAATCAAGACAGTTTAGATCCCAAAGAAGGAGCTCTGGGTCTGAGTTGGCACTGTCCCTCTGATTCATTAGGGTATCGATCCCGAACAGTGGAGTATGAGACAACAACTCTGCGTAATATATATAAAGTTCTTGCCAGTCAGTATGACCCATTGGGTTACATAACCCCCTTTACAACGCGAGCTAAAGTCATCATACAACAATGCTGGATGAAGTCCCGGGGCTGGGATGATCCCCTTATGCCAAATCCTATTCAACAGGCCTGGAAGGCTTGGGAAACTGAGCTCCCTGACCTGTCATTAATACAGCTTCCACGTTGTTATCTAAGTTTACCTTCCGACCAAATCACATCCAGAGAGTTGCATGTATTTTGCGACGCCTCAGAGAGCGCATACGGGTCTGTAGCCTATTTGCGAATGGGAACTGACAAGGGTGTGGTACATACTTCCTTCATCATGGCAAGATCTCGAGTTGCCCCAAAAAAGCAAATATCCATCCCTCGCCTTGAACTTTGCGCTGCTCTAACAGGTGCACAGCTTTGTAAACTCCTGCAGAATGAATTGACTCATCCTTTGACAAATATTGTCTTATGGTCCGACTCGACAACTGTCTTGTCTTGGCTGCATTCCCTCTCCTGCCGTTACAAAGTTTTTGTAGCTAATAGAGTCACTGAAATATTAGAGCTCACTGATCCCTCTTCTTGGAGATATATTCCATCTGCACAGAATCCAGCAGATGACATTACGAGAGGCAAAACTCTTGTAGAGCTAGCCAAACCTGATCATAGATGGCGACAAGGTCCAACGTTTCTGAAATTTCCTCCAGATGAATGGCCCAAAAATCTAGTATCTACATCTGATAGTCCTGATCCTGAGCTTCGTAAACCACTCTTTTGTGGGTTAACACAATTGGATGATATTGTACTCCCAGATCCTGCCCGTTTTAAATCATGGTCAGAGTTACAGTTTGCAACAAATGTGTTACTGCGACAACATAGTGAGGACTCTTGTGACGCCTCTTCTGTCCAAAATCTCCTTTTGAGACAAGCCCAGCAACAAAGTTTTCCCTCCGAGTATCAGTGTTTAACGAAAGGAAAGCCCATTGAACCTCAAAGTTGTCTCCTAACATTTTCTCCCGAATTCAATGAAGAAACGGGACTTATTGTAGTGGGCGGTAAGCTCAGGCGTGTAGAGGATATGGAACCTGGAATGGTTCATCCAATCGTCCTCGACCCCAAACATCCATTGACCCAGTTAATTATTAAGGACTGTGACGAGAAACTTTTCCATCCTGGTCCAGAGAGAGTTTTCTCAGAACTTCGACGTAATTACTGGATAATTAGAGGGAGACAAGCCGTAAAAAAACATCAGTGGTCTTGTTTTCAATGTAGGAAGTGGAGAGCCAAGCCATCTATTCCTCAAATGTCAGATCTTCCACTCTCCAAGCTCCGGTTGTTCAAACCTCCCTTTTGGTCCACCGGAATGGACTGTTTTGGTCCCTTCCATGTAAATATTGGCCGTAGAACAGAGAAGAGATGGGGCATTCTGTTTAAGTGTCAGACCACTCGATGCCTGCACCTTGATTTGTTGAGCAGTTTAGATGTGGACAGCTTTCTAATGGGCCTACGTCGTTTCATATCCAGGAGAGGTAGGCCGTATGAGATTCTTTGTGATCAGGGAAGCAATTTCCGTGGAGCTGCAAGAGAGTTAAAGGAAGCCTTCCAGAACCTTCCCACTGAGCTACAAGACAAATTGGAAAAGCAGCAGATCAAATTTAAGTTTAATCCACCACAAGCTCCTCATTTTGGGGGATCATGGGAAAGAGAGGTCCGTTCTGTTAAAACAGCATTGCGGGTGGTACTCGGCAGTCAAACCGTATCAGAGGAAGTCCTACGGACCGTTTTGACAGAAGTTGAAGGAGTGTTAAATTCAAAGCCACTTGGTTACGCCTCTTCAAACATTTCAGACCTCGACCCCATTACTCCAAATCTCCTCCTCATGGGGCGGCGAGATTCGTCTTTACCTCAGGTGATTTATGCCAATACTAAGCTCCTTGGCCGCAGATCTTGGCGCCACAGCCAGGCCCTCGTTGACCAGTTTTGGACATCTTTTATCCGACATTACTTACCAGGTCAGCAGCTCCGTCAAAAATGGAATCGAGAAAAACCTAATCTAAATGACTCTGCTGTCGTGTTAGTAATTGATTTTCAACTCCCAAGAGCATCATGGCCCATTGGCAGGGTAGTACGCCTCTTACCTAGTCAGGATGGACGTGTCAGAGTAGCTGAGATTGATATTAATGGAAAGACGTATGTACGTCCAGTTGCTAAGTTGATTCCATTACCTGAAATAGATGAGTAATAGCAAATACATGACTGTATTTGGGGGCGGCTGTTGTGAATTTGATCCTTTTTATTTTTTTTTTTTTTTTTTCTTTCTCCTTACATATTTGCACTTCATATCCCACAATCCTTTTGTCAGTTTCACTACATTACCCATACACCCCCTGGGCAAGGTCTATAAGTAGACCTCACTTCCTCCCTTTTTTCCTTTTGTATTGGTGAGGTGTGGTGGTTGGAATGGACACCCAACCATGTCCTTTCCTTAGGATGCGTTGAGTAAGTTTGTTTTGTCAATTGTTTAAAATATATGTTGTTATGTTACTGATGAATTATATGAGTTTAATTTCCTTTATTGTATTGTTTGTAGTGACTAAAGACCATCTTGTACGTCCTGTTTATCCTGTCCCTCCATTAACATCTGTTCATTGGCATCATGTGTGTCAGCTCCATGTGAATTAAGACTTTATCATCCTGAACTGAAAATAAAAGAGAGCAAAGGACTGGTATTTTTTCCATGTGTTTTAATCAGACACACCATCAAGTTTCTACAACTCCAACGAACTTTGGATACATTTAACATCTGAGATCCAATAAGCACTTAACCCCAGTCCAGTTCCTTCATTAGGATCCAAATACAGTTACACGAGTATAGTGTAACTCGACTAAGAATGGTGACACAAAATAAAACGTTGCACCTTTCTAAGCTTGTAAAGTGGATAACTATAATGTATGGTAGAATACCACAGAAAGTGCTTGGGATGTTTTGTATCCTAAATACATCCTATCAAAAAATATTTTCTCACTTTTGAATAATTTTGCGAAAATGACAGCTCTATTTGAAAATATGTACAATAAGAACACATTCACACAAATATTGCATTGGCTTATGTTTACTTCACATTTTCTTTAATTATCAGATTAACCAACGCATTCTCGTTTTATGTGACGCTAAAGGATGAGGACGGGCTGGATTAACGTAATAATATTTGAATGATTGGTTTTCATATTTTAAGACTGAATGTGAGTCTGGAACAAATAAAACAATAAATCTATACAAAACATCAGTTTTATGTTTAACAAAAAGAAAAGGATGAAAAAGGTACAAATTTGAAGACAACACCCATTGAAACCAATAAATACATTTCAGCTTTATGGTGTATATTCTCGCAAAATGTGTGG
>NW_024121321.1:21888485-22469250 GCF_016745375.1 Pimephales promelas
TTTTACAGTAAATAACTTTCAACATGTTGCCAGTTATTTACTGTAAAAATGCACTAAAACTAATAAGTTGTATTTTTTTTTAGTTAACTCATGCATTTCTACAGTAAATAACTGGCAACAGTGTTGCCAGTATTTTACTGTAAAAAAAACCTGGTAAGGTCTAACAGTGTATGAAATATGTTAATGTTTTATCACAAAATGTATGAAATGCTATTGCATTTAAGTGTTGGCTCAATTAATCAATTTACATTAAAAAATGTTGATTAAACTTTTTTTTTAAATCGTCAAAAACGTTTCAGTGTTTCTTACTTTGTTTCAAGTTTGAGTGTTGGAAAGAAAAATGATACCAAGGACGGTTTTTAATGATAATCCTGAAACATATTGCTGAATGTCATTCCGTCTAACAGTACGTCATTCTGGATAACGATGACATAGGAAATTAATTTAACCCGTATTTGTGTATTAGATTACACAATTCTGTTTTTTTTTTTTTTGTTGTTTTTGTTAAGTATAAAACAAGTCTTATTTACTTTATTGGACAACATTTTTAAACTTTTTACAGCTTTTTTTTAATTTGGTTCTGAATTTTGAGTTTTCAGCAGCCAAAAATGAGCCCATGTCTATATGAAATACCAAATTGATAATATTAATTATTATTGAAATGTAGTTTTACAAGCACTAATTGTTTGTTGAGCTCCAATAATGGATACCAGTACATTTGTATATGCCAACAATGGCAGAAATGTAATTAATTTAAAAATTGATTACGTTACCCAGGAATGACATTTTCATGGGGAAAAAGATTTGATTCACTGAAAAAATGGTTAATTACATTCGTGTTCATGTCATTGCATTACATACACAACACTCTAATAAGTATAGAAAGTCCTAAAATTTGAAATTTTTGCCAGTTTTATTTTTTTTCACATTTTAAATCCTTATCCGTCATTCACCCATCTACATATTACAATTTGAATTGCAATGGCAGCCTATTGTGATAATTAACAACAAAATTCCAATTACGTTTATAGAATTACAGTTTTTACTATTTGATGTACATATTTCCACAAGTGATTTCACAATGTTTGATACCAATAATGCATATGTTTACTAATTACTGATATCAAGATTAATCATATTATCTATTGACATTTTAATTGATTATTGATTATATAGTTGATAATTAATATTCTTGTCAAATGTTTTTAACATTCCAGAAATGTGTCCTAAAAAAAGCTGGTGGAGATGAAGGAGGTCCAGAGAATTGGAAATGCAGAACCTAAAAATTCTTCATACCACATCAGAAGAATGGAGCAGATAGAGGAGCTGGATAACCTGGAGGAGAAGTTCCAAAGTAATCAAGAGAGAGATTTTCTGGTAAAACATAATTATTTACCAGTTTGCTAATTCTTTTCTTCAGAAAAAAAGTACTTTTAGTACTGTATGTAATTCGTTTAATCAGTCCTGGATTTTGTTTTATATATTGCGGCCTAGAATGACTCATTTTGCTCAAAAAAATTTCAATATTTGCAGCAAAATTATTTTATTTTATTTCCAGTGAAACCCCACCAATAATAATATTACATATCATATGTAATAAGTGTTAGTGACAGTTAGAGTATAAATACCTGTAAATAGTTTTTTACATAAATATTGTATTTCAATTTTTGTGTTCAAATTGTGTCCCTGGTTCCTCATGCAAAAATGCAATGATGACAATAGTAGAGAAATACTACATAAATATAAAAATTCTACTTAATACAGAAGTGTGTTTACTTTAAAACTATTTACACACATTTGGACTTGTCCTAACCAATACAATTAATTTCAATTGATTAGGTTAATGCAAGGACTGAAAATGTTTATTACCAATATTGTATAGTATGATATTTACCTTTTTTCCTCTTAGATTACCCAGTTAACTAAAGTTGGAGGCAAAAGCATCAGGGACTGCTCATCAAAGATTTTGGACAGGTCAAATTACAAGCATTAATTTCTTTCATTATAAAAGATTTTATTTCTGATACTAAAAGGAATGCCTGTTGTAACCTCTCACATTTCACATCTGCTCTTTTCACCAAGGACACTTACGAACTCATGAATTCATACACTAATATCTAATCATCTTTTCTCCATCTCTATTTCCCTCCACTTTCAGAATGATGACCAACAATTTACAGTAATGGCACTGCTCAACATGAAGGGTCACGGCTAAAAAAAAAAGCATTTCAGGCAATAGCACTGTTCACCACTGTGATAGGTATTCTATGGTTTTATTTTGAGTGTGTTTTATGGAATGGACTACTTGCTCTGAGCTTCGCGACACACTTCCGTTTGGAAACAATACACTCTAAAAAATGCTGGGTTGTTTTAACCCAATTTTGGGTCAAATATGGACAAACCCGAAATGTTGGGTTAAAAATGTAATGTAAAAATTTAACCCAACGGCTGGGTTAGTCCATATTTGACCCAAAGTTGGGTTAAAACAACCCAGCATTTTTTAGAGTGTACATATCACTTATTTCCGGTTACGTTTACTTTCAATGTACTCCGGTCAATGAGTTGAACAAACACCACCTAAAATGAGTGTCTGTAATAAGATTTTATATTTTGGACATTTTTATTGACAGAAGAAGGGATATTCTGATGTTTACCGTGTGCAGAATTTTCAAAACTCATCGGAACGTTAAGTTTAAATCCAAACCAAGCCAATATGAGAAAGCTGCGTCTGTTAAAAATACGCCATTATTTCACCACAGGTTGTCAGTGTTCGTCTACACTAGTGACCGCGACGCTGAAACATCAGTACGAAACACGAACATTTATTTATTTGGATTAAATATTTTAATCAATAATCATTCAGTGTCGTTTTTCCAATGTCAATCGTTTTACTATTACATGTTCATGCCCAAAATGCTTAATTTATTCAGAGAAGTTGACTGTCATTCTAGCTGCGTGCATTCTGATCGTAGGCACCTCACGATCATTCATTCATTCATTAAACTATTTTAAAAAGACAGGAATAAAGCACCAATGCACAGTTTTTATTAGTCAAATTCATTAAAAAATGTAAACTCAAGTATAGAATATAAGTAGGCTAATACTGATGTTAATGAGAAGACAGAAGACTACTGCAGGTTAGTGGATAAATATATTTAGCCTATTTATTATTCAGAATCGAACAGTTAGAAAGAAAATATATTTATAGGAACATTTCAGCAGGCTCAAGATAATTAATACAGAGATCGTTATTCATTGTTTCAATCAATTGGCGTCCATTAAACGTAGTGATAATCTGCATTCTCATGTATGGACGTGCGATGAACACTCTAACCGGAAACTCCCGGTATGCAATAAGTGGAACGTGGAAGTAGTTGTGCAAGTAGTCCATTCAAAGTGATGGGAAGAGAAAATGTTGTTGTTGCATTTTTATTAGACTAATAAAATAAATTAAATTATAATTGAAATGTTTATTTGAAAAATCAATTTATTATAATAAAATAATTAAATCAATAAAAATGTAATCAAATAAAAATAAAAACCTAGTTTTAAATTCATAAAAAATACAAATCTATCTAATCTAATGATGTAAACTAAATATACTAACAGATTTATATATATATATATATATATATAATCATTTAAAAGTGGACGTTTTAAGCTGTATATGAAGACCATGAAAACACGCCCTGTTTTATTTTATTTTACTAAAGCACGTTTTCTTGTTATTGTGAGTTTACACAAATAAAAGGAGTTGTGAATAATGTATTATTCTTTTCTGTATGGTCAGAAGTGAGTAATTGTTTCCACTATTAATAGGAAAATACGCCTCCATGTCAGGCAGTGCGTGCTCCACAAACACTTATGTATGTGCCTAATAATAGCGAACATTTATAGGTTAGCGTCAGAGCGAGCGGCCATGCCAGTCATGTTTAACAAATAAAAAAAAATGCATTTTCTACCTATACCGCGCAAGTAAGCGCACGATTTTAAAACAGGCTGAGGCGGTAAAAGCATAACCAACGAGAGGGCCCCATTAGAGGGTATGCAGAGATTTTACGGCATCATATATATATATATATATATATATATATATATATATATATATATATATTATATATATATATATCCATTATTATGGATTATCCATTATTATGCATTATCCATTATGGATACATATATCCATTATAAACCATTATTTTAAATTGTAATATCTTTTCACAATATTTTTTTTCTGTATTAGCGAATAAATGTAGCCTTGATGGGCATAAAAACTTCATCAAGACAATTCAAAGATTTCAAAAAATTGTCCACATCAAGACAATTCAAAGAATTATTGATTTATTGTTTGAATTTCCCAATAAATTTGAAAGAGATACTTTGTTTCTTTAACAAATCACGAAAGTAACAATTGCTTTGTGATTGTGATTCGACTGGAGTCAACTGAAACAACATCGAATTAAGCCATATTATAATTTGTATATGTTTTTATTAATTTTTGCAGGTGCAGTGGTTAAAACATCACTGCAATCTCATGCGAAAAAGCGAACAAACTATTAATTGCGATTAGATGCGAACTCTAATTAATTCTTTTGAGTAACAAACTGAGCAGAACACAAATGTTTTTCTTTGTCATCATTACAGATGCAAACAAAAAGTGGAATACCAAGGCCACTGATCACGAGATCTACAAAGCCGTCGGAGACCACCTTAAACGTGCCCCTGGATGATCTGGCGGTGGGGGATATGTGGCCGTGTTTGTCAATAAATGTTGTTTTTTTAACAATAAATATTTATTGTTATTTTTTGGTCAGTTGTTGTATTTTGAATTTATGCTTTAAATTAGGCTAAAGTCAAGACTGAAAAAAATGATTTTCAACAAAATTGACGTCTTTTTATAGACGTCATTTCAACGACTTAAAAAAGACGTCATTTCCCCTTTCAATTTCAACCAAATTTAGGCGTAAAATGTACGTCTTTTTATAGACGTCTTTTCAACGACTTAAAAAAGACGTCATTTCCCCTTTCAATTTCAACCAAATTTAGGCGTAAAATGTACGTCTTTTTATAGACGTAATTTCAACGACTTTTCAACAACCTGTCTTTTCACCTTTCACTTTTCAACCAAAATGTAATGTTGTTTAGACGTCTGGCAAAGTTATCTTTTCAACGAGTTTTTGCTGGGTGGGATGTAGTTAGTTGATGTAAACTTAAAGGATTGATAAATGTTATCTTTTCCACTTTAATCTCTGTCTAGTAATCATCTGTCATATCCTAATTTACGGCGCTACAACTCTTAACTGTGTTTACGTTAACATGCACTGCTAAAATTACATCTAGCTAATGTTTACGTGCTGACACGTGAGCTCTGTATTTTCTCAAAACAATTGTTTTCTTCTCTGTGATCTGCATGTCATTTCTAACAAGAGTAACGTTACCTATAAGTACCATAGACTGTAAAAAAATATGGACGTAGTATCCGTGACATCATCCGTAGGTTTCTGAAGACCGTTTTTGAAGCCTAAAGTGGGCGTAGCCGACCGTCACCATCTTGGCAGCGCGTCACTCCCGGAAAAACGAAAATGGGCAATGAGACGGGACGTGGGTGGAGCCGAGGAGCCTGCTGCTGAAACCACGCCCACCTAGCTCGACACTATCAAATTGTCTTTGGATGGAAGATATTGGTGGTTGATTTTGAACCGATTCAAACCAAGCTTACAATTTGAGGTAAATTAACCTGAAACTTCACAACAAAACTTGAAATATCTATTTATACTACACAAAGTTTAAATCGCTGCAGCACTTATAATACATGTGGCAACATTTATTTGCAACATTAGATGACTTGCAGAAAACGTTAATAGTTGTCATGAATAAAAATTAACGTTATAACTTTATTTAAAAACTTGCATCTCAAAGCAACAATTTGAAGCAAATCAACGAACCTGCATTTATGAGTGTGTATTTGGATGTCAACGGAATTTAACGTTATTAAGATAGGGTTAAAATCGGATTAGCTGTTATTACCCATTTTCATTAGTTAGCGTATTTTTTTACAAGCTGTGTATTTTTTTTAGTGATCGATTTTGAGGTGATGGCCACCCGTCACAAATGCACCACGTCTGCACATAGCTTAACCTGTAAGTACTGCAAACTGAGCAACACATTCAAATGCAGTAAACTGCGTACAGTTGGCAGTGTTACTGCTTTTGAATTTTGCCTTTAGGGCCAATTTTGTTAGGCTCAAATATAGTCCTGACCATCATGTCTAATGTTGAGGTTTTTATGTTAATTTAGAAACACCTGTAGCCATAACACTGTTACCACCTCTGCTCTTCCTCATCCCTAAATCCCCTCTTCCCTTACCCCCCATCCCACCACACCATCCCATGGTCTCTGCAGCAATATCATCTGGAAAGAACCTTTTAATAAAAGAGATTCAATCTTGCATTGATCTTTCAAGGCATGCATTGATTTTTTCATTTCATTGTTTTATGAAGTAAATTTAGAACAATGTTTTGATTATTGTTTTAATGTTTATCAAAAATGAGTTGCCATGAACACAGAGTTATTTAAAGAAAAACAGCAGAACTGCAACTTAAGATAGGTATTTTAAACATTTTAATAATGTGAATGTGTGTGGATAACATAGGATAAGGGGGAGTATAAGTTAAACAAAAATCTAAGCAAAGCAAAAGGGTGCAGGGAATGACAAAGATATAGAGCCATGATGGAAGCTGGGATCAGAACGCTCCTCATGGATACTGCAATAGGCTCCTCTGGCACATCAACAGACAGCATGAGTACGGTTTCTGACAAAGCACACACAAATGGAGGGGACGTCACACACCCTACATGAGAGAAAGATGACAAGGTTGAAAAATACTAGTAGAATACATTCGGTATGGCCTGTCTTGGTTAAATGCCAGGAGTGAGAACATATAACGGGACAAACTTACAAGATACTACAAAACCACAGGTACAAGACATGTAAAAAATAGAGAACATTTACCGATACAATACTGGAAAAGCAATATACAATGGTGGAAACTGAGGGATAGGAACAAATATGAATATTTTGCCCAGCTGTCAAACCTCCCAGACAGCAAACTGACATTGAATCAACGTGGAAACGACGTCTCTCATGACATTGAAACAACGTTGATTTGCTCATCGAATTAACGTTGAACCAACGTCAGACGCGGCATTCTTCAAAGCTAAATGAAAATCGAAAATTGGTTTGCTTTCATAACGTTGAAACAACGCGTTGATTTCAAGTTGATTTTCCGTTAGTTTTGAAAGAATGGCGCGTCTGACGTTGGTTCAACGTTAATTCGATGAGCAAAACAATGTCAGATCAACGTTGTTTCGATGTCATATTTCCACGTTAATTCAATGTCAGTCTGCAATCTGGGTTTTCTTTCCTTTATCAATTTTTCAAAATCAGGCTCAGTACTAGGACTGTTGCTTCACCCTGTACGTGCTACGTTTTAGAGTTCGCTTGGTGTACATTTTTTACTTTAACATTTTTGTTTATATATATACTGTTTTTGCAGTACACACGTGGACTTTGTTTGAAGTTTGATCTGTTTACATTTTTATTCAATAAAATTTACTTGTTAAATGTGTACTTTCTTTTTTAATGCTTTAATATTTGATGAACATGTAATATAGCTAATTATACTTTGATTGATAAATACTAATAAAAACCTGTTGTAAAACCCCTTACCAGACAGCTCTTAATAAGGCTTTGTTAATATATGTTGGTTATGTCTCCATTCAGAATAGACTATATTCAAGTGGAGCATGACACCCAAAATAAAAATGTTTCATAAACAATGTGGTGAGCAGGACGGCCGAGGGACGTGAGAGAAAGTCGCGAGGCCGGTGGTGCGATTGCTAATGAGCAGCACCTGTGAAGCACACCGGTCTCGCATCTCTCACGAAGGAGCGGAGCCATAAAGGGGGAGCGACGGAGTGGATGATCGAGAGAGGAACAGGCCTGCTTTTGTTTGTATTTTATTTGGTAAGCCAGCAGTCGTCCGTGAGGGGCTGCTGGCCGGTATTTATGTTTTATTTTGGGTAGCCAGCAGTCGTCCGCGAGGGGCTGCTGGCAGGTAATTTGTTTGTTTATTTTATTTAAATAAAGTTTTATTTTATTATAATGTTCCGGTTCCTGCCTCCTTCTTCCCTGAACTTTGTTACACACAACATATATTAACAAAGTCAATTCTAGAAGTAAGAGTTTACAGTTCAAGACTCAGAATTAATCAGATTGTTATTAATATTGAGATATATAAGCTCGAACATTATATATTTATATATTTTTTTTCTTTTTTTTTTAAATAGTACGTGAATGTAGGATAACAACTTACAAGCACAACTAGCATAGCCACAAGTGGGTTCATGCTCCATTTTAAAATCTGAAGATATCTTTAAAATGATCCATGCTGTGGAGTATATATGGGGAGTTTTTAAAGAGAGGGCTGATTAGATTCTTATCAAATATTTTATTGCCCTGTAGACACCCATTTACAGTCTATTGACTAATGTTGGTTGAGAACCATACAAGCTTTATTGTAGTCAATTGACATAATTTTCACACCTCTGCTGGTATGACTTTATCTTCATTATTCTTTCATCATTATTCTTTTGTTTGAATTCAGCCATTACAGCCTTTATTCAGGCATTATGCTTAGCCATCGACACCCATGTTATCCTACAATACATGTAAAATCCATCTCTTATTTTTAAGGCTTGTTAAAAAAACAAAATATATACCCATTTTTTGGACCTTTTGTGAATTCTTTTAACAGATTAAATCATGTAATAGAATAGCTTTTGCAGCAGGTCGATTAAAGCAACAGGTATCATTAAGCTACATTTACACAATTTGAAATATTAATAATACACTTTTACTTACAACTCAATTTAAACCACCATCTAGTATTTGTATCATATTCTGGTCACAGTTTAAAATAGTGTTATGACATGTAATGAATAGAAATATTATTCTGTATGACAAAATATTTAAAACAAATACGTGATCATTTTTTCTCCAGATGCTGTATATTGCATGTAAGTGAACACAAATAAACCTGAGAAAACAGGAATTGACTGCATTATGAGTGATGATTCCTTTTAAAAATACCAAATGTTACTGATTAATAATTTTGCACTCCTGGAATAAATTAAGAATTTAATGTCACTGCAAAGCAGATTTATCATCACAGTGGTCAAATATCAAAGATGGAGTCTTAAATCTTTATAATGAGGGGAAGTTTTTCCAGATCTAGAAAGAGTGTGACGTTTTAACGAGTGGTGAAATGTTTTACAAAAATAATCTGTGATCTTTACATGAAAGGGGTTAAGAAATATGCAAGGGAAACATTTTCAAATACTGCACAAAAGTGTATTGACAACACACTTAACAGAACAGACACAGTCAACTGTTCAAGTAACGCATCAGAGCCTCACGGACATCCCTGCCCTCCTCCTCTACAGGCTGTGGCAGTGCCAGCACAGGTTCAGCAGCTGAAGGTGGATCCCATGCACTTTCATAGGCCTCTCCATGACTCTCACAAAGGTTATGTAGAGCACAGCATGTCAGCACCATAGATTTCACAAGGTCGACCGCACAGTCATTTCTTTTCATAAGGCAACGCCATCTTCCTTTTAATCTTCCAAAAGCATTTTCAACCACTACACGTGCCCTGGATATTTTCGTGTTGTACACCCGCTCTTCCGTTGTCAGCCGCCCAGTGTCAATGAATGGTTTTAAGAGCCAGTTCTGCAAGGGATAGGCAGAGTCTCCAAGGATGTAGTAGCCAACATTCACCCCATCAATGTTTTTGGTGTTAGCTGTTATGTGGTTTCCACGGTTCGCCACCTCCCACAGCGTGGAGAGTCTCAAAACCCGAGCATCATGCAGGCTTCCAGGCAGTCCTGTGAAAACATTCCAGAAAAGTCCCTTCCCATCCACAACACCTTGAAGGATGATGGAGTGCCAGCCTTTATGGTTGAAATAGTCACAGTGATAGTCTTGTGGTGCTATTATGGGTATGTGTAATCCATCAATAGCACCAATACACTGTGGGAGTCCCCATCTGTTCTCAACGTAGGCAGCCATTTCTTTAAATCTCTCCTGATCCGGAAGACGAATTTGTTCTGGTACCAACAACGTCTCTGCTGCAGCACAGAAGTCCTGAACACACCGACACACGGTGGAAATGCTTGCTCCAAAAAGATGTCCAACACTTCTGTACTCAGAGCCGGTTGCAAGCTTCCACAGTGCAATGGCGACTCTCTTCTTTAGAGGTACACACACGCGGAAGTTTGTGTCCCGTCCAGTGGTGGAGGAAGTACTGAATCTCAGTACTTAAGTAAAAGTACAAATAACCAGATAAATATTTACTTTAGTAAAAGTAGAAGTTGCACAATGACAACCATACTTAAGTAAAAAGTACCTGATTTTAAATGTACTTTAAGTATTAAAAGTAAAAGTACTTTCATAACAATTGATTCTCTTAATGACTATTTTCTAATGATTAATAAAACATTTAATTCTTTAACATGATGTTCAATAATGATGGGAAAAAAAAGTCACCATTTCTGAAACAAGCTTGCAATTAGGCAATATAAACCATATGTTAATAACTATGTTTGGCAGTAAACGCGATTAATTTATGGTGTAATTCTGAACCTCTTGGCTTGCCATAATCCTAACCAAACGTATATTACACACGGTGTGTTTCCTATGCACATAAAAACAAATTTCCGCGTATAAATCGCACGACACGACACGCATTTAGTTGCTGTATCTATGGCAACCAAACGTCACTGGAGAGACAAACGTGCAACAAACGGACGGTCAGATTACGTTTTGGCAGGAAAAACTGATCAGAAAATGTAATGAAAAAGTAACAGAAGTTGTAGAAATGTAGTGGAGTAGAAAGTATAATAATTGCTGCAAAATGTAACGAAGTAAAAGTAAAAAGTATGCACTATTTATTCTACTTAAGTAAAGTAAAGATACGTGAAAAATGTACTTAAGTAAAGTAACAAAGTATTTGTACTTCGTTACATTCCACCACTGGTCCCGTCGCTCCATCGCAGGGCGCAGTTTGTTGCACAAATAGATAAACGTTTCTTCCGACATTCTAAAGTTCTCCAACCACTGCGTGTTTGTAAAACCAGGAACTATCACATCCCACCACTCAGAAGCTCTGTTAAACGTCCAAACAGATGGTCTGTTGAGGTGACTTTGTGTAATATGATACATCTGAAATACACAGATTACACTTCTTAATACATAATATTACCAGCAAAATTCATTATATGCTTTGTGACGATATAGCGATTGAGACCCTAAACAAGATTAACTTAGCTTACCATGGCGCGCCGTCGGGCAGACCGAGTGATGTCGTCATCTGGGCTTCGTTGTAAGAGTTCCCAGACTCTTTTGTTTTTTTTTGCAGTATTTTGTTTTGCTGCCATCAGCCTCATTTTAAACACATTTTTCCGTCTAGCAGTTACAAACATCCACATGCCGAGAATCAGGAACACCATCCCCTCGATAGGCTCCATTGTTCCTGTGTTGTGGGTTTGAAAATGTGGCGCTTTTAAGATGATGTCATGCCAGTAGAGGTGCGCGAAAATAACGATCAGTCCCACACACTTTGAAGGGGTACTACTGCAGTGGAAAAGCAACCGAGCTAAAGCGAACCGATCCGTACCGAGTCGAGTCGTACCACGCAGTGGAAACGCGAAGCGAGCCAAACTGTTCTGCGCCGAGTCGAACCGAGCCGTACCATGCAGTGGAAAAGCGCCATTAGTTCCAGTGAAAGAAACTCTTAATGCTTCAGAATACCAAGACATTTTGGACAATTTCTTGCTCCCAAAATTGTGGGAACAGTTTGAGGATGGCCCCGGCCATAAATACATGGATGAGCAAGTCTGGGGTGGAGGAACTTGACTGGCCTGCGCAGAATCCGGACCTCAACCCAATAGAACACCTTTGGGATGAATAAGAGTGGAGACTGCGAGACAGGCCTCTCATCCAATGTCCCATTCCAAAAATTCCCATAAACTCACCCCTAAACCTTGTGGAAAGCGTTCCCAGAGTTGAAGCTGTTATAGCTACAAAGGTTGGGCCAACTCCATATTAAACCCTATGGATTAAGAATGGGATGTCATTAAAGTTTATCTGCATGTAAAGACAGACGTCCCAAAACTTTTGGCGATATAGTGCATCAGGTAACATGGCATGTGGGAAACTTTTTCCTTGTAGAAAAGTTAGAAGCTAGGGAGACCAGGAGACAATGGACGTTTTCCAAGCAGAAGTTCTTTATTGCTGGTAGCTGCAGTATTTTAACATCGTCTTACAAACTAAAATACAGAACTATTCTTATAAATTTAAAAAAGGCGGGATTACATAAAGGTGTATACACTGAAACAAAGCAAATGTAAATGATTCAGGTAAGTCACCTCAGTTCATCAGGATAGCAGTTATTCTATGCCTTGAGATGCTAATCTGGAGGAGTTACATTGAGGAGGAGACTCTTGAAACAAAGCTAATGTAAATGATTCAGCTGGTTACCGGAGACGCTAATCTAATCAGTCTGTAAACCTTTACCATTAACTTAATGGCTAGGAAGTGCATAAAGACAAAAGCTAATGTGTGACACATGGAATGCTTGGCCTCAAAATGGTAAACACTGTATACATTTTTTTTCAGTTAAAAATACTGTTAAACCTTTATGAAACATAATAGATTTGTATTCCTTCAGTCGTTAGCTTATTGAAACTATTACGTTGGTGACTCTCAGCTTTATTTTTCTTTTAGCCCTGACGAAACTTACCAATTCACAAAATGAATGGAATACATAGTTGATATAAAAAAATCAGATGACTTGTAATTTACTACTTATTAATTGTTAAAAATACTTTTATAATGATTGGACCAAAATCCTCCTGATGTAATAACCTAGAATACAGTCTAACACTAGATGGCTGCTCTGTTGAGTCTTCGTCGTTAGTTAGGAACCTGGGTGTGCTGTTTAATACCAATCTTTCATTTGAAAGCCACATCTCTAACATCTGTATAACTGCATTTTGCCATATTAAAAATATATCTAAATTATAAAAAATGCAGAGAAGTTAGTTCAAGCATTTATGACCTTAAGGCAAGATTATTTTACTGCTTTACTGGGTGGTTGCCCTGCACACTTACCCGTCGTTTTGTTTGCCTCCTGCGCAAAAAAAAAAAAAAATCCTGTAAAATAAAAAGGTAAACTACTGGCAGCTGTGGTTGCCAGCATCATACCGTAAAAATATGGTGTGTTACTGTTTTTGAAATTAACAGCTAAATACTGTATTGTCAGCTGCAGTTTAAAACTTTAATTTAACAGCTATATGCTCGAACACAAAAACAGTAACACGCCGTATTTTTACGGTATGATGCTGGCAACCACAGCTGCCATTAGTTTACCGGTTTTTTTTTTTTTTTTTTTTACAGGATTATTTATTTACAGTGTAGAAAATAAAGCCTGCACAGTATAATACTGTCAGCTGTTCGGCTGCCATTATATAGTTATATGAGTGTTCCTGCTGTAATCTTCTGTGTATTAGTATAAAGTGTATTAAAGTACTGTAAAACATGATCTTTACATTATAACACTGCTAGAATCTGACAATTTAAAATTTCCATTTTAAAAATAAAAAACACTGAAAATTGCTTGCATACAAATGGCTTACACAAAATATGACCTTAAAAAATACTTTAATATCAAATCTTCAATGAATGAAGAGAAACTGGGCAACTCAACACTCTGACTTCACATAAACATCTGCAAGCAGAACAGAATGCTGTGATGTTACAAACATCTGGTTACAGAGCTCAATGCTATGACTGTAAACATCTGGTTACTGAACTCAATACTGTGACTGTATACATCTGGTTACTGAACTTAGGGGTGGGCGATATTGACAAAAATTGATATCTCAATATTTTTTTTCAATATCTTGATATCGATATTCAGACGATATTTTTGCAGTCCTTCAAAGAAATGTGTGCAAACTGGCAAAGAAGATCCAGTTGGTCTTTTGACTTCTGCATTTGACCTATTATTGTATAGAATTACTAGTACATAAAGATGTGAGACATTCTTGATTTAAACATGAACCAAATTACAGTGCTAAATATTTATTGTAATCATTAAGAACAGTGCCTTTTCAGAACAATATTTGTACGAAGCAAACAGTACTCTATTAGGAATAGACATGCTTTTGAAATTACAAAACACTTTTTTGGTAAACACCAGTGTAAACTGTAGTGTAAACATGCAGTAGAGGTGGTCAGTAACAAAGTAAATTTACTTCAGTTGATCTGTACTTTACTTGAGATTTTTTTTTTGAGAACTGATTAGTTTTATGCCTCCATATTTTAAAGATTAATATAATACTTTCTACTCTCTTCCACATTTTTCTAAAGGTTACAAAGTAAAAAGGATGAAAGTATTTTCTACAGCAAGTGATACTAGTTGTACTTGTACTCAAGTATTAAATTATGCACTTTGATCAACACTGGTAATAAGTTTATTAAACTGCACTGTCTTTAATATAAAATGAACATAAAGACCAAAATGTAGATGTCGGTAATATACATATAAAACTCAAACTTTTACTTTTAAACTTAAGTAATTATAAACTTCCACATAAAAAAGTTTGAGTTTTCCACCAATTTAATGGATCTGTGTCACTGTCTATAGAAAAAAAAAAGGTATGGAAGAATGTTTCATGTAGAAATTATGACTCTCATCACAAAAATGTCCAGAGCAATGAATTCTCTTTTATTTACACATTTAAAGTTGCATAATTTTTTTAAGTGAAAAAAATTCAACAAGAATATATATATAACTTTGCAGTCGATCGGCAGGCGTAGGATTGGGCACGCTTTTGTTTTACGTCAAACACTTTAACCAAATAAAGTTGAAAATTTATTTTATTTATTGCCCCAATATTTTGGAGATATTCAGATGAAATAAGATGAATATATCTATTAGTTACACCACAGGTTGAAATCAGACATTTTGATCTACAAATTCCTAAAGAGTTTACAATACTTTTTTTTCTTTTTTTTACAATGCTTTGTAATATGAAGACTTTATCCTTGTCTGAATATCACTCACGCAGGCTTATATTTTGGTAAGAATCTCTTGAAAAAAAAATCTAAATGGTATTGATAACATTTGAATCTATAACTCATCCGTTAAATTTATATTTGAATGTGTTTTTCTTTATGCATATTTCTACAAGTTGTAGCGTGCGGACAGGACTTTTATTTTGGTGTGGCGATGTGACGTCACAAAGCTGCGCCACACTCCTGCGTTTGGTGTGATTCGACCCTGGATTCGACTGAAGAAAGGTTTGTGTTTTTAATCATTTAAAGTGAGCATGCAGGAGGAAGATATTATCTCTAGAATGAGATATGGACATGTAGGATTGAACAGCACATTAGTTATTATGAGGAAACATGCTGATGGTAACTGTGCGTGTGGTAATCAATGAACATGTTATCTAGAACACATTGTGATTGTCCTAAATACAATCAGTAAAGAAAAACACTGATAGAACAGTTTGTGGAAGTAAAGATAAGACTGGATGTTAATGATATATTGCAAAGAAATTCTGAGGAACAATGTTTGAGATGTAATTTTTTTCTTACTTGAAAACAACAGTATTATTCCATAGAGAGTGTACTGCTAGGATGTAGAGTTCAGACCCACACTCCTATTCAGACGATAATGCACTGAAAAACTGTTTGCCAACCACACACACACAAAAAAGAAGAAGAATCATCATTTAAAGTGTTTACTAAGCAACCTGGTCAAACGGTCTACAATGAAATTAATTAATTACTGGTAAATGTACCATTGTGTATAAAGGAGTAAATCGCATTCACGCATGAGTTATTGTGTCTCATTTTGCTCCCTTTATCGCGAATACAAATGTAGTTTGTATGATTTTTGTTTTAGTTTTTTCTTTTATTAATTTATGTTTAGTTTTGAGTGTTTTTTGTCTAATAAGGTGAGTCAAGTCTCCTTTATATAGTGCTTTTCGCAATGCAGATTGTTTTAAATTGTCAAACTTAATTCAGTGATGGTTCGTTTTTTTTGTTGTGAAAAATATATATAGGCTGATCATTATTGTTGTATTTTAAGTGTCCCTAACAAAGCAACAAAGGCAAAGTCTATTAACAAAGGTCCCTCCACACTACTGCATTTTCATTTAAAAGTGGAGAATTAAAACGAATACAAACTCCGTCCTCTCCAGTGTTTTATCTGTGTATTAGAATTGATCTTGTCCACATTAAAAACGACTGAAAACGCGAATCATAGACCATTCACAAACACTGGGCCGGCGTGCGCCTGTGTAAACAGGAAACGGATTGACTTGATGGCTGGCTGACGAATCAGGGAAGGACACGTCATGACTGACACCCAATCATAGAACCGAGCATGAGCCTCTGCGTCAGTGTGTCCTAAATTAATCCGTTTTGGGTCTTCGTTTTTTCCGTTTTAGTCAGGACGGGAGGTGCAAACGTAGCAAAAGGTCTCCGTTTTCAAATGAAAACGCAGTTGTGTGGACTGGGCCTTACTCTCACTCTGACTGACTCTCTGAAAAGTGAACTGAACTAGATCTGATTGGGACATTCACAGAGATTTAGTGTGGATTTATTTTTCTTTCTGTTAATTATTCTCATTTTAAACAGAAAAACACCTGGTGAAGTGACTGAGAGCCACGTGACTCACCATTACAAAGATGGCATTTATTAAAGAGGAGAGTGAAGACATGAAGGTTGAAGAAACATTCAGTGAAGACATAAAGATTTTAGAAACATTTAGTATGAAACAAGAAGAAACCGAGGAACAAACAAAGATGGCGTTTATTAAAGAGGAGAGTGAAGACATGCAGATTGAAGAAACATTCAGTGTGAAACAAGAAGAAACTGAGAAACAAACAGGTCAGTTTCATTCTCACAGCTGAAATCAGTCATTTGATCCTTATTAAAAATGTCCAGCTCTACAGAAATTAAAGATATTTTTGAAGAATGTCAAATGAGTTTCCTAATTAAGGTGGTTTATTTATTCGTGTCGGATAGACATGTTGAGATCACATGACCAGACAAATGCTAATGTTGCCTCCACCTGACAAAAAACAACTTCCATTTGTTATTATGACACACATTAAATTAGGAAAAAAATAACACATAAATAGCATTTTACAATTGCTTGTGTTTAGGGCTGGGTACCGAGTTCAGTACTTTTTAGTACCAAGTTCGGTACTTTTTATTGCCTCGGTACTCCCGAGTATCGAAACATGTCTTGTTTTTCGGTACCAAATTGTGGTTAAATCTCGTCAACGTCAGTGAAAAAATAAGCATGCAGCATGATTGGCTGTGGTGGAAAATACTAGTTTATGCGGCTGCCCAGAGACGTAGCTCGTACGTGAGCCTGTAGTGTGTGTGTGTGTGTGTGTGTGCTTCACAGTCTATGGTGTGTGCGTGTAAGCGTCCCAACCCAGATGGATAGAAAATATGTGGAAATAATCCAAAGTGTAACTATGACCCAGACTCGATGCCAGAAGCATGCAATGAAATATTTTCGACAAGATAATTGCTTCCAAGACCAGTAACGCGGTAAATCTGATATGCGCACAGACACTTGAGAGTAGAAATTTTATCTGTCTTCGACTGCAAGAACTGGAGCGCGTCACAAATAAAACCGAAACTCAGCAAATAGGATACTTGCCTCATAGAGATGAGAAATAGCCCTATAGATGGTCAAATATGTTTACTTTTAAACAAAACATCTAGAAATAAATAGTTTGATTACCTAATCTATATAGGCGCGCGCATTCACTACTGCTGGAATGACGAGTATGAGTTTGTTGCCAGCAGACTTATTAAACACTTGTTCATTAATAAAAAATTAAAATGTATCCTTGCTGTTGTTTCCCAACACATCCATAATCATTAGGCTACTGTTGCCAGATCTTTGCGGCAAGATTCATGTGTGCTGAGCGCGAGGCATAAATCCCGCCCCCAGTCGCCTATATTTGATTTAATTCTCTCATTCAGTTTCATTGTTAAACAGTGCATTAAGATAAGGCAGAAACAATGAGCTCATTGAGGTAAAGAATACATGTTGTTAAATGATTAGGAAACATAGAAAACTTTAGCTTTTGGTGCTTTATACTCAAAGTATGAGTGTGAAAAAGTCAACAAACTGAAAAATAAAACAAAAATTTAGGTACTATTATATTTTTAAAACTGGTTTACATAAAATTGGTATCGAAAAAGGTATCGTTCAGGAACCGGTATCGGTATCGAACATTTTGTTACGATACCCAGCCCTACTTGTGTAACATTAAACCCCAAATCAACTTCTAATTTGAAAATTTTATTGCTTAAAGGGGTGGTTCGAAATTTTGGACATCGGGCCTCATTTCCAAGTGAGCCTTAGTGTTTTTAAAAAATTGCATTCAGTCGTTCGAGTTGCATAGTTCGCCGGTAGTAGGCTAGCGTGAGTCAGTCAACGGTAACTTTTACCATGCCATTAAACCGGTTTTACCCACTCCACAGTACACCAAAACCAAATCAATTATAACGCCAGACTATCGATGTAAGTGTCTGTTGAGAGAATAATGTTAGAACTCAAACTATCCTTTCATTGCATTGCAATAGTTATATTGTTCTACCCATATTTATTAGCACAGTCTACAGCAGCGACGTGTGATATGAAGTTACCTAGCAAACCGAGAGAGCCGGTCCACATGACAATCACGCAAATGTGTTTATCATCGGTATTTACCTGCCACTGACACTCATCACTACAGAAACAGAGTATAATTTATGATGTGTTGTGATCGGTTGTGAGAAGACGTGAGAGTGCATGCGCTCTCTCTCTGTCTCTGCTCGTTACGTGCCCAGTCAAGCGCTGCAGTCGCTATAGGCTTTGGCGGGACAGAAATTTGCTTTTGCGCCGCCAAAAAAGCGGACGATCGGCCTCTATCAGCCACACCAGACGTGTAAAAGAGACAGGCGTCTCGGCTATTATTTGAAGTTTTACGGTCTTCACTTAGTTACACTGTCACTCAACAAAATGCATTGAACTGTTATGTATTCTCCACTGACGTTGTCAGTGTTATGAAAGGGCTAGCTTCATCAGCTAGAGTAGCCTAACAAAATATATTACTTACATCTGTAGCTGTTGGTGCATCTGGAAAGACGGCTGGACTGAATTCCCTGTCATAAACCTGTGACCGTTTCGATTAATGGTTCTTTAAAGTCGTCTGGTCTAAAATGGTCACTGCAAATCAATTTTTTAGAGTCCCTGCAGGTGTCCAAGCCTTCAAAATAATCCGAAATTGCTAGCTAGATGTCCCGACTGTCATGCGGTTCTGTTCTGTGTTTACTTTTTGACGCAGTAACGTTACTACTAAACAGAGTGAAGTATAATTCCGCCGCTGCTAAGAAACTAGTTCCTGTAAATGTAATGCAATCATTGAGATGAAAAGGATAGTTTGATTTCTAACATTATTCTATCAACAGACACTTACATCGCTAGTCTGGCGTTATAATTGATTTGATTTTAGTGTACTGTGGAGTGGGTTAAACTATTTTAATGGCATGCTAAAAGTTACTGTTGACTCGCGCTAGCCTAGCACCGGCAAACTATGCAATTAAAATGGTCTCCACAGATAAATAACACTAAGGCTCACTTGGAAATGAGGCCCGATGTCCAAAATTCCAAACCACCCCTTTAATTTTACAGCAGTATCAAACAAAATCC
Source organism: Pimephales promelas (assembly GCF_016745375.1). The sequence goes on from NW_024121321.1 coordinate 21,908,339, forward strand.
TTATTTTGTATAATCAAATACTGGCTGGGGGTTTTTTTTATACGTGCAGGGGTATTTGGTACGAAAAAAAAAGATCTTTTGAAAATGATTTACCTCGAAATTCACTAGTAATGTATCTGCCATTGCCATTAGCCCTGGACAGGCTCAGACTACAGATTATGGTGGACTACTTGAAATGGCAATACCAAGAAATGTTACTCACTATAATATGGTGCAAACACGTAACATTTAGGCTGCTTTTCATATCAAGTGCTGCTGGTTAGCTTTGTCCTTGACAGGGTCCAAGATGACCTACAATCTAAGACGTGACATTTTCTGAAATTTTAATCAAAAGAAATGGTAAATTAAATACTAGTTAATTACCGTAATTTCCGGACTATAAGCCGCAACTTTTTTCCCACACTTCGAACCTCGCGGCTTAAACAATGACGTGGCTAATATATTGATTTTTTTTTCCACTTTCAATAAAAAAAAGAAAGAAAGAAAGAAAAAAAAACACATTCTGTGATGTGCTCAGTTTTTTGGCAGCATGAAGCTTTAATTACCGTAGACCAATGAAATTGCCGAACGGGTTAAGGTCAAACTACTTTTTTGTGTACTGTTTAGATTACATCGAGCACGCTCAAACTTCCCATCATTCTGCTAACGGTAGTCATTTTGTCACCCTCATCATAGCAGAGACACGGAGAAATGCATATGATGCAGCTTTCAAGTTGAAGGCGATTGATCTGGCTGCTGAAAAAGGAAATCGAGCTGCTGCACGGGAGCTTGGTCTTAATGAGTCGATGATAAGACGTTGGAAACAGCAGCGTGAGGAATTGACTCAGTGCAAAAAGACGACTAAAGCTTTCAGAGGGAACAAAAGCAGATGGCCTGAACTAGAAAATGAGCTCGAAGACTGGGTCAACACACAGAGAGCAGGCGGCCGAGGTGTTTCAACTGTGCAGATCCGACTAAAAGCCAAAAGAATCGCCACCGCAATGAAGTTAGAGGATTTTAGTGGTGGACCATCGTGGTGTCTCAGATTTATGAGACGCAAAGGCCTGTCCATCAGGGTACGGACGAGTCTGTGTCAGCAGCTCCCTCCCGACTACGAGGAAAAAGTTTCAAACTTCCACAAATTCACTGATGCAAAGATAGCGGCGCATTCAATTGGCCTGCATAACATCATAAATATGGATGAGGTTCCTCTGACTTTTGACCTGCCTCTCACTCGGACTGTCAACAGGAAAGGTGAATCATCCGTCACGCTGAAAACAAACGGGCATGAAAAAACGCACTTCACCTGTGTTCTGAGCTGCACGGCATCGGGAGAAAAGCTTCCACCGATGGTGATTTTTAAACGCACAACGATGCCAAAAGAAAATTTCCCGATAGGAATTGTTGTGAAAGTGAACAAGGAAGGATGGATGACGGAAAGCCTAATGCATGAATGGCATACGGAGTGTTACGGCAAGCGACCGGGAGGATTGTTTCACAGGAACAAGGCATTGCTCGTTTTGGACAGCATGAGGGCCCACATTACAGATTCGGTGAAAGAAGCCATCAAGAGGTCAAACTCAATTCCAGCTGTGATTCCTGGGGGCACAACAAAGTATTTGCATCCACTCGACATCAATGTGAATCGTGCATTTAAGGTGGCGCTCCGTGTTCAGTGGGAGGCTTGGATGACAAGACGGGAGAAATCCTTCACTAAAACGGGCCGCATTCGAAGAGCAACTTACGGTCAAGTCTGCCAGTGGGTCCTGACAGCGTGGAACAATGTCAAAAAATCCACTATCATCAACGGGTTTCGAAAGGCTGGACTGCTGCGTGTTGAAGAGGGCTCAGTGGGGGATTTGCCTCCGGATGAAAGTGACGAGAGCGACAATGAAAACGATCCAATATCGGATGAAGCAATTCTGAGGCGCTTCAACTCTGACACCGAAGGAGAAGACTTCGATGGTTTCAGTGCACAGGAGGAGGAAGATAGAAAGACCAATTACTTTCTTGGTAGGCTACTGTTTACTACTATTTTTTTATTTTTTGTTATAAGCCGTGTTTCGTTAAAGCCTATTTATTTTTGTGATAAGCTGTGTTTCGTTAAAACCTGTGCAAAGTCCATTTGTTTCAATGTACCGGTAGGCACCTGCGGCTTATAGACATGTATGGCTTATTTATGTTCAAAATAATACTTTTTTTTAATTCAGAGGGTGCGGCTTATATTCAGGTGCGCTCAATAGTCCGGAAATTACAGTAATCTAAATTAGGAAGTATACAAAGACAGTGCTGCTGCCCATTTAAGAGTAGGGGTTGAACGACTTCAGATTTTTTGAAGTCGACTGTTATGACATCAAAGTTGAGTTGACGTCGACTAGTCGCTGACGTCATTCATAAAAACACAAGAGATGTGACAGATTTGCGACATGCCACAATTTGCAATTAACAGAAAATTATACAGATGCTGACAGCTCATAATGGGGCAGTTTATACCTGGACGCATAAATGTTTACGCATCCGATCTTCAAACAACGCGCTATATGCAGATTTAACGGAGTTCACGTCACCGAAAGCAACAGTAATGAGCTGCATTTTATTGATCATCAGCTAATTTCACAATCAAAGACCACGATAAGAGAGACAGCACTGGTAAGATCATTTTGTTTCTTTACTTTTAACGAAGATGATTGTGTTAAGCGTCTGTGACTTACTTTCACTTTGATTTATGATAGTTTGCACGTTGGCTTTATGAATAGGTGCTCAGCTGCGGTGCGTGTTATAGCTTCGTCATATAATGAATATAATAGCACAGGCTGCTCTCACACGTTTTATTTCAGCATTTTTGGGAGAAGTCCAATTTTTGGGTTTCAACAACCAGATGCCTTTACACGAGTCCAGTTTCGTCTGTAAAGCGGCTCAGACCTCCCCATGAAGTGGTTTGAGCGATCGGATTTAAATCCGTCTCCAATGCGTTTCGGAGGGCATTTAGCTTACACCTGGTCTTTTCACGATCGGATAGCAATCAGATCACAGAAACACGTGAAGTGACCAGATGTAGCTAAACAGCCCGCTGTGTACATCATCATTTGGACTTGTCGGCGATTCAAAATCCTGCTGTGTGAAACGTGTTCTGACTGAAAACTACATCTGCTATTACCGACAGCCAATGAGAGAGCAAGATACAGAGAAGTGGGGAGTTCGGGGAGGAGTTATAGATCACATATCAACATGGCAGTGTTTCTGAAAAAGGCTTTCTCTCTGCCTATTTGGACCCTAGAAATGGAAGAAAAATTAGTAGAAATTTGGCAGGCGCACTCGTGTCTGTTTGACGTTTCATCTGAGCTGTACCACAACTGGGTCGAAAAAGAAAAAAGTCTCACAGGAGAACTCTGGTCTTGCACGTGTGAGGTCTTGTTGTTTTCTTGTCACATCTCACGTGTGTTTGTTGTGAAACGTGTAGTTTGCCCGCAGCATGCTAGACAGAGTTGTCCCGATTCTATTGTAAAGTCATGCAGACCTACAATCTAAGACATGACATTTTCTCAAATTTTAATCAAGAGAAATAATGGTGAATTAAATACTAGTTAATTACCGTAATTTCCGGACTATAAGCCGCAACTTTTTTCCCACGCTTTGAAGCTTAAACAATGATGCGGCTAATATATTGATTTTTCCCGCTTTCAATTTAAAAAAAAAAACACACATTCTGTGACTTGCTCATTTTTTTGGCGGCATGAAGCTTTAATTAGACCAATGAAATTGCCGAACAGGTTTAGGTCAAACTACTTTATGTACTGTTTAGATTACATTGAGCACGCTCAAACTTCCCATCATTCTGCTAACGGTAGTCATTTTGTCACCCTCATCATAGCAGAGACACGGAGAAATGCATATGATGCAGCTTTCAAGTTGAAGGCGATTGATCTGGCTGCTGAAAAAGGAAATCGAGCTGCTGCACGGGAGCTTGGTCTTAATGAGTCGATGATAAGACGTTGGAAACAGCAGCGCGAGGATTTGACTCAGTGCAAAAAGACGACTAAAGCTTTCAGAGGGAACAAAAGCAGATGGCCTGAACTAGAAAATGAGCTCGAAGACTGGGTCAACACACAGAGAGCAGACGGCCGAGGTGTTTCAACTGTGCAGATCCGACTAAAAGCCAAAAGAATCGCCACCGCAATGAAGTTAGAGGATTTTAGAGGTGGACCATCGTGGTGTCTCAGATTTATGAGACGCAAAGGCCTGTCTATCAGGGTACGGACGAGTCTGTGTCAGCAGCTCCCTCCCGACTACGAGGAAAAAGTTTCAAACTTCCACAAATTCACTGATGCAAAGATAGCGGCGCATTCAATTTGCCCGCAAGACATCATAAATATGGATGAGGTTCCTCTGACTTTTGACCTGCCTCTCACTCGGACTGTCAGCAGGAAAGGTGAATCATCCGTCACGCTGAAAACAAACGGGCATGAAAAAACGCACTTCACCTGTGTTCTGAGCTGCACGGCATCGGGAGAAAAGCTTCCACCGATGGTGATTTTTAAACGCACAACGATGCCAAAAGAAAATTTCCCAATCGGAATTGTTGTGAAAGCGAACAAGGAAGGATGGATGACGGAAAGCCTAATGCATGAATGGCATACGGAGTGTTACGGCAAGCGACCGGGAGGATTGTTTCACAGGAACAAGGCATTGCTCGTTTTGGACAGCATGAGGGCCCACATAACAGATTCGGTGAAAGAAGCCATCAAGAGGTCAAACTCAATTCCAGCTGTGATTCCTGGGGGCACAACAAAGTATTTGCATCCACTCGACATCAGTGTAAATCGTGCATTTAAGGTGGCGCTCCGTGTTCAGTGGGAAGCTTGGATGACAAGAGGGGAGAAATCCTTCACTAAAACGGGCCGCATTCGAAGAGCAACTTACGGTCAAGTCTGCCAGTGGGTCCTGACAGCGTGGAACAATGTCAAAAAATCCACTATCATCAACGCGTTTCGAAAAGCTGGACTGCTGCGTGTTGAAGAGGGCTCAGCGGGGGATTTGCCTCCAGATGAAAGTGACGAGAGCGACAATGAAAACAATCCAACATCGGATGAAGCAATTCTGAGGCTATTCAACTCTGACACCGAAGGAGAAGACTTCGATGGTTTCAGTGCACAGGAGGAGGAAGATAGTGACCAATGACTTTCTTGGTAGGCTACTGTTTACTGCTATTTTTTTATTTTTTAAGTCGTGTTTCGTTAAAGCCTATTTATTTTTGTGTTAAGCTGTGTTTCGTTAAAGCCTATTTATTTTTGTTACAAGTCGTGTTTCGTTAAAGCCTGTGTAAAGTACTTTTGTTTCAATGTACCGGTAGGCACCTGCGGCAATAGACATGTGCGGCTTATTTATGTTAAATAATTTTTTCAGAGGGTGCGGCTTATATTCAGGTGCATTCAATAGTCCGGAAATTACGGTAATCTAAATTAGGAAGTATACAAAGACAGTGGTGCTGCACATTTTGGCCTTTTATTGTGGCCAGCCTAAGGCACACCTGTGCAATAATCTCGCGTGCCATTGCGTCTCTGTTATTGTGCACGCCACAGACGGTCCGGCCACTGCACTTCCGCGCTTCAGAGTTCCGTCTTTCGCGTTCCGTCAATATTACGTTATTATAAATGTATATCAAAAAAAATATTTTTTTTGAAAATTGATTTTTTTTTACATTTGTGAACCGATTCAGGATCGTCCACATCGCAATGCATCGAAGAATCAATTGTTTACCCCACCCCTATGAAGTATCCATGTATCCATAGTAGGCCTGCACGTGTTAAAGTAAACAAATCAGCCTGTGATAGTTCTTATTTGGCCTCTAGAGGCCGCTCTCGCTCTGTATAATGCCAGCAGTCCCTTCCAAGTGCTCTCATACTGTGTAATGACAGCATACTCCTCTGACCCGCTCCAGTAACTGACGGAACTCGGTAAAACTATCGGTATGGATTTTTGCCGATAACCAATAATCACACCAATCAACTTTCGGTACCGATATATCGGCAGAACCGATGAATCGGTCGACCTCTACTTCTTGGAAATGTTGAAGTAGCGGCTGGAGGAGGAACTGTGTCCATGGCTCCCTTTGCCAGTCACCAACGTGTTGACTATGCCCCAACACGGTGGTCTGCGAGCGAATTAGAGCGAGTAACTTCATCTCACCGTGTCCAGTACCCATTTTGACCTGCAGGGTGCTGCCGATACTCAGGGGCTGGCTTTTGCTGAGTAGTGACAGCCACTTGCTTGGCTGGCTGCTGAGTTGGCACTGTTTTTTGGCAACTTTGGAGCTGGAGTTCATGGCCTGCGATGACTTCGCTGCTGTGACGCATTCTGCAAAGTCTTCTACCGTGGGGCCACAGAGACCAGTGAGTGGTGAGTGGAGAAAGTTGTTTTGTTTTGTTTTTTCAGTTAGATTGAGCATTTTTTAATACGTGGTTCGTTATAACTGACGTTCTCGACTACCTTCTATATTACTTTCTCCCTCCCGCAACATTTATGTTTTGTCCTGCTCACACCCGCAAATAGACTTTTTTTCTGTACCTCCAAATACTTTCAAGTTAACCTACTTGCCACCATATGCATCAGCATAAATGCTCCTCATAAATTATTTGCTATTAAAGTATTAACACACAAACTACTGTTAATTTAACATAAAATCAAGCAGGCTACTGCATGCATGGTCTGGCATGACTGAATGCGCGCAAAGTGCGTAGGGCCCTATGTTTCCACGATCACAGAATTGCGGAATTGGCCAATTAACCTGGAATCTAGTGTTAATGCGGAATTTCGTGGAATTTTACATATTTGGTTTGAAATTCTGTTTTTGTGTGGGAGAACAACGTATTATCTGGTGAAAATGCAGACCGGGGGAAGTAAATCTGGGCGACTCAAAGCCCCCAACCCATCATTTCAGCTACAATGACGAAATCAAAACAATGAAACCATGGCGAAGTGGCTCTGCTTTCGTCTGCAAAAAGTAAAGAAACTCGACGCTATAACTAAGCCGTCAGTGCCGAGCCGAGAAGTTCGCACATGACTTATGCAGCGTTTCCCACACATAGACTAATTTGCCGCCACATACTGCGTTTCATTTTTTTACACTATTTAAAACACGCAGCGTATTCTTTTAGTTGTATTTCCCTGCTCTCCCTCCGTCTCACACAAACACACACACACAATGTGCACACCGCATCTGTCTATGAGGCGCCGGACTAGACAAAAATGAAGCGAACTCCGTGAGCGACACTGGGAGAGAGAGAGAGACAGATTGTGACTTTATTTAAACGTATATAAACTAATTTAATTCATATTACTGGACAGTTTAAAGCTCATAACCATATTTTGTTGTTACTTGTAGAGTGCAGTGATATGTTGCATCATGCAGTATTTGTCCTGAAAAGGCTACTCAGCAAATGTCTATTATATCAATAAATTTAAGGTCATTCCTAATTTATTTGTATTTTTTAATACATTTTAATCATTAACTTTAAAAGGACACTAATTTTACATCTAAAATAACAGTCAAGGGTAACAAAAAACTTTACGGAATTTGGGAAAAAATGCAACGGAATTTGGGGAAAAAATAAAACAGAATTCATAGGGTCCGAAGTGCACTCCCTTAATTCCTAAAAAAGCTGACATCAGTTGATCGCGATCTCACACATCTCTGTTATTATCAATAAAGCTGACTGCACAATGAATCTTTCATAATATCTACACTTAGTTTGATATAATCATTATTTGCCAGCATACAGAATTCAGCACTGAACAAAAAGTCTGTTTTGAGTTGTGAGGAGAGTCTATCTTAAATGCTTCTGATTGGCCATTGCGTTCCTAGAAATCAACACACATGTCTGTCATTGGCTACATCGCTCAATGCTACTCACTCTGCTGTCACTTCTGACACCATGTTGTGTTCTAGTGTCCTCTTATGTTTAATTGTGTCTTACCACTATATTCAATAACACTCTATGAGACGAAACTCTGAGCGCCGTACATCCTTCTTTACTGAAGTCCCCCAGACCCAAGCAATCAACAGATGATCAGTCTAACACATAAGTCAACTTAATCAGACACAGAAAGTGTCAAACCAAATCCACCACAGTGTTTACAGAGTTGAAGTCTAACTATTAGTTTGCTTGTCGGGTGAGGGGTATTGTGGATTATTTATCAAATATAGTAAATAATTGTGTCAATTACACACATTTTTCAAGTGGGTATAGGATCTAGTTAACTTTTATGTCTTTTTTGCTTTAGACCTGATGGCGCTGAAAGAGGAGAAACAAGAACTGAATGAAATGGAAGATAAAGATCAATATGAGAATCTTCATAATTTCACAACTGAAATAAAATCTTTTAGTTGCTCACAAACTGAAAACACTTCATCACAAGAAAAAGCTCAAAAGACAGAAACTAAAAGTTGTTTTATCTGCCAACACTGTGGAGACAGATTCACTCGAACAGCAAGCCTCAACAGGCACATGAGCATTCACAATAAAGAGAAGGGTTACACCTGCTATCAGTGTGAAAAGAGTTTTGATCAACTTCATGACCTTAAAGTCCACATGGAAGATCACCAGGGAAATAAGCCATGCATCTGCCTACAGTGCGGAATGAGATTCAGACAAAAAAGACACCTTAATAACCACATGAGGATTCACAATAAAGGGAAGCATTACCCCTGTCAACTGTGTGAAAAGAGTTTCAGTCAGGAAAAAAGCCTTGAAGTTCACATGGAGAAAAAGCCGTACGCCTGCCAACAGTGTGGAAAGCGATTCAACCGAAAAGGACATCTTAAGAACGACATGAGAATTTACATTAAAGAGAAGCCTTACACCTGCCAACAGTGTGGAAAGAGTTTTGATCTACATGGAAACCTTAAAGTCCACATGAGAGTTCACACTGGAGAGAAACCCTACACATGCCATCAGTGTGGAAAGAGTTTCAGTCAACATGGAAACCTTGAAGTCCACATGAGAGTTCACACTGGAGAGAAGCCTTTCACTTGCAAACATTGTGGAAAGAGTTTCAACCAAAAAGTAAACCTTAAAATGCACATGGTCGTTCACTCTGGAGAAAGCCCTTATACCTGTAAAGAGTGTGGAATAATTTTCACTGTAAAAGGAAACTATGAAAGGCACAAGGTAGTTCACACTGGAGAGAAGCCTTTCACCTGCCAGGAGTGAGGACAAAGATTCAACCGAAAAGGAAACTTTAACACGCACATAAAAACTCGCACACACTCTAAAAAGAGATGTGTTAAAAAACAACACACATCATGTGTTGATGGTATTTTGACACAAGTTGTGTAGTTTTTAACACACAATGTGTGTTAAAATGTAACTGGATAGAATTTTAATGGGTGGAGGGAAGTTTGTGTTTATGAACCTAATTAGAGGTAGTATATTTTATATGGTATCCCATAACAAGCTCTAAAATAAATGAAACAATACATTACAATAAATAAATAAAATCTTAATTCATAAAAAAAACTTCCGATTAATGAGTGTTTTTGGCAGCCAATCACATCATGCCTCGGTTTCAATGTTTTTTCAAATGCTGATTTCACTTGTTATTGATAACTAATTTATTATAACAAACAATTTATTTCTGTCAGACGTCTACAGAAACACTTATTGAGAATTACCAGGTTTTGTGTTGACGATTCATTGACTGTTTGTTTTGATGTCACCAGAATCGTGATTAGTGGCAGCTTTATTTGGGCTCTTGACCCTTCACCCTTTACCATTCGTTTCTCTGTTTGCTGGTTCTGTGTATTTATATTGCACATCTGAAACAGTTGAAATTATCTTGAGGAAAAAGATCATTAAATGATCAGTTTTCAACATGATGTTTTTTAACATAGCAAGATAAGTTTAATGTTTAAGAGATAACGTATATTTGATCACTTTTATTTGATTACAGATACTCAGTTTTTACATGATATTATGGTGTATGTTACCTTATGCTATAATTCTTAAAAAAATATGTTTAGAGAACGTTTAAAGCTGCAGCAGAAACTAGTCAAATTCAGACATCAAGAATCAGCATATGACTCTCAACAATGGTGGCAAAGCTTCATGTCTCTATAAAGCTCATCCATAAGTACCAGCATGCATTGCGGCCTGAAATTTTTCGTTTGTCACCATTATTGAGATACATACGCTGATTCTTGATATCTGTGTTTGACTGGTTTCTGCCGTAGCTTTAAACTTTTTTTTGTCATTCTGCACTTTTTGATTGCTGGATGTAGTTTCACAAAACTTTCAGAACTAACAATAAATCATTAAAATAAAGCACTCCATCCATATACTCAAAAACTTGATCATAACTTGCTGATTATGACATCATCAAGAACCATCTGATCATATTTTCTGTCACCATAACAGATGTATTTTATTAAAATACAGTTACAGCAGGCAGAGAAACACTAAAACAAGAGTAAAGGGTCAAGAGCCCAAATAAAGGAGCCATTAATCACGATTCTGGTGACTTGAAATAAAACTGAAATGAAACATCAAACCTCTGTTAATTCTCAATAAGAGCTTGTCTATGTAGATTAATGATGTTTAAAACATCCAAATGTTCAAACAAACTCTATTAAACATCACTGGACTACATAAACACAAGTTACCAATACGTGTCAGTGTTCATCCAAACACTTTTGTAAGCACACGGGAAGTAACTCTGGCAAATACTCTCCGACTACAGTCACATGTGACGCATATCTGACACAAGTTGTGTTACTATAACACATTAGTGTGTAAAAGGTTTCAACAACACACTGCTGCTGTCTAACACATTAGTTGTGTTAAACGTAACACAAAATGTGTAATCCTTATAAACACAGAGATGTGTAAAGAAACAACACAGGTTGTGTGTTAAATTTGACACAACATGTGTTGTCCTTGAGCAACATGTGTTGTCCTTGAGCAAACACACTACATGTGTTAAAATCTACAAAACGGGTTAAAATCTACACAACATATGTTAAAATCTACACAAAATGTGTTGTCCCTGAGCACACACACTACATGTGTTAAAATCTACACAACATGTGTTAAAATCTACACAAAATGTGTTGTCCCTAAGCACACACACTATATGTGTTAAAATCTACACAGCATGTGTCATTTTTAACATCTCTTTTTACAGGTTGTGTTATTTACAAAATCATTTTATAAGAGTGCACCAGTGTAAATAAAACTTATTTACACACAATATTTTGTCAGTTGCTACATTTTAATCTAATTCAAAGTGCAAACTTAGTGAAATCACACTCCGTGTTAAGAACAATAACACACTGGTTGAGTTAAAAGTAACACAAAATGTGTTGTCCTTAACTAAACACACAGATGTGTTAAGATATAACACAGGTTGTGTTGTTTTTAACACATCCATTTTAAGAGTGCAGGAGAAAACCTTTCTGTATGTAATCCTGCTCTCTCTCACAAAATGTGAAAAACGTCTAGTTTTGTTTTCTTCCACCCATTCTATTTTTCTGGCTGCTCTCTTAAGGGCCGGGTGTGCTCATTGTACCATGGCGTTGGACTATTTCCTTTAATCTTCTTTAAGCGCAAAGGAGCAACTGTGTCTAAAGTTTCTGTCACAATAATGAGTTCTTCGAAGCTATCTGGGATGCTGGCGAGATGAAACTGATCAGGAAGATTACTAATAAAGCAGTCTTTAGTGGCAGAAGTGAGAGGTCTAACATTTGTAACAAAGTTTTACACATCAGACTGATCTCATGAAGTAGCGTGTGTATGACACGCCAATTCGTATTTCCATTTTTGGCATGCTATCAAGACGCATAATCGCCTTTCAGCGTGTTCATGAACGCCGTTGACTTAACGTTATATAAATATATGACTTACCTCAACCCCGTCCCTAAACCTAACCGTCACTGGGGTTAATGGCATTTATGACTGTTCCCTTACCATCCTAGGTAAAAAAAAAAAGATATGACTTACCTCAACCCCATCCCTAAACTTAACCATCACTGGGGTTAATGGCATTTATGGCTGGAGATTTGACTGTGTGTACAGACACGCGGAATGCGGACATTAATGGCGTAGACATAGACGCGGATACACGCGGATAGCTCAAAATGCGTAGAGATGACACGCCACCTGACTTGAAAGTGGCGTATATGTTTACGCAAAAGTCATGATGTCATGTTGTACACATATATAACAATTATCAAAAGCTTTTGGCTTTAACTCTTTTCCATATTTTTTTGTTAAGACACCTAATGTCACTTTAAGATGATACACAGGGGAACTTTTTGGGCAATGTTGCCATCAACGGGCAACCAGGTGAGACACAGGGCAACTAGTTAGGGCAATGGACAGTTGTCAGCGGCATATCAGAGAGGAGCAAATCAAATTACCATGGATACAGACACCACAAAGATGGGTGTTAACTTTTGCAGCTGTCACTGTTGTCTTGGCTTCAACAATGATTTTACTTAAGTATCACTTTTAACAAAACTTTATTACATAAACTAATTGTAAATTACATGCATACATTCCATCTTTTTTTCTTTTAAAATACTAGTAGCCTATAAAGCATATGATTAATGACTCAATAGTTTTTATTAAATTAGGCTAAATTACAGTTTTGTGATTGTAATATATAGACCCACACACCTAAAGGAATTAACCAATCACATGGCAGTTGCTTCAATGCATTTAGGGGTGTGGTCCTGGTCAAGACAATCTCCTGAACTCCAAACTGAATGTCAGAGTGGGAAAGAAAGGTGATTTAAGCAATTTTAAGCGTGGCAGGGTTGTTGGTGCCAGACTGACTGGTCTAAGTATTTCACAATCTGCTATACATACTTACATACACGCATACAACTCAATATGCGTATAGATAACACGTCACTTGACTTGAAAGTGGCGGGTATGTTTACGCAAAAGTCATGATGTCATGTTGCAAATGCAAACTATTACAATGTAATAAGTTAAATGACGTGTTACTGTACATACTACTATACATTCTCCATTTGTTTAAAATGCAGAATACAAAAGATAATAAATAAAATGTTACAGTCAAATACATTTTTTGTTTTTCATTTTCAATTCAACTACCCAAATGCAAAATATAAAATACACAATGAAAGTTAAATTACTGTTTAATTATTATACATACTACTTCTCAGTGTGAGCCAACTCTATTATCTGCCTTTTCAGCTTATTTGCCTTTTTGTCTGGCAGGTTTTCTTGGCAGCTTTCTAAGTAATGTAAAAAAAACTTTGTGTGGTGAAGAGATCTTTCTTTTCTGGAAACCCATAACATACCGCATGGCCTCTTTAGCTTTATCAATTTTTTTTGCTTTTTGTGCTCAGACACAGACTTTTTGTGGTGGAGTTGTAGGAGTGGATGTGGAAGGAAAAGATGTGATGGGAAAAGATGGAACTGGGATGTTGAGGGAACAGCCAAAACTGTTGTCAAATTGTCAACTTTTTTTCAGGGGTGCAGGGGTCATGTAGAAGGTGGTGATGGTGCAGTGGATAAGACACATTCCTTTGGTGTGAGAGACCTAGGGTTCAAATCCACTGTGAGACACCAATGTGTCCCTGAGCAAGACACGTAATTTTAGTTGCTCCAGAGACGTGCAACCTTTTACATATATAGCAATTTTAAGTCACTTTGGACAAAAGTTTCAGCTAATTGAATAAATATAAATGGAGAAAAGACAGAATGTGGTAATACTTTCACTTGGGGAGGTAAACCTCTTCACCTCCGTCCCCCGATTTGCTGCTCTTCAAAACCATAAAAAAGGAGCATAATATTGTAAATAAATACTGTATAGATTATCACATAGGTTTTTTTGTTTGTTAGTTTTTGTATGTGTACTGTTTATACACAGTTATATTATGAAGCAAAGTGGAATCAACTGTTGCAATTACAGCCATGGACACAAGTTAAGACTGGCCTTAGAAAAATGTACTTTTTTTCCTTCTGGGCATAGTGATAGATGCAGCGGGTGAAAAAAGTATTGAACACCAATACAAAAGTATTGATTTTTTTCATTAAATATATTTCCAAACGAGCTAATGACATGAAATTTTCTCCAGATTTTGGTAACAACATCTGTAATCCATACATACAAAGTGTAATAATGTGAAATGACACAGGGAAAAAGTATTGAATACACTTACTGATATTTATTCAATACTTTGTACAAAAGCCTTTGTTGGTAATGACCGCTTCAAGACGCTCCTCCTCCTATATGGAGAAACTAGTTGCATACATTGCCCTGGTGTGATTTTGGCCCATTCTTCCACATAAATAGTCTTCAATTATTGAAGTTTCCGTGGGCCTCTTCTATGCATCTTGATGTTCAGTTCTTTCCATAGATTTTCAATGGGATTTAAGTCAGGTGATTGGCTGGGCCATTTTAGCAGCTTTAAATATTTTCTTTCTTTGAAACCAGTTGAGAATTTCTTTGGCTGTAAGTTTGGGATCATTGTCTTGCTGAAATGTCCACCCTCATTTCATCTTCATCATCCTGGTAGATGGCAGCAGTCTCTGTAAATTTGCCCATTCATCCTTCCTTTAATTATGTAAAGTTTGCCAGTGCCATTTGGTGAAAAGCAGCCCCACACCTTGATGTTCCCACCTCCAAACTTGGAGTCTTGTGTAGGGATGGGGACCGAAACCCGGTATTAAACGGGCCCCGGTACTGAATTTTGAAAGACCGCTGTATCGATAAGCTCGGACGTTATCGGTTCTGCTGTCGGTACTGGAGAAATTAAGTAAATACACGTAAGTTGGGCTACTATTTATTATTCCTATAAAGAAGTTATCTTGAACATGTTTCGCCAGCCATTTCTATATATAAGCTATATTTTAATTAAACCATAGTCTGTGATGCAAATTTGCAATTCGCAGTTCAGAAGAGAGAGAGAGAGAAGAGAGAGAGCGATCCCTCACGCAAAGCCACAGCACGCGCAACACGACAGGCAGCCCTTGCTTAATGAGTGACAAACAATGAGGACAGAACTAACATTCAACGTGGTTACACTTTAGATCTGGGATATTATTCTAATATATTTTGTATTTTGGCTTCCAAAGATTATAAAAAGAAGATATTTGAGATAAAACCGTTAAAAAAACGAGACGATCTGTCCAGCTTAACTTGCTTTACTTCACAGCACTGCGGAGCGCTGTCAGTTCTTCCTAAAACCCAAACGTAATCGTCAGAATCAGCACGATCAGCGATTGTTGCAAAATGCTGTCTTCTACTGTTGCAAGATCAAAAATTGGCTATTAAAAACACAAAAACCTGCGCAAGAGACGCTGTTCACAAGGCGGTGCGCGCTCCGAAAGGGACTGCCTATACTTGGGCTCGTGCGTCCTTAACTATCAAATATACATAAAAGTGTCAAAATGACCAGCTCTGAGATTAACTTAAACACAGTTTATTCACTTAAACACAATTATGTCTTAAATGGACGTAAATAATGGGGAGAAAATGATGGTGCATCAGTCCCCATTAGATCTGCAATCGGTCTTAAAGGGGCAGCAGTCTAATAGCCTAAACCTGCTGACGATTCAGACATTAATGCAAATCAAACAACAAAAGCCAGAGAAAATCCCTCACAGCTTTTGAATGAGTAACTTTAGATTTAATAAGCATTATTCTATCTATGATAAACTATACAGTGCTATTTTATATTTGATTACTAGGTTTCTTTTCAGATAGAAACAATTACCTGAAAAGATGTTAGTACACCATCCTGAAATTAAAGCACTTTGTATACAATTTGTATCTTTGATTAATTGTATTCTTGTGTTTGTACTTGTTTTTTTCTTATGCATTCTTTTTGTATAAACAAAAAAACATTGCTGCATATTGCTGCATAACAAAAAATATATTTTTCTTCGTTTTGCTTTTTCTATTTTACATTTCAAAATATAAAGTTTAATTATGTTCTTAATTCTTAAAAAAAAAAAAAAAACACCAAAAAGAACCGATAAGAATACCGTTAAAGTACCGGATCGATAAGCGGTATCGGTAAGAGTAGTAATACCGATAAAACCTTAACGATACCCATCCCTAGTCTTGTGTAGTGAGCGTGCATACAGGCCATGGCGGTGGAGTGCATTACTTATGGTTTTCTTTGAGACAACAGTACCTGCTAATTGCAGGTCTTTTTGAAGCTCTCTACAAGTGGTCGTTGTCTCTTGGACAACTCTTCTGATTATTCTTTTTACTCTTCTGTCAGAAATCTTGCAAGGAGCACCTGGTCAAAACAAATTTATGGTGAAATGATTGTCTTTCCACTTCCATATTATGGCCCCAACAGTGCTCACTGGAACATTCAGAAGCTTAGAAATGCGCCTATAACCAATGCCATCATTTTGTTTTGCTACAATTAGGTTGCGAAGGTCTTGATACAGCTCTTTGCTTTTAACCATCATGGGATTTGTCTTGTGTGACACCCTGGCAATGAGTCCTTTTTGGAGGTCATCAGTTGAGACTGAACCAGCTTATATTAATTTTTACTGACAAGGGTCTGGATTGCTTTTTAATTGCTGATAGTTTTTATCTGTCATCTTGGCTTTCCATGCCTTTTTGCACATCCCTTTCTTCATGTGTTCAATACTTTTTCCCTGTGTCATTTCACATTATTACACATAACTATTTCTGAACCTCTTTGTTTTGGTTTCTTTGTATGTTTGGATTACTTGGGTTGTTACCAAGATCTGGTGAAAATTTTATTTCCTTTGGAAATATATTTACTGAGAAAAATGGTGACTATTCAATACTTCACCTGCTGTAGATCAGAAATTATTTTGATCTGTTCAGCCTTTATCCATGACTAACGCTGTTAAAACTATGTTGTTGATAAATACTACTTTACTACAACAACATTATAGCAATAGCCATTAGAAGTTAAAAAAATATGCAAAAAGCTATTTTCACTACAGGATGTACCGGTTAAAACTTGTTGCTCATCTGACCGCTCTGCCCTACAAAGGCTAAGTAGCCTGGGAAAACCCAGACAACTTCTGGCAAATTTAGATTTGCTCTTAAAGTTAGTCTGGCAAAGAGCTCATTCAAACCCATTTCCAGTCCGCAGAAATCACGGTACCAATCAGGAATGTTGAGGCGTGCTTTACACGATGATGACAACGCTGGGATTTTGAAGCAGATTTTGTAGCCTACATTACCATGATGGACGCCGCCGTCAAACATGACTCGCTCGAATCAGCTACCGCGTCTGTTTTTAAGCGATTTGAAAGTTTCCAGAGCACGTTTCTGAGCAAAGAACAACATTTGGAGATGTTTCACTGCCGGCCGCCACTCTGCATACGTCATCGTTCATTGCTCTGATTGGTTTTAGGTCTACCCGCGACATCCGTTGGTGACACCCCTCTGGAAATGATTTGTCTATGACACTTTGCCAGACCATATCTCAGTTACAACTGAGAATGGTCTGGTTTTAACCAGGCTAAAGGCAGTATCTTCAGTTTTTCAAAAACATTTTTTTGCACAATTAAAAAGTGCTGCTCTACAATCTGTTAATTTCGTATGGCTACCTAATAAATTTCTTATATAAATTTAAATTTTATTTGCAGTATTATATGGAAAAGTACAGTGAAACCAAGACAGAATGCAGTATTTTAAACAATTTTGTATGCTATAAAACCGAACTGTCAAAATGGCTTCACTTTTACGTGGAAAAGTGATGGTGAAACTTGCCTTAAACAACAAGGAATGAAAAACTGGTAAGTTTTAAACCCTTTTTTGTCAATTTTGTCTGTTTAGCTCTTTCTAGCTAGCATTAGATTTTTTACAAATAACAAACAAATATAATGGCATAGATGTTAATAGATGTTAATTAATGAGTAATAATGACAGCTAGTGTTTAAAATAGTTGCTGCAGTACAAATTTAAAATAGTGGAGAGAGTCTTCCCCGCCCCTCCTACAGACTCACGGGGTTCACCAGAAGTTCACGGAGGTTGTCAGGCTGAGAGCGCGGCAGCATCCATAACAATGTTGCAAGACGCTAGTCTCACATAGCCAGTCATTACTTCGCTGCACAGTCAGCTGCTAACATTCTGTTGCTGGCTATATTGACAGTCATAAAAGTCCTGTTACCCAACTGACAGACATTTTTTCGGCTTAGAAATACAGTAAGAACCACCAAAAACTCCACAACCTCGGCGTCCTCGCCACACGCCAAACAGGCACACTTCCTCGGCTTAGAATTACAATAGGAACCACTAAAAATACCACTTGCCGGTTGTACTTGGATTAGAATTACGGTAACAATCGCTAAACACTGCAAAATCAGTCTTCTCTTCCAAATGTACAGCCCTCCTCAGACTCATCATGGGCTTAAAATAACTCACTTGTCGGCTCCGGCCACTGAACTACACTTTGTAAACAAGCTGCTTGTCTGGTAATGTTATCAGGGTGGCATTAGCCAGGACCAGTCAGAATCACTTTACTGGCTGTGTCTCAATTGTTTTTGCGAGTAACCAACTTGGGTACTCTGGCTATATAATTAAATGTGTGTACACAAATGTTGAAATTATAAAAAATTCCCATCCCTTAGCCGTGATAAATTAGCCTGAAGCTAATGCTTACCTGTTCAGGTGGAAATAAGCCAACAATGCGTCTGTCTCCATCTTTCAAATACATCTCCAATATTTACCAGGGGATGTCACGTCTCTGGTCATGCAACTGTTAGAAACATTCCATTTTTATTTTTAGGGCAGGTAGAATCTATCTCTGTGATCCCGTTCATTTGTTTGCTGATTTCAAGGCTGTACTGATGTTACAACAATGGTTTTACGTGGTATATCTGGTAACCTGTCCTGGCTGTCAAACTGGGCAGTTGATATTAACACACAGGCCAAAACATAAACATAAATTCTGTCACAGAATTTCAATTTAAAAAAGAAAATAAAAAAATTAAAAATACTGACTAGATGATTAGCATTGATCTGAAAAATAGTATTTCAGCGTAACATGTCTCCTTAATATCTGATGAGGCATTAGTGTCATTTTTTTACAGTAGGCTACATAGCTTATATTAAATATTTGATCTTTAAGTATGTTTTTCATGTTTTGATTTTTATGTGATTGGACATATTCAAACATTACAGTCATAGTTTTTTGAGTTTAGAGGGAAAAAAATGGTAAAAATTTACAATAAGATTCATTAGTTAACTACATTACTTAACATTAACCAAGAATGAACAATACTTCTTCAGCATTTGTTAATCATTGTTAATGTTAATTAACAATGATTCAACATTTACTAATACTTTATTAAAATCCTGTTAACATTAGTTAATGCACTGTGAACTAACATGAACAAACAATGAACAGCTGGATTTGAATTAACTAACGTTAACAAAGATGAACAAAAACAGTAACAAATGTATTGCTCATGGTTAGTTCATGTTAGTTAATACATTAACTAAAGTTTAATAAATGAACCTTATTGTAAAGTATTACCAAAAAATTAATATGCCATGCATACAGTGTGTGTGGATGGCATCCTGCACACACTGTTAGTTTCACAGTAATAGTAAATTTATCAAAATTGCTTCAGTCAATAATCATCATTCTAGTAATAATATTATTTGGTACCATCAAAAATAACAATTACACTGTGATTATCTTCCAGATAATGTCAAGAAACCAGCTGTGACAGCTTTGTCTTTATTTGATGAAATGATGGGCCAGTCAAAAGCCATAGAACACACCATCTCTGAAAATGATGACGCTCAGGATGTTGGAGACAGTAATGTGACAGGGCAGTCTTTCTCTGACTTTGAAGATGATGCAGCCCCCCACACTGCCTTCAGTGGAGATGGAAATGAACCCACCTTCATTCCATCTCAGGATAACACAGGTGATGAAGTGCTTGAGCCACCCAAGAAAAAATTCAGAGTCAGCATTTCACCGCCAACGGCTAGTGAGCGACCATCAAATAACTCAAAGATTCCCCCTCTTGGTGTCCCATGTGACATAAATAAATGCACAAAGCAATGTACTATCAAAATATCACATGATAGGCGCAAGGAAATACTTGATGCCTACTGGTCCAGAAACTTGCACGAACGAAAATCATGGATTTTCAGCAGCATTTCCAAAGCAGCAACAAAAAAGCACTCAAGGACCAGCCGCCGGAAACTGACATACTCTTACCACTTCAAAGACGAGAATGGACAATCCCATGCAGTTTGCAAGCTGTTTTTCATAGCAACCCTCGGATACAATCCCAAAAATGATCGATTCATCACAACGGTTGTGCAGTCAGAGTCACTTGAGTCAGTTATGTCATCAAGGGACAGAAGAGGGATGCATGTCCCCTCAAACAAACTGAACTACGGGCCAATAAAGGATCACATAGAATCATATGGGCCCTCCATTAGCCACTCCCAACATGCTCCAAAACGAAGATACCTAGCAAGTGACATAACGGTCAAGTTCATGCATGAAGACTTCAAAGAGAAAAATCCTGGCCTAAAATGTTCTTATGAGGCTTACCGCAAAGTGATTAGAGAATTGAACATTAGATTTACAAAACCAGGTGAAGAAGAGTGTGAGAAATGTGTGCGAATTGAAATTCATGCCAAAGCATTTGGTCATGAACAAATCATTCAAAGCTACAAAGGCAGAACTGACCAGACCATGGATGGGACTTCGGCTAGTGACAATGATGACATGGAAACAGCTACAGACAAACAGTCCACAACACCTATTGCAGACAAAGTGTCAGTGGAACCGCACATGAGCATGCACTATGAATCC
The DNA here is from genome assembly GCF_016745375.1 of Pimephales promelas. The sequence goes on from NW_024121321.1 coordinate 21,929,127, forward strand.
ATTTCCATGAAGACTAGTGATGAACAGACAAATGCAGAGAACCAAGCTACTGACTGTCCTGAATGCATGGCATGGATAAAACACAAGAAGGCAGCGAACATCGCTAGACGTCATTACGAGGAAGATTCTGGCAAGGATTGGCCAGATGACTGGTCTGTCCGGAGCGCTGATCTTCAGAAAGTGGTGATGCTACCAAGACTGCCAGGTAACAAGACTGCGATATTTACCAAAAGGCTGGTGGCATATCACGAAACATTCGCAACAGTGGGAATAGAGTCGAAGCAGATGATCAAGAAGAAACCGACATTGTCAGTTGTGTGGCATGAGGGTATTGCTGGGTGCAGTGCTGAAGAAATCACATCTGCTTTCATTACAGCGCTGATGCACGACACAGAGCGTGGCATAAAACATGCAGTGATCTGGGCAGATAACTGCACTGCCCAGAACAAAAACTGGAGTCTATTGACCAGCCTAGTGACTCTTGTAAATAGTAAGAAAACATCACTGGAGAAAATTACTCTCAAATTCTTTGAACCTGGCCATACCTTAATGAGCGCTGACTCCATTCACCATGGGGTGGAACTTGGCATGAAAAGATGCCCTGGGGGGAAACTTTTTGACTTCGATGATTTTGTCAGAGTCATCAAATACTCCAGTTCCAACATTGAAATCATCAGACTGGAGAACAAAAATATCCTTGCTTGGAAGGGTGGCCAGAGTCAGAGTAAGCTCTCTCAGGCAGTTTCAAAATTGGCTGAGATGGTTGAGATCCAGGCCAGGAGAGGCTCCAAGGATCTATTCTTCAAGACCTCCCATGATGATACTGAGCACTGTAAACTTGACTTCCTGAAGAAGAACTTAAAAAAGAACACATTACAAATTCCAGCTTGCCTCCGTGAGAAAGACAAAGGAGTGTCCCTTACAAAGAAGGCAGAGATCATCAAGAAGCTGATCCCTTTAATGCCAGAGAACCGAAGACGCTTCTGGAGGGAATTGACTGTAGCTGAGGATGATGAGGATGCAATGGACTGAAATTGTTTCTCTTTCTCTCTCTCTCTCTCTCTCTCTCTCACACACACACACACACACACGCACTATGAACTTAAATCAAAACTTGATCACTATGATCGATGCAAAAATAGTTTCATCCCTGGCTGACAATAAAAGGTATATTGTATCGTATGTAATGTTTTTGACATGATGAATTTGTTGTTCCCATTGTTTTGATTAATATATTATTTCTTAGGCTTCAAGATGAGTTTATTATGTTAATGTGACATGAAAATGTGTTTTGACAGTGACTTCACATCTGCCAAGTTAGTGTAACAACACCGAATTATGTTTTTTTTTTGTTTTTTTTTACAGTGACTTAACTCCAATAAAACATGCATTAAAAGTTCAGTAGCTGCTGTTTCCTAACAAGCTCATATTTCATCTATTGATATATTGATTCCATGATAATACGTTAATGTTTGTATCACAAAAGTGCTGTTTTTTTTATGGCAATTAAATATATGAATCTAATTATGCCAGTCCCTCCAGGATTTCACGATTTTTTTGTGTGATTTTTGCGATCAAAATGACTGATTTTGTGGTGGTAATTTCCAAAAATGTGTGAAAAAATGTGCGATTTATATATAGCATTTACCATAATAGTATTCAGTCCTTCCAGAAAAACGCGGATTTTTTTTGTGATTGTTGCGGGCAAAAATTGATTGATTACGCGGTAAACTACTGGCAGCTGTGGTTGCCAGCATCATACCATAAATTTATGCAATTTTATGTGATGAAATTGCAGGAATTTGCAAAAATTGCGGTTTGATGAAATAGAGAAAAAAGGTGATTCCCCCAACATCCTGTTCTCACTAGGCTAATGTAAGAGTCATTTCTTATTACTTCCTTTGATAAGCAAGCATACTACATCATAGAAAGTACTGGGAATATTTAATTTCTCATCTTGTTTTATTTCAGACTGTAACGAGTGTAAATAAGGTGTGGCCCCTTTAAGAGCTGCGCGCTCCCTGTTGAACTCTCTGCAGTGTTATATGTGCGCCTTGAACACCCCATGTGTGCGGGTAATTTCTGTTTGATGCTACTTCTTTTATCTTATGATGTTTATTAAGTAATGATGTGACGGTAGAACGTGTGACAGACAGTTATACGAGTTCGATTTGTGAGATGTCAATCGCCTCCGTGAGTCTGTCTGTTGTCGCGTAATTGCGTCACTTCATAACGTTCCCATGGAAACAGGGAGAAATGGCTGCTCTTGTGTGAAGCAAACGCAACATTTTTCAACTTTCTGCTAAGATACATGTGACTTTTTTTGCAACGAAAATGCAAGGATTATGAAATTATGCAAACCCCGCATGTTTTGCACGGAAATCAGCAATTTATGCGGCGAAAGTGCGGCGTATTTGAAAAAATGCGGCCCCCCGCATAAATATGCGGACTTTGGCTGATTTTGCATTGAATTCAGCGATCGCATAATCGCGTTTTTCTGGAGGGACTGTTATGCATGTTTTTTGTTAGTTTGTTTTTGGAAAAATATGATTATAATGCCAAAGGGGATTGAAAGTCACAACTTAGCAGAAAGAATGAAGATGGAGAAAACGGTCTATAAAAAAATGGCATAATATGCCACATAATTTTAATAGTTTGGTTATAATTAACATATACTGTACTTTAGCAGACTGATCTCATTAAGTAGCGTGTGTATGACACGCCAATTTGTATTTCCATTTTTGGCGTGCTATCAAGACGCATAATCGCCTTTCAGCGTGTTTATGAACGCCATTGACTTAACGTTATATAAATATATGACTTACCGCAACCCCGTCACTGGGGTTAATGGCATTTATGACTGTTCCCTTACCATCCTAGGTAAAAAAAAGATATGACTTACTTCAACCCCATCCCTAAACTTAACCGTCACTGGGATTAATGGCATTTATGACTGGAGATTTGACTGCGTCAAATGAGACTTTGGGGGAACGAGTACCCACTACGCCACAACGCGCCCTGCCTGCCCTGGTGTGAAGCTGCTCACAGGCACACTCAGGACGCGAGCACAAGAGAGCCGGGTGTCGACGGAATGTCCAAACTGTAAACTTGATAAAGGCATGTGGGGTGGCCCATCCAGCTGCATCGCAGACCTCCTGGATGGGAGCCCCTGTGAGAAGGGCTCTAGAGGAGTGAGCCCTCACAGCCACAGGTGAAGGCATACCACGCACCTGGTAGGCTGTAGAAATAGCATGGACAATCCAGTTGCTGATGGTCTGTTTAGAAGCGGGGAGCCCCTTCTTGGGGGACCCAAAACACACCAGCAACTGGTCCGCCTTCCGCCATGAAGAGGGCCACTGAATGTAGATCCTCAGTGCTTTGACAGGGCAGAGCAAGTGAAGTCTCTCTTCATCCACTGTCATGTGGGATGGAGGATGAAACACCTGCAGAACCATAGGCCGTGCCACATTGGATGGCACCTTAGGCAGATAGCCGGGCCTAGGGTGAAGGATGGCTTTAATGTTGCCTGGAGCAAACTCCAGGCACTTGTTAGATATGGACAGCGCCTGAAGATCTCCCAACCCTCCTCAGAGAAGTGATGGCCAACAGAAAAGCGACCTTCAGCGTCAGGTTCTCAGCCTCAGCCGACTCCAGTGGCTCGAAGGGGGCCTCAGCCAAACCTTCGAGAACTACTGCCAGGACCCATCTGGGAACCCTGGTACGAGCCGCAGGTCTCATCCTCCAGGCCCCACGGAGGAAACGTACGATCAATTGGTGGTCCATCACTCAGAGGAGTGTGGAAAGCCACAATGGCAGCCACGTACACCTTGAGTGTGGACGGGGTAAGACCAGTGGAGAAGCGATCTTGGAGGAACTCCAGCACTGAAGCCACTGGGCAGTTAACTGGGTCAACCTCACACTCCCTACACCAAATGGTGAAAACATTCCACTTCAATCCGTACAGTTTCCTCGCGGAGGGAGCTCTAGAGCTGAATATGGTCTCCATTACTCCAGCTGATAGGCCGACCTCTAGGTGTGCCCCCTCAGGGGCCAGACCCACAGTTTCCATAACTCTGGCCGAGGGTGAAATATTGAGCCCTCCGCCTGTATCAGCAGGCCCCTCCTGAGGAGAATCTCCCACGGAGGGCCGTCTAGAGCAATATAATGTCTGAGAACCATACTCAGGCCGGCCACAACGGGGCTACCAGCAATAGACTGATTCCGTCGCGACGGACCCTCTCTAGAACTCAAGGGAGTAGAGTGATCGGGGGAAATGCATAGAGACGCAGCCTCGGCCAGGGGGGCTGGAGGAGTGAGGTGAAAACCACTGTGGACAGTGGGTCGTCTCTCGAGACGCGAACAGGTCCACTTCCACTGGGCCGAACCTCTGAGATATTGACTCCACCACCCCGGGGGGCCTCAGCCCCTGTCTCGACAGGACGTCTGCTCCCTGATTTTGACTCCCCGGGATGAATGTCGCTCTTAGACACAATTTCTCCTGGGACCACAGGAGGATCTGATGTGCCAATCTGCATAGAGGGCTGAGACGCTTTCTTTTTTCTTTTGTTACAACATGCAAACAACATCTTTCAAGATGGCTGCAGCGTGAGTGTTTGGTGCAGACTGGTCTGCTATGGAATTATTTGCCTTCAATTAAATGTTCGATAAGTATTATATCTAAGCTGAAAGCCTACAAACCTACAAACAAAGTTTTCATTGATTATTGATTTAAGCAAGCTCTACAAAAGGAGCAGTCAGCTCGGATTTGTGCAAGTGCTACAATGGAGCAGTCCGCGTCAAACAAATTCCTCTTGGACGCACTGCAACAATTAAAGTCCGAAATGGTTTCCCATTTTGATGTAAAGATGGACAATATACAGATGAACTTAGATACAATAAAGCTTTCCTCATCAAACTTGGGAGAACATATATCGGAGCTTGAGCAAAGAGTCGGTGGCAACGAGGATAATATATCTGATCTTGGAAAACGAATCAAAACACTTGAGAGTGAAAACGCTTACCTGCGGGACAAGGTGGATGATGTCGAGAATCGTAACAGGGCTTATAACCTGCGCTTTATTCACGTTCCCGAGGAGTCGGAGGGCAAAGACACACGTGGATTTATTTCCAGTCTGATTCAGCAGCTATTCGGGAAAGAAAGTTTCTCTACACCACCAGCTATAGAGAGGGCTCATCGCTCTCCAATGCATCGGATCAAGGACAGCGCCAGGCCAAGGGTGATTGTGGTAAAGTGTCTCAGTCTCCGTGACAGGCACACAATCCTCCGACTTGCCCGGGAGAAAAAACAACTTGAGTATAATTTTTTTATTTTTTATTTATTTGTTTATTTCGAGCAAAATACAGTTACACATGACAAGGCAATGCGCAGCATTTTGGTTAATCTGTACAAGCCTTTAAATTCATAATATTTACATCGACTTTAACCAAACCTAAATCTATTGCTCGAAACGGAGTGGATAGAAGTCAAACTTATTTGAACCCACCCCGGTTACCAAAAACAGGAAAAACAAAACAATAATAATTACTTCCTTACACAATATCGTAATACTCGATAGCAATTCTGAATATAAGTACATAAATGAAAACATGAGAAGGGAAGGAAGGGAAACCCTTTCTCCCTCATCAAAGGCAAAACAATACCAAAACAAAACAAAACATATCCTAAATACGCACCATGATCATGAACTCAGGTAACAATTATAATAATACCAACAATGGTAATCAATTACCTACGAGGTAAAATAAAACAGAGTATAAACACATGGATACATCTAGGAAAATACCAACAATGGTAATCAGAATACCTACAGGGTAATATTAACAAAATACAATGAATACAACTCACAAAATTAAACCATTTCCGACATATATTGCGATAAAACCTTCTGTTTATAATGTACTTTAAATTGATGAATATTTTTACTTTGTTTCAGTTCCAGCCCCAAACTATTCCAAAGTTTAACTCCACATACAGACACACAAAAACTTCTCCTAGTTGTTCTGACCACAGGTATTACAAAGTTCCCATAACTCCTCGAACTATACGACTTCTCACTATGTGTAAATAACTTTTGTATGTTAGAAGGTAAAAGGTTGTGAAATACTTTAAATAAAAATTTTGCTATATTAACTTTAACTAGGTCCTGTATTTTTAATAATTTAGATTTAAGAAAGAGTGGATTTGTATGATCAAGATAATCAGCCATGTTTATAATGCGTATCGCCCTTTTTTGTAGAATAAATAGTGATTGTATTAAGTTGTTATAGTTATTTCCCCATACTTCAACACAGTAAGTTAAGTACGGTAAAATTAAGGAACAATACAAGATACGTAGTGCATTCTCATCAAGTACCTGTTTGGCTTTATTTATTATCGCAAGGCTTTTGGAGACTTTGGTTTTTATGTGCCTGATGTGAGTTTTCCAAGTTAGTTTGCTGTCTATTATAACTCCTAAAAATTTTATTTCAGAGACATATTCAATTTGTAACCCGTCTAACTCAATCATCTTATCCATTTTTTCCTTATGATTACCAAATAAAATGGCTTTAGTTTTATCTAAGTTCAAAGACAATTTATTACTGTCCATCCATTCTTTAATATTCCTTAATTCCGTATTTACAACGTTAATAACTTTATCATAATTGTCATCACAATAGAAAATGTTGGTATCATCTGCAAACAAAACTAACTTGAGTAATTTAGAAACATTAAATATATCATTGATGTACAAATTGAATAGTTTGGGGCCCAATACGGACCCTTGAGGGACACCACAAGAAATTAAACGACAATCAGAAGAAGACTCCCCCATTTGCACATATTGCATTCTATCACTTAAAAAGCTTTTTATCCAATTGCCCGCTACCCCTCGTATCCCATACCTTTCCAATTTCTTAAATAATATTGCATGATTAATTGTGTCGAAGGCTTTCTTCAAATCAATGAAAATTCCAATGGTAAATTTTTTATTGTCTAATGCATTTGATAATCCTTCTGTGGCATCAATTATAGCCATAGATGTAGATCTCTTGCTTCTAAATCCATATTGACTTTCATTTATCAAATTATATTTTTCAACAAATTTTTCTAAACGAATATTAAATATCTTTTCTAGAATTTTTGAAAATTGAGGAAGCAATGAAATTGGTCTATAATTGTTAAAGTTATGTTTATTTCCATTTTTGAATAGTGGAATAACTTTGGCAATTTTCATCTTCTTGGGAACACAACCATTTTGAAGTGACAGATTACAAATGTGCGTTAAGGGTGCTTTAATGTTATTTATAACTTTTTTTAATAATGCCATATTGACGGAATAACAGTCCATCGAGTAGTTATTTTTCGACTTTTGAACAATATCCATTACTTCTTCCTCACTAACTGCCGAAAGAAAAATGGTATTTGAATTTGTCTCAATTTTATCAATATTGTGCTCTATTTGTTCATCTGGGATACTTGATACCAAGTCCCGGCCGATGTTTACAAAGAAATCGTTAAAGCTATTCACTACCCTGTTCTTAGTATGATGTTCACCATGTGCATCAACAAAATATTCAGGATAAGTCGTTTTTTTTAAGCCTTTTTTGATAATGCTATTTAATACCTCCCAAGTTCCTTTTATACTAGTTTTATTATCAATCAATAATTTCTTATAATAACATTTCTTGGCTATTCTTAATACATCCGTTAACTTATTCTTATACAACTTATATCTATTCTCTGCTTCTTTAGTTTTCAGTTTAATAAATACTTTATAGAGATTATTTTTCTTTTTGCATGCATTTTGTAAACCTTTAGTCATCCAAGGACAATTGAAATATTTGTTGCATTTACTGTAGACTGAAACAGGGCAATACTTGTCGTATGAATATGTGAATATTTCTAAAAAGATATTATAAGCTTTGTCTGTGTCAGTCTCTCCATGAACAGAACTCCAGTCTTGTACTCTCAGATCATCGTTAAATGAATTGATTGCATCTTGAGTTAATAGTCTTTTGCAACCTACATTACAGATTTCTTTTGTTTTAGAAACATTACAGTCATATATGACAAAAACAGGTAAATGATCCGTAATATCACAAATAAACAACCCGTTAATTATGTTATTTGTCAAGTTGTTAGTAAAGATATTATCAATTAAGGTTGCACTATGTGATGTGATTCTACTTGGTTTAGTTATTGATGGGAATAAAGACATGGAGTACATTCTTTCAATGAAGTCATCGGTCAATTTATGTTTATTTGGATTTAAGAGATCAATGTTAAAGTCTCCACAAATAAATAAAGGCTTGTTAACTTTTGAAAACATGTTCTCCATTTCTTCATTAAAAGTATCAATACTTGACCCAGGTGATCTATAAACGCAACTTATAATGATGTTTTTTTTCTTCTTACCATTATTGATTTCTATTGTTATACATTCCATTAGATTATCACATACAAATGACATATTGGTTAGAAGCGAATATTTTATAGTTTTGTGCACATATAGTGCGACCCCACCTCCCGTTTTATTTTGTCTATTCACGTAATGCAGATTGTAATCATCCATTTCAAAATCAATTCCTTTCTCTTGATTGAACCAAGTTTCAGAAATCGCTATCACACTAAAAGGAAACACAAAACTTTGAAGATATTCCCGTATTGCATTAAAGTTAGTATACAAACTTCTGCTATTGAAATGAACAATAGTCAATTTATCCTCAATGAAGCAATTGTTGTTGTACTTTTCATTTGTATAGTAGTTACAATTATTATTAATAGAAAGGAAATTACTATCGGGATCAATATCAGTCTCTGCATCATGCGTTTTGTATTCAGTATATTCCATTCCACATAAATCCAACTGACGAAGATGTTCAATTCTCTGCAATAAGTCTATCTCAACGTAATTGTCCTTTTGACCACCAATATGTGGCTCAGTGCTCATTGTGATAATATAAGTCAGATATTACCTTAGATGTTTCCAGATGACTGATGTGCATTATGATCATTGATACTTGTCCAACTCCTCCATGTTTTTTACTATGAGAATTTTCGCCTCCTCTGGAGACCCATTTAACTTGATGAAGATTTTTCCGTTTGTTACCCATGTGTGCTGGATTTTTTCCTGTTTCCTGAGGTATCTTGCTTTTCTCGCTATGTCTGCATTCTTTTTTGTTAAGTGTTCATTTATATATACATTCGTCCCTTTGAGTTTGCGGCCTTGTTTTAACAGGGCCGTCTTGTTTCTCCTGTTAACAAATCTCAAGATGACTGCTGGTCTATCGGTGTTGATCCTTCTCGGTAAAGGGTGGCAAGCTTCAATGCAATCCAAGTCCAGCTCAACTCCTTTGCTCTGGAGAAAAGTTGCCACTTGTTGCTCCACTGATCGCACTTCCCTCTCCCCCGGTTCATCTCCGCTGTCCGCGGCTACCGCACGCGCGTACGAGCGTGGTTTGATAGAAATACCAGTGATGAGCACGTCGTTCCTCCGGGAGTACTGCTCCAAGTCGTCAACCCTCCGTTCGAGCTCCGCGATCCTTTTATCCTTCTCAAGGTTTTGGAGGCGCAGCTGTTTAACCTCCTCTAATAATTCCAGAAGGCGGCTCTGCTGCGTCTTCACTGTACTCATCTCATCCGTTAGAAAGTCGAGCGATTTTTTAATATCGTCGACTTCCTCTGTCTGCACATTCTTTTTTGGGCCCATTCCGCTGACGCGCCACCACCCGTGACAGTCTGTTTAATTCCAACCTCAACACGCTCACAAAACCTGCTTAATTTGAAGTTAAATCGATTTTTCTCCTCTCACACTTCACAAACATCCACAAACATAATGGTGATCGTATCCATATATTTCCTGACTTTAGTGCTGCTTTGCTCAGCAAGCGACGTCAATTCGATGATATCAAGAAACAACTCCAACAACGTAAATTGGAATATACTCTGATTTACCCGGCCACTCTCAGGATTATCTTCAATGGGAAACCTCATCTGTTTAAAACTCCAGCAGAAGCGAACTGTTTTCTACAAGGTGCTGTATAGGCCTAACGCTGACTGACTTTACTTGTTGATTTATTGACGTTACTTTATTCGACGGAACTTGCTGTCAAATGGCGTAATCTGTAAAATTGTGTACAATTTTTTTTTTTTTTTTTGAAGGTTCTGATTTGATTCTTCCCTACTTTAAGTAAATTGTATTCTATAAGCCCTTGCTGATAAAAAGTTGAAGCATATTCCCCTTAGTTGTATGGTGAGATTTATTTATTTTTACAAGAATGTGCTTTCTATTGTTTTGCTCATATTGGGAGTTAAAAAGTAAATAATGTAAATACAATATTCAGTAGGCTATTTATTGGCAGATAATCTGTTTTCTTTTTTCTCTTTCTTTTCATTGTTTTGGATCATGCAGTCTGTGCTTGTTTGTGTATGCTTGGAGAAACTAGTGTGGATGTATGTGTGTGTGTGTCTATGTGTGTTGCTCTTCCTCCAATCCCATGTCCCTCTCTCTTATTATCTACTTATGAATGACTATGGGTAAAGGTTTATTAGTTATCCACTTAAATATTAGGAGTCTACCTCATAAAATTGATCTTCTTAGAGCATGGCTCACTTATAACAAACCTGCTGTTATTACTTTGTCTGAAACCTGGTTAAATAGTAATGTACACGATGATGAAATAAGTCTTGATGGCAATATTGTATATAGAGCAGACAGAGGCAGTCGTGGTGGAGGAGTTGCTACTTATGTTTCTTCAAGTTTATCTTCTGAACTTATTATTGCTAGTGAAAGCCCCATGTACTTTGAATGCCTTTTTGTTAGAATATGTTTTCATCAAAATAAACGGTTGATCATAGGAAACATATATAGACCCCCTAACTCTCCGTCCGAATCAACTAATAATATTCTTCGCACTATTAATTCTTTAAATTGTTCTGACGAAATTATAGTATTGGGAGATTTCAATCGAAATTGGCTTGATAGGTCCTCTTTGAAAGAGAGGAATCAGTTTGAAAGCTTAAATCTTACTCAATTAATACAGGAGCCTACCAGAGTGGTGGGAAACTCCAGGTCTCTCTTAGACTGGATCCTGGTTACGCATCCCAATAGAATTGCTGATTCAGGTGTTTTATCTGATTGCTTCAGTGATCATTCAGTTATCTTTTGTATATGGAAAATAAGGTTACCTCGTCTACCACCAAAAATAATCAAGGTAAGACAATTTAAAAATATGAATAATGATGCATTTATTCAAGATCTGTTATGTATTAACTGGGACAGGATGGATTTAATTCCTTATGTTGATGATGCCTGGAAATTCTTTCATACTGAGGTATTAAAAGTCATAGATAAACATGCTCCATGGGCTTCAGTTAAAGTGAAGGGTAGACAGCTACCTTAGATTGCTGGTGACTTAATACATCTCTTTAAGCAAAGGGACAAGGCCTGGGAAAGATATCATGTAACAAAAGATCTGGCAGACTGGATTGAATATAAGCGATTAAGAAATATATGTACTGTTAAAACAAGAAATGCCAAATCTGACTATTATAAAAAATTCATTATCAAATGATTTTACAAATCCTAAACATTTTTGGAAAAAACTTAATTGCTTGTTGAATAAATCTAATAAGAATTCCCTTGCAAAACTAAAAATAAATAATACTATTATAAGTGATCCAATTTCTGTAGCTGATGCCTTCAATCATCACTTCTCTTCTGTCTGTAACTTACGTCCACCTGAATTCTGTTACTCCAACCCTGTAAATAGTAATGTAGTAAACAGTTCTTTTTCATTTACTACAATTCATCCCACTGAGGTACAGCAGGCAATCTATGAAATTAAATCTGGAAGTGGTGTTGGTATAGATGGTTTGGAGATAAAGTTCATTAAAATTGCCTCTCATGTTCTAGCATATCCATTATGTGATCTATTTAATTTATCTATATCTTCTTGCAAAGTTCCAGTTATGTGGAAGTGTGCTAGAGTAACACCCTTATACAAAAGTGGTGATCCTCTTGATCCTAACAATTATAGACCAATCTCAATTATTAGTAATGTAGTAAAAGTATTTGAAAAAATTATATTCAAGAGACTGTTTAAATACATTAATGAGTTTTCTATTTTTTCTCCAAACCAATCAGGTTTTAGGCCCAATTACTCCACCACTACTGCTCTTACAAAATTTGTTAACGATGTTACATCTTCTTTGGACAATAATATGTCCACTGGAGCAATATTTATAGATCTTACCAAAGCATTTGATCTGGTTGATCATTATATTCTCCTTGATAAACTATATAACATTGGTCTCTCTGAACAGTCCATTCTATGGTTTAATTCATATCTTCATTACAGACGTCAGTGTGTAAATCTCAATGGTGCTCTCTCTCAGTTTATGATAATGGATAAGGGTGTTCCTCAAGGTTCTTGTTTAGGCCCTCTTTTATTTTCTATTTTCATTAATGACCTCCCACAAATGTGCTCTGATAGTCAAATTCTCTTGTATGCTGATGATACAGTTATTTATTCTTCAAAACGTGATATTATTTCAATCCAATCATCACTGCAACTTGAGTTTAATACTATTCAAAAGTGGTTTTCGAATAATGGACTTATATTGAATAAAAGTAAGTCTTATAGTATGTTATTCTCAACTAGATCTGCTCGACATAACCATGGCAATAACTTAACAATTAAATTCTCAGATGGTACATTAATGGAGAATGTTGAGGAATTGAAATACTTGGGCCTCTGGCTTGACTCCAGCCTCTCCTTTAGGCCTCATATTGATTCTATAGTGAAAAGAGTAAATTATAATTTAAGATTATTATATCGTTCAATTAATTGCTTTACACAATTGATTAGATTAAGAATTGTAACTCAGCTTTTATTTCCTATTATTGATTATGCTGACTTTGTCTATATGAGTACAACAGAATCACACCTTAAACCCATAAATATTGTTTATAACAGTCTCTGTCGATTTGTGTTGAGATGTCCGTTTCAAACCCATCATTGTCATATGTACCAACAATTGAATCTTTTATCACCAAAGGCTAGACGTCAGCTACACTGGTTTCAATTTGTTTATAAATGTATATTTTTTAATTATCCTTTTTATTTGAAGCAACATTTAGTTCTATATAGGTCAACTTATGGCCTGAGACACCTTGATCATCTCTTTTTTTCTGTCCCAAATATATCTAAAGAAATTGGAAGACGTTCTTTCAAATTCAAAGCCCCCTCTGATTGGAACAGCTTACCTTGTTCCTTAAGGTCCATCTTTTCCTTTCCACTCTTTAAGTCAGCCCTTTTAACTTACTTGCAATCTTGTGACCAATGTATATGTTTTCCTAGTATATGAGTTGTGTTTTAATTTGCTTTATTTATTTATTTATTTTTTTTGTTTGTTTTTTGTTTTTTCCTTCACTAATGTGAAGAAAAGAGCATGTGTGCGGGGATGTGTACATGTGTATGTAGGTATGTGGTATGTATGTAGGCAGTGGATGCATGCATGCATGTTTGTGTGCATATGTGTATATAGGTATGTATTTTTGTATTTGTATGTATATGTAGGTTATATTTGTTTGTTTTTGTGGTTTCGTCAATTATGGTTTTCTCCTGTAATATAGGCTATCCTAATGTCATAGTATATTGTTTATGTGATATGCTTTGGACAGAGTTGGGACAGTTTGGGGTGTTGGTTGTGTGGAAGAGCTTTAGTATGTCTGTAAGTGTTTGGTGTTATCTTGAGGACCTCCTCGAAAATGAGATGTTCCATCTCAAGGGGTTATCCTTCTCCAATAAATATGACCTCAGGCCCCACCTGATGGTTTATATAGGCCACTACCGACATATTGTCTGACCTCACGAGGACATGGTGACCTCTGAGGTCCGGCAGGGCCCGGGAAACCACCAACATTTCCAGGCAGTTTATGTGCCAGGAGGAATGATGGTCCTGCCATAGGCCTGTCGTAAAGCGGCCGTCCATGACCGCGCCCCAGCCCGTGAGGGAAGCGTCTGTCGAGACGGTTTTCCGGCGACATGACGCTCCCAACACTGGACCTTGGGACAGAAACCAAGCTTTCTTCCACATAGATAGGGAACGAAGGCATCTGCGCGTAACCCTGATCGTGCGGAATGGATTTCCCCTCAGGGAAAAACCCTTGGTTTTAAACCACCACTGAAGGGCCCTCATGAGCAGCAGGCCAAATGGAATGATGTTGGACGCTGCTGCCCTGAGCCCCAACACTCTCTGGAAATGTTTGACAGTGATGGCTTGGCCCAGCTTTATCCCAGCCACTGTGGCCAGGATGGATCCGACTCACCCGGGAGACAGCCGTGCCCGCATCGTAACCGAATCCCACACCACTCCCAGGAAGGTCGTTCTCTGGGCTGGTGTCAACACGCTCTTCCTCGTGTTGAGTCTCAACCCCAACTTCTGGATGTGGGCGAGGACAACATCTCGATGCTGAACCGCCTGCTCTTGTGACTGAGCCAGAATGAGCCAGTCGTCTATAAAATTGAGCACCCTGATACCCTCGAGTCACAGGGGTGCTAGAGCTGTATCCACACATTTGGTAAATGTGCGGGGTGAGAGTGCTTGGCAGAACGGAAGAACCCGATATTGGTACGCTTCGCCCCCAAAAGCGAACCTCAGGAACTTCCTGTGAGATGGATGGATGAATATATGACAGTAAGCATCCTTCAGATCTATCGTGAGAAACCAATCCTCGGATTGAATTTGGTTCACAATTGTTGGTGAGAATCTTGAATCTGAATCTCCTCAGAGAACGGTTCAAGTGCCTGAGATCTATTATCGGACGCAACCGCCCCATCCTTCTTGGGAACTATGAAGTAGCGGCTGTAGAGCCCGGACTCCCTGTCTAGTGGAGGAATACGTTCTATGGCCTCTCTTTCTAGAAGGGAGTTTACTTCCTGTTAACTCCCAACCTTGCACTGGGTCGACTACAGTCCAGATCACCCCATTGCATCTGGGTGGGTGGAAACCGAACTGCAGCCTGTACCCATTCTGAATGGTGCGCAGGGCCCTATTTTACCAAGGGAACCAGGCTCTCGAGCCTGGCTTCGGGTATTAATCGGGATTTGTTCTCGGCCCCCTGAAGCGGATTTCCGGCAGGGCTGGACCGAAAATGATTCTCGATGGGCGGACGCGATTGCTGCCTGGCCGCAACCCTGTGGGGTGGACAGTGCAGCCTGTGTTCGCTGGAAACCGATGCGTCCCGATGCCCACGTGTTTAACGGTGGGAGAGCAATAATAATAATACATTTTATTTATAATGTGCTTTTCTAAAACCCAAAGCGCTACAAACAATAAAAACAAGTAAAATACAAGTACAAAAGTAATACAAAATAATCATTACAGTACACAACATTAGGATACTAATCATAAGTCTGTATAAGCAATTTTTAAAAAGATGTGTTTTTAACAACTTCTTAAAACTGGCCAATGTGGGAGCAGCTCTAACAGTAAGAGGAAGTGCATTCCATAATCTGGGTGCCGCAACAGAGAAAGCTCTATCCCCCATCTTACTCTTGCTGCAGAGTAAGAGAGTCTGTAGACCGGAGGGAACGAGAAGGCGCATACAGGCTGACTAAATCAGAGATATAAGAGGGAGCTATTTCATGCATATCTTTGTAAGTTAGTGTGAGAGTTTTAAAAGCAATACGTGACTGGACAGGTAGCCAATGCAAACTATAAAGCACACCTGTAATGTGCTGACGAGGTGAAGTGTGTGTCAGCACACGTGCTGCTGAATTCTGAATGTATTGCAGGCGTTTTATAGATTTAACAGGTAAACCAACAAAAAGTGCATTACAGTAATCAATCCTGGAAGTAACAAAAGCATGAATAAGCCTTTCAGCATCCGGCAGGGTAAGATAGGGCCTAATTTTTGCAATGTTTATTAGGTGATGGAAAGCAGATTTTGTAATACTCTTAATGTGAGAGTCCAGTGTTAGATGGGCATCAAAAATCGCACCAAGGTTACGAGCAGAAGAGGAAGGAGCTAAAACGGTATCGTCCATGCCATCTTTTAACTGTATAAATATTGGGAACTATATTCTCAGAAGGCGAAGCACTGCTACTTGGGCGGAGTGATTACCGCAGCAC
This sequence comes from Pimephales promelas, assembly GCF_016745375.1. The sequence continues at coordinate 21,945,265 of NW_024121321.1, forward strand.
CTGAGACGCACCGTGGTTAGGAGCAGAGAGTTCACTCAGAGTTTATTGTGTAGAGTCAGCCATTACTAGATAGTAAAAGTATAGTTTACAATCATGGGTGTTTGCTGTATTGTACAGAGTTGCGACAATAAACAGGGGAGACCAGGTAATACCATGCTGTTTTATTGAACCAGAGCTAGTTTTTATTATTTGTACTATTTATATAATATATAATCTTGAAAGTTCTTCCATGAACTAATCTATTTTCTGCAAAACACACTGGTAGACAGAGTTATCAAAATATAATGTAAATGACTTGCGACCATAGTTGGCTTACGATGCTTTCGGGGAAATGCACCCCAGGTTTGGTTGTGGATTATTTATCAAATATAGTAAATAATTGTGTCTAATCTGTCTGTCACTACACCTTTAACATGTTTTTCAGGTTTTAGATCTAATTGTATGTTGGTTTTAATGCTTTACATGTTTTAATGGCTGTTGCTTTGTGCTGTTAAACTGGGGTTAACTCTTATTTCTTTTTTTGCTTTAGACCTGATGGCGCTGAAAGAGGAGAAACAAGAACCGAATGAAATGGAAGATAAAGATCAATATGAGAATCTTCATAATTTCACAACTGAAGAAAAATCTTTTAGTTGCTCACAAACTGAAAAGACTTCATCACAAGAAAAATTTCAAAAGACAGAAACTAAAAGTTGTTTCATCTGCCAACACTGTGGAGACAGATTCACTCGAACAGCAAGCCTTAACAGGCACATGAGCATTCACAATAAAGAGAAGGGTTACACCTGCTATCAGTGTGAAAAGAGTTTTGATCAACTTCATGACCTTAAAGTCCACATGGAAGATCACCAGGGAAATAAGCCATGCATCTGCCTACAGTGCGGAATGAGATTCAGACAAAAAGGACACCTTAATAACCACATGAGGATTCACAATAAAGGGAAGCATTACCCCTGCCAACTGTGTGAAAAGAGTTTCAGTCAGGAAAAAAGCCTTGAAGTTCACATGGAAGTTCACATGGAGAAAAAGGCGTACGCCTGCCAACAGTGTGGAAAGCGATTCAGCCGAAAAGGAAACCTAAAAAACCATGTGAGAATTCACATTAAAGAGAAGCCTTACACCTGCAAAGAATGTGGAAAGAGTTTTGATCAACATGAAGACCTTAAAGTCCACATGAGATCTCACTCTGGTGAGAAACCCTACACATGCCATCAGTGTGGAAAGAGTTTCAGTCAACATGGAAACCTTGAAGTCCACATGAGAGTTCACACTGGAGAGAAGCCTTTCACTTGCAAACAGTGTGGAAAGGGTTTCAGCCGAAAAGGAAACCTTAAAATGCACATGGTCGTTCACTCTGGAGAAAGCCCTTATATCTGCGAAGAGTGTGGAATAAGCTTTACTGTAAAAGGAAACTATAAAAGGCACATGATAGTTCACACTGGAGAGAAGCCTTTCACCTGCCAGCAGTGTGGACAAAGTTTCAACCGAAAAGGAAACTTTAACATGCACATTAAAACTCACACAGGAGAAAGCCGTTCATATAGGATCTCTGTGGAAAGAGTTTCAGATATAAAGTAACCTTGAAGTATGAGCAAATACTCATGAGAGACCTTTTTTTTATGTCATCAGCATGGAATGAGTTTCAGACTGAAAAATGTCAGGTTCATGTTGTGGATGTGACAGTGAGGATGTTTTCCAACCAGTTAATCAGCAGGGGGCTCTTAAATCATGAACGTTAAATGCTCACATCCACACTGGCATTCATAAATATGGAAGCTTGCTTCCGCCATTGAATGAAAAATATGAAAGGTAATTGTGACTTTTTATCAAACAATTCTGACTTTTTTTCTCACAATTGTGAGTTTACTTCTCCCAATTCTGACATTATTTCTCACCCTCCAATGCTGTGATAAAACTCTCCTCAAAAGCCGCTTTCCAACCAAGTAGTAACAGGAACTTAGTTATAGGAACTGTCCACTTCTAAACAGTTCTAAGAGGTACTCTCCCCCTATCTCGGTTTTGCTGCTTGCGTTCGCACTGGCCAAGTGGCCATAGGAACTGGTAGGAGAGGTAAGGGAGTGACGCAAGCATGGCGACGGTCTTTATAGCATCATCACTAGATGTAGTGCGGCCACATACAACAACAAACCAGCATGGAGGAGGCTATTGCAATGTTCCTGTTCTGCCTTGCCGGGACCTTAATAAAAGAGTACGAATGGCGGCGTTTAACATATGAGCAGAAACTCTCTAACTAAAGCTTATTTGATGTCTATTTTATAGTAAAAAATATAATCTAAACACCTACTAGGCTTATTTTCTAAATTCATTTCTAAATTCTAGCTTTCATACAGTACATAATGATCTAAAAATATAATTTACAAATACCAATACAAATTTCCTAACTAAGGGGTTTACAGTGTGTAGCATATGCACTAAAAATTATATATATATATATATATATATATATTAGATAGATTTTTATTAGATTTTATTAAATATTTTTATTAGAAGATATTAAATTCATGGTATAGATATGCACCTTCATTAGGTTGTGTTGAATATAGGTAGATATCAAATGTCAATACTCTGGATGGCAAGTGGAAAATAGACCACCCAGTATAATATGAAAGCTACATGTTTATATTGAATAGCTTGTCAATTAATGTAAGTAAGACTAAATACTTACTCATCCGAAATTCTATCCATGGCTGGATCAAGTCGCTCTTCAAAATACAAATGGTAGTCATCAGACTAGTCGCGCTCTTCCTCTGATAAAAATGTGAAATCTTTGATGAGCAGGGCTTTCGCACCAGTGAATCGTGCCATCTTTCCAACGTGCAGGTGAGTGAATGATGAAACTTAAAGCGTTTAATGCATTTGCTTGGGGGCGTTTACCTGTACCTGCATAGATGGCTTAACACTCTAGCTATGTCCCAATGTGAAGTCTGCATACTTTTATTCATTGTATCTGGGAATGTCCAATTATTCAACCTTTATGGCAACAAACCTTAAATATTTTAAGCAAATGGCTTGGAACAACAATACAGTCATCACCAAGGTTGTGTCTATTAGGAGACAGGGAACAGATGCCAAATACTTCAAAGGGAGAGTTTGCAGTAATTATGGTAGGGGTCTCTGTGACGGCTAGAGTCATCCTGAAACACTGGAAAACTCCAGAAACCCCAGAGTTAAAAGAATGGGTCAACATAATGACCAGAACAGCTTCATACGAACGTCTGCTTTGCAAGCTACATAATAAGAACAAAACGGGGGTCCCGGTGGATACTCCAGTTTGGGAAGATTTTTGATCATTTGTGACGTTGTCTTTACATGTGAAATAATAATTTACTTATTTATTTTACTTTATTATCTTTTTTTCTTTATTACATTAAACCACTTGTTCTGGCCTTGCAAGCAGTATTGATACATGTGTTGTTATGTACTGGATGAAAAGAATAAAAACTTGAATTACAAAATGAGCCTATATCAATGAAGTGGAGTCAACTTTTTTTAATTTGATAAACATGACACAATATAACACCGCGACTTCATGAAAATAGATTTGTGAGCATTAGTGGAACTGAAGGTGTGAGAATAAACACGAAACACACGTTAATCGTTGTTATGTCTTGAATGTGGTGAATCCAGCGAATCGTGGAACAGCTGTGACGTCATTAGAGCTTGTGAATCCGGCCAATCGTAGAACAGCTGTGTTGTCATCAGAGCTGCTCTTGAGAAGCTGTGCTGGCTGAGTTCTCCGGCTACTCTCGAAACACTCTCGCTTTGATGGCATACATCACAGTCATGTGGCGTCGGCGCTGCAAGTCGGACAAAATTTCAAACCAGCATGCACTGCTTCAATTCAGCCGCCGATCGGTCTGCGCAGAGCTGCATGAAGTCGGAACACACCTTTTGTCAAGTTTCACTTTTTTGATTTTAAATAGTGTGTAATGTTGCTGTTAGTGCATGAAGAGTATCTGTAAAGTTGCAGCGCTGAAAGTTCAGTGTGTAATGGGACAAGGTTGGGGAACTACAAGTCCCACCAGCCCCCAGCGCTATATAAGGAAGTAGTGAGGTTTGTTTGTCCTCTCACTTCCTTTCCGTGATCGTGTGTTGTGGAGGTCGTGTGTGTTGTGGAGGCGGCACACTTAAAGCTGCAAAGGTTAGTAAGTAGAGAGATTAGTTTGCTCTTATTTCTTTTTTTTTGCAGCGATTGAGTTATGTGTGCAGGTCACGACAGATTGAGCCCTTCAGAAGGATAGTAGCAGATAAGCAGTTATGTTAACGTCATGGAGAACTGAGTACTTGTTACACACCATTTAGGAGGTAGTAGTTTTATTATTTTATCTAATTGTTTTTTAGGATTTTGTTTTAATAATTTTATTGTTCTTTGGTTTTTAGTGTTTTTGCTGGATTATTGCCTGACTGATTGTTGCCTGAGTGCCAGTCAGAAATATCGGATGTTTGAGGTATTGTTTTATTAAAGGGAACTTTTGATAATGTTTTTTCCATCTGTGCATAATTTATATTGGGTTTTATTTTGTGTTTTTTTGTACATTGTATATAATTCCCTGTTGTAATTAATTGTGTTTTCCCTTAGAGGTTACCGTTTACTTTAGATTGAATTTTCTTTGGTTTATTTATTATTTTGTCTTATGTTGGACCAAGTGGGAAAACCCCAGACCATAAACTAAGTGTGATGGTTCAATGGTGCTGCTGACTTGTTTGTCCTACTGGCATTACCCACGGTTAATCTTTTTTCTTTCCTTTTTGTAGATTTCTTTTTTCCCAACGATGGCTGCGTGGTTACCCTCACTGTATGGATGGCGGTGGTGAGGTGGCTGGGATCGTGTGGTTTAAGTCACTTTATTTGTATTTTTGCCTTTAGGGATGCAGTGTGATTGCTGTGAGTTTTGCTGTGGTGAGAGCACTTTTCAGGACTACTGCCTTCACGATATAGGTAACCTGTGGCCATCTGTGGGTTGTTGTTTTTGTTTCTTATTTTTTTTATTTTGTGGGTATTTTAAGGACTTCTTTTCTTTAACTGCTGAATTATTTGAATAAAAATGTGCCTATTGATGGAAACTGCACAACCGCCTTGCGCCTGATTATTTGGGGGGGGGGGGTGGACGACTGTGTGATAGTAGAGCAAGTGAGAAGTGAGAAAGTGACGGCGATTAGCTTTGAAGCAAGTAGCGACTCTTGAGAAAAACAAAGTGTCTCCCCGGTTCTTTCTGACCACCACTGTGGGAAATCTGTAGCATGAAAAGCTCTCCCTGATTTCATGTTGTTTATGGAGAAGGAGAATCAGGAAATGAATCGGGGAAATGAAACGGTGATGGACGCATCATAAACAAAATATTGCATAAATATCGCGAGACTTTCGATATGTATATCAAGCAACGTGATATCGCGATAACAAAATTGATTCTATATATATCGTGTACCCCTAATATGTAGCAGGACATTCAGTTACTTTTGAAAGGACAATAATAAAGTGTCAGTGTATTTCAAAAGACTTTAACTTTGCCAGCTATATATAAAAATGTAGCATTTCCTCACATTTTACCATTGCTTTTTAGTGACAGTCGATATGCATGGGACATTGACGTGATGGCCATACCACACCCACTCCCTCCCTTCTTCTCACAGCTAGCCACACCCATTTAAGTTGCATTTTTCAAAAAGATTTTGAGCTAGACTTGAGCTGAAAGAGGGGGGTTTCATGACCCTTTAAATAAACGTGTCATCATGTATTGATTCCTTAATAACATATTTTATTAAGTTGAATGTGCATAGCTTTGACTAATTGTGGTAATTAACACATTAATTTACACTGTTAGTTAATAAAATATGGTATTTAGGAATTAATACATGATGACACGTTTAATTAATAGCAATTCATGTATTATGTAACCTATTAATCATATAGACTCTTTATTAGTTGCTGATGCAGTAATCATTAAATAATGGTGTAGTTCCCCATGAGTCATACATTAACTCATGACTATCTGTGCATTAGTTAAACTTGAATTAATGTGTTTTAATGCACCCATTTTGTAAAGTTTTTTTAAAATCTTTTGTTGTAAATGATCGATTCGAGGGCTTGGAGCCAGAGGGGCGTAAGTGGCTTTCAACAAACTTTACAGGAGAGACAAAATAAAATTTTGACCACATTTCAATCACCTGTATTATTAACCTTAAACCACAAACATTGCAACCACAGGCATACTTACATGACTGAGTATTTAAGTAAAAAAAATGTATGGCATATTAACACAATGAACATGTTCTAAAACATTTTCAAATAAAAAAAAAAATCAAATACGTCAGATACGCCTTTTTGTTGCTTTATTCAATACAGTTTTATTTTTGGCACTATTGGATAGAGCTCATCGAGACCTTTATTTTGATATAAAGAACTCATATTAGCCCAAAATGCCACTTATGCCCCTCTGGCTCCAAGACCTTGCATTCTTATTTTTTTTTAAAAAAATTCTCACTGTACTCATGTGTTCTCCTTTATTACAGAAGTTATTACTATTTTTATTTTTTACTGCACTTGTATTATATTGTGACAGATTTGTGTATTTTCACAGATTGTGCTTAGGGATTCCCATCCTGTGCAGTTACAAAGCTGCATATGTTCCTGTGTGGCAGGTACAGCTTTATGTAACCATGTGGCAGCACTTTTGTACCAGACTGCACATTATTCCCAGCTGAAGATCACCTTGGTTCCCCCAACACACAGTTGCACAGAGACTGAACAGAAGTGGCATAAACCAAGAACCATGCTAATCAACTTTTCTAATATGGTACCTTGAGCTAATTTATGTACATTTATGTGTACTATAAAACCTTTTCTTCTTTAAATGCAGGGAATTAAACCTGGTCCAGTAAATGACATGGTGATTCTTTCAGCCAGACCTAAGGAACGAAGATTGGTAGAAGGTATCAGGTTATTATTATTGTTGTAATTATTATTAGTCATTTTTTGTGATAATTCGGATGAAATAATCATGTGCTAAATTATAGGACACATTGTATTTCAGGCTTTTCACATTAATGTTTGTTCATTTAAACATATGCTTAACTTACTTTATAAAAACAATAAGCACTATTTCTTTGTTTTTTGCATAGGAGCAACTTGTATAAGGGGGTGAGTTCACCTCTGCCTGAACTTTCCTCACTCAGGGTGGATGAAGTCTACCATGACCTTCCCAGTGACGTTGCTCCACTGATAACAACAATGGCGATAGAGTAGCTCTGGTTGACTCAGTGTTTGGGAAAGTGCAAGAAGGAAGTGTGTTATCGTATCACATGCCAGCAAAGACAATGCCAAAGACCTGTCCACACACAGATGCCCCTTCTCCCCCTCAGTTGCCACTTCATAATTACAGGCTGGGACCCTCTAATTGTTCTTTCGTCTGCACTGAACATCAGCAGCTTCACATGATGTCCCTTGCAACGACATTGGAGACAGCATACAAAATCGAGAACAGTACAAAAAAGCAGAGTTCCTGCAGTGAGTGGCACCAACTAAGGCGGCCCCGCATCACCACTTCCAAAATAAGAGAGGTCTGTCACACCAGGAGAAAATCTAGCGAAAAGACTTCTCAAACCTAGTCATCAGACTGCAGACATGAGGAGGGGACTTGACTTGGAACCAGCATCTGTAGAGGGGTACTGCAGAGTGAAGGAGGTGAAGCACTATACCTGTGGGTTCCTGATCCACCCTGACGCACCCTGGATGGGATCATCACCAGATGGGATCGTGTACGATCCAAAAGGCGAGCCAGTGTTTGGGATTGTTGAAATTAAATGCCCAAATGTGGCAAGTTTTGTTGACACTCCATATATTAAGATCAGTGAGGGCACACACACATTAAGGAAATCTCATCCGTACTTTTGGCAGGTCCAGGGACAGATGTTGATTTCTGGATTTGACTGGTGTGACTTTGTTGTCTATACACACGAAGACATGTACATCCAGAGGATTCCCAGAGACAAGGAAATCACCCGAACAATTAAAGAAAAAACTGACTATTTCTTTTATTTTTACATCTGTGCTTATCTGGATAATTAGTTTGTGACAGGACTGCACCATCACCTTACTTTTTACTGCTATTGTGCTGTACAGAATGACGAGGGCATTGTACTGTAGTTCACTACTGGAGCACAATGTAACGCAGTGTGACAACATGCCCCAACTGCACAACTGAGGTTTAAACCCTGCTTGTGTCTTCTGCAAGTTAGCGAAGCAATAAAGAACTATATCAACTGTTAAACAACAGATTAGAGATATATCAGAAATATCAGATTTGTCTAATTTTAATTAAACACAAAAAATAGAGATGAAAAATTAACTTATGTAAGAAATGTACTTTTGCTATGGTTAAATAAATGTTCAGTGATATCTTACAAAGATTTCTGAATTTTGGCGCATTTTTTTCTCTGTATAGTGTTGAAATGGCAACTAGTAAATACACCAAGTATCGTCATGCTAGCGTGTAGAAGTATTTAAAACTAGTGTGTTACAACTATAGCCCGTGTTACGTTGTGTCCAGCGCTCCCCTACAGTCAGGGTCAGGAAGGTTACTTTGGAAATGTAATTGCTCACTGTTATAAGTTACCCATTAAAAATGTGGTTTAGATTAATTTATCTGAATTTCTTTATCAATGTAAAGCAATTTCCTTTTAATTCTGGGAAATGGCGCTACAATTATAATAAATCAAACCTATTATTTGTTCTGTGACTAGAGCTTTTAACATTCATTGCTGGGGGAAAACATTGCTGGTAGTTCAAACTAATATAATTTGTATATCACAGCAACATCAGTCATCTACCTGTTCCCCTGGCCACTCTCCCTCGTACCAGAATGTGTAGGTCATCCATTACATACACAACTCATGAGAAATATGCCTTTTTGTTCAAATCACTCTCACACACACACACACACACTACTGTTACCTTTTCCATTGTTTCCTATGGTTAATGGCAAGTTGCGGTTGATTTTTATTGATTTACTGTTTTTGTATTCTGAGTTTTTAACACAGCAAACTGCAAGTTTATAGATGCTATGTACAAAAACATACAATTTGGTAATTTTTTTAATGTTCATTTTAATGTTAAATGTACAAGTAATTTCAAGCCATGCCATGTTCTGAGATACAGAAATGTAACATCCGTCCTGTTTCTTCATTTGGCACAGTGGCAGCTGACTTAAAGCCATTAATTGTTATAATTCAGTATAACTGACAATTCGTAAATATTGTATTCTAGAACTTCTAAATAAAGAAGTTATTTGAAAGAAAGAACATCAATCTCTTACGGTATTTTTCAAATTGCAACAACTGAAATAAATGTAAAGACAGGTGTTTTAAGCATGTTTGGGTCCTGAGCAGATGATTCACCAGAGATTGCCTGATTTCTAGAGTCGGAGCATCAGGTTCATCCCGCGTGTGACCCTGAGGCTGTTGAGGAGCTGGATGTATCTGTAGTGCTGCTGGTGGTAGCTGCTGTTCCCCCCTCACATTTATTATGGAGCCACTACTGTAGCCATGAAGTCATGATCTATGTCACACATTTTGGCCAGGACACGCCATCTGGTTTTTAGGTGTCCAAATGTATGTTCCACCTTCACACGGATGGTGCTGAGCTGCTCGTTGAACAATGTTTGTGTTTCTGTCAAATTTGGACCTGAGAAGCCTTTCATGACCCAGGGTAGTAGCGAGTATGCAGGGTCACCAGCAAGGAGTAGAGGCTAGGGTGACCACCCGTCCCGCGTAGCGCGTGCGCGCACAGCGTTTGAAGCCCAATTCATGCGTCCCGCAAATTGAGACCGTGTCACGCATAATCAATGCTTGCTGAAGAAAAAAAAAAAAAAAAAAAAGTCGGTCAGTCTATATATCCTCGAGACCCAGGCAGCCAAACCTAGTGCCTGAACACGTTCACGTTCATGAACTCGTTCATATTTTGGGTGAACTGAACGCATTGTTTTACTGCCTGTCCTGATGAACGTGGGAACTCGTTCACTCTGGTGTCTGTGAACGCACGCTCTCTCAGTTTAACTTCGTTCAATGGGGTGCCAGATTTATAGAGCCTTCCAGGTGAAAACCCGGCTAAAACTCACCGTAAACAGGGCTTAATATGTAGCGAAAAAACACCCAATCTGGCAACACAAGCCACCAGTGTCGCACCGCGGCCGCCGTCGACAAAGGCGTCGTATGATAATTTAAACGGATTTTATAACGAGGTCGGTGAAAATGGGAAAAATCTTACATTTCTGTGCAAACTTTGAACTGAACTAGTTCATTTTAAAATGTGTGAACTGAACTTTGAACTAGTTCATGTAGAAAGTGAACTTCCCCAAGACTGGTTGCCACTCCCACGTGACCTGCTGACTAGGTTGATGTCAACTTTTTCATTGGTGTCATGACAGCGCAGCTTCTCGTTCCGTGAACCTCTGGAGCTGTGAGTTTAGACTTTTTTTCGACTTTTTTTTTTAAAACTGTTCCTGTGGTGTTGAGGAACTATAATTCCTGTTAATCCTATAATTTTATATTTTTATTTATTTAAAGTGAATTAATTGTAATGAAAAATAAATAAAATTAAATAGCTAAAGTAAATCGTAAGAAGTGCATCTGTCAATTCATTTAATGTTCAAAATATTCATCTTTATTTAGAAAAAAAAACACATTGGTTGGCCTATCATGAGCATATATCAGCAATTACACATGTTTAGGGAATAGGGCATTAATGTATGTAAGGTACAGTATGTGCTTTTTTTTTTTTTTGAACAATTATTCATGTACAAACAGTAAGGCAATAGTAACAGTTCTAGATATGGGTAAACCACTATCAGAGTCTGCCCGTGGGGTGGGGGCACCGCCGCGCCAAGCAGTGTCCCACATTGTCCCTCAGAAACATACCCCTTGTCCCCCCTTGGGCTTATTAGCAGGTGGTCACCCTAGTAGAGGCACTTGGACTCCTTCAATTTCCAAACTTTCTTGGGGGTGTTTTTCTTGATATCTGGAAAGAGTGCACATGTTGTGAAACTTGGTAGTGGGGTGTACCATTAAACAGTCCACTTGAATCCTTTCAGCAAATTTAATAGCCAAGGCATATGCCCTGATGGTGGTTGCCCTGAGGATGGTTTTGTGACCGAAAGCTTGGCTATTAAATATATATATATACACTATGTATGGTGCTATGTCTTTAAAAATGCAACAGCTGAACTGGTGTATAAACATGCTCAAATACCTGAACAGATTGGATGTGGCAAACACTGTGGCATCATGTGCGCTGCCAGGTGACCCAACGCAGATATCTCGAATCATTAGCTGGTCATCTACAACAGCCTGCAGAACAACGGATGTCCAACCTTTCAATGAATAAAAGTCATTTTACAGGGTGTGGGCCACATCTGGGCCAGAAGAAGTTGTTTGAGTCTGCTGTCAGTGTGTTGCGCCAGTTTTGAACTGAGGCAAGGATGAGGCCCAGAGGTGGGCCAGACAAATTTTGCTATCTGGGTAGAAATGCTTATTTGTTGTGGATGCAATCAGGGTTCGAAATGACTGAGGACTCTTGGGGGGTCCCCTAAAATGTATGTAGGCCTGCCTAATTATTAAATTATAAAAGACCTGCTTGCTACACTATGGACCAATGTCAGGGTTTTTCGTGGCTCAAAATGAAGCAGAGGTGGAAAAACCGTAACACTATGGGGGGTCCGGGGGGCATGTCCTCCTGGGACAAAAATATTGTACATTTTAAAGATAAATTCATTAATCTGGTGCACTTTGAGTTATACTGATATCTGTTGTTAAAAATAAATAATAATCCAACTGCCAACCACCCATATTCTTTGATTTATATATAAATCATATATATATATATATCTGAGCATCACATTACAACTATGATAATATGGCAACATATCACACTGAAATAGGCTGATTTAAAATGAACATTTATTTAAATGAAAAGTTCTTCTTTCTGCAAAATTACATTTCCTTTGTAGCCTAAACAGAGGCTTTACTCCCTTTAAACTTAAATTGTCAATATTTCATTTTTGAAAACACTCTTATTGGAATAATTCCCACTAAATTTATTTAATGCGTGCTCTAAATTCCAATTCTTACATGTTATTGATACATTCAATTAAAATAATAAGATATAGGCTGTTACCAATCAAATTAAATAATTGAAACATAACTGTTAAATGAGATTGTTTTTATATATATATATATATATATAGACAAATAAGGATTGTCTAAAAGAGTGATACTTTGAAACTATTAACCGCCAGTAGGAGACGGCAGCGGCCTCTTAATGAGCGAGTCATTGAGTCATTCATTTAAACGATTCGTTCAAACGGCTGATTGATTTAGAATGAGGCGGTTTAATAAAGGGTAATTGAATCTTTGACTCGAGAGATTAGTTCAAAACGCTGAATCGTTCAGTAATGAATCATGTGAGTGTTGCTGTCAGATGCGCTGTTGAACTATCTTCGCTGCTGAAACAGACCAAACACTGTCAATGTAAGTAACTTAATATGAACTATTTTCGCTGCTGAAACAGACCAAAAACTGTCAATGTAAGTAACTTAATATGAATTATTTTCGCTGCTGAAACAGACCAAAAACAGTCATTGCGTCTAAAAACGTGAGGCAATAGACAAATAGTTCATATTAAGTTAGACACAAAATATAGGCCAGGTATTATTACTACAAGTAGCCTTAATCTACATTCCTCTCATGGACTTATTGTGGTGACAGGTCATTATCTGTTTTCAGTTGTTTAAATCAAAACAAAATTCTTGCATTTCTGACGCGCTGCTGCGTGACGCCATCGGAATGCATTCTATTTTACGTCACAGTACTGGAAGCTGCAAACCTGTTCACTGAAAGAAACTTAAACTCACTTGTGACTTGTTGCCTTTCAGTCTACAGCATTTTCAGATCTTACAATTTGACCAGTAGGATTTTGGATCAACATACTGTCAGAATGAATCGCAAAACATTTAGGCTCGTGCCCCTGGACTGTCCCAGTCCAGCACAACCTGTGTTTGCTTTAGACAGACCTACAAGGAGACCGCTACCACCACCTATACGGAGACCGCAACCACCACCTCAACGCGGTAGATACCCACAATTTGGGCTCGGGCCCCTGGACCGTCCCAGTCAACCTGTGTTTGCTTCAGACACACCTACACTGAGACCACAACCACCGGCTCAACGACACCCAGAAAGCATTGGGACGACGAAGGTAAGTAAGAAGGGTATCATAGGATTCACTGTTTTTTCAACCATCATCGGTCATTATTAACACTAAGCTTGCGTTCATATGTTGAGCATTGTATTAAGGTGTTTTCTTCTTCTTATGCATCAACAGAAGCTCAATCGCCAGTACAGAATGCCGATGAGTGAAAAGTCCCCGATGTGCAGCCGAAGCCAGTGTGTCAAGCTTCATCCTCTCCCTGGCTCTTCCCGGCTCACAGCTAAGCCGGTCCAGGAATCTTTTGCACAACAAAGAAAACGCAAGGAAGTAAGTGAATTTTCTGATCAATTCAGTTCAAACGAATATGAAATGTTGAAATATGAAATATCTACTGCTTGTAAATTGTGTGGACTAAGTTTTTTCTTTTGTGTCTAGCGTCTGTATTCTTGTAACCTTTCTCTCTTTATCTTTCTCAGGAATTTAAGGCGGCTGAATGGCTAGAAGAGGTGGAGGAATTGAACAAGCTTTCAATGAACTCATGCGTAAGTGGCACACAGAACCAGCACTACTTCCCCTGTACTTTTGTCGTGCTCATTAAATATTTTGGTAACACTTTACAGTAAGGGTACATGAATTATCATGAATTCATGTGTAAATTAATGCATGAATTATGCAATAATATCTCATGAATCATGAGGAACTAACACAAGTTCAGCGTTTTTCATTCATGACTTCATGGATGAACAACACCTGAATTAAAAGATGAGCACATCATCATGAATTATGATTTATTACACATGATCATGACATTTTCTTTGTTCACAGTTATCCCACCGTTAATATCACATTGTTCATCAGTGTTTCAAAGGACCTAGTCACCACTTTAGTTAAGGGGCCACACACATGATGAAGTCATTGATAGACAATGCTTAGTTAATGATGACTTCTGTATTTGATTTACAGAATTTGTGTGCTATGAGCTGTGATTGGTCTATTTTGGGGTCCGTCCAATACAGTAGTCATCATTAATTAAGCATTATCTATTAATGACTTTATCATGTGTGTGGCCCCTCAACTAAAGTGGTGACTAGACTAGGTCACTGACCGAGACAAAGAACAAAGAAAACACCATGATCATGCGTAATAAATCATAATTCATAATGATGTGCGTATCTTAGTTAATGTTTTAATTAAGGTGTTGTTCATTCATGAAGTCTTGAAAACTTGTGTTAATTCCTCATGATTCATTAGATATTAATACATGAATGAATGCATAATTCATAATTCATGCATGAATTTATACATGAATTCATGGTAATTCATGTACCCTTACTATAAAGTGTTACCAATATATTAATATGGATGAATAGTGTGATGTTGACTTAAAAATCACATTTCTGTTGCAGAACTGGAGAAAGCCGAAACCACCCATCCGGTTTCCAGAGAGGGGACAGTGGAATGTATTTCCTAAAATATATTAAGCGGAAGCAATAAAACGCGAATGTCTTTTTTACAAGGACTCCGTGATGAATGTGCTGTTGAGGAGAAAAGCTACAGGGACCAGTACAAAGACAAAGTGGAAATAGTGGAAGACAAGACGAAGCGAAAACAGCCATGGCTTCTCAGCCACGTCACCTTCGGTTCTAGCCAGCCCAGAGGTGAGGTAGTCCAGCAATCTCAAACCAGTTTGCTACATTTGAATTCATAACATATCACTTGAATATGAAGTTTCTTCATGAGAACCATATTAATATGTGTTGTTTTATATAGGCTTGTATACACACCAACAAGACGAATTCGAGAGAAGACTAGCTGAAAATCGCAAGCTGACCAGGTGTGGTAAGATTCTTATGCCACAACCACGACTAAACGAAAAGCCGATGCTGCCTCCCATCAAGGTTTCTTCCAGCTCCTCCCAGGACAGAGGTGAGCTAGTCCTGGGTAACTAGTCCTCCCGTCCCGCCCCGGTCTGTCCCTCCCCGTGGATGAGGCCATAACTTGATACCTATGGCAGTCGGCACTTAGAGAGTGTTTTGAATGTCATTCATGAATCGGAATATGTAAATAGTACGAAGAGACTCCGGCAGAATAAACACAAATGAGAATGGACCAGTACGTCTCTGTATGGTTATTTGATACATTTATGTACTTATAGAGTTGTAATCGTGTGTCCCATTTGCAATTATGGATGTGGAACACACACACACAGACACACACAAACACTAATGCTGGCGCAATTTTTTTAAACTACATACACATTCTGTGATAAAGTTTGCTACGTACAAGCGAAATTACAGTTATGCGAGGGAGCTGTGGCGTCATGTTTACTTGTCATACAGGTGCTTCTGTGGCAAATGTGAGGAGATGGCTAACTTACAGAACAACAACATATATGCAGTTCCCTTTCGTAGTCACTTCGAGTTACGTCAGAAGTGACGGAGATCGGGGGTTTCGCATAGAAAGCCAATCCTCTTCGAGTATTTAAAAACGAGCCAATGGCATGCAATGCATTGGGGCTGCGGAAATTTGCATAGCGTACTCCGCCCTACTCCGTGAGTATAAAAGGAGGAAGTGAACGCAACCGCAGTATGTTTTCGCTTCGGAGCCAAGAGAACTCTTCACTCCTGAAAGCCATTCTCACTGTTCAAGACTCTTCGAGACGAGCGTCCTCTTCAGTGCTGGTGTGACGGCGGTACCCAGCGAGATTCTGCATCGCCTGCGATCTGAGCAGTGGTCTGCCAGACTTTGCGCTTCTCGCTGGTCGCCTCAGCGCTGAAAGAGTGAATTTCCTCCTCTCATTGAAAGAGCTGCACGTGGCACGTCTTTTTAAAGATGGTTCGCCCGTGTTCTTCTGGATGTGGTCGATTTCTGTCGTCATCTGATGGTCACGATCGCTGCTTTGTATGCCTGGGCATTCAGCATGCAGCAGCAGCGTTCGTGGATGACTCATGTTCCTTCTGTGGGAACATGACCATCTCTACACTGAGGTCGAGACTCAATGATCTGACTAAAGTGAGAGTCCCGCTCCCCCCTCGATCGGTTTCCTCCTCTGGGGGCCCGTCGACCCGGGGATCTGGTGATCTAACGGTGACGGTGTGGGACAAAGCCCCGACGATTCCTCGGGCCATACCTCCCGCCTCAGTGCGAGAGCCAGCGAGCGTTAGTTCGACTCGGTCGGCCGCTTCTTCGGCGGTACCGGCTGCTTCGGGCAGCGCTCCAGATGATGATGCGATTCGATCACAGCATCACTAGGCGGGCTAGAATCCTCGGGAGATGAGGATGCGGCTGCGCTGCCCCCTTCGGGAGTGCCAGTGTTGCCCGTATCGGATCCCAAGCTGACGGCCATGCTGTCTCGAGCCGCTGGGAGTATCGGGTTAGAATGGAACCCTCCACCCTGCCCCGATCTCTCACGGATGGATAATTGGTTTTTGGACAAAGCTGCCGCCGCAAGGCCACGGCCCACTCCATTGCCTTTTTTCCCTGAGCTGCATGTGGAGTTATCGCGCTCTTGGGGGGCTCCCCTGTCCACTCGAGAGCGCGATCTCTCCCCCGCCTTTCCCTCCCTCGACGGGGGGGCCGCCCGTGGGTACACTGGGATGCCCCCGCTGGAGCGCTCTGTTGCGATGCAACTGTGTCCACAGAGCGCCTCCTCCCGTGGTCCTCCTAAGCACCCATCCAAAGCCTGTAGGTTCTCGTCTGCCATGGCGGCGCGTTCCTGTAGAGCGGCGGGACAGGCGGCCTTCGCTTTGCATGCGATGAGCACTTTGCAGGTCTTTCAAGCGAAGCTGCTCAGAGACATGCACGAGGGCGGGACTGATCCAACGGCATTCAAAGATCTGCGGTCCGCCACTGACCTAGCTCTCCGGGCGACGAAAGTGGCCGCTCGCGCCGTTGGACAGGTGATGGCCACCAGCGTGGTCCAGGAGCGCCATCTCTGGCTCAACCTAGCAGACACTCGGAGCGCTGAGCGGACTCGTCTGCTCGACGCCCCTCTCTCCCAGGTTGGCCTTTTCGGCGGTGCAGTTGAGGCCTTGCCCAGCAGTTCTCCACTGCCCAGAAGCAGACGGAGGCGATCAAACATATTCTGCCCCGGCGACCAGCTGCTGCCTCCACCCAGTCGTCGGCGCAGTGGAGTGGGCAGCACCACGGGTGGGCAGCACCCTGAGTTGGTTAAAGAAAGACTTGACATCATCACTGAGCACACAGACTGGATTGAGTGCGCTCGACGTCCCAGTGCGTCAGCCCACTCACTCCTCTCTGTCTCTGAGGGCGCGGAAGGGAGCGTGTGTCGTCCCCAGGCTACGCCCCTCCCTTCCCCCTCTATCGCCAGAACAGACCCCCGTGGAACGCTCTGCCTTCCCTGGTCTCTTCTGTCGAGGAGCGGGCTTCGACGGTGCATCCGAGCGGGGTAACTCCTGCGCGCATGCCGGTCGACTCGCCTCGCTGCCCCTCCGGGGGGACGTCTGTGGTTCAGATGACCCCGCTGGCTCACTTCCTGGAAGCCTGGCTAGAGCTTCCCTGGCTGTCCCGCTGGGTCGTCAGAACGATCAGATTCGGCTACGCGATTCAGTTCGCACGGTCTCCTCCCCGTTTCAGGGGAGTTCGCTCCACGATGGTCGGTGGCAATGCCCCGGTCTTGAGAGCGGAGATTGCGACCCTGCTGGCGAAGGGTGCAATCGAGACGGTCCCTCCAGCCGAGATGAGGTCCGGGTTTTACAGCCCCTACTTCATTGTCCCCAAAAAGACCGGTGGGTTACGACCGATCCTGGACCTGCGCATTTTGAACCGCTCTCTCCATCGACTGCCGTTCAAAATGCTCACAGCCAAACGCATTCTCGAATGTGTTCGGTTTCAGGATTGGTTTGCAGCGATCGACCTAAAGGACGCGTACTTTCATGTCTCCATTTTGCCTTGACACAGACCGTTTCTTCGGTTTGCTTTCAAAGGCCAGGCATATCAGTACACGGTTCTCCCATTCGGGTTAGCTCTGTCCCCTCGCGTCTTCACGAAGATCGTCGAGGCAGCCCTTGTTCCCCTTCGCGAGCACGGGGTTCGCATCCTGAACTATCTCGACGACTGGCTGATACTGGCACACTCTCGAGCTCAGGTTTGCGAACACAGAGACCTGGTGCTCCGGCACCTAAAGAGCAAACTTTGCCCCGTGCAGAGGATCTCTTTTCTCGGCATGGAGATAGACTCGGTCGCCATGTCCGCGCAGCTCACGAACGAGCGCGCGCACTCACTGCTGACTTGTCTTCGACAGTTCGAGGGCAAGAGTGCGGTTCCACTGAAACTATTTCAGAGGCTCCTGGGGCATATGGCATCCGTGGCCGCGGCAACGCCGCTCGGTTTGCTTCATATGAGACCGCTTCAGCTGTGGCTTCGCGATCGAGTCCCGAGGTGGGCATGGCATCGCGGTTCGCTCCGAGTTCCAGTGACTCCAGCATGCCGCCGAACCTTCTTCCCGTGGTCGAACCTCAGCTTTTTACGGACTGGTGTCCCTATTCAGCGAGTTTCCAGGCATCTTGTTGTCTCCACGGATGCGTCTACCACGGGTTGGGGTGCCATGTGCAATGGGCATGCAGCCGCCGGTTCCTGGACAGGAACCCAGCGCCTCATGCACATCAATTGCCTCGAGCTGCTGGCAGTACGGCTCGCCCTGCACCGCTTCCGAGCGTTGCTCACGGGCCAGCATGTGCTTGTCCGTTCAGACAACACTACGGCAGTAGCGTACATCAACCACTAGGGGGGTCTACGCTCACGCCGGTTGTTGCAGCTTGCCCGCCACCTCTTG
The DNA here is from genome assembly GCF_016745375.1 of Pimephales promelas. Next base: position 21,964,278 of record NW_024121321.1, read on the forward strand.
TTATGGAGTCAGAAGCACCTGAGGTCCCTTCGTGCAGTATACATTCCTGGAGACCGGAACCTGGCAGCCGACGAACTGTCACGGGCCCGTCCTATTCCCGGCGAATGGCGACTCCATCCCCAGTCGGTCCAGCTGATTTGGGACCAGTTCGGGGAAGCACAGATAGATCTGTTCACTTCTCGGGAATCATCCCACTGCGCCCAGTTTTATTCCCTGACCGAGGGTACTCTCGGCTCAGATGCGCTGGCGCACAGCTGGCCACGGGGCCCACGCAAATATGCGTTTCCCCCAGTGAGCCTTCTTGCACGGGTGTTGTGCAAGATCAAGGAGGACGAGGAGCAGGTCTTGCTGGTAGCCCCCTATTGGCCCACCAAGACGAACTCATGCTCCTCGCGACAGCACCTCCTTGGCCTATTCCTCTGAGACAGGACCTACTCTCTCAGAGACGGGGCACTCTGTGGCACCCTCGTCCCGATCTTTGGAGGCTGCACGTGTGGCTCCTGGACGGGACGAGGCAGGTTTGAGTTCGCTGCCACCTGCGGTGGCGGCAACCATCACTTCCGCTAGAGCGTCGTCCACGAGACACCTTTACGCGTTGAAGTGGAACCTCTTCGTCAACTGGTGCTCTTCTCGCGGAGAAGACCCCCGGAGATGTTCGATCGGAGTCGTGCTTTCCTTCCTGCAAGAAGGGTTGGAGCGTAGGCTGTCGCCCTCCACCCTTAAGGTTTACGTCGCGGCCATTGCCGCGTCTCATGATGCAGTAGAAGGTAAGTCCATCGGGAAGCAAGACCTGGTCACCAGGTTCCTGAGGGGAGCGAGGAGGCTACATCCGCCTCGTCCTCCCCTCGTGCCCTCTTAGCAGTCCCTCCAGGATTTCGCGGGCCTTTTTTGTGATTGTTGCGGCCTAAAATGCCTGATGTTGCGGCCGCTTTTTTAAAAAGTTGCGATAAAAGTTGCGATGTTCTTCTGCATGGTTTTATAGGTTAAAACGGCAAAGATAGATAGAGTTTTACTTAAAATGCCCATATTATGCTTTTTGGCTTTTCCCCTTTCCTTTATTGTGTTGTTATATTTTTTTGTGCATGTCATAGGTTTACTAAGAGAGAAAAGTCCAAAGTCCACCCCAAAGGGACTTATTATGTCCCACAGAAAACACTGTTCATCATCTGCATCTGCTCTATTGTAGTCCAGAATTGACTTAAGAGACAAAGTCACACACTTTGTAACACACGAACAAACTAACTAACCATTAGTAACCATAAAAGGCAAAACAAACGATTTAAAGACACAGCAAAACCTAACAAACTAAGCTTCTTTTTAAAAAAAAAACAAGATCTGCACCTGCAAAAAAGTCAATGTGCAGAACCTCACAAACATTAAGCAGCATTTATGTTGAAAGATGCCAATACTAATAAAGTGCAAAATACAGTTTTAGGAATAGCCACTAAAGTTAAATGGTGGAAAAAACAAATGTTTGATAATGTATTTTAATATAGCTAATATAATATAATATAGCCGCATATCCAATAAAGCTGTTCTCATTTGCTTAATTTGTTGTTTTTGTCAGACAATAGAACGAGTCGGCTAGCTATTTTTTATGTGTAAAATTTTCTGAATTGAGAGAGTTCGGGAACTGGGTGAACTAATGCACTGTGATAGTGAGTAGCCTATTACAAGTGATAAACACAAGAAAAGAAAGGAAAATAAAATGGTCAAACTCAATTCTTTAAATATAAAACAAAAGAGAAGCAGATAAATGATAAGTCCGTGGAAACAACACTGCTCATTCGCGTCTGTCAGCTGCCGTGCTGCTCCTCTACTGCAGCCGTTCACTGAACAGGAACGCAGAGAGAGGTGTGACGACAGGGAGAAAGCAAACCTCGCGCTCGCAGGATTGTGCTGGCAACATTTGGTTACTGAGGTTTGTCCAAAAAGCCGCTAGATTTGTCTCTAGTCGCTTTTTTTATATCACTAAATATAGCGACTAAGACTAAGTTGGCAACATTGGCCTTTTCTGTTATTTTTGTAGGTAGCCTAAATGTGAGACGTTGGCAGTCCACATCTGCTGCGTCTTCTGAACAAAACAAGTGAGTTTGCTGACGTATGACGACGCTGCAGGAGACCGCGGCACGATGATTCGTCAAAGTTGCAGAAAAGTTGCGGTGATTTTTCAAAATTGCAAGGCGCACTGAATTCACGTGGATTTGTTGAAGTTGCGTTAATAGTTGCGATCGCGACATCGCGAAATCCTGGAGGGACTGCCTTAGGACCTCTCAGTAGTTCTAAGTGCTCTGCAGAGGCCTCCCTTTGAGCCTTTGCAATCGGTAGAGTTAAAGTTTCTGTCCATGAAGACAGCACTCCTGGTTGCATTGGCCTCCATCAAGGGGGTAGGGGACCTGCACGCATTCTCCGTTGACGAAGCGTGCCTGGAGTTCGGGCCGGCTTACTCTCACGTGTTCTTGAGACCCCGGCCTGGATACGTGCCCAAGGTTCCCACCACTCCCTTCCCGGGACCAGGTGGTGAACCTGCAAGCGCTGCCCCTGGAGGAGGCAGACCCAGCCTTGGCACTACTCTGTCCGGTACGTGCTCTCCGCACCTATGTCGACAGAACGCAGTGTTCAGGACCTCAGACCAGCTCTTTGTCTGTTATGGGGGGAGCCAGAAGGGAAGGGCTCTCTCAAAGCAACGGCTGTCTCACTGGATAGTGGACGCCATTGCTTTGGCTTACCAACAGCAAGGTCAACCGTGCCCCCTTGGTGTGACGGCCCATTCCACTCGGAGTGTGGCTTCCTCTTAGCGCATGGTGCCTCGCTAACAGACTTCTGCAGAGCTGCAGGCTGGGCGACACCAAACACCTTCGCAAGATTCTATAATCTGCGAATTGAGCCAGTGTCCTCTCGCGTACTCGCTCCCGCCAGTACTGGACCCGCTTAGGTGTCTTCGCTTGCTCGCCATTCCACTCCTCGGACTGGATAAGTGCGATATTCCTCAGTTGAGTCTTCCGTTGAAGCCCTGAGTCCTCCAGCACTCATGATGTGGGCACCACTGCGCTTGCTCTGGTGCCGGCTATGTGCCTCTGTGTGCACGGTTCCCTATGGTAACCGTCTCATGTGTATTATCCACTGTAAGCCTCTCTGAGCATGTGTCTTCCCTTGGCAAGCCATCTGCCACACCTGGAGCTAAGTTTCTAGCCACCCGTAGGTTGGTACTCCAGTGATCTCCATATGTAGTCCCTAACACGGCCATATGTGTATTCTTTAGTCCTCCCTATGGTAGGCATTGGTTGCATGTCCCTCCCGGGATATGTTTCCCAGTGTACCTTGGTATTCCTGTGTTAAAGTAGGAACTCCTGGTTATAAGGTAAGTTCAGGAGTCCAGACTTTCGCAGGGCACTGGAAGACAGCTGTAAGATGGCGTGATGGCACAGACCCCCATTCTCCGTCACTCCTGACGTAACTCGGAGTGACTACGAAAGGGAACGTCTCGGTTACGAATGTAACCCTCGTTCCCCTAGTAGGGAGCGGAGACGTTACATCTCCTTGCCACTTCTGCTGTACCGCTGGGTAGACGCCTGAGTTCAGTCTCGGCTCCTCAGCAAAGACATACTGCGGTTGCGTTCACTTCCTCCTTTTATACCCACGGGGTGGGGCGGAGTACGCTATGCAAATTCCGCATTGGCTCGTTATTAAATACTCGAAGAGGATTGGCTTTCTATGCGAAACCCCTATTCTCCGTCACTCCTGACGTAACCGAGACGTTTTTCTCATAGACGCAATTACAGTGCTGTCACTGCTGTGGCTTAGTTTTCAACTATTTTCTTTGGTACAATGGAGCTAAAACAGTTAATATGGTATGGCGGGCCGGAAGGTCCAAAAATAGAACTAACGATTTGTCATAGGAAGTCACTATACTAAAGCCACTAGCTACTGACTTTCCCACTGATAATCCAGTGGTGAATCTGTTAACGTACTCTCCTCTCCTCAGCGAGCGACTCACTATCCTCACACAACGGGCAACTCATTTTCCTCAGCGAGATGAAAATAGCTTTGACTGCTGACATGGCATGAAATAAAATAATCTGAATCTTCCTCAGCGAGTGACTCACTCTTTAACTATATTAAATGATATAATCCGACCAAATCACAGTGAAAGCGTTAAAATCTAAATGCACAGCACACCCGGACAAGTCTAATCTACAACTTGCATTACATTACGTAGTAGTGTATATGTTCTCTGTGAGTTTGTGTGTGGGGATATACTGTATTAAACAAGCTAGGTAAACGCATAGACTATTAAAGGAAGGGTAACGTTATAATCGTAGACTGCATCAGTGACAGAAGTACATTGGTTACACAATCATATATTAGTTTTTTTGACATGATTTATTATAATGACTCAGCCTATATTAAAGAGAAAATAATCACTTCATCCGAATAAAATAACATTGACTTACTGGAGTTCCACAACTACTCAAAAAAAAAACTATGTTCTTCTCTCCCGCCACCGGAGTGTGTGTGTGTGTGTCTGAGGTAAAAGGGGCGAGGCAGTGGACCAACGCACTGTGAGGCAAGGGAGGGGGGTCTCAAAATGTTTAGAACGCTTTTTTCGTTGTTGCCCCATTTGCATTTGTATTATTTTATTTATTAATTATTTTAAGAATATATCATTACATTATTTACAATACACATATTTTAATGTTTTTTTTTTGGGGGGGGGGGGGACAACCCTCAGATAGGTTCAATTCAAATTCAAAAACATATAGCATTTTGGCGCTGTGGCGTACAAGATCGCTTTGGCTCAGCTCAAGAGAAGCAGCAGCACATGATCTCCTCTTCCGCCTTAATAATACCAGTTACAGCGCCAAATAAACATGAATGAGCGTCTGTAAAACCTGTAAAACGGCAGATACCTATGAAGAGTTTATTGTGAGGATTTTCTTTTTTGATATATTTTCTCAGTTTAAATATTTAGAAACAAAAGAAATTGAAGCATCTCTTTACATAAACTAAACTAACTTATGTAATCACCCGTTTTGGTTTATTGGTTTAAAAATGAAATAACTGATATACTGGGTATTATGTGTATTTGTTATTACTTTTGCCATTCAATTACATATATAATGCTTTAGTCTATCACTTTTTAAATCTAAAAAGAAGAAAATGTTATGCTGTTTGTGTAAAATATTGTTGTAACTTGTTTATGCAATTAGAATTTGCAAATGTTGTAAATGTTTTACCACAGGACATGTGGGTGGGAATCCTGCACCATGTCACAGGAGAACGCGCGTGGGAGAGTGTAAACATGGCCCCTTGCTGGACAACAGAGATAAAGAATTGATTGAGAGTGGTTCAGTGGCACATGACAGGGTGGCTGAAATTATTCTCGATGAACGCTGGCTGAAGGTCGTCCCCAAGGATCTGAATTTCAGGTACATAACCTACTTTATATAGTTCTATATTGTAGGGCTGTCAAACGATTAATCGCGATTAATAAAAATAAAAGTCAAAATAAAAGTTTTCGTTTACATAATATATGTGGGTGCACTGTGTATAATTATTTTATATATATAAATACACACACATGCTTGTATATATTTAAGAAATATTTTCATGTATATACTGTATATAGATTTATATATAATTCATATTATTTATAAATATAAATATTTTATATATAATTCATATTTTTTCTTAAATATACATGCATGTGTGTATATATACACTCACCGGCCACTTTATTAGGTACCCCATGCAAGTAACGGGTTGGACCCCCTTTTGCCTTCAGAACTGCCTCAATTCTTTGTGGCATAGATTCAACAAGGTGCTGGAAGCATTCCTCAGGGAGTTTGGTCCATATTGACATGATGGCATCACACAGTTGCCGCAGATTTGTCGGCTGCACATCCATGATGCGAATCTCCCGTTCCACCACATACCAAAGATGCTCTATTGGATTGAGATCTGGTGACTGTGGAGGCCATTTGAGTACAGCGAACTCATTGTCATGTTCAAGAAACCAGTCTGAGATGATTCCAGCTTTATGACATGGCGCATTATCCTGCTGAAAGTAGCCATCAGAAGTTGGGTACATTGTGGTCATAAAGGGATGGACATGGTCAGCAACAATACTCAGGTAGGCTGTGGCATTGCAACGATGCTCAATTGGTACCAAGGGGCCCAAAGAGTGCCAAGAAAATATTCCCCACACCATGACACCACCACCACCAGCCTGAACCGTTGATACAAGGCAGGATGGATCCATGCTTTCATGTTGTAGACGCCAAATTCTGACCCTACCATCCGAATGTCACAGCAGAAATCGAGACTCATCAGACCAGGCAACATTTTTCCAATCTTCTATTGTCCAATTTCGATGAGCTTGTGCAAATTGTAGCCTCAGTTTCCTGTTCTTAGCTGAAAGGAGTGGCACCCGGTGTGGTCTTCTGCTGCTGTAGCCCATCTGCCTCAAAGTTCGACGTACTGTGCGTTCAGAGATGCTCTTCTGCCCACCTTGGTTGTAACGGGTGGTTATTTGAGTCACTGTTGCCCTTCTATCAGCTCGAACCAGTCTGGCCATTCTCCTCTGACCTCTGGCATCAACAAGGCATTTCCGCCCACAGAACTGCCGCTCACTGGATGTTTTTTCTTTTTCGGACCATTCTCTGTAAACCCTAGAGATGGTTGTGCGTGAAAATCCCAGTAGATTAGCAGTTTCTGAAATACTCAGACCAGCCCTTCTGGCACCAACAATCATGCCACGTTCAAAGTCACTCAAATCACCTTTCTTCCCCATACTGATGCTCGGTTTGAACTGCAGGAGTTTGTCTTGACCATGTCTACATGCCTTAATGCACTGAGTTGCCGCCATGTGATTGGCTGCTTAGAAATTAAGTGTTAACGCGCAGTTAGACAGGTGTACCTAATAAAGTGGCCGGTGAGTGTATATATATATATATACAAAATAATTATACACAGTACACATTATGTAAACACAAACTTTTATTTTGGATGCGACTAATCGTTTGACAGCCCTACTATATTGTAAATGGTCAAATCAACTATGTGAAAGACATTTTACTGTAATTGGTGTTGATATTACATGAACAACGTTATTATAAAGAAAATATCTTGTATGTATTTTTGTCTAATGTGCACTCAGGTCAACTCCAGATTTGGAGTCGTTTCACAACCACATACTGATGTATCCCAGCAAGCGCTTCTGCTTTTCTCCACCAGTTTATGCTGCTCTTACCAAACCATCATCTCCATAGACCAGCCAGGAGAAAAGCTGATGGCACAATTCAGTAAGTTTTGAATTCTTTTTAAAAATGAATATTACATTTTAAACTTTTCACTAAGCTGCTAATCAGCTAATAAGGGGATGCCTAGAAGAACCAAGAGACATGATGATCCCCGTCAACATGGCGTACTGTCTGGTGCACCTGCTCCATCAACACAGGAGCTCTTGCAAATTCAATTCGGCAGAGGGTTAGGTGAGTTATTTAAATACTGGTACCTCTAGTAGTACCATCTATTTTATGAGCTATATGTATTTATTGAAAAAAAAAATTCAAATGTGAATTTAAATTTCAACAATACATATAACACAATTTTAACTGTAACATATCAAACTCAGAAACTCTTATTAGAATCTAAAGTGGTTGTACTAAATTCCTTATACTATGGTAATAGGTAGTAGCCCTTAAATGTATATTAAGCTGTAGTGCACATAGAGCGCATTCACGCGCATTCTGGGTTTAGTTTACTGTCAGTTTTGTCTCCGCCGCATCTTCGACGAGTGGTGATATATTATATATATTATATATATATTAATATTATATATATATTAACACTTTAATGTTGCAGCTGTATATTTGATTGCTGTTATTTTGTTCATATCGTGATGAATGTGTTTTGAGGTGAGTGATGTCAGTGTAATTCCCGCGAATATGTTTAGCGCCATTTACCGCGCTGTGGACAATATAAATATATAACGTTAAATGATGTATACTGAGGTGAATATTTATGTTAACTGTATTCTGACATATTCTGATATATTTATTTGTTTATTTCAGACTAAACCACACGTTTACCACCTCAATTCCAATGCTGTATAATGCTGGAAATGTATACTGCCGCATCTAAAGAGATAAATAATTGAACTGTCTTCTGTCTCCTGTCATACTTCTTGCCAGAGTTCCGTAGTGGACTAGCCTTCCACCTAACTTCATAAAATAGAGTCCTTTTCAGTGGTTTTATAAAAGTCATGATACAATATCACGTGGGTGACTTTTTCATCCAAGACAAATGTAGTACTTTGTAGTACTTCGGCAAACTAATGCCGCATTACAGGGAACCTGTAACTCGTGTTTTTCCAACCTTATACTCGTGAAAGTGCACTGGAACGGCAGTCAAACCCGTGACTTCCCACCCGTGAACTCGTACTAGACCGATGTACTCCCAGTTACGAGTTCTGACGTCACATAGCCCGCGAACATATACAAAACTACAATGACAGCCCCATACGGATGCAGTGTTTCTGCAGGCGGTACTCTGTGAGAATTAGGACAATATAACGTTAACTAGTTTTCAGTCCAATTTAGTGCAAGGATAAATTAATACCAAATACATTTCCAAATATACAAATAAAGTAAAATAAAAGGTATAACAGCTTATCTTGCCTCATGCGCTATTTTTCCTCCTCAGTTTCCCACAAATAAACAAGGAGTAAGCACCTTTGCCATTAGAAATTATTACAAATGCACGTGAGCCCCTTAAGGTCCACCATGCTGGTTTGTTTACATCTAGGTAGTTTGGCGTGAATGACCTGGAATGCTACAAAGTCGTAAGTCGTGGTTTGAAGTTGTGATTTACGTGCTCAAAAACCTGCCTGGAACGCAGCATAAGTAAAAAAAAATATTGTGTATAATAATCATTTCTGGCCAAGATAAACACACAATCAAATAAAACTGTTCTCCCATAATAGATTAGATATATAATGTTATAATATTTAACATTAATGTGTTTGATTTTGAAATGTGTTAAAATGTGATAAATATTATATTCTTTGTATAGGTCAATCTCTGCCGAAACAATGAATAATCGCCACAGGACCCATCTACCAATCAAGATACCTCTGGAAACACAATGTCTTTATTCATTTATATTGTTGTTATTGATTGTGCTAATGTTTTTTTATATTTGTGATATAGTTTCTAGGTTTAGTAATACAGAAATAAAAAGATGACATTCTACATTTGGTTGTCGTTATTGCAGAAATAATACATAAATGTAGTTTTGTAATCAAATGTTTCTATTGCAAGTGTAAAGAATTCATTTATCATTTTCAGTAAAATTTTTTATTTAAAAGTAAAAGAAGAAAATAGTGTACCAAACAAAAAACATAACAATATTTTAAAAGGCACCTATTACGCAAAATTCACTTTTACATGGTGTTTGAACATAAATGTGTGTTGGCAGTGTGTGAGCAAAACCACCGAAGAATGATAAAAATCCACCCAGTGTTTTTTTTTTACAATCTCAATTAATCATATGCACTGTCTTAGAATGAGCTGTTCTAAGATTTAGCTCTTTGTGACGTAGAATTGAGTAAGGGGTTTGATTGACAGTGTTTGTGGTGTGGGGGGCGTGGTTTAGCGTTGTCTGCAGCGGGAGAGCGGGGGAGGAGCCGAGCTGGAAGTAAGCGGGTCAAGTTCAAATGATAACCACCTGTCTGTGATTTCAGTGATTGGCGTTGGGAGAGCGTATTTAAGGGGGCCAGGTGGACGCTACAGGGGAGAGAGAGCCTGGAGCTTGTGTGCTTGTTCCTGGGACTGGAGCTGATCGTTGATTGTTGATCGTGTCTGAAAGAAGCTGTAATCAGCGGGAAGAGTCCCACGTCAGAGACGGGAAAGCTGTGAACAGCGGGAAAGAGTTTGATCTACAGTGACTGTTTTGAGTTTATTGTGAAGAGCGCTGAGGCGCTGTGGAAAGAGTATTTTGTGTATAATAAAGCACACGAGCTCCTGTATTCGCCGACCCCTTGTCTTCTTCCATGACCCTCACTGAACCGGAATTTCAACTTTATCACACTGGTGCCAAAACCCGGAATGGAAGGAGAGGCCGCTGCCAGAAGCCCTCTGTTGACGCCGTTTGCAGAAATCATCCAGGCGCTCACGGGCCTACATCAGCAACATAAGGCGGCCCTGTTGAAGATGGAGGAGCAGCAGGAACGACGTCTCGACACGCTCCTCCAGGAACAACGGGCGGCCCGCGAGCAGTTCCGGAGCTGGGTGGACCAGGGGGTCCGGCTCCCGGCCGCGGCCCCAATCCTGCACAAGATGGAACCTCTGGACGATCTAGAGGCATTCTTGGACCTCTTTGAGAGGTCGGCCGCGGCTGGGAAATGGCCGGAAGTTGACTGGCCGATGCGCCTCATCCCGTTGCTGTCGGGGGAGGCGCAGCTCGCCGCTCAACAACTGCCAGTCAGCTGTTCAGATACCTGTAAGTATTAAGGGGGATACGTATCACGCTTTGGTGGATTCGGGTTGTAACCAGACCTCAATCCACCAAAGTTTGATTCAGCCAGTGGCATTGGATAAGAGCCGCGAGGTTATGGTGCGGTGTGTGCACGGCGAGGTGATGGGATGTCCCGTCGTGCCAGTTATGATCCAATTTAGGGGACAAAAGCATAGTGTGGAGGGGGCAGTTAATCCGCACCTCCGGCACCTGCTGATATTGGGAACCAATTGGCCGGGATTTCAATCATTATTGGCATGTTTGTGTGCGGGTGCTCCTGGGCAAAAACAAAGGCACCAGGCGGGAGCGACTGTTCAGGCCAGCGAAGCTGTACCGGGACCGTCGGCGGCTGTTTCAGAGGAACAGAGCAGGGCCGAAAATAACATCTTTTCGGACCGTGATGACTTTCCTCTGGAACAGTCCCAAGACGACACGCTGAAAAACGCGTTTGAGCAGGTCCGTGTCATCGATCAGATCAGCCGCTCACGTACCCTTATTTTGCCATGATTAAGGACAGGTTGTATCGGGTGACCCAGGACACCCAGACAAAGCAAGATACAACCTAGTTATTAGTTCCTAAGAGCCGCAGGGAAATGCTATTCCAGGTGGCTCATTGTAATCCGATGGCTGGGCACCTCGGGCAGGCAGCCACGTCAAATCGTCTAATGACCCGATTTTTCTGGCCGGGCATTCATGAGAACGTGCGCAGATGGTGCGCGTCTTGTCAGAAATGTCAGTTAGTGAACCCCCCGGCCCATAGTAAAGCACCATTGTGCCCCCTTCCATTAGTTGAGGTCCCCTTCGAGAGAATTGGTATGGACCTCATCGGGCCATTAGAGCGATCCACACGGGGGCATCGCTTTGAATTAGTCCTGGTGGATTATGCAACGCGATACCCTGAAGCAGTACCACTTCGCAACATCTTGGCGAAAAGTGTTGCGAGTGCACTGTTTCAATTAATCTCCCGGGTGGGAATCCCAAAAAAAATTCTCACCGATCAGGGCACGGCGTTTATGTCACGCACTATACGCGAACTATATGAGTTGTTGGGGATTAAATCGATTCGCACCAGTGTCTATCACCCACAAACAGACGGCTTGGTGGAACAATTTAATCACACATTAAAATCCATGATTCGTAAGTTTGTGCGGGAATACGCCAAAAATTGGGATAAATGGTTAGAACCCCTCTTGTTCGCTGTACGGGAGGTCCCCCAAGCCTCCACGGGGTTTTCCCCCTTCGAGCTTCTCTATGGGTGTCAGCCCCGCGGGGTTTTGGATGTTCTTAGGGAGGCTTGGGAGGACGGACCTTCAAATAGCAAAAACGAAATTCAATACATCCTGGACCTGCGAACAAAACTCCACACTTTGGGGCGGCTCTCTATGGAGAATTTGTTGCAGGCGCAGGATAAACAAAGTTGGTTGTACAACAGGGGGGCTAAACTACGTAAATTTGCACTGGGAGATAAAGTACTTGTATTACTTCCCACATCCAGCTCAAAATTACTCGCCAAGTGGCAAGGACCATTTGTGGTTACACGGCAGGTTAATGATCTTAACTATTTTTTAGACTAGATTGCTCGTTCAGATGGGGGGAACACATCAAATATACCACCTCAATCTTTTTAAAAAATGGAATGAGGTGGAGTCAGCGATGCTGGCGACGGTGGTGAGCGGGGAGGAGGATCTCGGGCCAGAGGCGAATATAAAAGTACAATCCTCTCCTCTGGCTGTGGAGACCACCTCTCACCGTCCCAGATCGCTGACGTTCAACATCTGCAAGCGGAATTCGCGGATGTGTTCTCGCCTCTCCCTGGGCGAACAGATCTCATACAGCACCATGTTGAGACTGAGCCGGGCGTGGTTGTTCGCAGCCGGCCGTATAGATTACCAGAACACAAGAAAAAGGTAGTTCAGGAGGAATTAGCGGCAATGCTGGATATGGGAGTAATAGAGGAATCCAACAGTGACTGGGCAAGCCCGATAGTTTTAGTACCTAAAACGGACGGCACCGTCCGTTTCTGTGTGGATTACTGCAAGGTGAATGCCGTATCGAAATTCGATGCGTATCCAATGCCAAGGGTTGACGAGTTACTGGATCGGCTAGGCACGTTTTTATTCGACACTGGATTTAACAAAGGGATATTGGCAGATCCCCTTATCTCCAATGTCCAAAGAAAAGACTGCTTTCACGACGCCGTTCGGATTACACCAATTTGTCACACTTCCGTTTGGTTTGTTCGGGGAACCCGCCACCTTCCAGCGCTTGATGGACCAAATTCTTCGGCCGCATGCTGCATATGCCGCAGCATACTTGGATGACATTATCATCTATAGTATTGACTGGCAGCGGCATATGCAGCACTTGCGAGCGGTCCTCAAGTCGCTGAGGGGGGCGGGGCTCACGGCTAACCCGAAGAAGTGTGCAATTGGGCGCATGGAAGTTAGGTATCTGGGCTTCCACTTGGGTCATGGGCAGGTGCGTCCCCAAATTGACAAGACAGCAGCGATTGCGACCTGTCCGAGGCCCAAGACCAAAAAGGAGGTTAGACAGGTCCTGGGGCTAGCAGGATATTATAGAAGGTTTGTGCCTAATTATTCGGACCTTGCTTGCCCGCTGACTGATCTAACTAAAAAGGGGGCGCCGGATACCGTCCAGTGGACGGAGCAATGTCAGCAGGCTTTCACCCAGATAAAGGCAGCCCTGTGTGGTGGCCCGCTCTTACAGGCTCCTAACTTTTCTCTCCCTTTCTTTTTGTAAACCAAAAGAAACATTTGTTGTGTTGTGCTATTTCAGTTACTTTCGTTTGATTTGTAAATTTGCCAATAAACCTTATTTGCAATGGGCGTTGAATAATTTATAATACAACTGTGTGTCACACACACACACACACACACACACACACATGTATATATATATATATATATATAAATTACTTTGAAAATAATAAGTTAAGATCAACAGTGCCACAAATGTTGTAAATAGAGATAAACATGTACTGAACCCAGAACATTCCTTTGATTATGATTAATAATTAACTTGAACTACTTTTTTATCTGAAGCAATATAGATAAAGTTCAAAAGACAGTAAATCATGACACTATAAAAGGAAAATGAGAGGCTGTGAGGATGAAGAGCAAGACCTGGAAACAAACATCAGTGAAGAATGAAGGGTTTAGTGTGTTTACTGCTGCTGTTGGAAACCTTTGTGTGTGTCGTACAGCATCAGGTAGATGGAGGACTCAATGAGAATGGGATCAGTCAACAGCTCAGATCTGAGGATGGAGGACAGAATCCACCTCAAACAGACACTTTGAGAGATGAAGCTTCAACTGACAGCCAAAAAAACTACCATCTGTTCTTCAGTGACATTCATGCAGCGCTGAGAGAACTGACCGCCACAGTTACAGAGCAGAAAACCATCATCAGAGAACTGACCGCCACAGTTACAGAGCAGAAAACAAACATCAGAGAACTGACCACCACAGTTACAGAGCAGAAAACAAACATCAGAGAACTGACCGCCACAGTTACAGACCAGAAAACCACCAACAGAGCTTTAGAGACGCGACTGAGGGAACAACAAACATTTATCCTGAAAGAGCTTAACAAGAAAAATGACGGTACCTCACCAAAACATTCACTCTTTTATCAATGATCCACAAAGTAAAACACGAATGCAATATGATGCTTAGTGTGAGCGTTAGTGTAAAGTTGATTGTAGACTTTGTAAATGTTGTTATCTATCTATTACAATAATCAGTCTGAATGTCATTTAACAGAATGTTTATTCCTTCACAGAAATATCAAATCTTACTCTGGGTCAAGTGGAGTTGAGAAAGGAAAATAGAGGTGAAAATGTGCTTGAATGATGTTAAATTTAGTAGTATACATTCTCAGTGTAATACAGCAATATGTCAAATTGTTAATGTTTTTCAATAACAGACAGAGAAATAGCTTTTTCAGCTTCTCTGATGCAATCTGGCAGTGGATATATTGGTCCTTTTACCACTGAAATCACACTAACCTACAGGAACGTCTTCACAAATATAGGGAACGCCTACAACCCAATCACAGGTAATTATCAATGAAATGAGTCATAAAACTCAGTTTATAGTAATGAAAACCCTTCTATTCCATTCAGACCTCTCTGCAGTTGTGTAATGTAAGAGAATTAAGGGCAGTTTCAATTAAACACGTAAAAATGTGTATGTGATTCAGTCTAGTGCGTTTTGGCAGTTCAGTCACGCGACAATGGAGTAATGAAAGTAATTAAAACAAACTTTTGGGCTTCATGGGGCTTCAAAGTGCAGGTTTTTGGAAACAATACCATTATCGTCTCTGTGTAGACATTGTTGTCATGTAAACGGCCTGAAATGATCTGCCATCTTTCAAACCTATCACACAGTGTGTTTGGTAATTAAACAAGCACACAGGAAACATCTGAGTCTGTATCTCTTGTTATTTGATTTAGGTATTTTTACAGCCCCGCTGAAAGGAGCATACATGTTCAGAATCTCTGTATTTTGTCTTGATGGAGGAACTTCAGCAGGTGTATCCATTTTTAAGAATGGACAGCATGTGGTTATGGCAGATGATCATCAGGCAAATGATCGGTTAAACTCCTCCAATGGAGTTGTGTTGCTCCTGCAGGTTGGAGATGTTGTCTATGTGAGACTTTGGTCTGACAGGAGGATATATGATACCCAGAATAACCACAGCACTTTCACTGGTTACATACTGTTTCCCTTAAGATAACAGGAGCTTTGCAGAATGTGATTCCAATATTTCTTTGTATTTAATCATATGTGACTCAAAAGTATTTGTTAAAATAGTAAATCTAGAATGTTAATGATCCTTGATCTGTATCTCATCCTATATAATTCTAAACCTTCAGCATATGATTTAAGATGAAAATCATGAAGAATCATTAACATATGAACCTGCATTAATGAGGTCTAATGTGTTAGTTTGAAATTTGCAATAGTTTACAATATTAAAGTCAGTATGAGACACTATATACTGGAACTAGAAATACATTTTTAAGTATAGTTTGTTACTGATCCTCGATCTGTATCTCTTCATCCTACATAAATAAATAAGAGAAAAAAGTGACATTGTGGCATTTTCCTTCCTCATATTTTCATGAACATTTCCCCAACAATGCTTGCTTTGATGCACTCATGATATATTTATCTGTCTTACCTGGATTTTGCTAAAAATTCAAAGGTTTTATTTGTAATTAAATAAAAGTTTGGAAAAATATGTTTTATTCTTTTAGGGATGCACCGAAATTAAAATTTGTGGCCGAAACCGAAAACCAAAAAAGAGGAAACCAAGGCCGAAAACCGAAACACCGAAAGAAATTATGCCAATTATTAGTATCATTGCATTTATGGCTATAACTGTGAACAAACTTTACTAAAATCAAGGCATTGCAATTGCATAAATTAATATAAAATTTTCAAAGAATAAATCAATTACAAATCATGCAAATATTTATTTAGCACAATGCACAGTTTAAAATAAAATTCAAACTAAAATGTTTAACTTGACCACTCATGTGTACATTAAATAATAATCTACTGGCCTGCAGAAAGGTTTTAAAATGAAATGTTCTCTCATAAAAACAAAGCAGAGCGCAAACTTCTCATCACACCAGCACCCAGTTTGCACATCTAAATTAGTTGCTTACATTAAAAATTTAGCATACAATAGCATAAAAAGCCTTTTTAATGAACAAAGGTCCATGTTTAATACAAATGGAAACGAAACTGAATGAAATATGTTTAGTGAAATTAGAAAATATTTACGAGAGCATTAATTAAGTTGTATACATACATGTTCCCATTAGGGTTGCAAACCATTCCGTATAATATGGAATCATTTCGTATTTGACACATAAAAGTCTTGTTCTGTATTGGACTGATACGGAACGCACTTTGTTCCTTTGTTTTGAGAATCAGTTCAGTGCATATCCATGACAGACACAACTTCTAATACATCTGTCAGACAGACTCTGAATGATCAAAGACCTGCAATAAGGGAAAATTTTAGGGCTGGGTATTGTTAGGTATTTCACAATTCGATTCGATTTCAATTCTTGAGGCTTCGATTCGATTCGATTCAATATTGATTTATTAGCTTCGATATCGATTCAATAATAAGTAAATACACAAGTAATTAAGCCTGAGTATATTTTTAAATAATTTGCGCAGTATTTCCAATGTTAAAGAACAAATTGACCCCAGCATGGTTGTTTCCTGTCATGGTTTATTCAGCAGAATAAACTGTACAATATTGTATGTGTTGAATACAAACACAACTGTGACAAGCACTGTACAGTGCTTTAACAACACCTCTAAAGTGCATGTAACTAAGTAGTAGAAAGTATATTTCTTTCTTCCCTATACATTCAAGTTACAAAAGAAATGTAAACAGAAGCACAAAATGGTGCATATTTAAAAAAAGTCTAATATTATATTATAATTATAATTTTGTAAACAATAACACTTAACAGCTGATCGCACTTAACAGAAATTGCGAGTTATCAGGCCAATTCTAAGGGGAAAAAAAGACCAACCTTTTTCCCTCTCAGAATAGTTTATATCTCACAATTATGACTTTATATCATGCATTTCTGACTTTATAACACACAATTGCGACTTTATATCACGCAATTCTGACTTTATATCCCGCATTTGTGACTTTATATCACGCAATTCTGACTTTAT
Organism: Pimephales promelas; assembly: GCF_016745375.1. The sequence continues at coordinate 21,981,530 of NW_024121321.1, forward strand.
ATCCCGCAGTTGTGACTTTATATCACGCAATTCTGACTTTATATCCCGCAATTGTGAGAAATAAAGTCAGAATTGCGAGATGTAAACTCCCAATTGTGAGAAAAAAAAGTCAGAATTGTGAGGTAAAAAGTCGCAATTACCTTTTTTATTTTCCATTCTGTGGCGGAAACAAGCTTCCATAGTTCCCGGCTTACAGTGGAATCCAAAATGAGCCCAAACGTCGGCTTTTAATGTTGGTGCAGGCTTAAATCAGTCTTGAACGCCTGCTTGAACGGAGTGCAGCTGCTGTCCGTCATCGCGCTGTTTTGCTAAAGCATGACTTCTACAACGCTGAACGCTCTCACTAGAGTGTAGCCCACAGCGCCGCCACTGGCCTGGATGGCTGAATCGATTCAAAGGATTTGATGAATCGATATTGAATTGAGACGCAAAAAATTGCAATGCATTGATGAATCGATATTTTTATCCAGCCCTAGAAAATTTGGGGATTTGGCGCCGGCGGGCTCTGATGTGTAATGATGTAGAGTTGTCTCATTGGTCGCACGTAAGAGGCGCCAGCGTCATTGAATGTGCAGTTGCGGGCCGGCATAGATATATGCAGCATTGATACATAGCTGTGCAGCTGCAAATGCGTTTTACATATAGGCTTCAGTAAATCAAGGAAAAGGAGTTTCCGAAGACATTTGTAGGCTATGATATGAAAAACTACCAATTTAAAAATATTATTTTTTGCACTTGAAAGATTCTAGAAGTCTAAAATCTATTGAATAAGTTCACACAAGGCTACACCTTCTATAAAAATGAACTGTTTATTTTTCTTAAAAGCAGTCTAAGCCAATGAGTTTTGAATGTTTTACGTTGTATTTGTTGAAATTAAAAATAAAACATATTAGTTTATAATGTTGGCAAAATGATCATGATAGCCTTTATATATCTAACCTATGTAGTACAGTCATTAAATTCTATAAATACAGGCCTAATAAGTTGCATTATAATATGCCATAATGAATTAATTTCAGGGGTCATTTCTAGAGGAGATAAAGGTATGGATGGAGCACAACTGGAGGAGATAAAGGTATGGATGGAGCACAACTTCCTTCAACTTAATAGCTCCAAAACCAAAGCCATCCTGGTTGGTACTCCTCACCAGGTCAAATCATCACCCATAACCAGCATCACTTTTTCTGGCACCATCATCCCCCTCTCACAAACAGTCACTAATCTTGGTGTAAAAATTGACCCCCAACTTACTTTCGAAGCCCATATAAATCACCTGTGTAAGACTTCTTTCTACCATCTCTGTAACATCTCCAAACTCCGGTCCATTCTCTCCCTCTCAGATGCTGAAAAGCTGGTTCATGCCTTTGTCTCTTCCAGACTGGACTACTGCAACGTACTTCTCATTGGGATTCCTAGAAAGAGTGTGCAGAGGCTTCAGTACATCCAAAACTCTGCAGCTAGGATCCTGATGAGAGTGCGGAAACATGAGCACATTACCCTCATTCTCAACTCACTCCACTGGAATCCCATCTCCACCAGGATTGAGTACAAGGTTTCCCTTCTCACACATCAATGCATCTATGGTCATGCCCCCCCTACCTCAAAGAACTTATCAACCCACAAAACATAACCCGTTCCGTCCGCTTCACTCACTCAAACCTCCTCCACATACCCAGAACTAGACTTACGACAATGGAAGATAGGGCCTTTTGTGCTGCTTCCCCAAAACTGTGGAATGCTCTCCCTGACACCTTGAGGGAACCTCAATCCACTGAATGTTTTAAAAAAGGCCTTAAGACATTCCTTTTTGGTACCCTTTAGATGTTTTTTTTAACTGCTTATCTTTTATTTTTTTAACTGCTTATCTTTTATCTTTTACCCCCCCATGCCCCCCATTCCTTATTTCCAAATCAGAAAGATGGCAACCCTAGTTTCCATATACATATTTTTTTGTAATCTCAGTGTCACAGAACCGGAAGACACAGAATAGGTGAACAACGGTAATGGCAGGTGAGTATCAGGTTAGTTGATGATTGCAGATTAAGTTGAACAGTCTTGACAATAGAGTCTCTTTATCTTTTGCAGGCTGGGTGAGTACAGAAGGCAGACAGAAGACAGGAATCTGAGGGACCGGACCAGGACCTGAGTACAGACGGGTGGCGGACTGGATGAAGATGGCCTTGAAGGTGAGTAGCAGGTAAGTAGTCTTTTTAGAATGGCAGGAGCCTGTAGTCGTTTGTATCGACGAGACCAGACAACTGAAGAGGTGAACTGAAGTATCTTTTATAGTGAGGGTGAATTGGATGGGGATTGCAGGCAAGTGATGGAGATTAGAAATCCGGGGAAGCAGAACGAGTGGGAGGAGTGAAGGTGTCTGGCGCTGAGACTGGTGTATCCCTGACACTCGGGGTTTACTGGGTTTTACATGATTTTTTTTGTATTGGTGGTGGAAAACTAAAAAATAAACATTGTCATGTGTTTATCTTTCTTCTTCTCACCGATTCTTAATGGTTAGAGGACAGTTACTTGAGTCGTCCCCTGTCATTTCAAAGAATAGTACAACAGCGAGCGGGTCAAGTAGAAACGACTCAACCGTTTGGAGCGGTATCTGTGGAGACTCGCGACGAAAGTATGCAGACGAAAGTATAAACAAGGCTTCCGTCTCCTTGCGAGTTTATATATATACAGACGTGCTCAAATTTGTTGGTACTCTTACAGATCATTGAAATAATGCATCATTCCTCCTAAGAAGTGATGAAATTAAAAGCTATTTTATCATGTATACTTGCAAGCCTTTGGTATGTCATAGAGAATAAAGCAAAGAAGCTGTGAAAAGAAATGAATTATTGCTTATTCTGCAAAGATATTCTAAAATGGCCTGGACACATTTGTTGGTACCCCTTAGAAAAGATAATAAATAATTGGATTATAGTGATATTTCAAACTAATTCGTTTCTTTAATTAGTATCACACATGTCTCCAATCTTGTAATCAGTCATTCAGCCTATTTAAATGGAGAAAAGTAGTCACTGTGCTGTTTGGTATCATTGTGTGCACCACACTGAACATGGACCAGAGAAAGCAAAGGAGAGAGTTGTCTGAGGAGATCAGAAAGAAAATAATAGACAAGCATGGTAAAGGTAAAGGCTACAAGACCATCTCCATGCAGCTTGATGTTCCTGTGACAACAGTTGCAAATATTATTAAGAAGTTTAAGGTCCATGGAACTGTAGCCAACCTCCCTGGGCGCGGCCGCAAGAGGAAAATCGACCCCAGATTGAACAGAAGGATAGTGCGAATGGTAGAAAAAGAACCAAGGATAACTGCCAAAGAGATACAAGCTGAACTCCAAGGTGAAGGTACGTCAGTTTCTGATCGCACCATCCGTCGCTTTTTGAGCGAAAGTGGGCTCCATGGAAGAAGACCCAGGAGGACTCCTCTTCTGAAAGAAAAACATAAAAAAGCCAGACTGGAATTTGCTAAAATGCATATTGGCAAGCCACAATCCTTCTGGGAGAATGTCCTGTGGACAGATGAGTCAAAACTGGAGCTTTTTGGCAAGTCACATCAGCTCTATGTTCACAGACGAAAAAATGAAGCTTTCAAAGAAAAGAACACCATACCTACATTCAAACATGGAGGAGGCTCAGTTATGTTTTGGGGCTGCTTTGCTGCGCCTGGCACAGGGTACAATGAAATCTCAAGACTATCAAGACATTCTGGAGTGAAACGTACTGCCCAGTGTCAAAAAGCTCTGTCTTAGTCGCAGGTCATGGGTCCTCCAACAGGATAATGACCCAAAACACACAGCTAAAAGCACCCAAGAATGGATACGAACAAAACGTTGGACTATTCTGAAGTGGCCTTCTATGAGTCCTGATCTGAATCCTATCGAACATCTATGGAAAGAGCTGAAACTTGCAGTCTGGAGAAGGCACCCATCAAACCTGAGACAGCTGGAGCAGTTTACTCAGGAAGAGTGGGCCAAACTACCTGTTAACAGGTGCAGAAGTGTCATTGAGAGCTACAGAAAACGTTTGATTGCAGTGATTGCCTCTAAAAGTTGTGCAACAAAATATTAGGTTAGCGGTCCCATCATTTTTGTCCATGCAATTTTCATTTGTTTTATTATTTACAATATTATGTTGAATAAACAATCAAAAGCAAAGTCTGATTTCTATTAAATGTGGAATAAACAATGGTGGATGCCAATTACTTTTGTCAGTTTCAAGTTATTTCAGAGAAAATTGTGCATTCTTCGTTTTTTGTGGAGGGTACCAACAAATTTGAGCACGTCTGTGTATATATATATATATATATATATATATATATATATACTGTATATATATATAATACTGAAATACATCCACACCACAGACATGTTGCTTCAGACAAGCACGTGCAGGTCGCGGTTTCTGTTTGCGTCATCACAACATTTCGGCCGTATTGTTTCAGTGATCCGAAAATGCACTTTTGGGCCATTTTTGGCCGAAAATTTTCGGTGGCCGAATATTCGGTGCATCCCTATTCTTAATTACTGCTCCACATTTACTAAAGTGTGGTAGTTTTCATGGATTTGACACTTTCCTCGTGTGAGATATGAGGGGCAAAATGCTTTTTTCACGGCAGGGAATGAAAGGCTTGAATTTGTATTGAATGTTATTTATTCCATATCTAGATTATATGAAATATTATTATAATGTAAAGACAACCAACATACGTGTGCATAAGTTTGTGTCTGGATGTGAGAAAAAAAATCACAGGACAGGTTAATAACTTTTGAAGGCTGGCTCTATTTATCATCAAAACAAAAATAAATGACATATTCGGTGGATGAGGGTGATCCTCGCTCTGATGCGGGACAACAGGTCATCAAACTGGACGCGGGACAGGCGGAAGTACCGCTGACAGCGGCCGTCATCCAGCGCAACTCCTGGAGCGAGCAAATGGTGAAACTCGCCAAACGGTTTGCCTCCGAAGGGTGGGGTAGGTTGACACAAAAACGGTGACGATGATCCCCGCGCCACTGTTCTGCTCTCCTGAGCAAATACAGACCGGTAAATCTCTCAATGAATGCTCCATCAACATAAAAAAGTTGGCTGCCAATGGGTTTTGATTCTGATGCAAAGTTTTGTTTTTACACACATCAGTTTCACTCTTGACGCGCGAATTAACACAAAGTGGTCAAGTGTCAAACTAGATGTGGTAGACACTAAGTTGACGTGCAATTCACATCCGGTGTGAACGCACAGTTAGTGGATGTCTTGTGTGAGTTGGTTTCAGTTCTGTTTTAGTCTGTGTTTGGATTTACTTTGGATTGTTTTTTTCCTGTTGGCTGAATGTTTTAATTTGTTAATAAACTACAATACTGCACTTGGATCCTCCTCTTACTTGTTTCTGAAAACTTTGCATTACAAATATGAAATTGAAGTTAAGTGCTACGCTATACTATGTAGACTTTTTGCATAACCATTTCCTGTACAGATTGTAAAGCCCTTTGAAGCAAATTGTCATTTGTGATATTGTGCTGTATAAATAAAATTGAATTTCTTCTTCTGACAGAAAGATTGACTTAACAAGTGTATAACCTGCATCTGATATAGAATTAATTCTTCAGGCCGATGTCCACTATATTATATCCATTAAAAAAAAGCAATGTCTGCTGAGGAAAGTGATATTTTTTCTTTTTACTTTTAGTTAGGGGGATTTCCCATGACAGCAGTTAAACCAACTTCCTTGTGACTACGTCATTAAGACATCTAATGGCGTAATAATGTAACTTTCACTGAAGTCCATATCACGATCCTTTCTCAATAACAAATATGGCATATTATTTATATAAAATAAGATTTATTGAACCACAAGCAGTATATAAATTAACAACAAAATCCATTAAAAAAATATAGAATTTAAGTTAAATATAGCCTAAATATAAAGTTATGAAACGTATTTTCCCCTTAAACAAAATTAATTTGCTCTGGAACAAGTAATAGACTCTTTCACTTTATCTTTTTCCCTCAAAACTGCTGGCTCTTATGTTGTAGAATCACAGTTTTACTATCATGTATTTATATATTTTATAAAACTAATCATACATCACCTGCTTCTCAAAAGAAAGTTATTAGTTTGACATTACTTTTCAGCTGTAATTTTGTCTATAGAGCAAATTACATGAATATTGTATGTGTGAAAAAAATGTATTGCAGAAGCATTAAACTAGTTAGCGCCAACTAGGGGCAGATTTCTTTCAAAATTCTTACAGAACTACAGGTGCTGGTCATATAATTAAAATATCATCAAAAAGTTGATTTATTTCAGTAAAGGCATTTAAAAAGTGAAACCTGGATATTATATTCATTCATTAAACACAGACTAATATAATTTAATTGTTTATTTTATTTAATTGTGATAATTAAAATACTTTAAAATATACTCAATACTTAGTTGGGGCTGCTTTTGCCTGAATTCCAGCAGCAATGCGGCGTGGCATGGAGTCGATCAGTCTGTGGCACTGCTCAGGTTTAATGAGAGCCCAGGTTGCTCTGATAGTGGCCTTCAGCTCTTCTGCATTGTTGGGTATGGAGAATCGCATCTTTCTCTTTACAGTGCCCCACGATAGATTTCCTTTAGATTTTAACCCCTAAGGGTTAGGGTATACCTTCATTCCTTCCCATACCCACTAACGTTTCCTTTAGTTTCATATAACGTAAACTAGCCAAACTGAGCCAAAGCTTCTGGCCTGTTTGCAAAGTAGTTGTAGAGTTTTTGACTGCATCAATTATAATGTATATGTTGGGCTATATATTATTAGCCTGGTGCCACCAGACTCTTGTACATTTGTACCTAGTAACAAATGTACGGTGGCCGAGAATGTTCTGTCAACTTCAGTGTGTTCATGCATCTACTAGAGCATGCAACTGATAATCCTTTCTTGTGTTGTGTTTTAAGAATTTTTGCTTAGTTTCCTTGCCTCCAGTCCTTGTAGTATATTTTCATTTTGAAATGTATTGGTTTCATGTAATATTGATAAAAAGGTTAAGCAAAATGACTGTCTCTGCAGCTGCTTCTCAATCCAGAAAAAGGGAATAGCCTGTCCATGAGGAAGGCCTTCAGATAGAAGATCAAGAGTTGGTAAGTCTTGGTAAGAATACTGAGTGTTACAGTAGTATCATTACACTACATTTTCCAATTTCCACCATTTATTTAATCAAGCATTACGTTTTGTCAGTTCCACTACAGATTTACAGTATAAATGATATACAGTATATTTGTGTGTGATCATTATCATGAGTATAGCCCCTTTAAGGACAAGTGAATATATATTTTAGTTTTTTAGAAACAAGACTCCAAGAGTTAACATTGTTCCCGGAGGGAACAGACAGAATGGTTTCTGCTTGGGAGCAAAGGCAGCTTCTCACAGATTTGAGAATAAAAACTGCTTGGCTTATAGCCTTGTAAAACCCAGACAACTTCCGGCAAATTCAGATTTTCACTGAAAGTTAGTCTGGCAAAAAACTCATTCAAGTGACCATTCAAGGCCATTTCTCATTCAAGGCCATTTCCAATCCGCCGAAATCGCGTCACCAATCAGAAACATTGGGGCGGGCTTTACACGATGACGACAGCACAGCGACGGTGAAGCAGATTTTGTACATTTACAAAGGGGTGTGACGATTTTAGTTGAACACTGTCATTAGAACTCTATAACCGCCAAAAACATGTTATTAAAATATTTTATTCACAAACATTTTTTATCATAGAGAATGTTTAAATACTAATATCAGCTTACGAGGGAAGAGGAGGCCGAGTTGGTGCTTCAAAGACTGCTACTGCTGTAGATGATTCAGGAGAGGTCTGTGCACCTTTACCGATCAGAGCACGCGCTGAAACGGAGTAAAGCCTTGTTTATACTCGACGTGTCCGCACGAGCGCGAAGGTGCGTGGCAAAAATGACGCGTTCGGTGCGCAATACCGACCCCATTTCCCTTAGCTGTGTGCATGGCTTTTTTGTAGCGGGGCCACGTCCGAGGATGAATGATTTCAAGCCGAATCTGCCCGAGCATGTACGTCTCACCCATAGACAGTAAGGTCTCACCATACAGGTGTGTCTAAATTGCAAAGTTCATTGCAAGTTTTTTTTTGTTAAGGTTTTGTTTACTGTGTGTGATAATGGAAAGCACATTCACTTATAGTTGTCTTGCTGTTAATTTTAAATTAATGTAGAACAAGTAGCTAATCAGATTGTCTGCTCTCGTTTATTCAAACAGACGAACGTCGCTCTGCATACGTCATCTCCTTCAGCGCTCTGATTGGTTTTAGGTCTATCCAATTGCGCCTTTGGCATTTGAGCTACGTCTGTTGGTGACACCCCTCTGGAAATTATTTGTCTATGAAGCTTTGCCAGACCATAACTCAGTTACAAACTGAGATGGTCTGGTTTTAACCAGGCTACTTGGCCTATGCTTTTTGATGCAAAGCTCTCAGCCGAGAGAGTATTCATCCAAAATTGTCACAGAGCTGTGCTGTAGAAGCTGTGATTAGGTGCCTGGACTGTGTACCACTGAACATGGAGTTCCTCTGTGCTACCTGTGACATAGAGGCCCACAAGAGAGGCTGTGTTTCATGGATTTCTTGAGCCCATTTCCCCTACAACTGCTGCGGTGGTGAATGAAAATGGCCTGCCTCAGTTTTGTAAACAAAGAATGTTAAAATTAGCATTATATCAAATAGTCTCTTACTTATAGTGTAATTCCCCAAATGTTGTTGTATAGCTAGCGCACATTTATATTTAACAGTGTTTCTAAATGGCTTTTTTTTTCCTAAAAATGCTAATCTAATTCTAAGCTTATTCTCAAAACTCTAAAGTGCAAGTGTGAAATTTAATAGCTGAATAACAAAAGTATGATTGGTTTTGACAGTTCTGACCAGCATATCTTTGAACAGCTAAGTCAATTGCGTCTTAATATTTTTCTAAATGTGCTTAAGCATTTACATGTTGTTTCAACATAGTGACAATTACAGTTGTAATAGTGGTGTGGCCAGCTTGGATTAATTGTTGGGTTTTAAAGCACTATTATGAAAATGAGGTTAGCATTTTGGGAAGTGTGTCTATTGAGCTAATTCTCACGCTCTCACGCCACACTCCTGATTTCTCACGCTGATGTGTCAAGCCTGAAAGATAAGTTTATCTATAGGTCTATCTGTTGAGGCACTCGCGATCCACTAGTTTTACCGCAAATTAGTTAAAATATCCTGTAATCTTATCTAGAGCGAGCATGCATGCGAGACAGAGGTTGAGCTCCTAACGGCGCATGACGGCAGAGAGGTAAGCGAGACGATAAAGTTAATGAGTGAAAAGAGAAACAAAGCCAACAATGCTTGCGGCGCTACGGTAGACCGATAACCAGGCAGACATCAGGTCGCTGGGGAGGTAAACAAGACACAATTATTTTCAGGTTTATAAAAGGGGTGTAGCCCTCGCGATTGGCTCAAAGTTAACTGCCCAGAACCACTCACAACTGCAGCAAATTAAGCATCACTTAGGGAGGCATGAGCCAGACGACTGCATCCTGCTACATAATATTATAATCTGGAATATAAAAAAATTGTAATAGTAACTTGGCGGCACATTTACATTGTGAGCCCCCTTTCTCCTCACAAAATCCCTTCATTGAGGCCTTAATGGGAACATGTGTGCAGTCTACAGTGTATGGCACCAATCACGTAAGTTAAGCCTGAGGGACTGTAAGTCATAATCGGCACGGTCATCATGGTTGCATTATCTTCATTAAAAATTATAATATACCCTAAGTTGGCAAAAAAAAAAAAAAAAAAAAACTAAGAGCGCTAGGTAAACTTTGCGAATGGCATGACAGAAAGCTTCTCCGCATCTCCAATAGTGTAAAGGAAGCCACTCGCAAAGAATTTTAGGGCGATGCAAACATTTTTGTTGAATGAACACATTGTTGTTGAAGCCAGGCATGGAATCGAACATTAATGTGCATTTCCAACAAAATAAAGTATAAACGACTCCCTCACGACGATCGTTTCACGAGAAAAAAATTAATAATCTCAGAAATTAGGCTACACTATCGCGCTGCGCTAAAGGACTTCCCTATCAGCCGCAATTTAATCCTGTTTACATGAAATAAGCCTGCTCACGAGGTTCAAGCTGGCGCACCTGTTGCTATGACAGCAAGTCCAGGATGAGCGTCGAAGAACCAAACGATCCAAGATCATGGCAAATCGCCAACAATCAAATCCAGCTAACTGAGTTAGCGAGGTACGAAGAACGAGCCCCTGGGATAGATGAGTATCAGGAGTACCCATCGGACAGCACTCAAAAATCTGTGCGGAAGCAGTAAGCCATCCGGGAACTTTTCGCCTACTCTTTTATGAATACTGATGTTTCGAACGTACTGCTTCTTTCACGTACTGTTTTCACCTACTATATAGTAGGAAAGTAGGCATATTCGAACGCACTTTATTTGATATTTAATATTTAACAATATTATTGATCTGTGTTGTACTACTTCCATGTTATCACTGTGAAGCTGCTTTGATACAATCTGTATTGTGAAAAGCGCTATATAAATAAATGTGACTTGACTTTAGGTATGCGTACGTCCGAATCTCGCACGTCACCCAAGTAATTCTCGCCTACTCTTTTGGATTCATTCATACTTTTTCGCTCGCCTACTCTTTTTCCCATATTAAATAGTAGGGAAGTATGCGGTTTGGAATGCAGCAAAGGTGTGGGTTTTGTTTTGTTCCTTGTTCTTGTCTGTCATGTGATTCCCTGTTTGTCATGTGATCCTGCCATGTGTCTTGTCCTATGTTCAGCTGTTCCCCATTATGTTGATTAGTCTCCCCAAGTGTTTCAGTTTAACCACGCCCCCTTGCTATCTTATAAATCCACAGGAACATCCAAGGCACTTTTTTAAGAAAAGTTTTGGCATACAAGCCTTTGTCCGGGAGCCCTTGTTATCTTGTTTAGCTTGTGTTTCCTTGTGTTTAAGCCCTGTGTTTTAGTTCAGTCTTTTTGAGTTCTTGATGTTGTAATGTTTGTTATCTCATTGTTCCCGTCCTGAGTTCCCTATTCCTGTACTAAGTGTTCTGTCGTTTACCCTGGTTTACCTGTTTGTTTGTTTGTTAAAGTGCTTGCGATTGGATTCAATCTCTGCTTCATTCCTGCCTGCATCGTTACAGAATGTGCATGTTCTCAATATCTATTGATATACAATGTACATATATTTCGATATGAACAATAATATGTACATATATTTCATTATAATTTTACATATATTTAAAATGTATTCCACAATATGTTGAACACATATCTATACATATATGCATGCATATATTTCCATATAATTGTACATATATTTAAAATATATTCCACAATATATTGAACACATATCTATGCATATATGTCCATACAATTTTAAATATATTTAAAATATATTCCACAATATATGGAACACATATCTATACATACATTTTATTTATAAATTTCCATTTAATTTCATATATATATTGAAATGTATTTTACCATATATTGAACATACATGGGACCTTATATCTTTACATATATAACCAATACATTATCCCATACAAATTGTAATACATTATGGTGGATATTAATAAATATAAAATTGCATATATTTTCGGATATATAATTACATATATTATATATTCATTTACCATATATTTCAATATATTGAAAGCGGCAATCATTTGTATATTTTGCAATATATTACAATATAATTAATATATTGTATAATATATGTATCATCAACATATTACTCCATGTATTTCCAATATATATTATATTGGAAAATGGAAAGGAAAATAATATATTACAATATGTTTCAAGTAATATATTGGTAAATATATTTTTCTTTCATAAGGGCACATTCATAAGATTTTATAGTTTGGATGTTCATGCCACTCTGGGCTCTCATGTCCTTGAGTCGACTTCACAAGCTAATATCTAGGACCTTTTTGCGTTCTTGTGAGTACACCTGCACCTGCACCCCGTTGTGGTCAAGACACCTTCAAGGACGGTGGCGTGGGTATTCTCGTTCCCAATGCGCTAAGGGGAATGGTACTATAACCCTGTTCCCTGAAAAAGCAGAACGAGATGCTGCGCTACCTTGCCGTGCTGATGATGTCACAGGACGGATCTTCAGAAAAAATAATCCTGAGCAATTCCAAGAGGGTCCTCGCACCATTGGTGTTCGGGCCCTAATTAGGCTATATATTATTTGAATGGGGGACTAGGGGACCTAGATAATGTTGAGAACCACTGATTTAGAGTATACATTACACAGATTTCTTTCTCTTTTTTTTCTTACCACAAATAATTATGGGGACATGAAATATTAAATTTAGTATCACAATGTTAGATATTTAAACTAAAAAATACATAGTAACTTTATATATTGAATATTATTATTGTATTTTAAAAACATGCAAATAAAAAGACATGCCAATGACACTAAAAGAGATTTTTATTATTAATTTTACCAATCAGGACAGAAGCTTGAAGCAGGAAAAAGCACGATGTTCAAACTCTATCCATTCTGATCAAATTGACAGGCAGGAGGTGATCATGAGATTTTAACAGTTTTAAAACATTAACAAATAAATACTAATAAAATATAATAAAGAAAATACATTTCAGACACATTCCATTCTTGTTTCCCCACAAGGAGACTAATGACAAATTAAGAAAGAATAATAAATAAATAAATGGAAATTTACTATAGATACATCAACACAGGAATTTGGAATCGTTTCAAATAAAACTTCTCTTTAATTTTACATTCTCACACACTTTAACCACAGATTTCTGCTCATTATGGTCAGGAATTGGTAATTTATGTTTGAATCACTTTTCTTTCTTTAACTATTTCCCCCCTACACTTTATCAGCTAAAATACTATACAGAATGCAATAAAGTTTGTGTTTATTTAAATTTATAAAAGAAATAGAATCCCCCCTGCCTGTGGACAGAGGCTTAGCAGTTTGCGTTACAGCTCTCAACTCCTGATGATGCATTTTCTTTTTGGGTATACATTTATACATCATCACAGAAACATGAACATAAAGCTAGTTATCATACAATCTCATGAAATTAACCTGAACTCTGACACTCGGTTATGTTTGTTTGAAGGGAATAATATTCAGATTAGCTTTCTTTAACATCAAACTTGGATGTAAACGGTGTTTAAAGTTTTATATTCACTCCTGTTGAGTTCTGTAAGTAGTATCATGAAACTGGACTGAAAATAAATCAGGGCACGTTGGACCTCCTTCTGTGCTGTTTATTTTGTGCTTATTAAAAATATCGTGTGAACGGCATTATCTTAAACAATCTTGTATTCTAACAAATGTGCTCAAGCACTAAAACTCAGTTACTGATCTTTGTATGCATGTTAATATCGTGTTCACAAAATATTATTATAGATATTGATATATTCATTTTGTGCACAAAATAAATTATTTTTGGTGCTCTTACCAATGTATTTAGTCTGAATTTCTAGATAAGTTGCAAACTTTAGCCATGTATACAAATAATTTGAGTGTCATTTAAGATTTAGGACAAGCTCATGTCATTTCATGAAAATTGTTGAAACCAGAAAGCATCATTGTCCAGAACCAACCGAATTACTGCCACTCTCCTCCATTTCTATCTCTCCCTTTAAGTTCTTCTTGTAATCCTCTAAGCTCTCCTCACAGTCCTCACCGTAGTATGGCATTTTGCACTCACACATTGCCAGGAACACGTCTTTCATTTTAACACACTTGCCTCTCTCTTTCCCACCACAGTTCATTTTGGAGCAAAGATCTTTTTTCTCTATTTCTTCATCACTTTTAATCAAAACAAGAAAATTGTTAGTCTTCATACCTAGATATTTCTTACACTTCCCTATATAAACGGCAGGAGGAGTCTGATCTTTAGTAGCAGCAATGATTTCATCTTCTTCCTCTGTTTTGTAGCTGGCATGACCTTTTCTTATATAGGCATGCACTGCTGTGTAAGTCTGAGTCACTGACTTTCCTTCCATGGCTTCAGTACATTTGCTGAGTTTCTGTGCTACCTCATGACAACTGACTGAGTCTTTAATGCACCTGCCAATGGTTTGTTTGACTAAATCTATCTTGGTGTGATTCCCTTTCACCTGTCTGGCAAAAGCCACACTAATGTCTCCTTTTGTCACATTGGTAAATCCTGTCAAGGCGTGACGGTTCGAGGTCTTAAATGGTATTTTCGATTTTTTGTTTTTAAATGCAACAACTATCCAATCGTACCTGTCATACTTCTTCACCAGAAATGAATAGACTTCTTTGGCTATATCTGAACGTTGTTTTTTGTTGTCGATGAGTGCTAACACATCCTTTTGAATGTAGTCCATACTGTTTTGAATGCACTTCTTGTGGACTTGGAACATAACTGATGCTGCGTCATATGCAGTTTTAGCTTCCTCATCAACCTTTGCTTGAGACGATGTTTTCTTGAAATTATAATAAATTTGATTCATTGTATTCCCCTTGTAGATAAGTTTATGAATGAGAAAAGTATACTGTCTGATGTCCTTTTCATGACATTTAACATGTTTAGCCAGTAGATCTCCTAGGGGATTTATGAAGCTAGTTCCTTTAGTATTCAGCAATATCTGTAATTCCTTAGTGTCACCCAGATGATTTTTGTAGTTCTTCATAAATTCCTCAATTAACCTCATCTTTTCATTCTCATCTTTTGCATCTTTAACACTGTGCAGCATAGTTTTCAACATGTCCCAAGCTTTGTTAATATTCATCTCTGGCTTGTGGTAAGCTCCACTTGCCCAGGACTCCCACTTCTGCTCTACGTGATAATGGTCAAGTTTAATATTAAAATTGTCAAATTCATTAAGGAGATCTTTTAATGAGGTCTCACCATTAAATTGTTTGTTTGCTTCAGACACTGACAGCCCAATTAAAGAGATTAAAGGACTTATCCAAGGAACTGGTATCAGCGACATAAAAGGGTTGACTGCTGTTATGATCTTTTCAATATAAGGCAAGTAACCCTTGGCTATATATTTGGCTTTGTCTAATGTCTTTTCCCCCTGCAGTTTGTTCTCGTCATCAGATGTGACGGTGTAGAGGAGGAAGGAGGATGACATCAACATCAGGAACAGAAGCCCAGTGGACGCCATGGCTGACAACACACAACATGAAATTATGTTTTTATTACTACATCTCAACTCAAAGCAGTACACACTCAAAATGCTTGCTCAGAAACACCAATTTTCAACCCAGCACTCCTTTAATATTACAACACCTTGCATTGGGGTTGTTTTGTGTGCTTGCCTAATCAGGTCAATAGACCTTATTCAGAGCAGCGCCATGAAAGTGAGGCTGTGAGGGATAGACTTACCGTGTTTCCAATGGCATCCGCTGTAAAAAAGCTGAATAAAGCTCCTAGATTACTTACAATTTTCCACAGATTATATTGTCGGGAGTTTTTTGTCAACTAAAATTTCTTGGAAAGATATTTTTCCAGTGTTTCATTAGCAGAACAAAACATTAAATAACAGTACAGCCCATTGAAGAGATGCAAGTCTATCCCTCACAGCCTCGCTTTCATTCTCATTAAAAATCAAAGATGGTGCTGCCGTGAATAAGGCGTATAAGAGACAATAAACTACTCTTCCATTTTATGTCTACAAACATATCAAACTGCTCTTAGATTGGGTGTATATATTTAAATTTTTTATTTTATTTTTAGATTTACACACTGGTTCACACAAGATTTACTGAAATCATCCTCTAGTGTAGAATCGTTGGAGTGATGTATCAAAGCCTCAGTTATTAAAATCACATGATTTGTGTTTAGACTACCAAAGATTTTACCAAGCAGAGTTTTGAAAGGGCCCATCACTACTTACATTTACGTTTATTAATTTAGTTGACGCTTTTAGCCAAAACGACTTACAATACTATATATGTCAGAGGTTGCACGCCTCTGCAGCAAATAGGGGTTAAGTGTCTTGCTCAGGGACACATTGGTGTCTCACAGTGGATTCGAACCCCAGTCTCTCACACCAAAATCATGTGTCTTATCCACTGCGCCATCACCACCCCCCTTGTCACATTTATACTTGCTGCACTGCTCAATTGGATAATTAGATTGACAGATAAGTTTGATCAAAGTGTGCAGTTTGTGCATTTCTGCTGCATGTGTAAATAAAAACGATGAATAAGTGGAAAGAGTTTGTTACAATGCAGTAGTTGTGGATCTCTGCAACCCTAGCATTGGACCAGTGCAAGGTTGTAATATTGTATTGCAATATTGTAGTGCTGGGTTGAAAATCTGGTTGCTTTCAACCTGTTAGCTTGGCTCCCAATAGTACTGAAGTATAAGTATGGTCTCATCTGACAGTAGACACTTAACTCAAAATAATTCATGGTCACAAAGAAAAGTCTTTTGTTTTTATTATACGTACTGATGACTTTCTATTCACAGTGTTTTAATCCCTAATTTCTTTGATCAAACGCCTCACTTAACATTCTTTTACTTTTTATCTAAAAAATAAATGTTCCAATTGTCTTTACTTTTTAAAATCAATCATAAAACATAATTGCTCCTGGGGCCCGTTCTTCGTACATTGCTTAAAACATTCGAGATCAAACAAGACATCCGAGATAATATTATCGTGCTCATCATGATCTGGCTAATTGGGTTCTTCGAACACTCCTTGCCGGTTATGATTAGTATAGCTGGATTGAGTTATCTCTGGTTTAAAAGGGGAAATCTATCGATAGTAGAAACAGTGATCAGCAACGCTGCTATTGGTTGCTCACCGTGGCCAAAGAGTGCGCTCAGTTTTTCACCGCAGCAGAGCAAGTGTTATTGCTTGAAGGTTATGCATAATTTGAAAACTTAATTAAAACGCTAGGGAACATCTCAAAGTGTGCAAAAGCTCGGAGAAAGGGCTGACAAGAAGTAGCAGACAAATTAAGTTGTGACAATGTCAGATGTTTTTATTATTTATAACAGTACTAATAATAATTAGTAATAATAACATTAAGTAATAATTTCTAAATAATTGATAACTTTGTTCATTGTAATGTTCTTTGTTCATTGGAATCCACCCACAACTAGAACATGGAAATATAATACAGTGTATATAATAGGGCTGAACGATTTTGGAAAATAATCTAATTGCGATTTTTTTAACCAATATTGCGATTGCGATTTAATATGCGATTTAAAAAAAAAATGATTTTCCTTTTTTATTAGTTGACAAAGACAATCAATAAATCATTGTACAGTAGGGATGGGAATCTTTAGATAGCTCATGATCCGATTCTTCTTCTTTTTCTTTATTATTTAATCTTAATAACTCCTAAAATATGTATTTAATTACATGTGTAAAAACACATACTTTAAAAAATAAATATATAAAAAACATTTAATTAAACCAATTACATGTTAAGAATTTTAAATAGGCTATATAAAATAATATAGCTTCAAAATATAAAAGCTAGTAAATAAAGAGAAACAAAAAAAAAACATTACAAGCAATAAACAGTCTCAGTATTTAAAAGTAGGCTGTCTGAATGTTTTTCATTCAAGAGCTGGAGTGATTTCCCCTCAGTTTAGATGCGAAAAGCTGCATTCACACTAATGCATATATCTCTTTTGAAATTGTAAATGTGGTTTGTCCTGTTGGTTTAAGATATAACTTACCGTGTTTACATTAATTTCGCGTCATAAAAGCATTTTGACATGCAAGTACATTTACAAATGAGTCGCTCACAGCCGCATGCACGAGCGCTCCTTACAAAGCACGCGTTAGTATTTTAAAATGAAAGCAGCCTTCTCAGTGATTTTCATGGTTTTAATATATAAGCCAACTGCATTCCAAAAGACATAAATAATGCCTCTGTGAAGCATTTGTAAAGAAAATTCCCGCGGGAGAGAACGCGCACTGCAAGTGTAACGTTATAACATCAAGCAAAGCCGCAAAACCTGTTCAATGAAGCCCGCGAATGTCCTTGTAATTCGGTTCAATTCCGACCTTTATAAAATAACGTTACTATGTTTTGGAAGGTTCGAGCGGTGTCGTGTGTTGTGAGTGAGGAAGAGAGAGAGCGAGAAAATAGAAGCAAGCAGATTCAGAACACGGTTTGTTTCTAAAGCACGCACAGCGTCATCACGCATCTGTGTTTAAAAACTTAGCTCATACTCAATTCTGAAATTCTCTGAATCGATCCAGGATTGTTGAGGAGAGGAGAGAATAAATAACACAATAAACTGTTCTATTCCGAACGCAGACCGCGTTGCGTGTCAAGTTGATGCTTTTATCTTGCAGACTGCTTTTCTCTCGCGTGTCACGTGACCAGTGTAATCGCAGCTCTTGCGATTACAAAATCGCGTTTCATCATATCGCGATTTTATCGCAAATGCAATTAATCGTTCAGCCCTAGTATATAATACTATATATTTATATTTTTCCTTACCATGTTCAAATAATATGCATAAATGTGAATCTCTGAAAATTATTTAGTCCATTTTGCTTTCACATTGATTTGTGATATGGAACAGTCACACACCATCTAAGAGATTTTAGTCAGTCAACTGCCTTTCAAAAATATTGATATAATATTATAATCTGGAATATTAAGAATCACAATAGTAACTTGTCTGCACATTTACATTGTGATCCCCCTCTGTTCACAAAATCCCCTTCATTGAGGCATTGATGGGAGCATCTATGCCACCAATCACATTAGTGAAGCAAGAGAGACATACTGTAACTCATATTAATCGGCATGGTGATGATTGCATGATCTTTAATAACAATTATAATGTGGCTGACCAGATTGTTGACGGGGTTGTAGCTTTCATTAGGTTTCAAACCACATTTTTGAGAGTGTCTTTTTTTCCTTACATTTCAAAATAATTAATAAAATAATTAAAAGTACCGAGTCTTAATGAGAAAATACTCTGCAATGCCGTTGAAATGAATTTTCATGTGATTTGTCTTAAATCATATTAAAAACAACATTAAAAATGTGATTTTCACCAGTTTTTTTGCCACATTTATGTTTTATAGCTTTGTAATGCACTTTGTAACATGTTTTGAAAAGTTAAAATATTTATTATTTTAATAACATTATTATTATTATTATTATTATTTAACATTAAAAGTAGTTTTAGAGTTGTACAATGGATGGACACCATAGTGGAAAATACACCAGTCCTGGTTATCTCAGGTTAAAAATATTTTGTGTCCATTTTGACAAAGTGTCTGCAATATAAATGTATGTAAAATGTAAACTAGTAAAACCTCAACAAACTGAAAGACAGACCTGAAGCTGGAGAGCAGGAGGCTCAAGAAAAGGTCTGCTTGAGATCCTGTCAGCAAGCTGGTCAGTCAACAGGCTGGTAGTTGTTTGTTGAATATGATGTTGGTTTGTAGGTCTCAGAGGAAGCCTCTGATCTTAACTGCACAGACCCAGTGCTTTTATAGGAAGCTCATTGGCCACACCTTCACAACACCTGGATGATTCTTCATTTTGTGGTTTGCAGAGCTGGAAAGAAGCTTCGCCCTTTACACTGTCAGAAAAAAAACATGCAAAACTTGTACCTTTAAGGTTACAATGGCTTTTCAGTGGGGTGGTACTAATATGAAGTGAAGGTGACATTGAAGTGTCACCAAATATGGTGTCCCATACTTTTTTTTTTTGTCTTTAACTCACTTGTCAGTTAATTTTTTTAAATGTATTTTTCTTGAATTTTTTATTCAAGTTTCATAAAAGTTTCATTGGGGTGGCAGTGGCTCAGTGGTTCATGTACTGTATGTTGTCTACAAACAGGAAGGTTGGTGGTTCAATCCCCAGTTCCACCTGACCAAGCTGCTCCTGATCAGTGTTGTATAAAGTAGAAGTAGAAGTAGAAAAAAAGTAGAAGTCCTGCCATGTGTTTATTCCAGCCATGAACTGATTGACAGTTGATTAGGGCTGATTTCTGTCTCCTGGCTGAAAAACTGCTAATAAGCAAATCCAGGTGATTGGAACAAAATACTGAGGCGGACTTTTACTTTCTGAACCTGGACTTTACTCTTCTAAAGAGAATAGAAAAGGAGATGACACAGTCTTAAATGAAATCACCTGAAGAGAAGACATTAAATCTGAAGATCTCAGCAGAGGAGGATTAAACAACTCCACAAACAGCATTACCAGCTTCACTTATTACTAACCAGACTGACTTTATTTCTGTCAGACTTCTACAGAAGATTTTATTGAGAATTAACAGAGGTTTACTCTGTGTTTCATTTGAAGTCACCATACCATCAGAATCTCTGAAGGAGAAAATCGTAATTGGTTACCATTTTAGAGATCAGTGTAGAGATCAGAGATCAGTCTTTAGTTGGGCTCTGGAGCCTTACATTAACTTTAGGTTTTGTTTGGCTGTTGTATCTGAGTTAAAACAGTCAGATGAACAAAGAAAAACACATACAAACTAATAGTTTTGGTTATATTGTGACAATCGTCATTTGAATTAATTATTTGTGATTTATTTTGTTGGTTACAGCATAACTGAGATTCTGCATAAATATCCAGAATTTATAATGTAAAGGATTTCTTAAAAGTTGTAAAAAAAAAAAAAATCTTTAGTAAAGGCACGCACAGACCTCAAGATTCAGTCAATGCTTCTCAACAACGGTGACGAGCAGAATATTCAATTAGGAAAAGTAATTTACATAGACAATTCAGATCATAATTTATTCATACCGCAATGCATGATGGGAGACATTAATGAGTTGTGATTGGTGGGAACAAGGATTATGTGGTCACCACGGTTGAGATTCACAGGTTGATTATTGATGTCTGTGTTTCTAAATAAATGCATTTGAAAGTGATTTGATCAGAATAATTTATATTAAATATTTTGGAATATCAGAAAAATATTGATAATCATATGCTTTATAACCACTAAAATGTTGCTATCAAGTTAAACCAAATTATATGAAAAGTTTGGTTTAACAGATCACAGCATGATTATGCCAAAACAACCTATACTGTCATATCACCGTTGTCTTTGTTCATTTGACTGTTAAAAATTAATAACAGCAGTCAAACAAAGTTTAAAGTGAAAGTAAAAGTGTCAAGAGCCCAACTAAAGCAAACACTGATCTCCATAACGGTGGCTTACAATTTGTGATTTTCTCCTTCAGTGATTCTGCTTGTTATCATCAGGTGTCTTCAATAATGCTCAATCATCACTAAATTAATCACTTAATTATCTCATTAACTTTAACACTCTTGAGGGTTAATTTAACACTCATATCGTCCATTTGAAAGCAGGTGAAGGTGATTTACTACTAATCAAGGAACCGGCTTCACTGATTAGACGCGCATAACAATATTGTGCTATACATCGCCCAGCCCTAGTCACAGGTTTTGTTTTTTTAAAATAATTTGTCAAAATAATTATTATATTCAAACACCACAGTGAATCAGGCTTTTTCATGATGATTATAAAACCACCACCAGGTAATCTTCATCACCTGATTCCGTTGAACTTTTGTTACTGTAAATGTGTTTGACAAACACACTGTCACAGCAGACAGAAGAGATCAGATATATTATAAGAGTAAAGAGCCTGGCTAATGGAAACACTAATCACTGTTATGGTGACCTTAAATGAAACTGAGTTAAACCTCTGTTAATTCTCAATAAAATCTTCTGTAGAAGTCTGACAGAAATAAAGTCAGTCTGGTTAGTAATAAGTGAAGCTGGTAATGCTGTTTGTGGAGTTGTTTAATCCTCCTTTGCTGAGATCTTCAGATTTAATGTCTTCTTTCATCTGTGTCGTCTCTTTTTCTATTCTCTTCAGAAGAGTAAAGTCCAGGTTCAGAAAGTAAAAGTCCGCCTCAGTATTTTGTTCCAATCACCTGGATTTGCTTATTAGCAGTTTTTCAGTCAGGAGACAGAAATCAGCCCTAATCAACTGTCAATCCGTTCATGGCTGAAAGTAAGACATGGCAGAATTTCTACTTTCTACTTCTACTTTATACAACACTGATGTGACGCATATCTGACACAAGTTGTGTTACTATAACACATTAGTGTGTAAAAGGTTTCAACAACACACTGCTGCTGTCTAACACATTAGTTGTGTTAAACGTAACACAAAATGTGTAATCCTTATAAACACAGAGGTGTGTAAAGAAACGACACAGGTTGTGTGTTAAATTTGACACAACATGTGTTGTCCTTGAGCAAACACACTAAATGTGTTAAAATCTACAAAACGTGTTAAAATCTACACAACATGTGTTAAAATCTACACATGTTGTCCCTGAGCACACACACTACATGTGTTAACATCTACACAGCATGTGTTAAAATCTACACAAAATGTGTTAAAATCTACACAGCATGTGTCATTTTTAACATCTCTTTTTACAGGTTGTGTTATTTACAAAATCATTTTATAAGAGTGCACCAGTGTAAATAAAACTTATTTACACACAATATTTTGTCAGTTGCTACATTTAAATCTAATTCAAAGTGCAAACTTAGTGAAATCACACTCCCCGTGTTAAGAACAATAACACACTGGTTGAGTTAAAAGTAACAAAATGTGTTGTCCTTAACTAGACACACAGGTGTGTTAAGATATGACACAGGTTGTGTTGTTTTTAACACATCAATTTTAAGAGTGTACTACTGCATAACAATATCGTGCGATATATCGCCCAGTCCTACCCTGAAGACCTTAATTGGTTGTTTCAGGTGTGTTTGATTAGGGTTGGAGATAAACTGTGCAGGACAGTCGATCGGCAGGAGCAGGGTTGGGCACACCTGCTCTTGAGGGTTAATTTAACACTCATATCGTCCATTTGAAAGCAGGTGAAGGTGATTTACTACTAATCAAGGAACCGGCTTTACTGATTAGATGCGCATAACAATATCTTGCGATATATCGCCCAGCCTGAAGTTCCTATTAGGGCTGGGCGATATATCGCAAGATATTGTTATGCGCATCTAATCAGTAAAGCCGGTTCCTTGATTAGTAGTAAATCACCTTCACCTGCTTTCAAATGGACGATATGAGTGTTAAATGAACACTCAAGAGTGTTAAAGTTAATGAGATAGTTAAGTGATTAATTTAGTGATGATTGAGCATTATTGAAGACACCTGATGATCACAAGCAGAATCGCTGAAGGACAAAATCACAAATTGTAAGTCACAGTTATGGAGATCAGTGTTTGCTTTAGTTGGGCTCTTGACCCTTATATTTTCATTTTAAATTTTGTGTGTCTGCTGCTATTGATTTATAGCAGTCAAATAAGACATCTGTGGTCTGATAGTGTTGATTGTGTTATGTACATTTTCAACCTATAAAAGAAAATAAAGGACAACAGAACAAATCCAAAACAAACCGTAACAGTTAGCTTTTAATTGATTTATTGTCTTTTATGTTTATATATATATATATATATTACTGTGTATTGTCTCTGTGTGTTGAATCTTTGCAATTTTAAATGTGTTTTTTGTACAGCGCTTTGAGATGTACATTTAAAGGTGCTATAGAAATTAAAGGTTATTATTATTATTATTATTTCATATGTATCCTAATGGTGTAATTTAGGAATTTTGCAGTAAATGGGTAAAAAGGTTGATTTTCAAGTGTATTTTTATGATAGCAGTTTTGTATTTATTTATTTTCATTTTTAGTTTAGTGAATTTAGCATCTTCTTTAAAAAGCATTTTTTATTGTAATGTTAAAATGTTAGAATGTAATGTGATTTGACCCCTTTTTGCAATGCAAGGTTACATTCATGTTCACTTCAATATAAAAATTGTAGTGGGACAATATTGATCAGGATATAAAAAAAATTAAATAAAGATCTTTTCTAAATTCAAATAGAAAAAAATGTAAATTCTGAAATTATACCATAGATCACCATGTAGGCCAAAAATACTGATTATTTTGTCCATTGGCTGTTGCCCAAACCTACCTTATGGCTTTAAATGCTGAATTTTCCCTTTTTAGCTAAACAGTAATGGGACAATAACTGCAGTGAACCAAAGACATTCTCAAAAACACAGTTTGAAATCGCTGGTGTTTCTGAGTTCACAAACTACCTTGAACCCCGTCAGGTCAACATGACATGTGACACTTGCATTTGCATTTTACTGTTATTACAATCTTGAAAGTTGTTCCTGTATCACCCACTCAAATTGTATATGCAAATGACCTCGCTAGAAGATTAAGGATCGTAAACGTTTCGTAAGAAAGTACAATTCCTCATTGTGTCATTCATGCCCATCTCGCTCACCATTAAAACTTCGATCCACTGGAGCCTCAACACATTACATGGAAGTTGAACAAACTCAGGGGATCAGGGGTAGTTTCAAGTTGACAAAATCAAATCAGTCCAAACAGAAAAGTTGTCTTCATGATGACATTGATCATGAACTTTCTGTCAACTCAGGCTCTGATCTTGAGTTTGTGAATAACTATAGATCATGTGCTCATGAAACACACTTTGTGTGCAAACTGCAAAAAAAAAGCCTTTCTTACTTTGTACTTTTCTTGTTTCCAGTCCAAATACCTAAACAATCCTAAAACAAGAAGCATTTATTAGATTAGTAAAATGACGTTTGATATTATATCGTGTTTTTTGAAAGAATCTGAATATGATTATTTGGTCACACTTTAGCCATGGGTCCAATTCTCACTATTAACTATGAACTCCTAGTTGCTGCTTATTAATAGTTAGTAAGGTAGCTGTTAAGTTTAGGTATTGGATGATGGATTAAGGGATGTAGAATAAGGAATTAATTTTTGATATGTTTTAGCTTTGATATGTTTTTAGCTTAAGGGCATCCAAGATGTAGGTGTCTTTGTTTCCACAGTATTTTCAATTTTGATATTTTTCAGTCAAACCGTTGTTGTCTATCAGTCATATAATGCAGGTTTAGGGGGTCCACCCTGGGTTCACCTCAAAGAGCATGCACAGATAAGTCAAAATTATACACGATTAAATGACTCTTAAATGTAAGTACACATTGATGGCCTAAGACACGAAACGAGCGGTTTGTGTGAGAAAACGAACAGTGTTTATATAGTTTTTACCTCGTGTAATCACAGTCATCTCCAACTGATCTGACGGCACGGGCGCTTCGGTCTGCAAATGCGCCGGAAGTGATCGCTTGCGCGTGTACGTCACTCATTGTTTACACCGAGATTTCTGAAGTTTTACCTTTCACTGTGAAGATCTAAACATATTTAGATATACAGAAAATCGCAATGGAAGACGATTTCGATATTTAGATCTTCAAAGTGAAAGGTAAATTTTCCGAAATCTCCATGTAAATAATGAGTGACGTACACGTGCAAGCGATCACTTCCGGCGCATGCACAGACCGAAGCGCCCGTGCCGTCAGATCAGTTGGAGATGACTGTGATTACACGAGGTAAAAACAATATAAACACTGTTCGTTTTCTCACACAAAACGCTCGTTTCGTGTCTTAGGCCATCAATGTGTACTTACATTTTCGAGTCATTAAATCATGTTTAATTTGGACTTCTCTGTGCTGCTCTTTGAGGTGGACCCCCTAAACCTCTATTATATGACTGATAGACAACACCGGTTTGACTAAAAATGTCAAAATTGAAAATACTGTGGAAACAAAGACACCTACATCTTGGAGGCCCTTGAGGTAAGATAAAACATATCAAAAATTAATTTCAAAGTGAACTATCCCTATAATGTGCTTTATAACATCAAATATCCTAGTAATATGCATGCTAATAAGCAACTAGTTAGTAGTGAGAATTGGATCCTAAACTAAACTGTCACCCATTATATTTCTTTGCCCATTGGCAGATCATTATTTTGGGTTTAAGCAAAAACTCACTTAATTTACATTTTTTTTATTTCTTCAGAAAACAAGAAGCATGGGCAGACTTGTGGCTGCCCCTTCATTGTGTTGTATACATTTAATGTGTTTAATACATTTAATAACAATGTTTTATACATTTAAAAAATATATTCTTAACATTTTTTTTATTTTCATGTTTGAGTTTATATATCTCCATAATATTAACAGTCTGAATAAGTCTGAGTCTAGCTTGAGAAGCGGTTAAACTGCATGTACTTACACACACAATTCTGTTTCTATCTCAACTGGCATGCAAAACTATAGTAATATTCTTGAACAGTAAAGTTGTGATATCTCTGTTTGCCATACTGGTGAGGTAAAGCACTCTGATGTGATCTTTCAGTCACCAGTTGTTTACTTAAAGGTGCTCTATGCATTTTTTGTGGCCTCTACTGAACGTGTCTGGAAATGTGTATTATAAACAATATGACAGTAGTGGGATGAGTGGCGTTAGACAGTAGATCTAGTTCATAAAATAAAAGTTACATCCTAAAGTACCGACTTTTTGTTATCCTGGAACAGTCTTTTGTGTTAATTTCATGTCTCATGTATGCTGTTTCATTACAGTTTACCATTATTTCTGCATATCTGAAAACTTGTAATTTATCACAATAAAAATAGTGGAGGTCTCTCCATAATACAAACGCTCTTCGTCGTAAGTCGATCCAATTCACGTTTGGCCTGACGAGCTTCAGCAGATAGATTTTTTTGTTTTGTGTTTTATATTTATATCTGTGATTACAACCCCTTCACACACAGGCAATAAAAAAAGATTCATTTTAGAAGAAAAGTTACATATAGCACCTTTAACAAGGAAAAAACTACTCGATGTTACTGAAGTGTTTAGGTACTGCTGGGGAGACTGGTTTTTAGAGAATGTGGCATTTCAACAACCCATTCACAGTCATTTGCTTATCTAATTAAAGTATTTTTCTTTGGTAAAAGAAATAATAAAAAAAAATAACACTTCAGACTTAATACACTAGACACTAAGGCCGTGTGTCCACCAAAGCGTTTTTCCATGCGCCTGGCGTATGTTTTCAATTGTTTTCAATGGGAGCGCCACGTTTTTTAAACGCCATGAGCGTACCGAGGCGGAGCGTTTTTTTCACGCTGAAGCGCGGAGCGCCCAGCGTTTTTTACTGGTCGCTGGGAATTGAAAAATGTTAAACTTACCCAGCCATCCAATCAAACAGTGGAGGAGGGGCGGGACTAATACCACACGACCAACTGTCACAACATTCAAACTGCTGCAAATATTCTGTATCATAGCAACGAACGTCTCAACGGAAAAAATGCTGCGTTGCCAAAATGCTCTCAAGCGCCCAAAGCACGGCGTCTTCAGCAGAGCGTCTAGCGTTTTCAGCTGGATAAAAACGCTTTGGTGGACACACGGCCTAAGGCCACGTTTACACAAAGCCGGGTATTTAGAGAAATGAATATTTTCCCCCTCTCCATTTTCAATAATAACATCGTGCACACACCCGCATAAATACGCCGTCGAGCGCCATCATATCTATGCCAAACCTATGGGCGGCAGTGTAGGGAGAAGGATAAAGCCATGCAAGCCAATCAGAATCCTCAGAAACGACAAGAGAGAACCTAAAACACTGTTTCTCCCAGTGCACACGACAACACATAACTGGCGTTTTCAGAAATCTCCACTTTGGCCGGAGTTTTTAGAAATAATCGTTTTCTGTGATAAAAACTGGGTTTTCGTGTAAATTTCGTGTAAAATATCTGCGTTTTCCCTTCGTGTAAATGGGGCCTAACACTAGAATAATGGACCATCTTTAAGTAACTATGCAGGAAGTAATGCTGGACTAATGAGTAGTACTACATTAACAGTTCAGCTACTGCTATTAACTAATATAGAAACAAGCTTAACTAATTAGGAAGCAATATCGAATTTAAGACTAAGATAGTTCTAGCCTGACTACGTCAGACTTACTACTTCCGCTAATTTCATTTCGCTCCTGTAGTGAGTCTGAGATAGCGGCCTATCTTTCAGTTTTCCACCGGCCTGAAAACAGCCGGCCAATCAACGAACAGAGGGCGGGCTGAGAGCCGTGACGTAGACGCTAAGCGCCGAGTTTACATTGTAGGTTAGAGAAATCGAAAACCGAAACGACCAGCCACGTTCACTCCGGTATTTCGCTCGCATCATCAGTGTTTACAGCTAGGACCGGCGCGTGCACTTCTGCCGCTCTAGGCAAAAAACAATTTTGCTGCCCCTCTATTTGCAACGTATACCAGCAAAAACCAGCATGCTTGGCCATTATGTAGCTTGCACAATGCGCATACACTTTTGATTCTCTCATCAACACAGATATGCAGCCGTTTTCATTTTTGCAAATCATTATAACAAGGAAAAATATTAACACTTCAAGCTTAGGCATTTAGGCTACGCAATTTTTTCAGGCTAATTGTAGTAATGATGGATCAGACCTCTTTGGCCATAACTACAGTATATGCATAACAGAACATAACTTACCCCCATTCAACGTCAGTTCTCCGTCTTTTACGCTCATGACAAGAGAGTCGGTCTCCTCCGCTGTGAACGCTCCTGGTGCGCTCTTATTATCATATTATTATTATCATAATAATAACAACAATCCACCATATTTGGTTTCGACATCCTGCTGCATTAGTCCCAGATATGTGATTCATGAACGATCTGTTTATTGCGTATGTCACGTGACAAATGAACGTAAGACTCGGAAGGTAAAGTGATTATTTATGTTCCCTGTAAATCAGTTTTTACTGCATTATGATTTCTTAATTCAGAATATGATCAGTGTCACTCGTGACAATCGGAGGGGGACGGAACTATTATTTTGGGCCTTCGTTCCCCTGGGGAACATTTCCGGGGGAGGACCTAAGACTTCCCCGGTTCCTAGTTGATGTGCAGCAGGTGCGCATTGTGAGCGCGTCTATAGCTGATTGGCGCACGCGCCATGCCAGCACAGTTGAAAAGGTCTTTGGTTGGTGATCGGGAGCAGGAAGGGGCAGAAAGAGAACAACGTGTCTGAGCTGGTCGAAGTCCTCGACGAGTAAAAGAGTGCAACAGGGAGATAAGTGACATTCATTGGGCTGGAGCAAGCGGTAGGAGGAATGGTTATGATTATGTGGGCTGGTGTATGGAATTAATGATAGTTTCGCTGCAGCTACATCAGTGAGCACCCTGATCTCTCATTCTCTCTGCCTGAGCTTCACAGAGTAGTCACGTCGACGAAGATCTCCCTTGTGCGAATAGAGTTACGGATTCCAGTGGCCTACAATTCTGTCCAGGCCTACACGACGAAACCATCTGCTCAACATTCTTAAACCTCCCGCTTAATCTGTTCATTGGTCTCTTTGTCCGTTCATTGGTGCCCTTGTGGTGTCGGCTCCTCGCGGTGGGGTGTACGTCCGTCCGGGTGTGGGTCGGACCATCCCGGGGCGGTGACATCAACATTGCGTAGGTGGATGTGATCGGGGAATTTGGCTGTTAAAATTATAACATTAAGCCACTTAAATAAACGAAATGACTCGAATGACTCAGAAATCAGTAAAATGAACTTCCTATTCATGACTCGTGAGAGCAGCGGCTCGGTCTTGTCCTCGCTGAGCTGCGGCCGCAACTCAGTAATTCATATAAATAACCTGGTTTGTGAATTGTTCATTCCCGGTTGGCACACATTTTGCAGCCCTTACAAAAGCGCCGCTCCCTGTTTACAGTGGAAGTTCGATCATAGATTTGAGTTCGATGCATAATGTCTCGATGCGGCCGTGTCGGCGCATAACATACGTCATAAATAAACGTATCTGATTGGCTTACGGGTAACCAATGATTTTAAACTTCAGAGAAGCGCCCCCTTGCGAGAGAGAAAACACTTCTCTATTATGCCATTCCGGACTCTGTCTACGAAGCAAAGTGAAGTAGCAGAGTCTGGTATTACCAGGCTAAGATAGTTCTACCAGAAAGACTCGGGAGATAAAATGATGTAACAAAGCATCCATTTATTGACAGCCCAGCAAGCAATTATTTTCAAAGTTCTTTGGCGTAGGCCCCGTCCATAGATCGTAATCCGAGGGTAGCGGATCAGCATTTCCTGCCTGAAGACGAAGGCAGGGGCGCAGCCGATCCCCCGGGAAGTGTAGACGGGACCAACCTGGTGGTGGTGGGGAGGGTGGAGGTTGTTGTCGCGTCGGCATCTGCGAACTCAAACATGTGTAAGTACCGATCTTTTATACCACAAGAATAAGAACGTGATTGGATAACCTGAATGTAACACGTGACGCGGTAATTAAGTCTTCCTGGCAGAACTTATGCTAAAGCTTTCATTTCTATATTGGGTAATCAATGATTACTTACTTAGATTGGCATCATTAAGAACTAATAGGTAATTATGATATATAGTAAAGAACTATTAATGAATGAATGAATTTTATTAATTTAATTAATTTGTCGTCGCCCCCCACCCCCATTCATTTTTACACTGTTGCTAAAATATGTTGCTTTCTATGTTACTTAATATTTCCTATTCTTCATAGCACAGTACTGCAAAGATGACAGATGTACTCACATTTGGTGTCCTGCGACAAAACAGGAGAGCAGTTGCATTTTAGACCAAACATATGGTGACTGAATGCGACCTGGACGCATCAGTGATGGTGAGATATTTTGCTAAATAAAATTTTCCTGTTATTGTGCAATAACATTATTATTTATTTTCCCGTCTGTATCATCTCAGTGAGCTTTTGTGAAGTTTCACGCATGCGCAGTAAAGTGAATTTAGAAGTTTCTCAGCCACACTGAAACGTCGGAAAACGCCTGAAAACGCTAGTGTGGACGGAGAGCGTTTTTAAACGAAAACCCCGTTTTCAAATGTATCCGGATTAATTAGAGTCACTTTTTCTAGTGGTTCCTGCATTGTGATTAGGTAACACTTAAGAAGCTTTTTTTAAATTATTATTATTATTATTATTATTATTATTATTTTATATTCAGAGTAAAATTGATGACTGATAAAGTCTCACACACGTGTCAGACACGACAATGTTTTGGAATTTATCAGTTAGTTAATAGTTATTAATGAGGCTAATCTCATCAAGTAATTAGTGATTAACTAATGAGGAACTATCTCTTACATTGAATATTCCTAACCAATTAGTTAAGCTTGTTTCAACATTAGTTTATATTCGTAGCTGAAGAGTTATTGTACTACTTATTAGTCCTGCATAGTTACTTATTAATGTCGGACCATTATTATAAAGTGTTACCCTAAAAACAAAAGTGTACACAAGTGCTTGGCCATGCAGGATCATGATGATCAGGTGTTCATAGAAAACAGAACAGAAAATAACCTTTTTTTTAGTACGCTTTTTACTTAACAGTAGAAAGAATACAAGGAATAAAAAGAAGATTGTTGAAAATGTAAATGGGGCGTGACGAACGACTGGGCAGAAGAGAGATAAGAGACACTAGAGATATGAGACAGTATTAAAGACATTGTGAGAGGCACTGAAGAGCAAACTGCCCTCGACATCATCCTACCAGTAAAGAGAGAGTCTGCGTGAAGATGAGGAAGACGTGTGTGACTTTGTTGACACTGCTCATATGTGTCCAGGGTAAGACCTTAATCTCAAAGACACCGGCAAATATTATTTCTCTACCGCTCCGTCACTTTGATGGCAGGTTCTCTTTTAAAGTTGGATAAATATTCTGTTTTTAAGTTGTACAGAGATTTAATGCATTTTTCTATGGAATAACATGCAAAAATTTCCTTACAACACAAAAAATTACTGAAAAGATGTCCTGAAATATCACACGTGTATGAATAATTGTTATAATGGCAAGTCTTTGGAGGGTGTATTTTTGGTGAGGTCCAATTGAGAGGTTCAATCTGGCAGAAGTTATCTAAACCTCTAACATCTTACAGACACCCCGATCAGGAGCCTATGCAATATTTGTGTCTCTGAGCAGCAGGGTCTCTCTTTCTCACAGTGTGTGCCCATGGCCCTTTGTACCCTCGTATTAAGGGTGTTGATGCCCAGAAGAAGGCATGGCCGTGGATGGTTAGTTTGCACACCAGCAATAGCCATTTTTGTGGAGGTTCCCTCATCAGCAGTCAATGGGTGCTGTCGGCCGCTCACTGTTTCGTTAGGTCAGAGCCATATCAACACATGCAGTATATACAGACTTTACAAAAACTATCTTTTGTGATTTCTCTTGCACTATTTTTGTTTTTTTTTAGGAAGGATGGCACAGATATGGATGTGGCCAGCATACTTGTGTACTTGGGAAAATTGAAGCAGCATATAACAAAAAGGAAGGAAAAAACGAGAGATGTAGACAACATCTACATTCACCACTTGTACAATCGTTTAACTTATGATGGAGACAATGACATCGCTCTGCTGCACTTGTCTTCTCCAGTCACCTTTAATGACTATATCAGTCCAGTGTGTCTGGTGAAGAGTGGCAGTGATTTCCCTGCTGGCACCAGTAGTCGGATCATAGGCTGGGGACAAATTGCTCATAAAGGTACATGGGTCCTGTCAACAACTAGATCTGACTAATTTATTCATATAAAGACATCACAATGATGTGTGTGTGTGTGTGTGTGTGTTTGTCTGTGTCCAGTGGATCTAGCTCCTCCTGGGACTCTGCAGGAGGCTGAAGTTTTTCTAGAGGATGATATTGATTGCCAGACCCAGCTGAATACATACATTAATCAACTGAACAGCCTGAAAAAAAAAACATATATAAAATACACCACGAATATGATTTGTGCTAGGAATTCTGCTGGTGTTACAGCCAAATACTGTGTATGATGATTATTACTCATTACTGTATATACAGACCATGTCTGTCAAAATTTATTGTATCTTTACACATCAATTACTTGATTTTTTTTTCAGTTTGTACTTCTGTTTGAGGTTTGTTATCATGAAAAGTAAAACAGGTGACTGAAAACACAACCTCTTCCCGTCTGCAGGGGGATTCTGGAAGTCCAATCATGAGTGAACACTGTTCAAAGTGGGTTCAGTTTGGCATCAGCAGCTACAGTTTTAAGTGTCGTCCAAACACTCCTGGTGTTTACACCCGTGTCTCACATTATGAGCAATGGATTAAAGACACTATCCAGAACAATCAAGACTTCCCACAATTTGTTAACGTAAACGACCAGTGCCCACGTAAGATTTTCTCACACACATTTATACAGTTACACACATTTATGCATCATTAATAACACGCTTAATTGACTGATGATTGTTTATGTGTATTTATACAGCAGACTCAGGAAAAAAGAGCAAGACAAATAAATGGTGCTGCTGTTGTGAGTCAAACCTCAAACACACACACACACAACACCAGGGGTGTAAAGTAACGAATTACAAATACTCACGTTACTGTAATTAAGTAGTTTTTTTCAGAAATTGTACTTTTTTGAGTAAGTTTAAAATTGTGTAATTTTACTTTTACTTGAGTACATTTTAAGTGATGTATCGGTACTTTTTCTCCGCTATTTTCCTTCTGTTTGTGGCCGTTACTCGTTACATGCTTGTTTTAATTTGATTTTTATCCATCAACGTGATTGGATCGAGTAATCGGTCTCGTGACTGTCATCAATTCAAATTAAGCATAGAAAACTTACCGCCTATTCCTGCTGTTACTCGTGACTGATGTGGATGTGCATTCATCACGCATCAATTCAATCCAGATATCAGCGTCTTCCTCTAATATGCTAAGGTACATTTCACATTTCTGCTTAATATGATATTTATAGGCTGGCCTGTCTACATGGCCTAACATTTGGTCTGAGGTTGGGGGAATTGCGAGACGAGTTCATGATGCGGTGAATTCCCGCTCCCATTTACTTCACAATCATAGAGACGCGCGTCACGATCTGTGCACCACTGCCGCGTCTCGCGCTCGCCATGCCGCCAGATTCAGAATCAGTGCACATGCCGTTAACTTGAACTGCATTACTTAATAAGAAATTAGCATAGCTCGTTAATAAACAGCGTTTTTTGATTGATCCATTATATGACCCGTCTTCATTTGGAAAGTGCACTTGCGCAAAAACATTTTTCATGCTGAACTTTTTTTTTTTTTTGGATGCATGCTGCTGATAAAACAGACAAAGTGTGTTTGTTTCTTTTGTAGAAGTTTCCTGGATATAACTTCCCTATTTAATGCACGATTTTCCTTACAAATTATATTATCAGCATCAATGTGTGTAAATGTAGCCGTGTAAAATGTAAGGGATGATGCCACCCTTCTAGAACAATGCATTTACGTTTAAATTGTAACATATTTAATAGCATGGAATAAAAGTGTGTAATTAGTGTTAGCTCACTATCTTAGCCTTTTTCAGTGCATTAGTTGAGGTAATATGATAATATTAGTGATTCTCATTTATCAAAACACTAACATTGGTACCGTTTTGGAGAGAAATTGGGTATTTTTTTTATTTTATTTAACCCATCTCTTGGTGTGTGATGCTGAACTATCATATGAGTTTCTAAAGGTTTTTCAATTCTTTGCACAGTTATGAATATTGATATTTTATGTGCAACAATAACATGCTCAGGCCCAGTGGCTTTTTGCCTAATTTTAAATGCTTTTTCCCCCAAATAATATGATTTAAATGGTGATGAGTGTACTGATTTGATGCATTTTAAAAAGATGGATGATAGATATTCTTCAATCTTTCTTACAAAGAACAAATGTGAATTCCAGTATGTGCATTTTTTTAATTTATAAATTGTAGTGCACAGTGTTTATTATAAGGGTTAGAATCCGCACCTCACTACTCACTACTCACTACTCTTGAGTACTTTTAAATAAGCTACTTTTTTACTCTTACTCAAGTAGTTTTTTGGACAAGTACTTTTTACTCTACTCACACTACATTTTTTGGAATGTAATGGTACTTTTACTTGAGTATGTTTTTTCAGTACTCTTTCCACCACTGCACAACACATACTGTACATTAGTCAGTTCACACCAACAAGAGTGTGTTGTGGCTGTACATTAGTGTGTGTTCATATACAATTATAACTAAAAGTAAAAACTCCTTTAATACAACAGAACAATTTTTGGGGGGGACACACTCCTTGTTGTCACAGTCTTCGTCTTCACCTGTTTGTCCCGTCATCTGCACCACGCTTCCCTGGCTCCTTTTGTCTCCTCTCCTGATCTCACTCCCTCATCAGCCACCTGTTCCTCGTCTGTTCATCATCATTTTCACCTGTTTGCACTCCATTTAGTTTGAGTCCTCTGTGTATTTAGTTCCTTCTCATCCAGTCTGTCTTTGTCGGTCGATGTTTAATGTTACCCGGTATTTGCTCCTGTTTCCCTGTCTCCCTGCCTGTATTTTTGATTAAAAACCCGCATCTTCGTACTCCTCTGGACTTCGTACTCCCCGTTCCTTCTGCCTACACTCCTGCACTCCTGCACCAGACCCCGTGACAGATCGACCGACCAAAAAGCAACATGGACGCCGGGATTTTCCAGGGGATTCTCCACCCGATTCGGCGCCCCCGTTTGAGGCTCGTCCCCCGAAAGCCGGCGCTCACCGTCAGCCCTGTCGAGCCCGCGCTCACCGTCAGCCCTTCTGAGCCTGAACGCTCTTCACTGCTGGTCCCGTCCAGCTCTCCAGAGACTGAATGCTCTTCACCGCTGGTTCCGTCCAGCTCTCCAGTGATTGAATGCTCTTCACCGCTGGTTCCGTCCAGCTCTCCAGAGACTGAATGCTCTTCACCGCTGGTTCCGTCCAGCTCTCCAGAGACTGAATGCTCTTCACTGCTGGTCCCGTCCAGCTCTCCAGAGACTGAATGCTCTTCACCGCTGGTTCCGTCCAGCTCTCCAGAGACTGAATGCTCTTCACCGCTGGTTCCGTCCAGCTCTCCAGTGATTGAATGCTCTTCACCGCTGGTTCCGTCCAGCTCTCCAGAGACTGAATGCTCTTCACCGCTGGTTCCGTCCAGCTCTCCAGTGATTGAATGCTCTTCACCGCTGGTTCCGTCCAGCTCTCCAGAGACTGAATGCTCTTCACCGCTGGTTCCGTCCAGCTCTCCAGTGATTGAATGCTCTTCACCGCTGGTTCCGTCCAGCTCTCCAGAGACTGAATGCTCTTCACCGCTGGTTCCGTCCAGCTCTCCAGAGACTGAATGCTCTTCACCGCTGGTTCCGTCCAGCTCTCCTGAGACTGAATGCTCTTCACCGCTGGTTCCGTCCAGCTCTCCAGAGACTGAATGCTCTTTACCACTGGTTCCGTCCAGCTCTCCAGAGACTGAATGCTCTTCACCGCTGGTTCCGTCCAGCTCTCCAGAAACTGAATGCTCTTCACAGCTGGTTCCGTCCAGCTCTCCAGAGACTGAATGCTCTTCACCGCTGGTTCCGTCCAGCTCTCCAGAGACTGAATGCTCTTCACCGCTGGTTCCGTCCAGCTCTCCAGAGACTGAATGCTCTTCACCGCTGGTTCCGTCCAGCTCTCCAGAGACTGAATGCTCTTCACCGCTGGTTCCGTCCAGCTCTCCAGAGACTGAATGCTCTTCACCGCTGGTTCCGTCCAGCTCTCCAGAGACTGAATGCTCTTCACCGCTGGTTCCGTCCAGCTCTCCAGAGACTGAATGCTCTTCACCGCTGGTTCCGTCCAGCCCTCCAGAGACTGAATGCTCTTCACTGCTGGTTCCGTCCAGCCCTCCAGAGACTGTATGCTCTTCACTGCTGGTTCCGTCCAGCCCTCCAGAGACTGAATGCTCTTCACTGCTGGTTCCGTCCAGCCCTCCAGAGACTGTATGCTCTTCACTGCTGGTCCCGTCCAGTCTCTCCGAGCCCGAGCTCTTTTCCTCGCTGGACCCGACCAGTCCAGCCCCAGAGACCGTCCAGCCAGCGCCAGAGACCGTCCTGCCCGAGACCATCCACTCCCCATCTGCCCTTCACCCGGGGACTCAACCCAAATATTTTTGGGGGGGGGCCCAGTGTCCCAGCCACGGCCGCCTGAAGGGCTCTCACCGCCGTGGCCGCCCGAAGGGCTCTCACCGCCGTGGCCTCCCGCAGGCTCCTCACAGTCTGCTCCGCCCTGGCCTCGCCCTCATCCTGCTCCGCCCTGGCCTCGCCCTCATCCTGCTCCGCCCTGGCCTCGCCCTCATCCTGCTCCGCCCTGGCCTCGCCCTCATCCTGCTCCGCCCTGGCCACACCCTCATCCTGTTCCGCCCTGGCCTCGCCCTCATCCTGCTCCGCCCTGGCCACGCCCTCATCCTGCTCCGCCCTGGGGGGCTTCCTGCTCCTGACCACGTCCTCTACAGCCTCCAGGGCGCCCACCCCCCCTCCCCGCTGATGTTACGGCGTGAGGTCACGCCTACCGGGAGGGGGGAGTGATGTCACAGTCTTCGTCTTCACCTGTTTGTCCCGTCATCTGCACCACGCTTCCCCGGCTCCTTTTGTCTCCTCTCCTGATCTCACTCCCTCATCAGCCACCTGTTCCTCGTCTGTTCATCATCGTTTTCACCTGTTTGCACTCCATTTAGTTTGAGTCCTCTGTGTATTTAGTTCCTTCTCATCCAGTCTGTCTTTGTCGGTCGATGTTTAATGTTACCCGGTATTTGCTCCTGTTTCCCTGTCTCCCTGCCTGTATTTTTGATTAAAAACCCGCATCTTCGTACTCCTCTGGACTTCGTACTCCCCGTTCCTTCTGCCTACACTCCTGCACTCCTGCACCAGACCCCGTGACAGATCGACCGACCAAAAAGCAACATGGACGCCGGGATTTTCCAGGGGATTCTCCACCCGATTCGGCGCCCCCGTTTGAGGCTCGTCCCCCGAAAGCCGGCGCTCACCGTCAGCCCTGTCGAGCCCGCGCTCACCGTCAGCCCTTCTGAGCCTGAACGCTCTTCACTGCTGGTCCCGTCCAGCTCTCCAGAGACTGAATGCTCTTCACCGCTGGTTCCGTCCAGCTCTCCAGAGACTGAATGCTCTTCACCGCTGGTTCCGTCCAGCTCTCCAGAGACTGAATGCTCTTCACCGCTGGTTCCGTCCAGCTCTCCAGAGACTGAATGCTCTTCACCGCTGGTTCCGTCCAGCTCTCCAGTGATTGAATGCTCTTCACCGCTGGTTCCGTCCAGCTCTCCAGAGACTGAATGCTCTTCACCGCTGGTTCCGTCCAGCTCTCCAGAGACTGAATGCTCTTCACCGCTGGTTCCGTCCAGCTCTCCAGAGACTGAATGCTCTTCACCGCTGGTTCCGTCCAGCTCTCCAGAGACTGAATGCTCTTCACCGCTGGTTCCGTCCAGCTCTCCAGAGACTGAATGCTCTTCACCGCTGGTTCCGTCCAGCCCTCCAGAGACTGAATGCTCTTCACTGCTGGTTCCGTCCAGCCCTCCAGAGACTGTATGCTCTTCACTGCTGGTTCCGTCCAGCCCTCCAGAGACTGAATGCTCTTCACTGCTGGTTCCGTCCAGCCCTCCAGAGACTGTATGCTCTTCACTGCTGGTCCCGTCCAGTCTCTCCGAGCCCGAGCTCTTTTCCTCGCTGGACCCGACCAGTCCAGCCCCAGAGACCGTCCAGCCAGCGCCAGAGACCGTCCTGCCCGAGACCATCCACTCCCCATCTGCCCTTCACCCGGGGACTCAACCCAAATATTTTTGGGGGGGGGGGCCCAGTGTCCCAGCCACGGCCGCCTGAAGGGCTCTCACCGCCGTGGCCGCCCGAAGGGCTCTCACCGCCGTGGCCTCCCGCAGGCTCCTCACAGTCTGCTCCGCCCTGGCCTCGCCCTCATCCTGCTCCGCCCTGGCCTCGCCCTCATCCTGCTCCGCCCTGGCCTCGCCCTCATCCTGCTCCGCCCTGGCCTCGCCCTCATCCTGCTCCGCCCTGGCCACACCCTCATCCTGTTCCGCCCTGGCCTCGCCCTCATCCTGCTCCGCCCTGGCCACGCCCTCATCCTGCTCCGCCCTGGGGGGCTTCCTGCTCCTGACCACGTCCTCTACAGCCTCCAGGGCGCCCACCCCCCCTCCCCGCTGATGTTACGGCGTGAGGTCACGCCTACCGGGAGGGGGGAGTGATGTCACAGTCTTCGTCTTCACCTGTTTGTCCCGTCATCTGCACCACGCTTCCCCGGCTCCTTTTGTCTCCTCTCCTGATCTCACTCCCTCATCAGCCACCTGTTCCTCGTCTGTTCATCATCGTTTTCACCTGTTTGCACTCCATTTAGTTTGAGTCCTCTGTGTATTTAGTTCCTTCTCATCCAGTCTGTCTTTGTCGGTCGATGTTTAATGTTACCCGGTATTTGCTCCTGTTTCCCTGTCTCCCTGCCTGTATTTTTGATTAAAAACCCGCATCTTCGTACTCCTCTGGACTTCGTACTCCCCGTTCCTTCTGCCTACACTCCTGCACTCCTGCACCAGACCCCGTGACAGATCGACCGACCAAAAAGCAACATGGACGCCGGGATTTTCCAGGGGATTCTCCACCCGATTCGGCGCCCCCGTTTGAGGCTCGTCCCCCGAAAGCCGGCGCTCACCGTCAGCCCTGTCGAGCCCGCGCTCACCGTCAGCCCTTCTGAGCCTGAACGCTCTTCACTGCTGGTCCCGTCCAGCTCTCCAGAGACTGAATGCTCTTCACCGCTGGTTCCGTCCAGCTCTCCAGAGACTGAATGCTCTTCACCGCTGGTTCCGTCCAGCTCTCCAGAGACTGAATGCTCTTCACCGCTGGTTCCGTCCAGCTCTCCAGAGACTGAATGCTCTTCACCGCTGGTTCCGTCCAGCTCTCCAGTGATTGAATGCTCTTCACCGCTGGTTCCGTCCAGCTCTCCAGAGACTGAATGCTCTTCACCGCTGGTTCCGTCCAGCTCTCCAGAGACTGAATGCTCTTCACCGCTGGTTCCGTCCAGCTCTCCAGAGACTGAATGCTCTTCACCGCTGGTTCCGTCCAGCTCTCCAGAGACTGAATGCTCTTCACCGCTGGTTCCGTCCAGCTCTCCAGAGACTGAATGCTCTTCACCGCTGGTTCCGTCCAGCTCTCCTGAGACTGAATGCTCTTCACCGCTGGTTCCGTCCAGCTCTCCAGAGACTGAATGCTCTTCACCGCTGGTTCCGTCCAGCTCTCCAGAGACTGAATGCTCTTCACCGCTGGTTCCGTCCAGCTCTCCAGAGACTGAATGCTCTTCACCGCTGGTTCCGTCCAGCTCTCCTGAGACTGAATGCTCTTCACCGCTGGTTCCGTCCAGCTCTCCAGAGACTGAATGCTCTTCACCGCTGGTTCCGTCCAGCTCTCCTGAGACTGAATGCTCTTCACCGCTGGTTCCGTCCAGCTCTCCAGAGACTGAATGCTCTTTACCGCTGGTTCCGTCCAGCTCTCCAGAGACTGAATGCTCTTCACCGCTGGTTCCGTCCAGCTCTCCAGAAACTGAATGCTCTTCACAGCTGGTTCCGTCCAGCTCTCCAGAGACTGAATGCTCTTCACCGCTGGTTCCGTCCAGCTCTCCAGAGACTGAATGCTCTTCACCGCTGGTTCCGTCCAGCCCTCCAGAGACTGAATGCTCTTCACTGCTGGTTCCGTCCAGCCCTCCAGAGACTGTATGCTCTTCACTGCTGGTTCCGTCCAGCCCTCCAGAGACTGTATGCTCTTCACTGCTGGTTCCGTCCAGCCCTCCAGAGACTGTATGCTCTTCACTGCTGGTCCCGTCCAGTCTCTCCGAGCCCGAGCTCTTTTCCTCGCTGGACCCGACCAGTCCAGCCCCAGAGACCGTCCAGCCAGCGCCAGAGACCGTCCTGCCCGAGACCATCCACTCCCCATCTGCCCTTCACCCGGGGACTCAACCCAAATATTTTTTGGGGGGGGGGGGCCCAGTGTCCCAGCCACGGCCGCCTCAAGGGCTCTCACCGCCGTGGCCGCCCGAAGGGCTCTCACCGCCGTGGCCTCCCGAAGGGTCCTCACAGTCTGCTCCGCCCTGGCCTCGCCCTCATCCTGCTCCGCCCTGGCCTCGCCCTCATCCTGCTCCGCCCTGGCCTCGCCCTCATCCTGCTCCGCCCTGGCCACGCCCTCATCCTGTTCCGCCCTGGCCTCGCCCTCATCCTGCTCCGCCCTGGCCTCGCCCTCATCCTGCTCCGCCCTGGCCTCGCCCTCATCCTGCTCCGCCCTGGCCTCGCCCTCATCCTGCTCCGCCCTGGGGGGCTTCCTGCTCCTGACCACGTCCTCTACAGCCTCCAGGGCGCCCACCCCCCCTCCCCGCTGATGTTACGGCGTGAGGTCACGCCTACCGGGAGGGGGGAGTGATGTCACAGTCTTTGTCTTCACCTGTTTGTCCCGTCATCTGCACCACGCTTCCCCGGCTCCTTTTGTCTCCTCTCCTGATCTCACTCCAGTGGCGCCTCCAGAAATTTTTCATAGGGGTGGCCAGATGGGGCCAGTTAAAATCTTGGGGTGGCACACCAAAACTACAGTATAAACCATAATTTCAGAATTGTATTCTACTGTTGTAGTAAACCAGCCTGTAGAAAACTATCAGAAAGACTTAAGGAAACTCCTACTGATATACTTTGGTTTACTGTGTAATATTTAATGTTACAAATGATATTAGTAGGGCCCAACTAATATGTATTATATTGTATATAATGATATATATTATATGATATATATAAGGGCCCTTGCCCCACAGCAAATTTCCAGATACTTACATAATTGTGATGAATTTAATCATTTTTAAGTTATTATTTTGCAGTGTAAGATACAGTTAACACCTTTAAATATTACATAAATGTATTATGAATTTTTAATAAACTTAATGAGTGTATAATGAGTGTATATATCAGCAGCAAAAAGTAATTCTTGAAAAAATCTGCACAGTAATTTTATAAAATCTAAATATGTTAATAAAAACAAATTACTATTAGTTCTCTTTTAAAATTGAATCAGGCATTCATGTCACAATTTTATATTTATATATTAATGTCAAGAATTCAGAAGTGCATATATAGCCTAAACTACAAATAAATAATATACGATTAAATTATGCTTATTTAAAATGTATTGAGCAGGCTAGGTATAACAAAATATATTGGCTTTTAATAATATTTCAGTGCGCAAACCCATGATAACATGAAAAACAGAGCGGGTGCAGAATGATGTGCTCAAAGCAACATGGAGTCACAGTGTGCAGCAGCACTGCGCTGCATAAGTGCGCATTTAAAAGCTCATGTCACAAATCGAAGAAATGTTGAGCGCACAAATCCTAGTGCGATTTGTTCCTTTGTTTCACAGTTATTTTGTGTTTGATGCCGATTCATAATCCGTGTGATATGTGTGATCTAACAGTAACAAGCACACGGTAGT
The DNA here is from genome assembly GCF_016745375.1 of Pimephales promelas. The sequence goes on from NW_024121321.1 coordinate 22,023,815, forward strand.
GAGTCGTTTAAAAACAGCAACAAACTCCAAGAAAATAAAGTAATTTTATGCGAATACACAGCCTTTTATCTACAGATCATGCATTTATAATGTGAATATATCATATTGGAGAGCGTTTTACCGTGCATCCAAGAGGCGCGCGTGCTGTTTGAATATGAATGGAGAATGATTGACAGCCGCAGAGGAGGGAAAACGAGTTTCCGTATACTTTAATGATGTAAATATACTAATGTCCCTCACATAAAGCTATGGAATGACTTCAGATGACTTTGTCACCCAAACTGACGTGAAAAAGCGGGAGGCGACGAAAAGCGCGCTGTTTGCATCCCTGCCTGTCCAAACGTGGCAAAAACACATCAAAAAGCTGCTGTAACAGTGTACCATTTGGCACTTAAAAAGCACGCCATGACACATAATTCCCCGTCTTCTTTTACTTAAGAATATTTTTGACTTATTTATAAAATGCATAACTGATGCTACAAAAATTAATACTGGCCATTGGGGTGGCCAATGGGGTGGCCAGGAGTCGGCCAGGGGTGGCCATGGCCACCCCTGGCCACCCCCTGGTGGCGCCATTGTCTCACTCCCTCATCAGCCACCTGTTCCTCGTCTGTTCATCATCATTTTCACCTGTTTGCACTCCATTTAGTTTGAGTCCTCTGTGTATTTAGTTCCTTCTCATCCAGTCTGTCTTTGTCGGTCGATGTTTAATGTTACCCGGTATTTGCTCCTGTTTCCCTGTCTCCCTGCCTGTATTTTTGATTAAAAACCCGCATCTTCGTACTCCTCTGGACTCCTCCCGTTCCTTCTGCCTACACTCCTGCACTCCTGCACCAGACCCCGTGACACTTGTTTTGTCTCTTATGTGTGCAACTTTCTTGCGCTACGTATTCAGGATCTTTAGGATGTTGTGCAAGAACTACTGTATGGTAGCATTTTATTAGGGGTATAACAAATGATAATGATTTAAAATGATAAAAGATTTATATCCCATGAATTATTAATGAAATGTTTAGTCCTAATGAATTTTAACTTTAGTTAAATTTTAGTTTAGTTCAATAAGAACCTGTTGAAAAATCAATATCAGTGTCTTACATAACAATTATTGGCCTTCTTCAGGGCCAATAATTACATTGGCCCTGAAGAAGGCTCCATGCCACTACGTGTGGGCGTTTTAAATTTGTCCGTTTAGGACATGTCATTTTTGGAATAAAGATATTTTAATTAAGGAGTGCCTCGGTTATCAGAGAATTGTTTCTCTATTCACATTATTCTGCTCTAAACAGCAGAGGTGGGAGTAAGTCATAAATGCAAGTCTCAAGTCAAAGTCATGTCAAGTCATTCTGTTGTAAGGGTCAAGTTATACTCTTTGTCAAGTCAAGTCAAGTTGCAACTTGGTCATCAAGTCATACCAAGTCGCACACAGGCTAGTTTTACAAAAAAAAAATTTAACTCTGGGACTTACTTTATTTAGACACAAAGGGCTGATGGGTTACAAAAATAAATAAATTAACTTGTGTGTAATAAATATAATATCATTAAGAAGCACTTAAAACGCTCTAAAATAAAAATAAATTAAATGAACACAAGTAAAAAGAATTAATACAACTTTTCCCATCTTGTAAAAAAAAAAGAAAGATATTGCATTCTAAATTAGTACTGTATGCCAAAGTTTGTATGTTCTCACAATATCCAGGAGATTTGATCCCATAACACAAAATATTATATGGAAATTAAGAAAACAAATCTAATCATTTAAATGATTTAAACCCGGCTATTTTTTTAAAACGTGGGTCGTTGTGACTGACGCTCTCGAATTTCTATATGACTTTCTCCCGCCTGCAACATTTATGTTTCGTCCCGCTCCTGCCTGCAAAAAGACTTTTTTCCTGTACCTCCAAATACTTTCAAGTTAGCCTATGTGTCGCCACCATACACAACAGCATAACTGCTCCTGATAAATTATTTGTTATTAAGGCATTAACACAAATCATTGTTACAACATAAAAGCAAGCAGCTCCTGCGTGAATGGTGTGGCATGACTGTGTGTGTGCACTCCGTTAATAATTCCTAAAGCCTTGTTCACACTACATGATTTTAAAATGTCGGGCTGGCCTGTGTGGTTCACACTACATGATTTGCTCTCAGTGAAATCAGGATCAATATGGACGTCAGACAGAAATTAGTGCTGCACACTGTTTGCGCGATGATTTGCTCTGAGAAAAAAAGGTTACCTCAACCCATGCGTTGCTATGATTGGCTGTAGCTCATGACATCACTGAGGTTGAGTCACGCGGCGACTCTGGATATCTAGCAGGCTAGATATTTTTCTGGGCTCGGCGACGTGTCTGCGAGGCGTCTATGAACGTCTTTGCTGCGTTGTTGGCTCTTTCATACTAACAGATTGGCGAGCGTTCATCCCCGCTAATCCCCCGCGATTTGCACGCGATAACACCCTGACCTGTCGGCGAGCTCAACGATTTGCAAATCGGGCTTAAATCAGGCTTAAAATCCTGTAGTGTGAACTTGGCTTAAAAAGCTGATAGTTCATCGCGATCTCACACATCTGTTATCAATGAAGCTTTCATAATTTATATACTTTGTTTGTTTTAATTAAAGGATTTGCCAGCATACAGAATTCAGCACTGAACAAAACGTCCGTTTTGAGCAGTGAGGGAAGTCTATCGTAAATGCTTGTGATTGGCCATTGCGTTCAAGAAAACAACACATGTTTCTGTGATTGGCTACATCACTCAACGCTTTATTACACAGAGTGCATTACCGCCCGCGCTCGGCGCTCCCTATATACTTCTTATTTATTAAAACCAAGCAATTGGTTGATGAAACATTGATTGAAATTAAGATACTGTTAATAAAAACTAATAATTCACTTTAAAGAAAGGTTTTTTTGTGGTTTCTGTTTAAGATCTCTGTAAAAGTTTTAAAGTCGCGTTCATAACGGTCATGTCCGTGAATATAAAACGCATGTGTAGACTGATATTTTTCTAATGTCTGGACCGCTGATTTATATAATATATCATTTTATAGATGAGTGGCCTGGACTAGAGTGCTAGCATTCTATGTAAACAAATACTTCAACAGGAAGTAGAAAACCATTTATTCAGTTGAACCCGCTATGAATCATGGGAGGTGGATACTGTCTTTTAGATGTTCTGCCTTGGACCGAAGAGCACCCAAATCAAACTCAAAAAGGAATTGAGCAACCCATTCATCTTGAATCTAAACAGTGTCTTACATAAATTAGAAGTTAACTTGCAAACGTTATTGTCGTTTATTCCAGGGAAATTTACTCTAGTGTGTCCTTTCTCAAAAAGTCAAATGTGCATTTCTATCTGGCGAAAAATTCAGTATTTTATTCTAGATTGTATATTTCATATTCTATAGACTCAGCGGTATATTCCCTCATTGCCTGTTGTTGATTGTGTGTCTCTGCAGTGTGAGGTGAGGAGTAGTTCTGAAGACTCTTCTACAATGACCTGGACACATGCCTGTCACATGACTACGTCTCTTCAACTCCCAGGATTTAAGATAGCTTTTAAAGCTCTGCTATATCTTTAACCAGTTCCACTGAAAACTGTTTCACAGAACTGCAATGTTTAATGAACACTTTCCTCTCTGTTTTTTACTGTCATCTGTTCATCATCTTAATTTTGCATAATGTTTGCCAATAAATATCAAGCATAGATCTTGTGTATTTATTCAAAGTCAAAATGGCTTAATTTTAAATTTAGTTCGCAATCATTTTTTTTTTCTCGGACAAATGAGACAATTATAAATGTATGATTATCTTCTTTTTATTTTGCACAAAATAAATAAATGTTAACACTTTACAATACGGGTGCCCTTATATGCATTAATGCACAGATAATATTGAGTTAGATAATAGATAATAATAATAATTGATGCACAGATAATAATAATGTGTGACTCAATATCTAAATGTGTCATCAAGGTTTAATCCGTTAAAACTTATTTTATTAAAGGGGGGGTTGACTGCTTTTTTTTCCTTTGCATGATTGTGTTTATGGGGTGCAATATAACATGTATTTGTGGTTTTTCTTTTCATAAACTTCACTTTTATTGTCAGCCGCGCTCTCCTCGGTCCTCGAACGAGCGGTTCACTTCCTGAGTCTATGAAACCACTCCCTCAGAAACAGGCAGTGGGCTCAGATTGGTTAGTTTGGGCTGTTGTGATTGGCTAAACTGTCGTTCACATTGTCCGGAAGGTTAACGCCCATTACCTTTACAGGTGAAACGTGCATGTCGTGAGCTCCGGTCCAGATGTAGATAAGGTAAATAATGGTGTCAAACTGCAGTATTAGTTTGAGGCAGAATCAGATCGAGAAAGCGGCGATGAAGAGAGTCAAGCAGAACCTCACCACACACGGCTCTTACTAAATCTGTTTCTGAATGATAATTTGCTACATTTTTTTGCTTTATACACATTTGTTTTACACAATAGCATTTGGGAAGCTCAAACACAGAAGACCTGACGTTAGTGACGTACCATAACCCAGCTGTAGTCCCAATCGAGTCGTTTTTTAGGCAATATACTTCCTGACACTATTTATATTGCAGTGGAACTGCCAAATAAGGACACTGCTACCGGCCCAACACTTCGAGCAATCCGCCATTATTATTTCTCGCTCCGATTTTGTAGTCCGAGCTCAATGATGCAGAAGTTACGAGAGGGCAAGTCAGAATGTTCGGTTGTTGGATGTGACCTGAAGCACTTCAAGGATTTCCACTTCAACAACCTCCGCCAGTAACGTTATACAGAGGGGTTTGCCGATTGACTACGTCTGAATGAGAGGTTAATTCCATCTATTTGGAGATGACGAACAGAGCATTTCGATAAGCTGTAAATATCGTTAATAAAAATAAAGTACTTTACTTTCTTAAAACACATGGTGGTCATGGTTTAGCAGTACCTTTGTCTTTCTTTGTTTTTGTTTTGAAGTAACGTTACACGTCTGCAGTTGCAGTATTATTGTTCTTGAGTTTCATCAATGGTCATTTAGCTGCTTTTCTAAACGTATCATATTATCAATACAGATTGTTTGTGGTAAGATTAGACCGTAGTCATTTATCTTGTCAGTGTGCTTGTTTTAACAAGAGAAATAGTCGACTTTCACTAATAACACAAAACAGTTAACTTACATACCAATACATCCATATGAAGAGGTCTGCAGGTTTGTCGTCGTCTTTATCAACTCGCTCGCTCTGGCTCGAATATGTAAGGCTTGAAGGACAAGTCTTCTGTTGTTGTTGACATTTTATTAACGTGTGAATAAAAATGTTCTTTGAAGGTATCGTATATAATCGTATATCTCTAATCAAACTACAACAATAATGGCCGAACGTGGGGAGTTGAACGGACCGTGAACTCATCGACCTGGAGAGCGGGCGGGGTATGACGCATCTCCTTGTTATTTAAAGGGGCCGCTTTGAAACGGGTCGCTCAAAGACGCACATCAGAAAAGGGGTAGAAAAGGGGCTTGTGGAGCTATAATAATGAGGAATTCAGACCCAAGCATTGCAGTTATGTTTTATATAGACCACAACGGTATGATTTATATGTAAAAATGAATGATTTAAAAACATGATATGTACCCTTTAAAAGAGACTTTACTTTAATAACTCAACAGCACTGAAGAAATATATTCTAAGCATAGTCCTTTAAAACAAATAAAACTCCCTCTGACGGTGGTGACTTTAATTTTAGGGTTTAAAAGGGGACATGTATCGATAGCAGAAATAGTGATCAGCAACGCTGCTATTGGCTGTTCAGTATGGCCAAAGAACACGCTCAGTTTTTCCCTAAACAGAGCAAGCGCTTTTAATGGAAGGTTATGCCGAATTTCAGTCTTTAATTAAAACGCCAGGGAACACCTCAAAGTGTGCAAAAGCCAGGAGAGAGTGCTGGCAAAAGTAGAAGACAAATTAAATGCGTTTGTGGTGGCCATGTTAGATGTTTTAATAACTTATTATTATCATTATATTTTTATTTTCATAATTTCAAAATTACTTTGTTCATTGTAATGTCGAGTCACCACACTATAATAATAAACATGGTGAAAGTGAAGTACAAAAAATATTCTACTTAATGGTAATTTTACTAGGCCTTATAGGCCTACTAGTCTCTTTTAAAAAGGCACTGTTAAATAAATGATTGTCTGTTTATAAAAGCAACCAGGAAAAAGGTGCTCCTGACCCTGGCAGAAGAGCTGACCCTTGGGTTGAATGTGAATTGCCCTGTTGTGAAGGGCATCCCTGGGTTCAGCTCTTCCAGACCCACATCAGGGACCAGTAGCAGCAACACCTTCATTACTGGGAAATGAGATTTAATTTATCTCTGTATACTGTGAAATAATTTGTTGCTGCATTAAATGAAATATACCTATAATCCGAATTGGCGGGTTTAGTCATTTCAACTGTTAAATCTTGAGTAATGATAAATTGCTTTGTCTTGTGAAAGTAAAAACTGATAAACTTATGTTAATGTAAAAATATTTTGCCATGAGTTATTAATCACATTGCACTGGAGAGTGAAGAAACCTTCTCAGATGACTGTGGAAGTACTTTAATTTAATTGATGGCTTTAATTGATTTCTACTTGTGCCTATGCCTGTTATTTCTGACAAGAGTACACAAAGGCCTACAGAAGAGTCTGCACACAGCAGTGGTACAGGGGTGGGCAGTGTAGAGACAACTTTTCCTTTTTATTTGTTGCATGAGGCATGTGTGACACAAACAACACAGGATGAAATTCATTCCCTATATGAGTCTTCAACAGAAAATAGAGTATTTTGAAAAAACAAAAATCAGGGGGACTTTGCATAATTTGTAATAAGAAAATAGGCATATTTTGCAGTCTTAAATGTGCAATAGAAGAAAATATGACCATTTACTCCACTTTACCTCCATATTTAACCTCTTAAACGAGCACATTTTCTCCATAGACTGTAAAAAATTATGGACGTAGTGTCCGTGACGTCACCCATAGGTTTCTGAAGAGCGTTTTTGAAGCCTAAAGTGGGCGGGGCCGGCCATCGCCATCTTGGCAGTGCGTCACCTCTCGTCATTACCGGATAAATTAAAATGGGCAAAGAGGCGGGACGCGGGTGGAGCTGATGTACTAATGCTATGCTACTGCCCTCATGCTGAATTGACAGCTGATTGAAAAAATACGGTTTGGTCAAACAAATGGTCAAACACGACCAGCGCGACAGATCGCCATGACGGGAAGAGGGATAACCGTGCGTGTCAGTGACCTTTGGAGCAATACCGCCGCGATATCCTCCAGATTGAGGCACAAGGGGTTATACTATGCAGTGGAGGGATGTATTCAAAATATAAAAATACACAATGAAGGAGACACGACTTCTATCGAGGTGAATGCTTACCCTTTTCAAACGAAATCAGGTCAACTTCATGACCTGTACCTCAAATGCAACCAGCACAGCCTTGAAGAAGATTTTATCAGCTGGTTCAGTGGCTAATTGTTTGGAGTTAGAAATAAAAGGGTATGCGCGTGACGTCACCGTCGGCCTTAGTGCCTGCAGTTACTCACAGTGAGTGGCAAAAAGACTGAGCGGCTGTACATGTTTTCAGCATGAATGCCGCGAAAAACAAACACAACACACATATAAAGTGGGAAAGAGCTTTGCGATTGACTGGACAACTAGATTTGACAAAAAAAATCAGAGGTATATTTTTACAGACTGCTATAGAAAGAAGAGCAAATGGATCGCTGCAATTCACAGAAATAACTGGACTCCAATCAGCGAAAGGTGGATTTGCAGTTGTGTCAATATGCTGAATTTAGGTGTATAACCATACCCATATATTTTGTATTGTTAGATATATTAACAAATCATCAACTAAATATTTATCATTGCATATTCTGCATTATTGGATGTTTTTTAAAAAACACTGACCAAAAAATATTATATTGCTTTTATTTCTCCGGTGTCAAAATCAGGCAAACGTAAATGTCAGGCAACACGATTCCTGGCTGCATGTCAATATCCATGGATCACTGGATCTTAAGTAAGTTGTAAGGAACACTATATTGAGACCAACATTTAGTTTAAATTGATTAAATTGTTCTTTTTAAACGCATTTTCGCAAATATTTCTGAACGACCGATGTGTTGGAAGCAGGACTTTAATTTTGACGGCGCTGCAGACTTTTATTTTGACGGGCGGCAGTAAGAACACCAGCGTCTAATCAGTGATCACACAGAGCTCTCATATTCTCCGTCTTCATTAGTTTACGATCTCTCATCTCTGTCAGTCATCATATCTAATACTTTGACAGAACTGGAGGCTACAGAAGTGGTAATAAAATAAAGTACATTGTTTGTGAAAAAATAATGCGTTTGCTTTTATCTTATTTGTAACAGAAAAGGCAAACAATCAGCCTAAAATACTTTCTCATTCACCGTCAACATTCACAAATGCGCATCTAACGTTACATCATTTAAACAAATCTCTGAATATCTAATAAACATTTAAACTTTGTCTTTGTAATCCTGAATGAAATGTAAATGTCACATTGTTGTCCACATAATGCTTACATTTCTTTTACATGCTTTTAAAACTTTCGCGTTCAATAGGTCTATATAAAAAAAAAAATATAGACTTTGTCCTGTAGTCTCGTTTCACATAGCCTACATACGTTTTACCTTGCGACTTAAGTTCAGTAGGCGATAACAATTATTTGGAAAAGATATAAATAAATAAAAATAATAAATGTAAATCTATATATATTTCTATAAACACATATTTGTTTTACCAACTGTTAATATGTCTAAAATATATTTCCAAACAGAAAATATCCATGGTTTGATTATGATTTGAAAAATCAATTCACAGGAATCCCATTCGCATCGCTAAACACTATTGCATATAGCGACGTCCCATATAACACCATATGTTGTGATGGAGTGGTTTACTGGCAAACATTGGCAGGCTTCCTTCATAGATTTTACCAACTGTAAAAATAGATAAATAAAAGAACAGGAAAAAAACTATCCAACAGAAGTGTAGGGCATGTAAAGAGAAACATTTAACCTCTTAGGTTTATTTTGGAATTCCGCATGAAATTGGACATACCCAAACCTGATGGCTCCCCATACCCACATACAGTGAAGTATATGCAAATAATTGGTGTCATTTTATAGGAAACCCTTTAAACAAACAAAATCAAGTGTCAAATGTAATAAAAATTATTGTATGCAATTGATTTAAAATGTCAAAAGAAACACACAAAAAAAGTAGGCGATTTTTTGTTTTTTGTTTCTTTGAATATTTCATTAAAAGTTTTCAAGTTCCATTTGATTCCACTAGAAGTCACCAAACACTGAAAAAAATATTATGTATCTAACATTTTGCTTTCAAAAGTTATTGCTATGAAACCAAAGGGAGGCAAAGTGGCTTTTAGTGTGTTTTTGGAGTCTTCAAGGTCCTGACTGCAAAAAAAAAAAAAGAAAAAGAAAAAATAAGATAATAAGAAAATTACAAATTGGCAATGTCTGCAAGCTCAGACATCATAATAAGAAGAAGAATATAACAATTAATGTGAATGAATGGTACTTCACATCACATCATCACTATTATACATGTGACGTGATTTAAAATTGAATGCTAATTCAAAAGACGTGCTGTAAAATAATGCATTGTGATAGGTCATTTCGGCTCCACGTCAGAGAAGTTTCTCTTCTTTGCCGTCTTCCGTGTGTCCATGGCGTGGGGGAAGTGGAGACTTGAATATTTAGGGGCGTGTTATTGAATATTTGAATATTGAATACTTGAACATTTAGGGCCGTGTTACACAGAATGATCTTTATGATATAAAAGTGATATAGCTGACAACAAACAGAAAACATGCAGTTAAACTTACTTTGCACACCAAAGCCCCACAAGATGTGCCATCCATCTTAAGTGGATGCTCTATTGTGGCACATACCCACTCTAAAGGCGGGCATACACTGTGCGATGTCTGTGCGATTTAAGCAAGGTACCTACTCACACTCAACGAGTAAATCGCATGCGATGCAAAGCCAAAGTTCAGGATTTATGTGCTCACACTGTACGGTCCGATCGTCGAGCTGCGACTTCACTGCTCACACTATACGTGTAATATCTGCGATAACCCCCTGGATTGCGCCTATTTACGTGTATGTATCCAGATATATTGTCAAAACAAGCATCTGCTATCAGTATCAAGATGATTTAGCATTTTCAATTTATGCATTTAATTATTATTAGTATTATTGTATTATCCTTATTAGGAGAGTCCTATAGGCTAATTTTATTATTAAATTGATCCGCTATTATAATGAATTTGCCACGCAATATTTTCACAGCACATAACCAACATGCTGCGAGGATAATAAAATATTACATAATCTTACTCCTCATTAAAAATGGTCTAAAACATTTAGGTCGATTACAATGAATTATAGGCATAAAATAACTATTAACAGTCTATAATATGTCCGAACATTGCCATAATTAATCATCAATGAAAATTAAAAACAGGTTTATTTCAAAAACATTGTTTGACAAATTAATAAAAGAGGTGTTACATCGCAGGTGGCTCGGAAGACGGTGGGTAATATTATCCATTTTGCAACACGAACTGGAGGTAAGCAACAGTAATTTGTAGCTAGTTTGAACTACAGAACTTAAAGATCTCCCTCTTTTCGTTTTTATTTTAATTTTATTTTTGCTGCAGCTTCAACTGTGCGATATAGTCACGAGGAGCGACCAAAATTTCTGACATGCCAGAAATTCATCCGATTGTCGATTGTGAGAGGTTAATCGCCTCTCGTTTCTCCCTGTACACTGCACGACAAACGACGCACGACAAAGCTGAAAATCGGTCCGACACGAAAAAGAGTCGCACGAGTCAGAATTCGGCTCAAAATCGGATGAAAATCGCACAGTGCATGCCCGCCTTATGCATTGACAACCTTCTGTGTCATGAAGGCTATATAAATTGCACATGTAAGTCATGAATTGAAATCACCAATAGAAGCAAATAATGTCAAAAAAGGAAAAGAAAACACTTTCCTAGTTGCATCACAGCATTTCTCGATGTCCACTGACTTGGCCCCAAATGGGTCTATGTACAGGGATCGCTTTTCCTTTGGATAAATAACCTTGATAATGCAATAGCACACATGTAAAAAATGTGTTCATCTTAATAAGGAATAGTTGATGCTTTGATGTTGTGAGGCACTCACTATTAGTGTCCTGTGCTTGTTTAAACACAAGCCTCCAACTAGTACATCATAATCCAATGGATCCAGCTAAAACAATGCAGATGACTGTCAAGGTATACACCTTACCACATGGTGAATAAAGCATGATAAGGTGATTACCTTAGTCCTTTTTTTGTTTGTAGCCAAATGGCTTTCATTTGGTAGGAGTCTACTACAAAGCCTCTTCTGGACTTTGTAGTGTACTGTTTTACTAAGCTGGTGAGGTATGTGCTTACTATCTAAAAACAGTAGGATATTATAAGTCATCTTTATGTATTTTATAAGCCTCAAATTTCTGGAGAAAATTTTGTAGGGCCCCATCATGCTCCATAAAATACCCTTTCCCCCCAGCCCAGATAGCCTCTATCACTAAAATAAAATAATATATTAATAATGAAATCATTGTATTCAATTGTTAAAAGGTTACCAACAAAACTTACGCCTTTCTATTGCATCACGTTGTGTACCACTTGGAGCCTGTGTGGAACAAAAATGAAATGTTCAGTTAACGTTATTAAGTGGACAATTTCAGGGTAATATCTGTAGCCCAGTGGTAAACTTGGGTATTATAGTGCACTGGGAGTCGGTGGGTTATTATGAATCTCTCTTACTCTCAAAAGTGAGTTAAAAAAGTAAACGATTATTTACTTGGAAAATAATAAGGAGACACCTGACTTCTAAATATGCAAATATCAGTTAATTTTATGTAATTAAAAGGAGAGTGATATTTGGTAATTTTATTTCGTGACAGTAATTAAAACAAAAGTTTATATTATTTAGTTAAATAATATTTGGCAGATGTTTTAGGCCGTTTAACATTATGTTATTGTTACTGTTTTTATGTTACTAATTGTATTGGTAATTTGAGTGTATTTGAGTATTCACGCTGTATAGCCAATAGTGTTTGGCGGAAGAGATGCACGTGACCTGGTGAGAGAAAGGGCTGGAAGTTTCGTTTTTTTTCCGCGGCTTCCCGCTGTACCCGTGTGGAGCACGAGACACCCCAGATAGCAAACTGACATTGAATCAACGTGGAAACGACGTCTCTCATGACATTGAAACAACGTTGATTTGCTCATCGAATTAACGTTGAACCAACGTCAGACACGGCATTCTTCAAAGCTAAATGAAATCGAAAATTGGTTTGCTTTCATAACGTTGAAACAACGCGTTGATTTCAAGTTGATTTTCCGTTAGTTTTGAAAGAATGACGCATCTGACGTTGGTTCAACGTTAATCCGATGAGCAAAACAATGTCAGATCAACGTTGTTTCGATGTCATATTTCCACGTTGATTCAATGTCAGTCTGCTATCTGGGGCAGGCACGGGAGAAAAAAAAATAAGACGCTAAAAAGTGCGGGTGACTCATGAATCGGGAATCGGAGGACCGCGAATCAGAGAAGAGGACCGCGGAGCGAACTCAAGATGTTTGTGAACCGATCGAGACAGAGTGAGAAACGACGCTGAAGACCCGTTTGACGGAGCGTGAGAGACGGAGCGCGAGAGACAGAGCACGAGCTGTAATCTGAGGTAACTGTTTAGTCGAGATCGCTAGCCACCGTGGTGTTTTGCTGGGCGGAACTGACGGTTAATCGCACCCTACATGATCAGCTGGACCGAAGTTTTCGACGCTCTCAATGTTTTACAAGTGTTTGTTCACCGCACTGAAACGTTTTGCAAGACCAAAACAGGCCTGCAACATGTTATTTTCTGTTCAGTAAAACGTGACCGTGAGTAAACTTAAACTTGCGTGTGAGTGGACCCACCACTACATTTGCTATCTATTTCAGGACACTTGATGGTGTGTTTGTGTTATTTTGTTTATTGTAAAATTCTCTGTGTATTTTCTCTTACAAGGAAAGAGATAAAGAGGGACTTTTGGACCATTTATTTTTGTAATAGCTAGCTAATAGGTAATAGGTAGCTAGCTAAATAGCAAAAAAAAAAAAAAGGGTTATTATTTAAGTGTTCAGGGAATATTTTGATCATTTATTTTGTTTATTGGTCAATATTGAGATAAGGGAAAAGCTTTTATATTTCATTTGTCAATTTCTGTGATCTAATTAAACCGGGTGTTACCCTATTCTTTTTTTTTTTTTTTTTAAATATGAACCATCTCTGGGTCCAGGGCTCCAGACTAACTTTTTTTACTAGGAGCGCTGTTGCCCCTGACTGAAAATTTTTGGAGCGCAAGCAGAAAATTTAGGGGCACACCTTAAATCAGCTCGCAATGCAATTATTCAAATTTCCCCCAAAATAACTGTAATACTGACAAATTATTTAATAATAAATAGACTTAACATTATGATATGCTGTTTTATTTTAAGTTCACAGGGCTCCAGACTCAAATTTGAGGGCAGCACCACCTCAAATCAGAACTCGAGTTATACAAAAAAAAAAAAAAAAAAACTGGTAGCACTGGGGCTGACAATAAATCACTTAGATTAATTTACTTATCCTCTTATAATGTCTTAATATTAATTAAAAACAAAAGGAGAGAAAACATGTGGTCAGTGACGTTTTAGAATTTCAAAACGGTAAAAAAATAAAAATTAAAGGACAAAGTAAATATAGCATTTTTTGTGTACATCTATGTGTATATTTTTTTGTTTTTATTAGTGCCCTTTATAAAAAATAACAATATATGACATTTTAATGTGTTTCTTTGTATACAGTCCTTGAAAATGTCATACGGTAAAACGAAGTGATTTTTAGGAATAAATTAAATTTAATATTCATGACACAGTTAAAAACAACCATCAATGTAATAGTTGATCTGTAAGTATTATATAACAAGTTGCAAAATATAACCACCTACACCACAAATACTAGATATTTTGTTTTTTACAACCACAGCATGTCATCTATGGACATTTGTTCTATTTTTTTGCAAGAAATTAGTCAAAAATGCCTTGAAGTTATATATATATGTGTATATCATACTAGCTCTCCTCCATTATTTTCATGAACCTTGTAAACAAACAAAGTATCTATTTTTATTTTTTTTTTAATTCAATGTTTTACCATATGACATATTTTGTTTTACCGTATGACATAGTACAATTTCAATGTTTCATTGCATTTTTAATGTAATAAATTGATGTAGGCCAATTCAAAATGATTTCAAAGAAACAGGCATCTCAAGTGAACCTTTTTTTAACAGTAGAATATATTTCCCAACACATGAACATTTCTTTTAGTCAACTCAACTCTCTTTCAGTACAAGGAACACATGGGACGTGCTATATGTAAAACATGACAATATCAGTTAGATTTACAACAGTGAGATACACACACACACACACACACACACACACACGTGAATAATGTATCTACAGTGGGGCCAAAAAGTATTTAGTAAGCCACTGATTGTGCAAGTTCTCCAACTTAGAATAATGAGAGAGGTCTGTTATTTTCATCATAGGTACACTTTAACTATGAGAGACAAAATGAGAAAAAAAAATCCAGGAAATCACATTAGGATTTTTAAAGAATTTATTTGTAAATTATGGTGGAAAATAAGTATTTGGTCAATAACAAAAGTTCAACTCAATACTTTGTAACATAACCTTTGTTGGCAATGACAGAGGTCAAACGTTTCCTGTAAGTCTTCACCAGGTTTGCACACACTGTAGCTGGTGTTTACAGTGTTTACTTTGTCTCTCATATTTGAAGTGTTCCTATGATGAAAATTACAGACCTCTCTCAACATTCTAAGTTGGAGAACTTGCACAATCAGTGGCTGACTAAATACCTTTTGGCCCCACTGTATATAAAGCCACTTTCCAGAAACATTGTGATGCTGACTTCAACTCAGGCCTATAGATAAGATACTGCCTATACTGACTAAACTGGCACATCCTAACATTACTGGCATCATATACTCTCACATCATATACCCCTTCCCTCCTCTTGGCTAGGTTCTCCTCTCTAGCTGCAGGATCTGCCCTTAGCTTTGCACAGAAATGTGCACCCCTCTCCTTACTAGAAAGAGGCATCTGTAATAATGTGAAAAAATGCTTAAAATAGGCAGAAATATATTATATATGTTAATATTAATTCATAGTAGTCATACAAACTATATATGTTATATAACTATTAAGAAATAACAATTAAATGCTCTGTGTCATATGGTATAACAACATGTCATACGGTAAAACCGTTTGTCTGTATGACATTTTTTGTTTGCCCTTATGACAATTTTGTGCTGTCATTTATAACAGGCAGTTGCTTGGCCACCTCCTTCCATCTTTACCCTTTACCTTGACTTTTAAACTTTATATTTCACCTGTAAATAAATATTTTTTCAAATTTTAAATGTTTTAAACCCTTTTTTGACGTTTGACCATATGACACCCAAATCTGTGACACATGTAACTCGCTTGGAAAAGGTGAAATTACCCCAAATGTAGGAGCAAAATCTTAAACTTGCCTTCAACTTGGCTGGTCTTCAGGGGTCCTCTGAGTAATGTCATCATATTTCACATGACTTAAGTCATTAATATCCAGTTCCAAAATGGCTTCTAAACTTTGTTTTACCGTATGACATAGGGAAAATGTGTTTTTGCGGAACAATTTGTTTTAGATACAAATGACATTTCTGAAAGGACTATCTTACTGATACTTTAATATGCTTATCTTAAGACTTGAAAAAATATGCCAAATGAAAAATTGTATCATTTTTAAACATTTTTAATAATTTTAAATACAATTGTCTTAAAAAACTTTAAGTGAATTTCGTTTGTCCGTATGACATTTGACCACATTAATAGTCTAAAAATTACCTATTTTTGAAATTTTACACAATTAAGAACAGTGAGGAGAACAGATGATGTGAGATTAAAACATGTATATAATTTTAAACCTATTTTATATTATTATATAATATGTATTGCTCCTGGAAGTGCAAATCAGTGCGGCACGTCACTGACCCATAAGGACTTGGAGTGAATAGCCAATAAACATCTTACTGTTTACAATGTTTTTTTTTTTGTTTTGTTTTTTTGTTTTAAATAATAATAATAATAATTTTAATGTTTAAATAAGAGTTTTCCAACATCTTAATTTTTCGTTTTAGGACAATCTTTGAAGAATGAACAAAAAATGTGTTGATCATCACAAAAAAAATACAAAAAATAAAACATTTATATATGATATTATATCGTTTTGAAGAGCAGGACAAAGATGTGTAGGCTACGTTGTAAGCGTTTGACATCATATTTATGGTTAGAGTTAACTTACTAGCCTAAATCCATGGTGAATGTTGCTGATTTGTGGACTGAAAGCCTTCTATAAGTGTTTCTCCTGGTTTCCACGTCAGCGCTGTTTGATCTGATATGGTTTATAACAGAACTGTTTCTCACTGGATCTCGTAGCGATTATGTTATTAATTCTGAGGTGAATTCAATGGATTTATTCACTGGATCTGCTAGTAACAGTGTCGCGTGATCGAGATCGGCCCGCGACTGGCAAGTTCGGGGCTTTATTACTGTCAGTGGTTCGGAGGGCTCCACTATGCGCTGCTCTGCCCATTATGTCCAACCTAATAAAAACGCTAACGGTCCGTCCGTGAGTTGCGCATTTTAGTTCCACTTTAATTTTGTTTGTATTCGCTGCTAGGTAACGTGTCGATAGATCGCTGATTGCTCAGACGCACATTGCAGGTTGTGATATTTGTCTCCGTCTCCTTCCCACAGACGTTTATTCGCGCTATTCTTGTCACGGATTCATTGACGCGTCCCTTCCACGCTTTACCATGCGTTTAACGTGTGGCAAATTTACCGGTCGCACATGTGCGACTGGATGTAAAATTCAGTCGCACACTCTCAAATTTTGGTCGCAAAATGCGACTATTTGGTCGCAGTCTGGAGCCCTGGGGTCTCCTTATTTTTTAAATATTTTATTATTAACTCTTTACACACTTATTAGGTGCACCTTCGTGGTATCCACCTGACTACATCGAACCCAAGCACCCTCCATTTTTAAGTAATTCACAGAGTGGTTGTACGGGTGCTTCATATCTTACATAGCACATATTCAACTTACATAAGAGTGCTGCTGAGATGTTCCTGCTGCTGTTTGTTTACACTGTACAGTGCATGCAGGTGGCGACTGGAGTGACTCTGCAGATGGGGACTGGAGTGACTCTGCAGATGGGGACTGGAGTGACTCTGCAGATGGGGACTGGAGTGACTCTGCAGATGGGGACTGGAGTGACTCTGCAGATGGGGACTGGAGTGACTCTGCAGATGGGGACTGGAGTGACTCTGTAGGTGGGGAGTGGGACTTGGGACACTGAACTGTGCATGTAGCAGGGCACCGGACAGGAATTACGATGGTAGCCATTTTAGGCCATTTGTGTGGCAACCTGGGCTCTGGCTCAATGTAACGGGTAAGTTGGTCCACATTTACCTTCAGTATGGCCTTTCCTTTATCTGAAACTAGGTCCACACCTTTACCCTCAATGTTAATAATGGTAAAAGGACCCAGCATGGCACTACCCATTTTTCCTCCTGCCTGCCGAGCCTTCACCTTCCTCACCTTTTCTCTGACCTTTTCCACATTCTCCAAGACCACATTGTGCACTTTCGGCACAAACACTCCTAAAATTAGTGATATCAGCAATGAAAGATTTAGGATACAGAATATGCATCTGACATTTACGAATCCACCTCATAATTTTCAGAAAGCTCTGAAGGGTATTGTCACAGGTGTGGTGTGGGTAGAAGGTGGCAGGCTGAGGGAAAAGCTCCAATTCCAATATTTACTCAAAATAAAGAACAAATAAACAACTACAGGCAGAATGGCGAAAGGAACATGCACAAAACACTCCAAACATTTACAAGAACCGACGAAGACAGAATGAACTGAGCAACCTAAATACAGATACTGATAACCATAAATGAATAGATGACAGGTGACAAGGATGATGATAATTAACTAAACACAGATATTGAAACTCAGGACAAACGAGGAGCGGGAAAGCTGAATAGGACTAAACCAAAACACAGAGGAAAAGGGGGAACCAAAGAGTCAAACTGTGACGGGTATCTTGCCTCCAGACCAAACATCAGATAATATGGAGAGAACTGTGTTGTGAGCTGCTTTTTGGTCCGCACTGCAAATAAAGTAGCCTTCAGTTGTTGGTCCCAGCTCTCAGCATATGAACCCACCAGCTTTGTTAGAACTCTGAAAGGTAAATAATGTTATCCTTGTTATTATCTCTGTGTAAAATTATGTAGCTTATTCATTTTCTCCACAAAGCCATTAGTTTGTGGGTGGTATGGGGAGCACCAGCTCTTTTTAATACCCAACCTCTGAAAAAAAAGGTCAAAATTAATCTGAGAAAATAACAGTATCATATAATTACAAATGTGAATTAACCTTAGTTAAAACAACAAAAGGAACTTAGGTGACAAAGTTGTTACCTAATTGACAAACTCTTTGACTTGGTCTGTTAAAATTCTCTGTGGAGCTGCAAATCTGCAGAAAAAATCTAAAATGTACTCACACATTTCCGCTGCACACTTTGATTTAAGTGGGTAGGCCTCTGTCCACTTAGTGAAGTAATCAATCATTACGCAAATGTATTGATTCCCACTCTTGGTTGTACCCAATTTCCCAACTAAATCCATCAAATCCATTAGGGGGGATATGCATGTTGTACAATTGTGCAACATCACTGTCATTTGGTATACTCGCCTCTATTGGCATGTAGGCTTTTTTCTCCTTCAATGTAGACCTTCTGGCCTGGCATCCAGGGCACTGCGCTATCTGCAAGGTTTAATGTATTGTGTTAAGTGATGTAGTGATTTTGGGTTTAAAATAATGTGCCAAAAATAATGGTAACACTTTATTTTAATGTGTCCTTGTTACACACGTTACATATAGTAATAACTATAAATCGGGCATAATTACATGGTTAATTAATATTACTCGGTACTTAAATCTGTAAATACACTTTAACAGAGACAAATTCAAATAAAGTGGAACCAAAATAATTAAGCTGGAATAAAACTCACCCATTTGAGAATGTCCTTTTCCAATCCAGACCAGTAGAATCTGGTGCTGATAGCATCAAGAGTTTTCTCCATGCCACAATGACCCCCTGATCACTGGCATTAAGGCTAACAAAAACATAATTTGCCTCCTCTGGTGACGTGACCACTTTTGACACTTTGACATGTTTGCCTCGCTTAAATGAGAAGCACGCCATCTAATGTGGATCACACATAGGCTCAGGTAACTTCCTGTGCTTGTGCCACTAAAATGGGGATTTTTTTCTCTATATTTGCTTACCTTTCAGCTCTTCTTTTAATAATGATCTTCTCTTCTTTGGAACATCCAGAAGGAAATGTTCCATGAAGAATACAATTTGTACAGGATCCATCTAAAGCAGTGGTTCTCAATCCTGCCCTAGTGAAAAAATTATACTTTATTGTATTTAAAATATATATCCTTTTTCAATAGTACATTCCAAATATGAAGAGTTCAGATGCAAAAGCCTCTAAGTGCCATTTGAAATTTTCTTCTAAAATGATCATTTTTATTAAGCTTGTATATTTAAGTTCAGTAATTTCACTTAAATGGCAATGAAGATTACCTATTAATTGTCATTTAAGTGAAATTACTGAACTTAAATATACAAGCTTGATAAAAATGGTCATTTTAGAAGAAAATTTCAAATGGCATTTAGAGGCTTTTTCATCTGAACTCTTCATATACTAACAAAAAATGCACTATCTTTTTGTACTATCTAAATGTACCTCAATTTGGCTCAAATGTCTGAAAGCACGGAAGGCAAAGTAGAACCCTGATGAAGACCGCTGTTTCCGGGGCCGTGGCGCTGCCTGTTTTGGAGTGGTGATGAACAACTTCAGAAGACCTGAACAATCAGTGTGATTCTGGTCCAGGGGAGACCTTTTTAGGGGCGGACTGTGGTACAGTGCACATCTACTTTATTTCATTTGTAGATAACAACAATAACAGATATAAATATAATGTATTTTTACACACAACATAAAGACAAATAACAACTTTAGTGGATCGTAAAGATGATGACTCGCGCAAGCCTAGCACCGGCAAACTATGCAACTGGGACGACTGGATGATTTAAAAAAAACAAAAAAACTCTCCCTCATAAATAACACTAAGGCTCACTTGGAAATGAGACCCGATGTCCAAAATTCCGAACCACCCCTTTAACACAAACAGTACACACAAAGGACACTCCGTCAGTAACAGAATTGCTAAACAAATGACAATACAATATTATACAAATCGTTGGAGTTGTTATCTCATGTTCTTTCTGAATCCATTATTTAGTTCCAGTTTGAATCCAGCAACACAGGAGATTGTGTAGTCCTTAGGTCAGCTTGAAGTTTCTGAACAATGCCAGTAACACTGCCCTCAGCTTCAGTAAACCTTACCACCACAACACTTTTGGGAACTGGTTTGCCATCTAGCACTTCTGCAATATTTATTGCGCTGAAATTTGGAAACAGATTTAACAACACTCTCTAGTATTTAGTTTACAAATAAACCCCGTTAAAAAAAAACCTCACAGTTAAGTGCAATAATATAAACTAATAAATAAAAAGGTTTTGTTCAACTTTGGCTTGCCCGGAGCATTGTTGTGAGAACAGATCCAGATGATGCTGGTCTGTTGTTGAAGCAAATGCTGAAGTTGATGGGGTATCAAGTCCAACGTGCTGAAAGACCCTTCAGCATTGGGAAAGATTGCAACATTTGTATCATCAGTCAAATAGAGACTGTCACTGCTGACCTACACCAGAAAAAACTAAAATAAGCCGAGTAAAATAGTATGTCATTTCAAAGCCAGACATGTTCAATCCAGTTTAATCAAGTTATGCAACTATAACAGTTCTGTAAAGTAATATGATGGAAAATGTGTACTCTTTAAATGGAAAAAATACTCTTTTGTGCCTGGAAAAAAAGAGATTTAGTCCAATTAGTAAGTTTGTATTAAAAAAACATTTTGACTATGCAAGAAATTATTTGATGCTATTGAGTCTTGACTCCCAATGGTGGATCCCATTACATGGTGCTTTGTAAGACCTTGACTTATTAAAGTCGAACAGCTTCTGATCCGTCATCGAAGTTTGAGATCCACATTACAGCTCAGAGGAATAATGCATACCAGCAAAGGATGTGTATCCCGCATCAGTCAGGATTTCGCCGCAGCCAAAGTCAATCAATTTGACCTCCAGGGTGTATGGGTTGATTAGCAGGTTTTCCAGCTTTATGTCACGGTGCAACACTCCCCGTAGGCAGCATATTCGAGCGGCGAGTGTTGCCCGATAAATTATTACCTTTATTCTCTTCGATCATCCCGTTGTGGCGGTATAAAAATTTGACCAAGTCCTCATAGGGTGAACGGCACTCTAGAACCATGATATATCGCTTTGGCTTTACAACCCAGTCCAGAAGCTGGATGATCTGGGGAACCCTGAAGTATTAGCAAACCGATCTCCTTTGGAACAGGTTCAGGATAATCCTCCTAAAAGAAAGACGATTATTATGATCTTACATGGAGAAAAGATGTAGAACACAACTAAACTGCTGACAATAGCAGTTTGTTTATTGAAAAATTGACTGAGAGAAAAAGAGTCCTTACAATGTAGATCCAATCTGCACCCACGTTGTCAGCGAATTTTAGTGCCACCTAATCAACAAAACAAAAAATGGATTTGTGTTAGGATTATTTACAGTTCATATTTCAGTCATCAACCTTGAACAGACATGTTCAGCTTCATGAATTTAAATTGTAATCATGTCTGAGAGGTCAGGTGCTCTAGTAGTGAACATAAGACACACTGAAAATGCTTGAAAAGAAGAGTCATTCGAGTATAAGAGTGCAAGAGCAATTTGATAGATAATGCAAGTAAAATAAATGATACCTCAAGGCCATCTTTCAAGCAAATCTCTGCATAAACGCTTCTGAAGCCTCCTTCACCGAGCTTCCTGACGATTTCATAGCTGCTGGAACTGACGTCTGTTAAAAGAAAAATAAGAAGAGTTGACATGAAAACTGCTTTTTGCCTGAGTTGACATGAGTAAAGACAGATATAATATCTCAACAAAAGTTTGTCTGTATTGTGTTATGTCAGAGTCAGTCAACTTACTAATAATCTCATTAATCTCCTGTTGCTTCAACTGAGATGTCGGTTCGACATGAGGGACGTTAACACTACAGTCTGATATTGCCCAGGGCGAGGCTGGAACTGGAGGGAGATCATCACTAGAGTCTGATGTGACACAGAATGTAACTGGAGAGACATCATCTCTGCAGTCTGATATTGCACAGACTGGAACTTGAGGAAGACAACAGTCAAAACAACATCAAAACAACAGTCAGCCATCTACAAGCCTGGAGCTGATGCGGTGCTGACTGCCACATCTCGGACTGGATCTCTATCGTCAGATGTGGCACATACTGTAGCTTGGAGGACGGCAACACTCCAGACACAGCTCAAAGAGTTGAGGACGTCGGCACCCCATTCCGATGAATCTCCGACTAAGTCCTGGAAGACGGCGTTACTCCACTCGTCATCGACTTCAGCATGACCAGATTCCTCAGCAATGCTGAGGACGTCAGCCGCACTGGTACTGGTGACATCCTGAGAAGTCTGATCTAAAGAGGGAAAAGATATAACCAAAAGATGGTTTTAATGAAATACTTTTTAAAAAAGATTGCATAACCTAATTCATTAATAGACACTAATATTGCTGCAACTAAGCTTGTTAATTATGATGTGAGTTTTTGGGGCATTCAACACAGTTCCGATCCGTGCATTCCGCTTTCTCGGTTGTCGGTCAGTGAGCACAGGCATTAATGTTTTGTTCTCTGTTTAAGTGTCAAATTAAAAATTGTTCAAATTTCAAAACATACACCAAGACCCCTGCATTAAGTTTAATTTAGTCATCCAAATGTTCTTGGTAACCCTTTAGGTAACCATACATGCAAATGTAGAATTCATTAATTTGCCAACTGATTAGCACAGCATCTTCATTTTCAGACATTGAATTTGGCCTAATGGGCAGACGTCATGCAGCATAATTATAATTCTTGAGCAATTTTAACTTCAATGAAATTTGAGGTAATACAGAGGTAATACATTCACATGTCTGTTTAAAGGCATTCACACATCTGTCATCAAAGGTCTGTAGTTTCCATTATGTGCCAAGTATATTATGTTACTGAATTCTCAAGTAAAAGTTTTTCAATTAATGGTTAAGCATTATTATTGTTAATTACACTTTAAAAACAGAACTTTAGATATTCTTTCTTACCTTGACTTGAGCTGGTCTTGTTGGTTTTTGCCTTCCTCTTGCCTTTCTCTTTTTTGTGTAAATTGTCTCCATTGTCAGAAACATCTACACATTTAACACATGAAAAGTTTAATCCCATTTTCAAATGCTAAATAACTACAATGCAATAGATGCCAAATAACTACAATGCAATAAATGCCAGTAGAAAATTGTCAGCAAAGTTATGAAGAGAATGTTTGAAAATGTGCTTCAGCTGACCAGTAGGCTACTGTGACGTGACCGTCTATAATGCATTCCAAAGATTCCATGAAAAAATGAAAAATATGAAAAGAAATGAAAATATGTTGTGGGTTATGTTAATAAACTACATTTGCATAGCCTTTCTGAAACTATCAAGGTTTAATCTGAATTAATGTTAACTTTTTTATAATTAAAAAAGTCAAACAAACACACGATCTTACTTTAACTACTAAGCTGTGTCTATATTAAACATCCATCAACAGGGATGTAGTGGAGGCTAAACGCAAGTAACGTTAAACGCCGTTTACACACCTCCCAATATTCGGAAATAGGGTTTACCCACCTCTAAAATGCGTTTATTCACCTCTCAATTGAGTTTATCCACCTCTAAATATCCTGTAGTTCCTAAGACATTTTAAATTAAGTCATATTAGTTTCATATTGTTCATTATTAGTTTAGGTTGTAAGACGAACTCTTTCATATTGCGCTGCATTACTGTCAGTGTTGTTGACTATTACGGTTGCCTGGTTGCAGTGTTGATGCTTGCGCAGCAGAAACCTACACAAATGAGCGCAGCACACACACACACTCAGTTAACAACATAGGCCTACTACCTATAAAAATCTAAATGTGGAGTTATTATATTTTTAACATGTTAAGCAACCTCACTTATTTTTCCTGAACACCATCACGATTGAAAATGTGACACTGATTTCCTACAACAGTTCAATGAACAGTTAAAATTAAATCACTTACATTTTAGATGCAATATTGGCTTTCTGTTTCAGCAGCGAAAATAGTTCCAAACAAAAATCACAGCAGAACCACGGCCCATGTCACAGAAACACTCAACCTGTTTCCATCACTGAATTATTCACCATTTTAAACAAATCGAGTCAAAGATTCAATGACCCATTCACAAACATCTGTCTCATTCTTGAATGAATCAGCCATTTGAACGAATCGTTTGAATGAATGATTCAATGACGCATTCATTAAGACACTCATAGCAAGCTAGCAAACTGTAGACTGTAGTAACTACTAGTACTGACAGTAACTCGCGATTGAGCGGCGAATGCAAATGTGCTCTATTGTTAGGGGAGAGATCAGCCCCTGTCTATGGATCAGCCAACCTGCGTCATCAAGTTGGGGCGTGTCCACGAGCTCTTGGGCTCCAGTGCGTCATCGAGCCCTGTTTTAGCCCCGCCCAAAAAATCCGTAAAATAGCAAGGGTGAAAAACTGTTTAACGGTCTAACTCCGTATTTCAGAACTTCACAGTTCACAGTCATTGTAATATGTTTTAGCAATACATTTGTAACATTTATAATGTGTTTAGAATTTTTTTGTTGAATTACCTTTACAGGGACTTTAAATGGTCTGTACACTTACAAAGTTCTCAACGCTTCGTTTTGCATGTATGGACCCTGATTATGCTACCGTGTAAGTGTTGGGCTATTTTGAGCCTTGTTAGTGGTATTAACTAGCGATTTTTATTTTCATTACTCTATGCCCCATATACTAGCATTATAAGCTAAACAGTTTTTAGAGATAAAACTCTTTACATTCGATAATCATGAAAACAAATCTCAGAGAACTGTTGACTATGTACCAATGTGTAATTAGACCAAAGGTTCATTTTGCGCCGGAGTACTCCTTTAAATGGGTAAATCTTGGGTAAAATGGGTAAAGCACTTAAGAATAATGACTTACCCCTAGAATCCACTGGATCCGTCTACAACGTGGAACGTCAGCGCCACGTTTTTGATGCGTCCCTAGCTCGCCTTTAGAGTCCACTGGAAGCGTCTCAGACGCGTTTCAGCAGCGGAGCGTTGGTGACCTCTTAATTTTTCCTTTGTGCTGAATCGGAGCATTGTTTATTTGTTTTTCATTTGTCCTCTTTTGGCTCAGGAGCGGACAGAATTGTGTTACCTTATTGATTTTTTTTTTCAGTTTTCCTCTTTGTGCTTCTAAAATGGGTAAGTGGATTAAGTGAATTAAGTGAATTCTTTCTATTTGTTTTTTTTCTGTTGTTATCCTGTCTGCTGTTCTGTGTCTGACTTCCTGCCCGGTGTACTTACTGGTTATGCGCATGTGCAGACTGTGCTGCTTGACGCGGCAAGAGGCGAAAATAGACCGGCTACCTATTCTCTGCGGAGCGGAGAGACGCTTCTGAGACGCTTCTGAGATGCTCCGCGTCCGCAGCTGGTGGACTTAAGAGCATTGACCATAATGGCCGTGATTAGCTCTGGCATCCGTGACGCTGACGTTCTGCGCCGTAGACGGATCCAGTGGATTCTAGGGGTTACTGCATCAGCTGAATCCGTGCTCCTCAAAATGAAACTGGTAACTGAGGTAACTTTTTTCCAGGATCTCCTCACTGCGCAGCAAGACGAAAGGTTAGGACGAGGTTAGATCCGTAATAAACTGTATGTTTTTATCGATGTGGGCGTTTTCATGGCTTGCCTCAACATTAGAGTTTGAATAGCACACGCTCTCAGTGGGCGGGGTCACATTAACACATCATACGCTATAATTAGGTGAAAGGGAAAAGACTGACATCTCTCTCTTTTCATATAGATTACATCAACTGAGAATAGTTGCTTTTGTAAATTACTTCATTTAAAAGAAGAGAATTTCAGCTTCATAGAGAGAGATCTTTTATGTCTCTGTGACAAGTATTTAATGAGTTACAGTTCATTTTTCAGAGGCGTTTCAGAAAGATTTTTGCGGAGACAGAGTGAGCTGAAAGCGCACCCTATTTATTTGATTTATTTACAAAAATACAAGGTTTTGATGTTAATAAGAGTGTACACAAAAAAGAAGATACTCTATAGTTTATAATCATGTATTGATTTTATTTACAGTATATGACCATTAATGACGGAGTATTTTAATTCTATGTTGCAGCTATGTGAAAAAAAACCCGATCAAAACGCGGGGATGCATTTTTGGTCCTCAGAGGGCTAAAAGGAATTTATAAGGGTGTTATGTGGGATCTTAACCAGGCAATTCATGACAGATCCATTTGTGCCCCACGTGCTTAAGGACAGATAGATGCATCACTCACAAATGGATGAAGTGGTTATGGATCAGATCATGTATGTTGTTCATCAAGCAGTGTCTTGGATCGCATCTGTTGCCATCATATTTAGAGGAGTTGTGCCATACATCCCTAGCCTGGATGCCAGCCCGAACTCCGCCCACAACATTTTTTGGTGGGGAAGTTCGGTCTGGACTCGATCCATTGAGGAGTAATTATGATCGGTTCAGAAATCATCGGGCCAATCAAATTGCCAGGGCGGGCTTTATACGATGATGGACAGATGATCTGCAGGGACGTAATCATCATGTTATCAAAGAGCGCTTATTTAAAGATGACTGCAGCTGGAGAATTGAGATGTACAGATTCCGCTGTCGCGTCTTTTGTAAAAAAAAAGAAGATATTTTTGGCGTCCTTCCTACATGATTCGGGAAAAGCGTAACTTATCAGCTGGCTCTGACGGTCGTTAAGAAGGGACGTAATGAAAAGCCTGTGGTCGTTGTGGTTTCTCCTTTGGTGGCACTCATGGAGAAGTAAGTAAAAGAAGTAACACTCGTTATTTAACTTCTAAAATAAATAAAGTAGGCTACGTTCTGTATTTGAAAACTGCGCTATGCAAAGGAGTTGACTTATGCGTTGCTCTGATTGGTTGGTAGGTCTACCGACTATCCAATTGAGTGCAGAGGTTTTTTTTGTTTGTCCTGGTTCGGTTACGACACGCCTCATAATCAAAGCCCAATGGAGAGGTATCAGACTCATATTAGAGAGAGAGGGAGCTGTTGCTCTTCGTTTCGGGTCACGGCGTGATATTGGCGTGCCTCGTTGTTTTCTTTTGTTCCGTTTTTGTGACTGAAGGTTAATACCTTGGAGTTAAATATTTTGTTTATGTTTATTTTGCATTACGTTAAGAATCTGAGTTATTATGTTTCTTTTTTGATCACTGTTTATCTTGTTTTACGCCCGGCCCAGGAGTAGTAGTCAGAAAAGCATGTCACGTCACTTCCATTACAACACCTAGGGAAGCACATTTTTTTAATATTTTATGTAATGAAATGACACTCACAGTACGTTTTGCTTAAAGGGATATTCCACTTTTTTTTGGAAATAAAAGAGTTAAACAGTTGAGTTTTACTGTTTTCGAATCCATTCGGCCGATTTTCTGATATTTAGAAGAATATCAATAACCAGACAGTTTCTGGTCTCATTGAGTTTAAGTGTTCTGATTATTTTTGGAGCTACTGAAAAACTGTGAGTTGAACCAACCTTTACATGCAATATCATAAAGATATGCAGTTCTATTTACACATTTACTTATACTGTATATACACAACAGTCCAGGGTAACATTCATGATGATGAAAACTTTTGCCTTACAGACTTTCGGTATAACCAGAAATCTATCCAACATTAGATGGATGAATGTACAAGGATTTTGTTATAAGAGATTAATACAGTGTATTTTTATTTGGATAAGGTTTTACCTTACCTGCTGTAGTGTTTCATGCAGTGAAGGTCAAATGAAGATCACAGGAAGAGCCCTGTGTCTATTTGAACAAAAAAAATAAAAATAAAATACTTTTAATAGTGGAGACAGTCCTCATTCAATTCACAAATCTACAAGACTCGCTGAAATGTATTCCCCCAAATGTTATTCTTAGAGATATAAAAAGCAGTCCAAGTTCATTGGCGTGCAATCATTTTAGTTAGCATGACAAATTAGGAAATTACCATATTCATATACTGACATTTGACCATCTTTTAAAACAAACTTTAACAATGTCTGTGCATTAACATCTAACCTATTTAATATTTACTTGTGCCTTTATCTATTCTGATGATTTTCAGGTTATTTTGTATTTGTTTAAAAAGAAAATATTAAAAATAAAAAATAAAAATATTGTAAAGGTTTTGTGTGTTATTTATAAAGACTTACAAAGACTGATCCAGACATGAAGGGGCAAAGCCAAGGTGAGAAGTGTGCAGGTTGTCAGCTTTCCATTGATTTTTAGCATAAATTGCTACAATTCCTAATAGTTAAAGATTCAAGATGAATGACAAGCTCAATTCCTTTTTGAGTTTGATTTGGGTGCTCTTCGGTCCAAGGTAGAACATCTAAAAGTTTTTTAAATTTGTCCGTTAAGGACATGTCATTTTTGTAATAAAGACATTTTAATTAAGGAGTGTCTCAGTTATCAGAGAATTCTTTCTCCATACTGTTTCTTAGTTGCTGTCAAGTTTTGGTGTTCATTTTAAGTAGCTTAGGCTAAGTTGATTACCATTGTACATAATGTCCTATTTGACCTTAGAAGCAGCTCTTAGTTAATGTTAGCTATTTTCAGCATATGTTAAGTTTTCATAGGTTGTGCAAGAAAATAATTGTTGTTGTACATTGCTTTATAATGCCACAAGATGGGGTACCTTGTTAAATACAACTGTGCCCTGTCATCAGTTAACGTTGACACATGTAATAATGTAACGTCACGCCAGCAGAGGGAGCCCTCTCCCGAGTACTGACTGTGTGCCGCTCCCTCTGCTTCACTGGTTACTTCCTCTTTGAGAGACATTTAAGCATGGCCTGGCTAACAGGCCATTACGAAGTATTGCCAGTCATACTCTCTTGCCATTGTTCTCTTGCCATTTTCTTGTTAATATCGTGTATGACCTTTGCCTGCCTTGTTCTGTTTTTGCCTCTTGGATTACCCCTTTGCTCTGTTGTTTGGATTGGACTGCCATTTTGTGTATTACCTCTGCCTGCCTTACGTTTCTGCTACCTGCTTGCCTATTTTGTCTTGTTTGCTGTGGATTTTAATAAACAACTGCAAATGGAGTCTGCCTCGGCTTCCGCCTCATTACAAAATACTTCGCCAACGATGACTCCAGCAGAAGTTGCTAATCTACAGACAGCATTTGCTTACCAAAATGACACCCTCAAAGGATACAGAGAACAGCTGGGCAAAGTTCAGGCTGCCAATGAATTCCTCACACAGTATCTCCATTCATTACCACCACCTATCTTCAATATGTTCCGCGTGCCGGACAACTGTGAGGGGGTGAATTTATTTCTAACTCGTTAGTTTAGATCATATTTAGATATAAAACGTATGACAAATAAGGGCGGTTAACTTTGATTGACAGCTGATAACGGGCTGTGCCGAGTGAATTTGACGTCTCGGCCATGATCTGACACAACACATCATACCACCTCTGTATCCTTTCTGAAACTTTTGTATTTTGTATTTTCCAAGATTTTCCAGTATGGCGCCGCCCATACCCCCCATAAACAGCTTCAAACCCGTTCTTCAGAGAGTCTATGGGTGACGTCACAGACGTTTTGTCCATATTTTTTACAGTCTATGGGTTGAAAGCACTGAATAATTCTGATGTGACAAGCGCTGAGCGCATTCGTCTCTGGCTCAGAGTCAGCCAAAGCTCGAAAGCACATTTGAATTTATCAGTTGAACACCACGGTGTGATTGTACGCGTTAAGAGGGTTCAATTTGATTGTGTTTTGGGGAAAATGGGGTGAAATGCCCCCTTTTGCTCCCTCGTTGTGGCAGGCCTACCTGAATCAACATACTGATCAACACATCAGAATTACAACGTTTTTTTCTTCATTTCTAAGCAGGTTTATTCAATATTAGTCAGGTATATTGTATACCGAGATCCCCCCTTGAACAAAGAGAAAGATAGACAGCACATTATTTAATTTAATTACATTTATAGTAAGTTTAACCCAATATTCACTCAACGACCTAAAATAATTTCGCTTTAAAAAATTTATTTGTAGTGTCTTGATAAAATTGAGTAGTCCTTTTTCGCCAATCAGTTAGTGATTGCTTCTTTAAAACGTAGATTTAAAAGTGCTTGCAAAACTTTTTTAACAAAGTACGTTCAAACTTTTTTTGAACGTATTGATGATAAATACAGGATCTTTCATTCATCAGGGTTACTGAGCTTTCAGACTCATGGAGATCGCTGTAGAGTGGAGGAAGTCCAAAGATCTGTGTCTTCTTCTTCTATATCCATGGTCGCATAACTGAAGATAGCAGACAAGAATATAAATTTAACCTCAAATACATGCTTTCTACAATGCAAAGGCTGTTGAAGTTGAATGTGTTTTCTTTTAGAAAGACCAGTTGTAAAAGGTTTACAATTTGCTTGAAGGCTACTATCAGTAATGCTGTTGAAATTTACTGTTACCAGACCAAACTTACCAGAGCACATCTGCCATTCTGTACAAGGCAAAGATGAACCTGACAGTGCAGGAAGAAGTGGTCAGAAATTCCTGAGAACGTGAACATCCTGAAGGAGAAACGGCTTGTTGTATCAATACCGTTCTGAAGGACTTCCACTGTGGTATCTTCAGGGTTGGCGCATCTAGGAAGGGAGGAGGGTTTTTCAAGGGAAGGTAATAAAGGGAAAATTAGAGCATGGTAACACTTGAATGCCTGGTTTGTGATGTATTTGGTATGAACTAGGCACCAAGTATGTTTTGGTCAGACTTTAGAATAATGGTCCATCATTAATACGTAACTGTGCAAGAAGGACACATTTTCTTAACTTATATGGAAATAGTGTTGTTTTTGTTTTATATAATTGCTCATTTCAGACACGTTAATTTTGTGAATAGTAATTAATTGGTATTTCTTTCAAATTGGTCATAGTTTGTTAATAGTTCTTTATTAAGTAATCAACAGTCACAGATTGAGATTAGCCTTCTTTGACTATTTCAGCCCTAAATTCACTATGATTAGTTCATCTGGTTTCCATATTAGTTAATAGAACTATCTAAAGTGTTAATGTAGTCCTCATTTTTGCTGCATTACTTCTCTACAATTTTGTTGAGATGGAAACAAATTTGATCATATAACCATTTAAACATCAAGTCACTCACTCGTTGATAATCAGATTCCAGCTAACATGATATTCAGCATCATTAACAGGTGTGGCCCAGCACTTGTCCAGAACTGTTGCGATTTGGTTTCTATCCACTCCTTCCACCTCGACAGCCACATATATCCGCTGGTTCACCTGGATTTGCACCTCTCCGTCATATGGGCTAGTAAACTCTGCATCATGGTAGGGAATCATGCGGATCTGGTATGTGCCCTGGCCAGCAGGAAGTTCCTCACTTATCACACTGTAGGCAAACACATAAAAATAACAGCAGCCATAGCCTAAGTCAATTGTAATGGTGACAGCTCATGCCTTATGACACTCTGCAAACCTGCTTTATAACCAATGTAACCTTTATCAACTCTTTTAACCCATTGTGGATCAGGTGGAAATTCTCTGAAAAGTCCTATATTACATTCATTTTATTCATTTGAGTATATAATAAGCAGTCCCTGTCATGTCATGTAAAAGTTATTGTTGGAAACGGCGCCCTCTTGTGGCCAAGAAAGTTACATATTGGACCTTTAAGATAAATGCATTAGAAGTATTTATCATTGTTAGTTTGTGTTAAGCAATGTAGTTAACTAATGTTAACCAATGGAACCTTGATATAAAGTGTTAATATTATTGATTGTCTGAATACTACCAAAGTCGCTCTAAAGGCCATTGCACACTGAGCACGAAATATTCGTATGCGTATTTTCGTGTTCGTCAGCTTAAAAATTCGTCACGCATAGAAACCTTGCACACCGAGTCCGTTGCGTATTTCTTAAACCTTTGCGGGGAAAAAACGCAAAAATACCAAATGGATTCGTCAAGCAGTGAGGATGATTTTTGCCCTCTCTCTTATTGAAAAGGGAAGAAAGAGAAAATATTACGTCCATCCAATCCTGAAATTGCGCCGAGAGGAAGGAGAGTTATCAAGGAGTTGCGAATTTATCCTGAGCGATTCAAAATTTACCTCAGAATGTCAGTGGGACAGTTTAATGCTTTGCTAGCGATTCTGGAGCCACATATTAAAAACAAGACCACCAATTTTCGTGAACCAATCGATTCTGAACGGAGACTGGCAGTGTGTCTGAAATGGACCAGGTATGGACACACACACACCCGCGCGCGGCCCGGTGGAAGCGCTGGGCAGACAGAACAGCTAGGCTGTTATTGTGTATATCGTGCCCAAATAATACATTAGTTATCGAATAGGCTGCTCAATCACACCTTATTCGATCCTAAATTTCAATCTGATTGAAAGGGGAGGTTTATTAATTTCATAATCCAATATAGAGAAGAGAACATAAACACTTGATCGAATTGAAAACCGAAACTGAAAGCACGGCGCATATGTGCAATGATTTGAGGACGAGCTCCCCCCGGCCCTGAATTGTCAAAAGACCTCTCAAAATGCTGGCTCTGGATGCGAAAAACGCAGAAAATCAAACCCGATCCGATTAATTTTATGACGGACGAAAGTTTCGGAGGCGGTGTGCAAGCGTGACTGACATAACGTGAGGTCGAATTTTTTTTTTTAACGTGCGAAAATTTCGGATGCGAATTTCGGACTCGGTGTGCAATGGCCTTAAGACCAGTCATTTAATTTGGCGGCCATCTTTGAAACACCTCCCGGGCACGCAAGTGCAGCTCCTATCTTTTTGAATGTGGAAACATCAAATTCTCCAAAAGAGTTTGCCAAGCTTACAAATAAATTTCATATTTGAGATCACCAATGAAATCTGACTAGTGTAACATAAATTTTGTTCCTAAACATGACAGAAATCAACATTTTTTAGCCTGAATCAAGCTAATGATCTATAGTCTGATCCTACACACTGTTCTTCAGAAGATATTGAGAACCCTTACCCGCCTTCGGCTCGGAAAGCCACGGGCATAGATATGGTCTGGATCAGAGGGTACACACAATAAAATGTCATGTTCATCCATATCTGTCTTGAAATGATGCGGTGGTCAGTGTCCGTCGGGTTAGACTGAATGGAGTTTTGGTAGATGAAGTGAGTCCTGTTGCTCTGAGGAGGAGAATAAATGTAAACTTCAAGCAATGGCACAATTTACTAATTATTACACACATAAGACTGTATGTTCAGTATGGATATGTATCTTATAAGTAGCTCTAGTGATGAAACAGAAATTGAAAGATCATTACCATCAGAGTGGTACCACATACGTGGCCTTTATTGTCGAAATAAAACACAAGTCTGCCATCCTCGAGGGTTCCTGTGCAGTTTGGGTCATTTAGGTGCAGGTGCTCAGGATAAAAACCAGATTCGAAGAGCTGGCAGCGGGATAGAGATATGGAGCCGGTGCTGCTGGCACAAGACTCCACAGCATCTGAGCAGATAAAGGATTGCAAAGATTATATACATGCAGTCTTTAGCTTCCTTGTTAGAGCGCCCGACTCGCATGCCGGAGACCCGGGTTTGAGGCCCGCTCGGAGCGGGTCGAGGGGTTACATGTGCTCTTCGGGCGCCGGGTCCGTGGCCAATGCCTCTTCTCTATCTCTTCTCTAGATTGGTGACCCATGTTTTGCGATTAAATATCTATTAACTCTTGAAAAGGAAATTTTCTGCAATCCATGTTTTATAAAATTACATAATTACATTACAAATATTCTGAAAGAGTACTGGTTCAAACCACACGCGAAGAAGGAGAAACAAATAAACAAAATCACTCCCTAACGTTACTGAATGAAATGTCAACCCAGGAAAAGATACAGGACTTAGCAAGCTTTGGGGGTGTTGATGGTCTTGATTACGCCATCCACTATGATGTTAGTTATAAGAATACTGATACCAATACAGATCTTTCTCCAAAACAGAGATTTTTCTTAATTCACATTTAATATGACAACTGCAAAACTATCAAACTACTGTTTGTGTTTATTATTTGTTTATATCACACCTGTGTGGATTAATATTTGAATAAAAGTTCAAGCTACTGGTAGCATAAACAACGTAGTCCCACAGAAGGACATGTGTTGGTTTCCTAAAAGTGGGTCTTGTAAGTGCAGTTGAGCACATGCAGAAATGAACACATGAGGACCCAAATTAACCAATTCCACAGAATGAAAAAGAGCAGATTGTTGTGTAGACTGTTAAAATGTGACTTGAGTGAATGAAATATGTTTTTTTTTCTCATATGAATGTATAAATACACAACAAGTGTGGGAACACTTACCAAAGTTTTCAGGATTTGGTCTTTGTCCTTGCAAGCAACAACAGCCATAGACACCACCTCTCTTCTGGCAAGTCTCATTTTCAGTGCAAGTATTACAAACTAAAACAGACAAGAAGAAGATTATTGCACAAAAAAGACATGGAAGCATGCAGTGATTTGGATCTGGACCTATCCATATGTATTAAAGTATATCAGTACATCAGAATGGCTAAAGGCTAGAGCCATTGTAATTCCATCTAAATAGACAACAGACCTGCGAAAATAAATACAAGAAAATAAACATTACCGTAATAACTGTAGAATCTTTAGGGTCTGGACCCATCAGACACACACTGATTATTCATTATATACAAAGGTTAATGAAACTCCAAAACTATGAACACCAGGGCTGAAACAGTGTCATGTTACAGGGCTGAGCCGCTGATAAGGAGGTTTAACGACCACATTCCAAAGGAATTACAACCAACTAATGATCAATGTCACCTCACCTGTATCATGCCTCCTACCTAATTAATCCTCATTTAATGACACACACTTTGATGTACATCACTTTCTTCTAGAATGCAGTGTGGATGTGGTATATCTATCTGAGCATTGATGAAGGTATAACCGCACTTGGGACAAAGACTCGTAAATCAACTAAAGCAACCTTCCCACTCGGACATTTCACCATGCTTATTGGTCCAGTCAACCCTTAGGGTTTGGATCTTTCCCAGGCTTTATAAGAGACAGTCCACATGTGACATCCCACTCTTGTTTTTTTTTTAATCCAGCCGCAAACACTGTTTCTGGTGATACTGGGGAAACCCCTCCCCCTCCACGGGGGTCCTGAGGGCCCATCATGCCTTGATCCAACCAGATATGGGCTCATGCAGGAGATAGAAGACTCTCTCACAAAGAACCAAGGACAATCTCAGGAGTTTGGAACCAGGACTCCGACCAACAACGACTCCAATCACCCACTCTTCTAACTTCCTCACTTCTCCTGGGTGCTCGGCGTGGCCTCAACAGGCCCCAGGGCACCAGGCCTTGACCGATCTAGCCATGTGGTCAGGGAGAAAGATAACTTTCAAACAACTTCCATGTGCCACTGCCGGAACCCACAACGACTTCAATTTTCCACAATTTCAAGAATTGTTCCGACTACAAATACAAGTATTCAATTCAATGAAATGTGAAAATTAAATGTTGTTGGTTCTTCCCAAGGTTAGATGGATCTTCTCCATCGTTAAATTATTCCATCTCTCACTCCTTTTTCCTACACATGTATTTATGTATGTTTGTTTAGTTTATTCATGTTTATGCACTTCATGTACCTTGTGCACTTTATGTATTTTTTTCTGATTCACTGATTGCAAACAAAGTCTCTTTTACGATCTTGATCTTGCTACAGGCTCAAAGCGCTGTACATGCTAAGAAATAATTATACTTCTGTGGCCATGGAAGAGACCCTTTTCTTAGAATAAATCAATAATCAAAAGAGTTAGTTGGACGAACTGATTAATTGATTGTAATATTAATTTAGCCATGTCAAGTTAAAGCAGCACTTTGCAGGATTTCCGTTTTTGTCAAACTGTAACCCCTAGAGTCGCTGTTGAGTACTTATACTGTTGTAAATAGCACTCACGCAGAGATGTCTCTGCACTCACGGCCTGATCCCCTTCCCCTGTATACCGGTACCTGTTCAGTAGGATGAAGCTGTAACAAGTGGAAATAAGGTGTGGCCCCTTTAAGAGCTGTTGAACTGTCGGCAGTCTGTATGGTATGCGCCCCGAACACCACGTGTAATTCGTTACACCAAAAGCAATTCGTTACATCGCGAGACCTGATATCACGCGACACTTCCTGATGCTGCGGCCGGCGGCCCGCTGGCGCAAAGTTGCAAGTGTGTATCGCTCACAGGCAACGGGGGGGGAGGTCGAGACACCCAACATTCAACCCGAAAATAGTCATATTAGTCATATTCAGTTGAGGTAAACAAACTGCATAGAGCTGCTTTAATTCAATTAACTGACCCAAATATTCATAATCAATCATATCCAGTTATTATTGATTATTTATAATTCCTATAACCAAGTTCCTTACACACCATCGACATGAAAAACCCGGTGGGAAACATCAGGCATGCCTAGACATTTTAGGATCTTATATAATTTACTTTCGCCTACGCAATTGGTCAGAACAGAAACTGCACCTGTCTGTCTTAGCCTTCACTACACTACCCAGTATCTTTCTTGTCTCCTCACCTGAACTCACTCCCTCATTACCCACCTGTTCATCGTCATTATAATTTGTGTCACCTGTCCTCACCTCATTAGTTCTGGAGAGGACTGGATGATCCCTTAGCCCAGATACTGCTGCTTGAAGACGATTTCCGTTTTCTGAGTTTTTGGACAGAGCTCTTTGGGTTTGCGGTTCATTCCTCAAAGTAACACCAGCTGAGCCTGAGCCCATTGTCTGTCCTCCAGGGTTTGACCCCATCGCCGTCCAGCCAGAGTCTCGTCCCGCCGAGACCGCCCAGCCAGTCTCGTCCTGCTGAGACCACCCAGCCAGAGTCTCGTCCCACCGAGACCACCTAGCCAGAGTCTCGTCCCGCCAAGACCACCTAGCCAGAGTCTCGTCCCGCCAAGACCGCCCAGCCATAGTCTCGTCCCGCCGAGGCAGCCCACCCCAAGTCTCATCCCGCTGAGACCATCCAACCAGAGTCTCGTCCCGCCGAGACCGCCCAGTCTGAGAGTATTCACGCCCCGTCTGTTCAACCTGAGACTGTGCACGTCACAACTGTCCCTAATCTGGGGATTCACCCCAAGGGCCAGGGCCTATGTCTTCGTCCCGGCCGCCTGAAGGGCCTTTACCGCCACGGCCGCCTGAGAGGTCTTCAGCACCACCAGTATCCTTCTTGTCATTATCATTATCATCTATGTCACCTGACCTGATGAGTGGTCTGAATTGAAGAGAAGAAGCATGGATCAACATGGATCTGGGAATCTGCAGGATCTTGAGAGATTCTGTATGGAGGAATGGTCTCTGATCTCTTGTCAGATGTTCTCTAAACTCATCAGGCATTATAGGAAAAGACTCAGAGCTGGTATCTTGGCAAAAGGAGATTGTAAAAAGTATTTAATAAAAGGGTGCCAATAATTGTGGCCAATGTGTTTTGGAGAAAAACATTTATTTCATAATGTGATTTCCACCCCACTTTCAATTATTTTACTTCAATGAAAGGTTAGATTTTGCCAATTTTTTTAATGAAAGATCAAAAGGATAAACAATGGAGATTTATTTTTTACAGCCAGTTTTGATCATATTTACCAGGGGTGCCATCAATTTTGACCATGACTGTATAAAGTATCATCTTATTAAATGGTCTGTACACTTACAAAGTTCTCAATGCTTCGTTTTGCATTTAGGGACCCTCATTATGTTACTGTGTTAGTGTGAGCTATTTTGAGCCTTGTTAGTGGTATTAACTAGCGATAACTTTTTACTTATTATATGCCCCCATTTACTGGTGTTATATACTAAACAGTTTTTAGAGATAAAAGTCTTTACATCTGATTATCATGAAAACAAATGGTTGAGTAGGTACTAATGTTTTATTAGACCAAAGGTTGATTTTGCGCCAGAGTACTCCTTAAAAGGAGAAACTTTTTGGGTATAAAATAAAGAAATTAACAACATATTCAAGAGATGACGATTTGGGGGTTTATTAATAAAAATGTTATTGTTATAGTCCAAGGATAAAACTGTGGGTCACATAAAATATACCTTAAATCAACCCCAACTGTATTCACAAAATAAATGGGCAGCTGTTTCCTCAACAATACTACCACAAAAGGAGCAAGATGTAGGTCAGATAATAGCGTCAACCTGGCAGTTGTCCGGATCGCATTCATACTCAACAAGATTTGGCTATAAAGTACCTACTCTTTTCGCGCTCGTTAAGTAAGTACTTATTTAAATTAATTACCTACTCATTGAGTATGCGGTTTTCAATGCAGCTATGAATTACACTACACTCAGCTTGTATTGTCCAAACTTCATTGTCACCTGGTCTGTTGAGGGGTGATTCATGTATGCCATTGTGCTGCAGCCTGTATTGCTCACAGCAGCGTGTCGTGTAGTATGTATTAACAGAAACAAGTCCCGTACTTATTAACTTAATAACATTTGTCATATCCATACTGTGCCAAACAATGTGAGAGATGTAATGATGGATATAGAAGCACAGCTTTGACAAATTTTCTGTTTAATGATTCTGTTTGTGTTTAGGTTTTTCACCTTTCTTTCCTTTTTCCTAATTCTTCCTCTGTTAGTCTTCCAAAATTATGGCATGAGTTTGGCCATCATTGCATCTTATTTTGACTTCAAAATTCAATACTGTTTTACATTTGGTCATCTTATGTTCTGCTCTCTAGTGGTTAAATAACTACTTGGTTTCCTAACCTAGAATATGCCATCACACATAAAAATCATGCGGTAACAAGCATACATACACAATGTGGTATACAGCCAATTTATATTATTTATTAAAATAGTTAAAATAGTCACCTGATAATGAGGGTATTGATGAAGATGTTGGAGAGGTTGTTGACTCTAAGGAAGATGATGGTGCTGAGGTTTGTAAAGATAGAGTAACTGGCAATGAAGAAGATGAGGATGTAGTATCTGGCAATGAAGATGATGAGGAGGAAGTATCTGGCCATGAAGATGGTGAGAATGAAGTATCTGGCAATGAAGATGATGAGGTATTTGGCAATGAAGATGATGAGGATGACAAAGTTGGCGAGTGTGGTGCCGTCCATATTGATGATGGTAATGTTGCTAAAGATGGTGATGAAGGCTGTGAATGTGCTGATGATGGTAAGAAAGAGGAAGATGATTTTTAACACTTTTTAAAAATCATAAAGACAGTTTCTGTGACATTAAAGGGTTAGTTCACCCAAAATTTAAAATGAAGTCATTAATTACTCACCCCCATGCTGTACCAACCCCGTAAGACCTTCGTTCATCTTCAGAACACAAATGAAGATATTTTTGATTGAATTTGAGAGGTGGATTACTGCTACATAGGCTCCTAAGGGAATGAAACTTGGCGGCCCAGAAAGTCATTGAAGAAAATGCTTAAATATTCCATGTGCCTACAGTGGCTCAACTATAAGTTTATCAAGCGACGAGAATACTTTTCGTGTGAGAAAAACAAACAAAAATAACGACTTTATTCGACTATTCCTTTTCTTCCTTGTAGGCCTGAGACGAGAGTTCAAGAGATTTCCACGACGCATGTTGTCGCGCATGCGTCGTGGAAATCTATTGAACTCTCGTCTCGTTCTCGAATGTTCTCATCGCTTGATAAACGTATAGTTGCGCCACTGTAGTCACATGGAATATTTAAACATTTTCTTCATTGACTTTCTGGGCCGTCAAGTTTCGATCCCTTAGGAGCCTATGTAGCAGTGATCCACCTCCCAAATTTAATCAAAAATATCTTCATTTGTTTTCCGAAGACGAAAAAAGTCTTACGGGGTTTTCATTTTTGGGTGAACTAACCCTTTAAAGTGTTGTGATTTTTTTAGCACTTTTTAAATTTATTAAGATTTCTCAGATAAATGTTTGTTTTGAGAGTATTGAATATTACATTGTATGCATGTCAGGACAACAGTCACCAATTTATGATGCAAATTTCATTAAAAAATAAATATAAAATATCAGAATCAGCGACTCTGCTTTTCGACGAGTTTGGAAGTTTTTAATGTAAGACACATAATAATACGCATCTTATGGTTGTAAATAGCCTACTTTACATTGTAGCTACTAGGGGTTGAACGACTTCAGATTTTTTGAAGTCGACTGTTATGACATCAAAGTCGAGTCGACGTCGACTAGTCGCTGACGTCATTCAGAAAAACTTTATAATTATGTCTTCCATAATTATGGCAAGAGTTTGGCCATCATTGCATCTTATTTTGACTTCAAAATGCACACACCAATGCCGTTGTACATTTTGTCATGTCTTAATATGTTCTGCCCTCTAGTGGTTAAATTACTACTGTTGGTTTCCTAACCTAGAATATGCCATCACACATAAAAATCATGCAGTAACAAGCATACATACACAATGTGGTATACAGCCAATTTATATTATTTATTAAAATAGTTAAAATAGTCACCTGATAATAATGAGGGTATTGATGATGAAGATGTTGGACAGGTTGTTGACTGTGAAGATGATGATGGTGCTGAGGTTTGTGAAGATAGAGTAACTAGCAATGAAGATGATGAGGGTGAAGTATCTGGCAATGATGAGTGTGAAGTATCTGGCAATGAGGATGATGAGGATGAAGTATCTGGCAATGAGGATGATGAGGATGAAGTATCTGGCAATGAAGATGATGAGG
The DNA here is from genome assembly GCF_016745375.1 of Pimephales promelas. The sequence continues at coordinate 22,065,164 of NW_024121321.1, forward strand.
GTGAAGTATTTGGCAATGACGATGATGAGGGTGAAGTATCTGGCAATGAAGATGATGAGGGTGAAGTATCTGGCAATGAAGATGATGTGGGTGAAGTATCTGGCAATGAAGATGATGTGGGTGAAGTATCTGGCAATGAAGATGATGAGGGTGAAGTATTTGGCAATGAAGATGATGAGGGTGAAGTATCTGGCAATGATGAGTGTGAAGTATCTGGCAATGAAGATGATGTGGGTGAAGTATCTGGCAATGAGGATGATGAGGATGAAGTATCTGGCAATGAAGATGATGAAGTATCTGGCAATGAAGATGATGAGGTTGAAGTATCTGGCAATGATGATGATGAGGGTGAAGTATTTGGCAATGAAGATGATGAGTGTGAAGTATCTGGCAATGAAGATGATGAGGGTGAAGTATCTGGCAATGAAGATGATGAGGGTGGAGTATCTGGCAATGAAGATGATGAGGGTGAAGTATTTTGCAATGAAGATGATGAGGGTGAAGTATTTGGCAATGAAGATGATGAGGGTGAAGTATCTGGCAATGAAGATGATGAGGGTGAAGTATTTGGCAATGAAGATGATGAGTGTGAAGTATCTGGCAATGAAGATGATGAGGGTGAAGTATCTGGCAATGATGAGTGTGAAGTATCTGGCAATGAAGATGATGAGTGTGAAGTATCTGGCAATGAAGATGATGAGGGTGAAGTATCTGGCAATGAAGATGATGAGGGTGAAGTATCTGGCAATGAAGATGATGAGGGTGAAGTATCTGGCAATGAAGATGATGAGGGTGAAGTATCTGACAATGAAGATGATGAGGGTGGAGTATCTGGCAATGAAGATGATGAGGGTGAAGTATCTGGCAATGAAGATGATGAGGGTGGAGTATCTGGCAATGAAGATGATGAGGGTGAAGTATCTGGCAATGAAGATGATGAGGGTGAAGTATCTGACAATGAAGATGATGAGGATGAAGTATCTGGCAATGAAGATGATGTGGGTGAAGTATCTGGCAATGAAGATGATGAGGATGAAGTATCTGGCAATGAAGATGATGAGGTTGACAAAGTTGGTGAGTCCTGTGTCGTTGTTGCTGCATTTGCTGCTGATGATAAGAATTAGGAATATCATATACAATTAGATTTTGTGGCATTAGAGTGGTGTGATTTTTAACACTTTAAAAAATGTATTAAGACTTCTTGGATGGATGTTTTGTGTTGTGATTATTAAAGGGTTCGTTCACCCAAAAATGAAAATTAAGTCATTAATTACTCACCCCCATGCTGTACCAACCTCGTAAGACCTTCGTTCATCTTCGGAACACAAATTAAATGATATTTTTGATTAAATTTGAGAGGTGAATCACTCCTCCATAGGCTGCCTAAGGGATTGAAACTTGTCGGCCCAGAAAGTCATCGAAGAAGATATTTAAAGAGCACCTATCATGGGTTTTTGAAAATGACTGTTCTTGTAGTGTGGAATATAGCTCTAAGGGAATGAAAACATCCTGCAAAGATTTATATCTGAAAGTGCACCGTATATAAAGTTATTGTCTTTCAAAAGTGAGAGTCGACTCTGAGTCTATGAAATGAATTGTTTTTTAAACGAGTCATTAGCTGTTTCGTTGTGAAGAATAAAACTTCACTACAAAACGATACCACAACAGTATAGCCCGAACCTTGACGAATCATTCAAAAACATAAATGAATTCAAATGTGGATTCGCAAGCCGGTTGTTCCCGAAGGAGGGCTCAGTATCCAGTGTATGGATCAGGTTCGTCCTCCTCCGAATCACAATCTGTAAGTATTATTAATAATGTTTGCTGTTATGTTTTCTGTAGCATGCACAATATAGTTATATTCTGTTGTGTGTGTTGTGTACACTCCGCGCAGCTTCTAAGCGGGGTAAAGTTAGTTTTGTTTTTGATATTCCCCAGACATTCACTGAAAAATGGCAATTACCTCCTAAACGACTTAGCCAAATATGACTTCTATATAATAAGCACTGCCCCTCAAAAGCCCCTGCAATGCGTGTTTCGCCGGGAAAGCTCGCTCTTGACGGACACGCAAGTAAGGGACCATGTGGAAAGTGCACTTTTTCTGACACGTTTGTTCATACACTATATACAACACTTGACAAGCTATAATCCATTAATGGTGATGGTACACAATTCCGACAATCTCTGCCTACGGTTTACCAATAACAACTGACTGGGTCATTTGACCAATCGCCTCAGATTCGCGTCATTCAAAGGAGGTGTTTGGGAAAATTAATTGTTGAACAAATCATTTGGGAGTCGTTGAGCAAATCAGGTAAAAAATAAATTTGTATTATAAGACAAATAAAGTGTTCTTTATCCTTGCATGCACGTTAAACTGTTTTTGGGAACTCCTAAAACAAAAATAGGAACATTTCAAATGCTATGATAGGGCCTCTATAAATATTCCATGTGACTACAGTCGCTCAAGTATAAGTGTATCAAGCGACAATAATACTTTTTGTGCAGGAACACCCCCCCCCCCCCCCCCCCAAAAAAAAAAAAAATAACGACTTTGTTCGACTATTCCCTTTCTTCCTAGTTGGCCTGAGACGAAAGTTCAAGAGATTTCCACGACGCATGCGCAAGAAGAACTGCGATCTCCTTCTACTCCTTCTAGTTCAGTCATGGAAATCTCTTGAACTCTCGTCTCAGGCCTACAAGGAAGAAAAGGTATAGTTGAATATAGTTGTATAGTTGTCGTTTTTTAAAGTCGAAAAATGTATTCTCGTCGCTTGATAAACTTGACAAAGCCACTGTAGACACATGGAATATTTAAACATTTTCTTTATTGACTTTCTGTGCCATCAATTTTCAATCCCTTAGGCCAGTGTTTCCCAACCCTGTTCCTGGCGGCACACCAACACTGCGCGTATTCTTTGTCTCCCTTATCAAACACACCTGATTCAACTCTTCAGCTCTTAATCAGATGGGTTAATGAGCTGATGAGTTGAATCAGGTGTGTTTGATTAGGGAGGCAAAGTATACGCGCAGTGTTGGTGTGCCGCCAGGAACAGGGTTGGGAAACACTGCCTTAGGCAGCCTATGTAGCAGTGATCCACCTCTCAAATTTAATCAAAAATATCTTCATTAGTGTACCGAAGATGAACAGGGATGAACAAGGTCTTACAGGGTTGGTACAGCATGGGGCTGAGTAATTATTGACTTAATTTTCATTTTGGGGTGAACTATCCCTTTAAGCCTTACATTGAATGCACGTCTGCTGGTGGTCAGGACAGCAGTCATTGAATGAGAGGCAAGCCTCATCACAGTAACACCCACGGCTACATCTGTTATGCACTCCAGCACAGCAGAGCACTGGGGGTCCTGAACACTGAGCTGAAAGACATAAGACCCAAAGAGTGTGCAGATCTTAAAATTATCAGGACATGGCAACATCAATAACAGCAATACTTGGTGATCCAAATAAACACCATGTATAAAAAAACAAACATATTTTGACAGATTTTAAGTCAACTTCATAGCTGTGGCAAAATGTATTCCCTTACAATGATAATTGTTTTGTCCCATTTAGTATTTCCCCCTAATCATTCTCCTTGTATCTAAGATGACATCTTAGATACAACTTAGATATGTTTGTTTTGTATCAACAGCATTACGTTGACTATTAGGGACAAGAAAATTGACTGTCAAATTCGAATGATGTTTTAATAATTTACAGTATGAGTGAGTTTAATTTGTTGATTGATCGATCGTTAATCTAGTAAATGATTTAATCCACTGAACACTGCTGTGGTAATATAAAAACACTCTCCCAACAGCATACGGTTTCTTTTTAGCCTTAAAAACAATTTATTCCAAGTCAAATTTAAATTATATAGCTGTATCACTTGTGATGGTATTTTGTATAGATATGGCCAGACGTGCAGTCAACCAATAACATTAGAGCAACACTACGAACGCCCACAAGCGACTTCACAGTACAGACTTCCGGGTCACTCGCTCCCGTGTTGTTTTGCTGCTCCGCTACAGGTAAAGTAGCTTCTCTGTTGTCTCTGCACTTATTCCACTATTATCAGCTGCCGTTGTGTTTATTATGTATTATGTATTGGCAGGCTAGTCCTACACCCTGTCATTCAACGCATCTAAGTTATGATGTTACAGAGAGCTAACTGTACTGTTTGAACCCTTTGAACTGCTTCTTCCAGGGTTGACACAAAACGCTGCTTAATCGGTATGTAGGCTACATGGTGAAGGATTTATTTGTTTTATTTTTGGAGTCATCTGTTTTATATATATATATATATATATATATATATATATATATATATAGGAACAGGAACTGGGCTGGTTCAACTGGAGATTTCCTTCAGTTCAATTTCCTGTTCTTTTCATTGAAATATTATATTGATTCTTTTTTTTTTTTTTTTTTTTTGAATGAATCCCCTTTTGATCGTGTGTGTTTGTGTTCCAGTTGCTGAGAGCCGAAGGAGGTGGTGTTGGTGTCCCTTTTACAAATTGAACTCCGTCTCTGGCTGAATTGTATACAGCCTGTGTTTCCTTAAGGGTATTAGTGGTATTGCAATTAGGAAGTAAAGAAAATCATTCTCTGGGTGAAAGTCCCAGGGTGGCATAGTCAGTGTATTTGGGAGCAGGTTCCACTTAGACTATAACCTCCTCTGTATTGTCTGCTCTCTGCATCGCCACATTAACAAAAGACTAACGATACCAATTGATTGGAACTGGACATCGCAGAACACTGGATCTGGCAAGTGAAAGCTGAGATAGGGTGGGCTGCTGTTAGATCTGTTTGTGAACCGCGAAATGCGAGGCACCGGCGTGTCTCGGCAACAGCGGGACCCGCGGGGGAATGCAAACCGAAGCGTTCTCCTCGAAGAACGCCCGGCGGGAACAGAGCGCCCTCATGGATAGCTTCTTGCAATGCCCACAGTCAGCCCCCTCGAGAACCTACTGTTGACATGCTCCACTCCCAAACAGCAACAGAAAGCTGATGTGTGTGTCCCCAGTAGGCAGGGAACAACACAAAGCTTGCTTAGTCTCTTTTGCCATAATATTCTGTATATATATTGCAACTTGTCAGACAACAATAAATATGAAAAGGACAGAAAACACAGATCGCTTGCTGAAGGCACATAAGCTGTGTTCTGTTTTCAAGGGGTGCTTTATAGCTTCCTGGTCGATGACGTCACCTCCTTATGACATTTTTTTTCCATTGGACTGATTATACACTTGCTTCACGACGCAATCACACAGGGCGTTCCCACTCGTCTCGATGCAGCGCGAGTTCCCTTGAAAGGGCACATACCTTTCGACTATGCTGCCATTCCGGACTAAAGAACAATAGGATACAGTTTAACATTCTTATTTCTAAATCTAAAGTAATTTTTGCTTATTAGTATGGTTTAATTAGTTAATAGAAGATCAGCAGCAAGGATATTGGTTAATAAAGTGAAGTGAAGTGTAATTTGCTTTTGCATTTAACTTTTTTTTATTAATTTAGAGGAATACTGAATGCCCCCCACCCCCCACGTGTAGTTTGTCACAGAACATGTTTACACACAAGTTACTTAAAGAGTGTTGTCTGTCTTACCTGAAGCCATGTTCCTGTTTCTTTGGTTCAGGACCAGTAAGAAAACCCAGATGTGGACAACTAAAACCTTCATCCTGGTCTATGTGTCTAACTCAACTCACTTTATTGTCACTTCACCGTGTATAGAAGTATGAGATGGCGTGTGTTTGTGGGAGAGAGAGAATTGTCATAAAGGTGGAGACTGCATAGAGCTACCCACATCCCTCTCACTATGCATGATTTGATGTGTATGTCAAAGTGGCATTTGTCATAATGCTTAGAAGTCTGAAATTATGACAGGAATGCTGTGGGGATTTTATCATTCAAGTAATGCCAAATATTTCTCAGAGTAATTTACAGAGTTTCTAGATAAAATAAATAAGAGGACCTTAACAAGGTCATGCTAGAAATGAATGTATTAGAAGTGACACTAGATAATTCTTGTATTGGTCCAGAATGCTTTTTCTATTATTGGAAGCATGGAAAAAAAACTAAGCAGGAATGTGCCTCTACAGGAAGGAGTAACCTACTTAAACTTATAGACGAACCCGTTTGCACACGTCACTCAAACACAGAACAAAACATATCAACTTATCGTTTTAGGGTAAGTGAAACTTACAGATGTGGTCATAGGCTTTTGGTCATCATGTTCATATAATCATGTTATCACATCATGAATCTATCTTATCGCAAAGACAAACTTATCACTTATCCTGAATCCCTATTGTACACCTATGATATGTGTTTATCTTGACTCGTCATATACATAAACAGTTCATTGTCTCCAAATGTCCAGAAATGGATAAATATTAAGTCTGCTGTTTAAAACAAATAAAGAATCAATGTAGGAGAATAGTTATTATGTGCAAACAGCAGGAAACTGTATATTCATGCAGTGTGCCGTCAAAAAATCAATAACGATTTGAAACTTGTGACATTTAAACGCGCACATCAACCCGATCACATCACATTAGCGTTCATGTAAGCACTATATTCAGATTCATCAATCGTAATGAGGGTGTAATCAACACTCAAAATGTCCCCCAGCAACATGTGTTTTTGTCGTTGCTGATTTTTTTTCTTTTCTTTTTTCTCCAGCAGCTCTAAGTAATTTTCTTATTCTTTATCCTGACTGAAGCAATTTTTTCAATCTATAAGAATAATTTAATCAGTCTATGTTATCCTATAGTTTAAAGTTAAAGGTGCAGTGTGTGATTTTTAGCGACATCTAGTCGTACGGTTGCGAATTACACTAATGGCTCAGCCCACTGCTAGCCCCTCCCTTTCAAAGAAGCTACGGTGGCTAAAAACGGGACAAATATATCGTCGTCTGAGGCAGCAGAGAATAGCCAGTGTAAGCCAAGTTTCTGTACCACAGTCCATTATAAACCACATCATGGAAAAAGTTTACAAAACCATAACGTAGACTCACTGCATTCCGGATACTTGACCTTTTCCTGCAAATTCTATAAATAAACACTTCCAGTTTAAGTCATCTATATACATACATGTCTGTGTCATCTTTGCCTCATCCTCTTTCAATTCCGACCAACCTTGTGTTTCCAGAGCCAGTCGTCTCAAAGAAATCAACGTGAGTTTCTAACGCACACCAATGACTGTCCCGAAAATTGCGGGGGGAAAGTTTTCTGGAAAAAAGGAAGAGGGGAGAAGCATGCCACAGCAGAAAACGGTTCTTACACATGTTCACCCATCAAAAAAATGTCAAAATAAAAAAAATATTCTTACAGAGTTAAAATTTGCAAATATTTGTACTTTTTTAAAGGGATAAATGTTCAATGAGGCACTTTGTCCGACATGAAATTTGAGGCTGCGCCGCATCACTGCACCCTCATTAAAACACCTTGTTAAAATAACGTGAATGGTAAATGCTGTTTTAAAGGTCATTTCAACACATCTGTATCATTTCACAACAAATGCATTTGTTAAATGCAATTTAACAACATTTCAAGCCATTAAGTTATAATCATAATTTCTATGACATTAAGTTGAGGACCCAATAAAAAATAATCTAGATTTTAATAACATTAAAAATAACATGAACATCGACAAAAAACTATATACATTTAACATTCAAGGGATAGTTCACTTTTAAATATATTTTAGTATGTTTTAGCTTACTTCAAGGGCATCCAAGATGTAGGTGTCTTTGTTTCCACAGTATTTTCAATTTTGATATTTTTAGGTCAAACCGTTTGTGTCTGTCAGTCATATTATGCAGGTATATGGTCATCACCTCAAAGAGCATGCACAGAAAAGTGCAAATTAAACATGATTTAATGACTCGTAAATGTAAGTACACATTGATGGCCTAAGACATGAACTGAGTGGTTTGTGTAAGAAAACGAACAGTATTTATATCGTTTTTACCTCTTGTAACCACAGGCACGTCCAAGTGATCTGAGGCCGTGGGCACTTCGGTCTGCGCAAGCGCCTGAAGTGATCTAATTATGTGATGCGATCTGGGAAAACCCACCACATAGTGAAGTTTGACATATTACAGGTTTTGAGACCTTATTAAAGCTGGGTTCAAGCCCTTTCCAAATCCAGAAAATCCAGATTTTCAGAAATTGAATTTTGAGAAAAACAGGTTTAATTAACGGTCACATCCTGCTAGCGGGACGACTGGCACTCCCTTTTTATTGACTTTTTTTCATATCACATATTTTAGTAATCATCATAGATTAGGTATCATTCGAAAGCTGACGAACTCAAAATTCAACCTGTGAGGACGATTGAAAGGTGAGCAAGGTCTTTTAAACGAGCAGTTTCAAACTCTGTTGTTCTCTTGTGCTCGGCATCACACCCTGGATAAAAATAAATAAATAAAAACTTGTGGGCTGTTGTAGTTCACCCAGGACTGGACTTTATTCTGTTATGTGGTTTATTTTGATAGGTGAACTGTCTTTGTAGTGTTAAAAGAAGGAGAGCGGTCTTTTAATTGGTTAGGTAAGCCTCCCTAAACTTATGAGAACTCTGACAGAGTTTGGTCAGCTGTCTGGTTATAACCTAAACATTAACAAAACACAAGTCCTGACCATTAACTACTCCCCCAGTAAATCCATACAGTACAATTATAAACTTAATTGGGAAGCTAAAAAGTTGAAGTATTTAGGTGTGTTTATTTCTCAAGATGTAGATGATTTGTTCAGTTTGAATTTTGAGAAAGTTATTGACTCAAAAAAACAAAAAGACATGAAGCGCTGGACAATGCATCATATATACATCATACATTCACACACACACAACACTATAAATTCTACATGTACATATCAATATTTATAAATTTGTTTTTGTTAAAATTAGGTTATGTGTTAATGGATTAATTTAATGTTATTTCTGTTCATTCTGTTTTTGTTTAATTAAATGTGTTCAATAATTCTGTAAATAGGCAGAATTGTTTATTTATGGTAAATTAATCCTTATAAACACAGTGAGTCCTCATGGTAATCCGGACACTGCATCACCGTGCAGTTTTTCCAAGATTTCTCCTAAATGATGTGTCCAAAATGTGTCAATCAAACTTTGGAACGTGTGGAAGGCACGTCCCCAGAGACAGACGAGCCAATCAGGTTTATCTTTCTGCAAAATGATATCTTACGGGACTTTTCCTCTGAACATATGTAACTACCGCCCAATCAGTATTCTACCTGTGGTCTCCAAGGTTGCTGAAAAATTTGTATCAGAGCAGCTTGTCTCTTTTTTTAACAATAGTCCATTCCCTCTTCACCCGATGCAGTTTGGTTTTAGGGCCCATCACTCTAAAGAAACAGCTTACTGTCTCTTTTTAGAGACTGTTCGAGCAATGGTTGACAAGGGAGGTGTTGTTGGTGCTGTGTTTTTAGATCTCCGTAAAGTCTTTGACACAGTCAACCATAAGGTCCTTATTGCGAGACTTTCTAATTTTAATTTATCCTCTTCTGCAATTAAATGGATTGAATCATACAGTATTTAACAGGTAGAAGTCAGTGTGTTTCTGTGAACAATCATCGTTCATCAGTTCTCAACTTACACACAGGAGTACCACAAGGATCGATCCTTGGCCCGCTTTTATTTAGTGTATATATCAATGATCTGCCATCAGTTTGTCCGGATGTCAATACACTAATGGACACGGACGACACTGTAATTTACGTACATGCCATGACAAAACATCTGGCTGCTGCTAAACTTACTACAGCTATGGATCAAATCACCAATTGGCTAAATCGTTCGTGCCTTCAACTAAACATAGATAAAACTATAGGAATGGTTTTAACTAAGAGACAATGTAATACTGTTTCAAATATAATGATTGTGCCCCAAGTTAAGTATTTGGGCATTATTATTGATTCTAATCTTTCTTTTAAAACACATATTAGAAATGCACTAACTTTTCATGCTGCCAAATTATTTATGGATACCATGATTGTGTCACATCTAACAAACTGTCTGACAAGTTGGGGTCAAATTAATAGTTCATCTTTAAAACCATTAGCAAGTCTTTATAAAAATTAAAAAAAAACTCTCAAAGTTTTGGACCAGAAGCCTAATAGTTCCCCCATCATTGCATAATTCTTAAAAATCATAAACTCCTAAGTTGGGAAGATGTAATTAAATACAAAAACATCTGTTTGGTCCATAAAATTATGCATAATACCGCTCCGGCTCCTCTCAATTCATTTATAATCCGCCATAACAACGCCATAACAACAGTCAGATTACCAGAAGCACCACACTAGGTGATCTTATTATCCCATTTAGGAAAAGCATTTGGTCAATTGTCATTTTCTGTTAAATCGATACAAAATTGGAATTCGCTGCCCACTACAATCAAAGATATACATATGTATTCCAATTTTATTATACATCTTAAAAACTGTCTGTCTGACAATTACAGCTGCATACACTAATTTGACAGGTGTGTTGTGTATTTGATGTGACATGATCATGTTGTTGCCACTTGGTTTCTGCTGCCTGCCTTAATGTGGCCTCTGTATGATTATTGTTTGTGTCGTGTTGTATTGTCTTACTGCATGAATTGTTATTGTGCCTTTGCAATCTGTGTCTGCTTGCTTATTTGTTTGAATTGAGTGTCACATGTTTTATATGTCTGTCCCCTCTTGATAAGTCTTGCTGTAAATATAATTGTAATGTATTTTATTGATGTATGCCCATTCACAAATTAGCTGTAGAGGCTAAAGCTGCTCTTTTTCTTTCAAAAAGGGACTGTCCACGTTATTAAAAAAACTAATAAACTAAACTAAACAAAGTGTCCAGAATACAGTGAGTCTATCAGGTGAGGATCAAGAGTCTTAATATGTAATATAATAATAGTAATCAGCTGATTGTCGCACGAACGGAACCAGCATATTACTAGCAACTATATATTTTTTCTAACAGGGTAGCAAAGTTGTGCTGTAGTGCTGTGGCTGAGCTGGTTAAAGCATTGTTTAAACTCGACACGTGCACATGAGTGTGCAGCAAAAATGACGTGATTGTAACAGCGTATGCGCCTCCACATCCCCTTGACACCATTTACTACAGTGCAGACAAATGAATAAATAATAATGAATAAAAATATTGGTTTTGAAAACTCTTCGTGATCCATTTAAAATGCTTCCAAGATGGACTTGTCAACCGAGATGTCTCATTCTAACGTAATAAAAACATAACGGTTCATTGAGTAAGGTCTTTATTGAACACATAGGTATGGATCTTATATTATATTTCTAAATATTCAGTCCCTCCAGAAAAACGCGATTATGCGATCGCTGAATTCAATGCAAAATCAGCCAAAGTCCGCATATTTATGCGGGGGTCGCATTTTTTTCAAATACGCCGCACTTTCGCCGCATAAATTGCCGATTTCCGTGCAAAATATGCGGGGTTTGCATAATTTCATAATCCTCGCATTTTCGTTGCAAAAAAAGTCACATGTATCTTAGCAGAAAGTTGAAAAATGTTGCGTTTGCTTCACACAAGAGCAGCCATTTCCCCCTGTTTCCATGGGAACGTTAGGAAGTGACGCAATTACGCGAGACAATAGCTTACAATAGCCTAGTGAGAACAGGGGGGGAATCACTTTTTTTCTCTTTTTCATCAAACCGCAATTTTTGCAAGTTCCCTCAATTTGTGCAAATTCCTGCAATTTCATCGCATTAAATTGCATAAATATCCCACATATTCCATCGCATTTTTAAAGAAAACGGGCCACGTAATCAATTTTTGCCCGCAAAAAAAAAAAAAAAAAAAAACTCTGCGGTTTTCTGGAAGGACTGAATACTATTATGGTAAATGTTATATATAAATCGCACATTTTTTCACAAATTTTTGGAAATTACCACCACAAAATCAGTCATTTTGATCGCAAAAATCACAAAAAAAAATCGTGAAATCCTGGAGGGACTGAATATTACACATTGCACCTTTAAAGATATCAATATTAATAAGTTGAGAGTCTTCTATTTATTTGACATGATTTCACATTTCTTGTTTGTATGAAGGCTAAATACAAAAAACAAAACAAAAATAAGTCACATATTAGTTTGTATAGGTACAGAAATTCATTGTGGGAGTTCTTGGAAGTTTTTCCTGAGGCTTTTATTATTGTTTATTTCAATATTGGAAATTATATTATCGACCGAAATTAAGAAACATATCACGATATATATTTTGTCCATATCGTCCTAGATTTGAAATAGAAATATTTGCTGTCATTTATCAATTTAATGGATCCTTGCTTGCTATAAAAATAAACATTTCTTAAATCATAGTAATTCCAAAGTTTTGTAATGTAAATCATAAGTGATGAAAATGCCTGTCATGTTTAAAATGAGTGTCAGCAAAGTTTAAAGGTTTCATTTTTCAAGATTTCAAGTCAAAGGTGACAATTGAAGCCGAAGAACATACATGTTTATGAAACTATGACTTGAAAAATGTTGAGTGAGTGTTTGTTGTTCAACAAAATAGATCATGCCTGTGTATTAATGATCATCATTGTGTATCATCCAGGCACACAGAGCAACACATGAGGTCAAAGAAAGAACATGACAAAGAGAAACACCATAAAATATTTATTAGGCCACTGATCCAATTGTGGACATTATTTCAGTCATAACCAGGGATGACACAGTTTTAAAGCTTCATGAGGTGAGGAAACAGAAGAGCATAGCAATAAATAAATTAAGTGGTAATTGTTTTACGTATATATCTGCTCTTCTGTTGTAAATCAGTGTAGGTGAAGTCATTCAGGTTTTCTGGAATTTTTGTTTTCACTGTAAATGCACTATGACTTTTACAACCGCAGACAGTTCATCACCAGAGAACTTGGAGAATGTTGAATATTTTGGCTCAGAACAGGGTTTACAGTTTTAAAGCATTGCAAGGTACAAAGGAAAAGTAAAAAGAAAGTAGTTGAAGTGTGTTGTGCTTTATCCAAACACTAAGTGAATGTCTGCACAATCAGGTACAACTGCACAAAACTTGCAAACTAATATAAACATCAGTTGTATAATTGTTTAAATAATAAAACAAATAATCCATTACACCTTCTGTGCTGAGAACTAAAACTCATGCGCCAAAATTCCACGCGCATGCCTGGGAAACTCATGAACATATGAGGAGGAATGCTGTGAGGCAGCCTGAAGAAAGATCGTGAGGAGATTAAGGTTAAAAGAGTGTTTAGTTCTGGAGTTTATTTACAAAATAGTGCACAATGTATTCAAATTCACAAAGACCATGGTGCTACATATGTAAACATATATGAAGACACAGAAACATATATAAACCTACACATAGCTACTGTACATATACTTTATAAAAAAAAATACATTACCTAAAACGTTAGATGTATAGTTGGATTTACAAATAAAACAACTCAATGCAGTGGTACAGAAGACTTGGCTACAAATAATAACACACTAACTAAACAGTTTTGCTTTCAATATACAAACCAATAAAAATGTAAAAGAAAACTACATTTAATTCTGTTTATCACACATTTCAAGGTTTATATAACAAGTAGGGACCTTTTATTTATTTAAAACAAGTCTAGTTTAGTGTTTCCATATGCGATACAAAAAGAGAAAAAAATTAAACAGTACAAAATGAAAATAGTAGACTATAAACAACATGAATTAAGAACAGGCGTTTTTCAATATTTATAATTTAGTTAAGATAGGGCCTATTTGGACACATCGAACACACGTTCATTTGTTGTCACGGAAAAAAAATTCAACTCAATATTAAATTCCACAGGGATCTTTGGATCCTTAAACCCAGGGTGTGATTGTGAATAAGAGCGGTTATTTTTACTTTTACAAATAAATCTCGACCCACAGTGGGTATCTTGTGCTGCTGTTAAACTAAATAACATTTATAGAATAATCATGAACTTAAATGAAACAATATCGCAACATTTCTACCACTAAATTATATAAAATTTAGTGGTAGAAATTTATTATAAAAATTATAATAAATTATTTGATCTGTTTTTACATTTTAATTTAGAGTGATTTTCATTTTATTCGAGCGAGAATTTCACTCTTGCCTGGTCCTTTCCTCATTGGGACGCACGCATGATACGTGATAAACATGTTTGAGCAGATCCTCTGTGCCTCTCGGTTTCATATAGATTACAAAATCAGATATTTATTAAATATGTGGCAGGGCAGATTAGATCCCGCTCTATTATTTGTGGTTGTCACATGAGTGGATGTGACAGCCAATTGGCAGCCGTCCCTGGCCTATTTAAAGTGGAGTTCAGCCTAAGTCAGAGGAGCAAATTTGCACCTTACCTGTTTGAACCTTCTAAGGGCCAATACTGTACCTTTAAGGATCAATAAAGTACCTCTGGAAAAAGGTACAATTTTGTCCCATTAAGGTACCGCTCCAGTGACAAAGCCATTTTGTACCTTTAGTTTCCAAAAAAGTTCCTTTTTATTCCTTTAGGAGTGAAAGAAAATAAAGGCAAACAACAACTAACTGAATTTTTATTTTGTTTTAGACATTTATTTTAGTCCTTAAATGCAAAACAGTTTAATTCACAGATTCAATAATAATTGTCACAACCATACAATGTAACATCCCAAAATACAATGCCACAATGTTTGGGATGTCATATCTGACAACATAAAGAATAAATAAATACATTTTTAAGAAGCATTTCATGCTTCCTGTAAATATGTCGTCGGAAGGACTCACATTTAGAAAAATGTTAAGGCCACACGTTATGGTAAAATGTGTCTCATGTGCATGAACAAGTCCGATGTGCTGGATTAACTTCACCAATGTGAAGGCTCTTCGAGAGCCTGTAATTGTTGATCAAGCTAAAATGTTGATTACCCTGGTCGAGTCAGCACCTTTGAGTCAGCACACTCCTCGAGTCAGTGACAGCGTCGAGATGTACAGCAGGACATGGCCATGGTGGCTGATCCTGCAAGAGATCGTAAAGCAGTTAAATGCAGAAATCTACCAAAAGCATTCATAAAAACAACACCAAAAAAACACAACTGTTCATATATACTGTATATATGTAGAACAATTAAATAAGCATACAAACCACTTGCAGAAAACTGAAAGCACAAGCATGAAAATACATGGAGAAAATGTGTGCATCAAAATGGAGAGAACATACTAATATCTTGATTGAATTAGTACTCTAGGTATAATAAATAAAGGTTTGCAATTAATAATCTGTTAACTCACATAACCATTGCCTTTTTTTTGTCCTTTAAGAAAGGGTATTTTAAAACCAGGGCCTTACACACTTCACATAGTCATTATTGGTTGGAAACCTGTAACAGCGATGCAAAAGAAGGTGAGAAATATTCTTATGATTTTGTTGTGATTGGATCTCTCAATTTTCTCTCAAGAGTAAAAGTAGAAAGTGGCATGAAAAGAAAAGACTCAAGTAAAGTACAATTACCTCAACATTTGGTCTGAAGTACAGTACTGGAATAAATGTACTGTTACTTTCTACCCCTGCATTCAGACTACACAGACAGTGTAACATTATGCAGTTTAAAAAGGCACAATTATATCAGACTGTAACGTTAATTTAAGTCAGTAAGCGGTTTATTTTTATAGCAGCGTTAGTAATGTTAACGTTACTTGAAAGGGAGGTTTAACGTTGGTCGGTTCTGTCATTTAAAGGAGTAGTTCACTTTAAAAAAAACTTTTGCTGATAATTTACTCACCCCCGTGTCATCCAAGATGTCCATGTCTTTCTTTCTTCAGTCGAAAAGAAATTAAGGTTTTTGATGAAAACATTCCAGGATTTTCTCCATATAATGGACTTTAGTGGGAACCAAACGGTTAAAGGTCCAAAAGACAGTTTCAGTGAAAACTGCTCAAAGGGTCTGATTTTTAACCGATTCCAGGCGATGAATAACCCAGACAGCAAACTGACATTGAATCAACGTGGAAACGACGTCTCTCATGACATTGAAACAACGTTGATTTTCCTCATCGAATTAACATTGAACCAACGTCAGACGCGGCATTCTTCAAAGCTAAATGAAAATCGAAAATTAGTTTCTTTCATAACGTTGAAACAACGCGTTGATTTCAAGTTGATTTTTCCGTTAGTTTTGAAAGAATGACGCGTCTGACGTTGGTTCAACGTTAATTCGATGAGCAAAACAATGTCAGATCAACGTTGTTTCTATGTCATATTTTCACGTTGATTCAATGTCAGTTTGCTATCTGGGAAGGGTCTTATCAAGCTAAACGATCACTCTTTAAAAAAAAAAAAAAAAAAAAAACCCAACAAAGTTTAAGTTTTATAAGCTCAAATTTGGTTCATTCAACGAACGAAATGAACGAATTGACTCAGAAAAAGATTCGTTTTACAAATGCACAATGTTACAATTTTTGTTAAACTAATGGGCAATGTGTGTTGTTGTTTTTTTTAAATAAACTGATAGCCTACAGAGATATATATAGTTCATTCAAATAATAATCCGTATTTATGTTTGTTTAAACAACATTCAGCAAATTATCTTTATTTAATAACAAAATTATTAATTGCAGTTTCAACTTCACCAAACCTAAGGTTGTTTCATTATTGTACAGCAAACGTCAATAGCTCTTTTTTTTATTTTTCATGTTTGTTGTAGGCTTATTTGTAGTTTTAGTATTTCATCCTTACTGTTAATTGACATTAGTCCCACTTATGTTTCCCAATGTGGCAATTGCTGTTGTTTTGCAAAATGTCCCTTTGCGCCACCTGGTTTATTTACACGCATCTGGTTTATTTTTGCCATGGTGACTTTGCCTCAGCAGCTATTGCGGCGGTAATGTACAGTTGGTAGTCAACCAGAATGCCTATTTCGGTAAGTTGTACTGTATCTTTCAACATATCTAAAGTATTGTTCAATGGAATTTATTTATTAACTAGTAGTAAAGTTAAGAATTGATCGGTTCACATGCCGTTTGCACTATAGCGATCAAATGGTATTTAATAATTGAATTTCGTAATAAAATTGACAATCTGAGTGCTGAAGATTTGTTTCATATCACAAGTAACCTGCTCTGCCTTGTCTGTCGGTGTCAGCGTCCTCTTTGCCTCGAGATTTTTCTCTGCGTGAGAAAATGGATGTGACATGAGAGCTTGTGAAAAGTGTCAAAAAGTGTCTTGTGAAAAGAGTCACATGCTGAATTTGTGAGAGATGTGATGTGACACCAAATATTTCTTCCATTGGTAGATAATTTGTTTTCTTGCAGTTGAAGCTTGCAGGAATGTGGTTCTCCAGGAAGGTGGAAACTACTTAACAAACTTACAGTGAAACTGCGTCACTCAAACACAGTTGAGGGAAAGAGAAACTTACAGTTGTGGTCAGGTTTACATAGCATTACATTATCAAAAATACGGTATGAATTGTTCAAAATTAATAAGCAAGTACATCATGAATCCATCTGTCAAACTTATCACTTATACTGAATCACTATTGTACACCTATCATAAGTGTTTATGTGCAGACAATTTTAGACCTGGCAGGAAGACAAAACCTGCTTGACTCGTCATATACACAAACAGAGAGAAGTAGCTCCAGCTTCAGTTCTCCTGACAAACACGTGCAGTTTGATTAAATGCTAGAGTGCCAGAAGTTAGATCGTGTACCATTTACCATTAACCTTTGTAAGTAGCAGACCGCTATTGCCAAGCTCCGACAGTCACAGAGCTTGGCCCATTGTGGACCCCAGTCGCAGGGGTGATGGTAGAAAAAAATCCTGAGCCTGAACTCTTTTCCCTGGCACAGATGCGTAAGAGCGAGCTTATCTTCCGCTAATTTTTGACACACTTGCATCTGTCTGTCGCAAAATGTATACGACCACATTATGCATCATCAATAGCTGTTCACTTCCGCGGTTTGGTTCGATTGCATTCATATCAGCAGCGAACCGTATTGGAGTTCACATGAACCGTACCCCAGACCACCTTTTTAAGCGGACCCAAGTACGGCTCGCGGGTGCACACCCGAGTTTACATTTATTCATTTAGCTGACGCTTTTATCCAAAGCGACTTACAATTGCTATATATGTCAGAGGTTGCGTTCACATCATCCAAACAAATCGAACTCTGACGTCATTCGAACCCGGCTGCTCACCAAAAGTGCTAGTGTGAAAGCCACCTATAATTAAGAAACCCCTGGAAAACACACAGTAAATTCCCTGGTGTTAAATTAACACTGCTCGGTGTTTATATGGGAACCACCAGCAGGGTGTTAAAAGTAACACTGAGGCAGTGTTAGAGTTAATGAGATAATTAAGTGATTAATATGAGTGATGATTGAGCATTATTGAAGACACCTAAAGCAGAATTACAAGGAGAAAACCTAACTTTCAGGTCACCGTTATGGAGGTGAGTGTTTGCTTTAGTTGGGCTCTTGACCCTTTTATTATTATCTTTACATTTTAATTGGCTGTTGCATCTGAGTTATACCTGCCAGATGAACAAAGAGACAATTTATATGATGGTGTTGGTCATATTATGACATTCATTTGAAATATATGTTCGTGGTTAATTTTGTAGGTCACAACATAACTGAGATTCTACATAAATATCCAGAATGTCAGATATAATATAATGGATTTCTACAAGTTGTTAAAAAAAAAAAAAACTTCTTATAGGCACACATAAACCTCAAAATTCAGTCAATGCTTCTCAACAATGGTGACGAGCAGAATATTCAATTAGGAAAAGTAAATTACATAGACAATTCAGATCATAATTTATTCATACCGCAATGCATGATGGGAGCCATTAATGAGTTGTGATTGGTGGAAACAATGATTATTAATGTCACCATGGTTGAGATACACAGGCTGACTATTTATGTCTGTGTTTCTAAATAAAGTTGAAAGTGATTTGATCAGAATAGTTGTTATTAAATATTTTCGGTTAAAAGAAAAATGTGCTGCACAATCACTAAACTGTTACTAACAAGTTAAGCCAATTCATCTGAAAAGTTAGATTTTTCAGATCACAGCATGATTATGTCAAAACATAACCAACAATATCAGATCACAGTTTTCTTTGTTCATTTGACTGTTATAAATTAATAAAAGCAGACAAACAAAGTTAAAGTGAAAGTATAAGTGTCAAGAGCCCAACTAAAGCAAACACTGATCTCCATAACGGTGGCTTACAATTTGTGATTTTGTCCTTCAGCGATTCTGCTTGTTAACATCAGGTGTCTTCAATAATGCTCAATCATCACTCAATTATTCACTTAATTATCTCATTAACTTTAACACTGTATCAGTGTTACTTTTAACACCCTGCTGGTGGTTCCCATATAAACACCGAGCGGTGTTAAATTTAACACCGGGGAATTTACTGTGAAAAAAAAATAGATGTGTACAGTTAACCCTCTAAAATAAACTAATCAACTGTTATCCAATGCAAGCTAATGCAATGCACATATCAAAATAATTAATCCTTAACTTTGAAATAAGTATGATAAAATGTTTTCCTTATTTCAGTGGTTCTCCAATTTTTCTCCAGTCACACCTTTCCATTAAGGGACAATATTTTCCCCTTTAATTGATTTTTCCCAGTTAATTTTTTTACCTTTATAAATACAATTATATAAAAATGCTCTAAGTGAGTCATTGAGTCATTCATTCATTCAGTAACGAAGCAAGTTTCTGTATTTGTGAACGGATCTCACGATTCGTTAAGAGCCACAGATTCGTTCACAAATGTAGAACATCACTTATTGTTACCCTTTTGTTTGTTGAACTGTTGTATAAAATCAGTGTCACATTTTAAATCGAGTGGATATTCAGAAAACATTGCATTCTTGCTCCTATAATATGATCAACATTAAAAATGCTGCTGGATGGATTTAGTCGCACAAACAGCTCGAGCCTATTTTAAAAATGTATCTGACGTTTTTGGAGTTCCAAGCGTTCACCGGTCGCTCAGCGAGATCAACCTCGACTGGAACAGCTTATCCTCGGCTAGTGCTTCTGACATTTGCCGCTGACTTTGAAGTCTCTAGTCTAGTGGATAAACTTGACTTATAATTCGTCTTGTGTAGAAGTCTATTTTTGGTCTATAGTTTGTTCCATGGCAAAAAAAAATCGTTTTGGCTGAGGGCAAAGTGAAGTTTCATAACTTTATATATTTAGGCTTTTAAACTTTAACTTTGTACCCCATTAGAGAGCTTACTTATGCTTGAATTGTTTGCCTTATTTCTCATTGTAGCTTCTAAACCTGTATATAAAATAAAATGACACAACTCTGTCTCTTTTTATTAAATGTCAGTTTTAATGATCAATAATATCTAGCCTATAGTTTAGGCTTATCTTCACAATAAATAGTGTACTATATGTACGCTGTTTATTGTACATATAGTGAAGATAATGTTCTATAATAAAAAGTATAGTATATATATATATCTCACAGATTTGAGTGACGTGATCGAGAACGCCACTGTTCCATTTGCAGAAGAACCAGACTTACGTCCTCTGGAGTTCGTTCTCCTGAGTCGAACAAGTCTGAACTACCAAGGACGCAAATCCGAAGTACTTGCGTACTTGGTATTGAGAAACGGCTTAAGTGTTGTCGTATATTTATGACAACACAACGTTTGACGTATAATATTTTGGGGTAGATTTTTTTTTATATTTATCAAGCTCTGTTGAAGTTTAATTCGGTTTCTTTCAGGTTGTGTACCATTTTATTTATATATTGTATGTGTATACATTTCCCTCTAAATATATATGGTAATTTTATTTGAAAAGAAAGAAAAACATATATTTGGCAGAAGTCAATCTCAACTCCAACCATAGACTCACAGAACCAGTGAGATCTTCTTCACCGCTTCCCTTTGATAATGATGTAGTAGCTGGAGACACTATTTGAACAGCAGTATTAATTCATAGCCTAATACAACAATTACACAAGTAAACTCTCAAAACATTATAATTATGACATTACATATTTAAGGTTTTATGTAACAGAGTAAAGTCAAATAAATAGCCATTCTTGCCTTTTATTTCAGACCCAATGTCTGCTTTAGAGAGTCTAATTTTCTTATTTTAAATTAATTAATTAATTTATTATATTATACATTATTTTCCAGAGTGTAGCATTCGATGGAACGGCGCAAACGCACCACAGGTCAAAACCTTGTTAAGGCCCTCTTATTTATTTTATCTAGAAATTCTGTAAATTACTCTGAGAAATATTTGGCATTATTTGAATGATACATTTGCATAATTTTCACCACAGCATTCCAAATCATTGCATATTGGGTAGCTCTATGCAGTCTCCACCTATATAAAAACTCTCTCACACGCACACACCATCTCATACTACTGCACACGGTGAAGTGACAACAAAGTGAGTTGAGTTAGACACATAGACCAGGATGAAGGTTTTAGTTGTCCACATCTGGGGTTTCTTACTGCTCCTGAACCAAAGAAACAGGAACATGGCTTCAGGTAAGACAAACAACACTCTTTAAGTAACTTGTGTGTAAACATGTTCTGTGACAAAGTAGACAGGAGATAAAAACAACCAAAGTAAAACTTAGTTTATGTAAAGGGCAATAGTGATTACTGTTATTATTTATTTATTTATTTTTGCCATTAACACATAAATGCATTGCTACATTTAAAGGATTAGTTCACTTTTGAAAAAACTTTTGCTGATAATTTACTCATCCCCATTTCATCCAAGATGTCCATGTCTTTCTTTCCTCAGTCGAAAAGAAATTAAGGTTTTTGATGAAAACATTCCAGGATTTTTCTCCTTATAATGGACTTCCATGGGAACCAGACGGTCCAACCGAGGTCCAAACGACAGTTATAACAGTTACAGATGCAGCTTCAAATGTCTTTAAACGACACCAGACGATGAATAAGGGTCTTATCATGCGAAACGATCGCTTATTTCAAAGCTTATTCCAAAAATGTAACTTTTCTAAGGACAAATGCTAGCCTTTCTCCATTCTGTGAGGCGCGTTTGCAAAAGGTCACGGGCGACGTAGCCAGAAGTACAGAGTCAGAGTGTTTACAAGTTGAACGCATAGGTTGAACGTGCAAACTAACTCAAACGCCGTTTACAAAAAAGGAATTAAAAGGTAAAACAACGATGTCGGACGATTTTGATTCTGTACTTCCGGCTACGTCGCCCGTGACCTTTTGAACGTAATTACGTATTACGTGACGTTGCAAACGCGCCTCACAATATATTACAAGGCTAGCATTTGTCCTTAGAAAAGTTACATTTTTGGAATAAGCTTTGAAATAACTGATCGTTTCGCATGATAAGACCCTTATTCATCGTTTGGTGTCGTTTAAAAACATTTGAAGCTGCATCTGAAACTGTTATTAACTGTCTTTTGGACCTCGGTTGGACCTGGTTCCCATTGAAGTCCATTATAAGGAGAAAAATCCTGGAATGTTTTCATCAAAAACCTTAATTTCTTTTCGACTGAGGAAAGAAAGACATGGACATCTTGGATGACATGGGGGTGAGTAATTTATCAGCAAAAGTTTTTTCAAAAGTGAACTAATCCTTTAAGGCTTTACCTAACTACATGAAGGATGTGTGATTAAATTAAGCTGAAGTTAACTTAGTACTTCCTTTTCGGTTTCATGTCTTTATAAAATTAGTTTACAATAATAATAATTGGTGGACCCTCTTGTGTGTGCGTGTGTGTCTTTGACTATATTTGTGAGCAGTGTTGGGGTAACTCATTACAATTTACTTAAGTTACATATTCAGATTATTTTTTCAAGTAAATGGTATAAAGGATAAAGGAAATAAAGGAAAGCATAAAGGAAAGCATTACTTTTTCAATTTACAACAAAATATCTAAATTACACTCAAAAAATGATGTGTTGGCTTTACTTAACTTTTACTTAACCACCGGTTCCACATAACTCGGTTTCGTTAAACAAACATAATTTGTTCATGTAACTTCAACATCATGGAAGTCATTTTAAGCCATCCAATTAAACTCTGAGCTGAGTGTTAAATGAACACTGAAGCAGTGTTAAAGTTAATGAGACAATTAAGTGAATAATTGAGTGATGATTGAGCATTATTGAAGACACCTGATATTAACAAGCAGAATCACTGAAGGAGAAAACCGGAATTTCAGGTCACTATTATGGAGATGAGATTTTGTTTTGGTTAGGCTCTTTACACCCACATTAGTAACTTTAGATTATGTTTGGCTATACGTGAGGTATAAAAGCCAGATGATCATATAGAAAAGGTGATCTGATGCTGTTGGTTGTGTTTTAACATAATCATTACATGTTGAAATTTGACACTTGGTCAGGTGGAACTGGGCATTGAACCACCAACTGAGCCACTGTTAAGTTTACCTTATAGATTATAGCAATACTGCTGTTGTAGAGCATACAATTTTTAGCCTTTCCAATGGAATTCAAATGATCAAATCAATAAAAAAGAAACTTCTAAAAAACAAATTAGTTTATGTAGGCACACACAGACATCAAGAATCTGCCTCTGAATCTCAACAGTGGTGACTATTATAAAGCATGTTGCAGTGCATTCTGGGTGCCACCAATCAAAATTCATTCATGGATTCATGGACAAAATTCATTCATTGCTGCATGAATAAATAATGAGCTTATGTTCAGAGGTGATCTGTTTGTCGCCACTGCTGAGATTCATACGCTAAATATTGATGTCTGTGTGTGCATGCATACAAACGTTTTTTTTTATGAAGTCAACTCAAGTCAAGTCAAGTCACATTTATTTATATAGCGCTTTTCACAATACAGTAGGAATGGGGAAATGAAGCAATGAGGCTTTCCCCTGACTGTTCCGGGAAAAGATTCAAAGCTTCGAGAGTGTCGAGAACAGCGCCATCTGGTGCTTATTTAAAATAAAGCAGCCAGAAGCTGTGGCAGATGAAGCAACCACAACACACTACAGAGTTTCAATGTTATGTCTACAAATAAAAACATTACATGTTTGTGTTTGATTTGTTCATTTGATAAATTCATTTTCCCATTAAAGTGTGACAATAAAATATAATATAAGCTTATATTATTCAATAAGATTTAATGTAGGCCTACTCTCTCTCTCTCCCTTTCCCTCTCTCTCTCTCTGTAGTACACACACACAACTCTATAACCCTTTTTTGGCTGTTGCCATTGCTCTAATACAAACTCCGTACACCAACACCCTATCCCCTCGCTCCTAATCCCACCTTAAACCCAAATACCAACACCAAATAACCTTAAATCCACCAAAGTGCAAAGATTTTACAAAAACAAAAAGACAAAACAAAAAAAAAAGACTAAGAGGTGAAAAATAAATTTTGGTTATTTAATTAATTACATTTATTAACTTTCAAAGTACAGCACTCTCCTCAAACACCCATCAACCAGACTGAGGCAGCATTGACTCGTTAAAGTTCGAGCCTTCTGACACCCAAAGCGAAACTCGCACGTGATCGGACAGAAAGTGAGGCTTCATTTGTCATCGATCACGTGACTCTGGGAAAACCAATACACACCCCGATACGGGGCTTCACTAGAAATTGTGTCGCATATGTGATACGCGCATCGAAGCTTCAGTGTCATACGTAACATCACTACAATACAGATTGTATCAAAGCAGCTTCACAGTGATAACATGAAAGTAGTACAACACAGATCAATAATATTGTTAAATATTAAATATTAAAAAACTCAGACTAAGCAAGCCAAAAGCAAGGCGACAGTGGCAAGGAACCAAATCTCCATTAGATTGAATGGAAAAAAAAAACCTTGGGAGAACCCAGGCTCAGTCGAGGGCCAGTTCTCCTCTGGCTTACATTCATATTGTTTCATAGAAGAAGAAGTTTTTTTTTGTTTTTTTTTTTTACTTTTTCATTTGGATTTCTTTGAAAGGGCTAAAAAATTGAATGCTCTACAATGGCAGTGCTGCTATAATCCATAAGATAAACTTATCTCAGAAATTTGCTTCTGTATGAGTTCAGTGATGCAAGTCAAATGTTTGTGATATAATGATAATGTTAAAACACAACCAACATCTACAGATCACATTTTATAGTTGAATATCTGGCTGTTATAGCTCAGGCAAAGCAGCCAGACAAAATATAAAGTTAATAATGTGGGGGTCAAGAGCCCAATTAAACAAACACTCATCTCCATAATGGTGACTTTAAATTCCGGTTCCCTTTCAAGGGAACTTCGAGCTGCATTAGCTTACACGATGGGGAACGCTCTGTGTGATTGTGTCGTGAAGCCTCTGTACAATCAGTCCAGGACGTCATGTGACGTCATAGACCAGGAAACTATAAAGCACCCTTGAAATCAGACCGCGACAGCTTCTTTTGCCTTCAGCAACCGATCTCTGTACTCTGTCCTTGTCTATTTATTGTTGTTTGTCAAAGCCCAATATATATCACTATTTAGATTAATGGCAAGCAAGCAAGATTATAGACGTTGTGTTGTTCCCTGCCCTCGTTACATTACGGGCGGGGACACACATCAGCTATTTTTTGCTGTTTGGGAGTGGAGCATGCCAGCAGTGAGTTCTCGAGGGAGCTGAATGTGGGCATTGCGAGAAGCTGTCCGCGAGGACGCTCCGCTCCCGCCGGGCGTTCTCCGAGGAGGACGGTTCGGTTCGCGGTCCCCGCGTGGGTCTCTCTGTTGCCGAGGCACGGAGACGACTCGCATTTGGGCTCATGCCAAATCTAGTGTGACTGCGATTTCCAGTTCCGAGGAATTGGTATTGTTAGTGTTTTGTTTAAAAAGAAAGAGTACAAAACAAATAAAAATATTAAGAGAAAGGCATGTTTGAGTTTTCAATGAATAAATTCAGCTCATATCTCTGCTGAATAAAGAGGCGCTTTTAAAATAAGGTGGTTTTATTTGTGCTTTGTGTTGCCAGTTAAATATTTACTGCTGAACATTATGAGATTGAAAATAAAGAAGAGTTTTTTTTAGATGAAATGTATCTTAAAACAGGAAAACGTCTCAGGTTACGTATGTAACCCTGGTTCCCTGAGAGGGAACGAGAGCTGCGTTGTCAAACGCGATGGGAACGCTCTGCGTGATTGCGTCGTGAAGTGTCTGTACAATCAGTCCAATGAGAGAGTAGGACGTCAGGTGACGTCACTGACCAGGAAACTATAAAGCACCCTTGAGATCAGACCGCGACAGCTTCTGTGAAAGGCCTGAAGCAAGTCGATCAGGGCATGCAGGAAGTATGGCAGGCGAACGCAGCTCTCGTTCCCTCTCAGGGAACCAGGGTTACATACGTAACCTGAGACGTTCCCTTTCAAGGGAACTTCGAGCTGCGTTGTCAAACGCGATGGGAACCCCATACCCACTATGCCATGGTGAGAAATGCCCGTTCTGTGTGAAGTCCAATGCGCACACTAAGAAGCGAGCAACCTAGCCCCGGGAGTGGAAAGGTCTAGGTCATAAAACCTGACAAATGTATACAGCGAGGACCACCCTGCCGCATTCCAAACGTTATAAAGGGAAACACCTGCCATTAAAGCCTTAGAGGCAGCCATACTCCTAGTAGAATGGGCGCGGACCTCCATAGGTGAGGGACGTCCGACCGCATTATAAGCAATAGAGATAGCCTCAACTATCCACTTGCTCATACTAGTCTCGATGCCGGGCAACCTTTCTTAGTCGAACCCAAGCAGACGAATAATTGCTCTGACTTACGCCACAGGGTTGTGAACATAAGCATCCAATGCCCGAATTGGACATAACAGATTGAGACTTTCATGATCTGGGGTATAGAAGGGTGGAGGACAGAAGACCTTAGGAATATAACCCGCCCTAGGATATAGAAATGCTTTAACCATACCAGGTGCGAATTCCAAACATGAAGGAGCAACCGAAAGAGCTTGCAGATCTCCAATTCTCTTTATAGAAGAAATTGCGAGAAAAAACGAAGCTTTTAAAGTGAGGAATTTTTCTGAAAACTCTTCGATAGGCTCGAAGGGAGCCAAAGCCAGACCCTCGAGTACAATGGCCAGGTCCCAAGCCGGTGCTCTGGAGTGCAAGGCAGGCCTCAGCCTCAATGTTCCATGGAAAAAACGAGTTATTAGAGGACCTCTCCCCAGAGAAGAAGCCCCCGCAGGGGATCTAAAGGCAGATATAGCCGCAACATACACCTTCAAGGTGGAGGGAGTTAGTCCATCAGAGAAACGGTCTTGCAAGAAATCGAGAACTGTACCAACCGAGCAGTCAACAGGATTAAAAGCACGTTCTCTGCACCATGTAGAGAACAATTTCCGTTTGAAATAATAAAGTTTTCTTGTGGAGGGAGCTCTGGATTGAAGAATGGTCTCCACGACCTCAGTCGAGAGACCAGCATTTATAAACTGGGCCCCCTCACAGACCAAGCCCATAGTTTCCACAACTTGGGGCGAGGGTGAAATATCAGTGATGGTTTGAGCTCCAATATCATGACAATCCTGATTGTATTTGATGGACACGACACTGCCGAGGACTACCAAACCCTTCTGGAGGATCATGAGCACCTGATGCTCAAACCGTGTATCAGCATGATCATGCACCAACACACACAGCAAGACTTGTGACAGAAGGGTTTGATGAAGATGAAAGTGACGTTGAACATCTCCCATGGTCTGACAGTCACCAGATCTGAATATTATTGAGGTGTTTTGGAGGAGCGAGTCCACCAGCATCATATAGTGACCTGGACACTGTTCTGGAAGAGGAACGGCTCATAATCCCTCTGGTCACTGTGAAGGACTTCTATCTGTCAATTGGTGCTGTATTTGGATGCAAAATGAGGCCCTCACCATTCTAACAAGTTATTGTGTAGTAAAACCAGGTGTTTCAGTTTTTTTGTCCAACCCCTGTATATATATATGTATACATATATATTTATGTTTTTTTTGCGATATAAAGATAATGGGAAAATAAATATATAAATATGTCTGTTCTTCTGGACACTCCACTTTCAAGAAAACTAAGAAATAAGCCATTCAGCGGTGTTCCAGAGGTTTCTTTCTCACCAATCTAATGCTCCTGAGACTGCTGGGCGAGAGCAGTCTCGGCCTATTAAGCTCCTCGCAGCACAAGGTGCAAAACCGAACAGTCTAGCCAGTAAGAGATATGCAAGATCTGAGGACTGTTTTATCTCTAAAAAAAGCTTGGACAAAGAAGAAGCCCTGACGCCGAGGCTACCCCAGAGGGGAAGGGACGGTTTTGAGAAATCATTTCTCCTCAGCACCCTTTGGGGTGCGACTCTCTGAGGAGGGTCGCAGCACTGCCAGTTCGGTTTCCCTGCCGGTTCGCCGTTTCAGGGCGCCGAGATGCCTGCTTTTTCCAACTGTCCTCCAAGGAGGGTCGTAGGAACTAAGCTAGTTAAGAGGTAGGCAAGATCTGAGGACTGTCATCATCTCTAATAAGCTTAGACAAGAAGTCCTGTCGCAAAATATGAGGCTATCAGGCTTCTGAGGGGCAGGGTTGGTTTTGAGAAATCGTTTCTCCTTGGCGACCTCTGGGGTGCGACTCTCTGAGGAGGGTCGCAGCGCTGCCAGTTCGGTTGTTCCCTGCCGGTTCGCCACTTTAGGGCACCAAAATGATTGTTTAAGCAAATCCAGAGGCCAGTCTTGAGAGACTGGTTCCCCAGTAGAATTTCTGGCAGCGTGGAAACTACTGTCACACATTTCTCAGTGGGTCCTGCACACTATAGAAAAGGGTTTCAGAATTCAGTTCGGTTCTCGTCCGCCCAGATTTCTTGGGATCCTCCTCACAGTGGTGGTCTCCCATTCGGCCTAGGTTTATCACCCCACACCTTTTCAATATGAGTGGATGCAGCTCTGGCTCTTCTAGACTCCAGGGCATTCGCGTATTATACTATCAATGATTGGTTGATCCAAGTTCAATCTGAGCATATGGCATTTCGGCATTGAGATGTCGTTCTGTCTCATTTAAAGATGTTGGGGGTTGTCTCTCAACGCCAAGAAGAGTGTGCTCTGAGGACCACTTTTCTAAGTGTAGCCTTTTACAGCCGTAAATGAGGTATATCTAGGCCAGTCACTCACTGTGAAACGTATTCAGACCAGTTGCTCTCATGGCAGCTGCGTCCAACATGATTACTTCTGTACATGAGACCCCTGCAGTGATGGCTCTGAGGAGAAAAATGTTTTCGCATGATCAAGGTCACGCGGCTTTGCCTTTGTGCTTCGGTCTTGTGGAAGAACCTTGGTTCCTCGCCCAGGTCCAGTGTTGGGGGCTTCTTGTCGACGCATAATGCTATCGACGGATACTTCCCTCACAAGTTGGAGGGGTATATCTAGGCCAGTCACTCACTGTCAAGCATTTTCAGACTGGTGGCTCTCATGGCAGCTGCGTCCAACGTAATTACTTTTGGCCTTCTGTACATGAGACCTCTGCAGTGATGGCTTAGGACCAAGGGGTTTTCTCCAAGGAGAATTACGCTTTTGCATAATCAATGTCACACAGCTTTGCCTTCATGCTTCGGTCATGTCGAAGAACCTTGGTCCCTCGCCCAGGCCCAGTGTTGGGGGTTTCTTGTCAATGCATAATTTATTTATTTATTTATAAAAATGTATTAGAGGATCAGCCCCATGCGATGAAGCATCTCGTTTTCATGGGGGTCCTCAGTACAATTTCCAAACAATAAAGAAAAGTAAAACAAGAGAGTAGATACAATATACAAGATACAAGAAAAATCTCAACGCACACACACACACACACACTCAGTTAACAACATACTGTCTATAAAAATCTAAAAATCTATTTTAACATATGTTAAGCAACCTCATTTATTTTTCCTCAACACCATCACGATTGAAAATGTGACATTTATTTCCTAAAACAAACAGGCTGTTTTTGTTCTGTTTCAGCAGCGAAAATGGTTCCAAACAAAAATCACAGCAGAACCACGGCGCATGTGACAGGGACACTCAACCTGTTTTCATTACTGAGTTATTCAGCATTTTCAACGTATCGATTGAGTCAAAGATTCAATGACCCATAAACATCTGTCTCATTCTTGAATGAATCAGCCATTTGAACGAATCGTTTTAATGAATTAATCAATGACTGAATCATTAAGATGGCCACCTGCCACCACCTACTGGTGGTTTAGTGTTAAATGTTTAAAAGTAGTATCATTCTTTCCAACGTTTCTTATATGTAAATTTAAATCAATTTCATAACATTATTTTATGCAACTGTAATTTTTCAGTGTATTAAATTATTTCAAATTATTTAATTTGATCAGCCCCAAGGGTAACAGCCCTATAGTGTCTTATTACTCAAAATAATTTAATTTATTAATCAAATTTAGGAATTTAAAATGAAAGATGAAGCATACATTTAATAATATTGGGGGAGGGGTTTCCCTTTAAAGGTGCAGAAATTACAATATGGTGATTTAAATATCAAAGCTGATAGAACACTGATGAGAATATTGTTTCAGAATAAATTAACACACACAAAATAAAAATGAAATATCCGGACGAACAACTTTTTTACTCGGACAAGTGAATGACAGATTTACTTGTCCGAAGGACGAGCGTATGAAAAGGCTTAATGTTGAGCCCTCCCTATATAGCAATGTCATCAGGAGATACACATACACCCGTAGGCAGTGGCCCACCTTACCTGGTGACCACGTCGTGGTCCACCAGAATTGATAGTTTACCCACCTCTTTTTTTACCACTACACCTCTGAGTATAGGAGACTATAAGTCTGATTGGACATCCATGACATGCGGAGTCCCTCAAGGCTCAATTCTTGCTCCACTCCTATTCAACCTGGATGACAAGCCACATTGGAACAATGCCCCCACTGAATAACGTCAGGCCGTAATTCCTCTGGCACAAATAAGTGATTTGGTGGGCAACCGACCGGAGGCGTTACCCCTTGTAAGGCCGTCTGGACCTTCGATTCGACCTCCCATATGAGTGTAGAGTGTAGAGATAATTAGAGTCTCTGGAAAAATGCAATCCAGGGTAGACGGTTGATCGGAGCGGTCAAAAATGTGTGATAAATAATCGGGCTTGATGTTTTTGGAGCCCGGGCGGTACAAGAAAGAAAAGTCTAAACGTCCGAAAAAAGTTCCTGCACTCGTTCATCAAAATGAACAAATCTTTTTTCGAGTCATTTGGTTCATTCAACGAACGAAATGAACGAATTGAAAGATTCGTTCATTTTGATGAACGAGTTCGAACAGGAGAGTCACGAACGTGCATCACAGTACAGAGCAAGGCGAGCATTTGAGCTTATAAAACTTAAACTTTGTTATTTATTTATAAAATGAGCGATCGTTTCGCTTGATAAGACCCTGATTCATCGTCTGGAATTGTTTAAAGCCCTTTGAACAGTTTGCAGTTTGCACTGAAACTGTCTTTTGGACCTTGAACAGTTTGGTTACCAGTAACGTGCATTATTCGGTTCCCACTGAAGTCCATTATATGGAGAAAAATCCTGGAATGTTTACATCAAAAACCTTAATTTCTTTTCGACTGAAGAAGAATGACATGGACATCTTGGAGTGAGTAAATTATCAGAAAAGGTTGTTTTTTTAAATGAACTACTACTTTAATGTGATAATGCAATTTACTCATCAAAATTAATAAAACAGTTAAATGCAATCTCAGAATTTTATACAAAACTATAACTATATTAAATTACACAAATATAGTTTTATGTATTTAATCTCACTTTATTAACCAATGTCCTTGCTGCTGACCACAAATTTAGCATATTTAGAAATAAGAGTGTTGAACTTCCTTCTCCTGTATCCTATTGTTCTTAAATACAGAATGGCAGCAAAGTTGAAAGGTATGTTTGAGTGGCGGCTTCTACTGTACAGGCTTAAATATGCATTTGCTTCCTAAAAGGTGCCAAAATATAATTTTTTTGTTATTATTAAAAAACAAACAAGTCAGCCCAGCCCAGGTGAGAAAAGATAACACAAAAGTAATGGAACACTACTTTTCATTAAAAAAAAGTACTTTCCTCACATAAAAAAAAGTACGGTCCTCACTGCAGAACACCAAATCCAGGGGGAGGAGTTGAATTTAGATCGAACTCCTCTCACCATACATATCCTACCCATCTCCACCCCCTGATCCCTAACCCCACCCCTAATCCTACCTTTCTTCTGCAATGAGGTGCAACTGACTTTTTTGGGGAGTAACGCAATATTGTAATGCATTACTTTAAACTAAAGGTTTATAAATATCCCAAACCATGTTTTTATATAAATGTAGTGTTTTGTGATGGGTAGGTTTAGTGGTTGGGGTTTGGTTAGGCTATAAAAAATATAATTATCCTGATATAAAATCAATGGGAGTCTATGCAAACTCCTTAGTAATACATTAAAACAAAAAAAACATGTGTGTGTTTTTATTAATTTAAAAATCTATTATTGTGATGTCATATTAGATAAAATAAGGATATATACTTATATTAAAAAAATACTAAATGGAACAAACCAATTATCAATGTAAGTAAATTAATTTTGCCAAAACTGAAGTTGACTTAAAATCTGTCAAAACATGTTTTATTTTTATATATTGCGTTTATTTGGATCACTAAGAATTGATGTCTTGGTAATTTTAAGATCTGCACACTCTTTGGGTCTTATGTCTTTCAGCGCAGTGTTCAGGACCCCCAGTGCTCTGCTGTGCTGGACAGAATAACGGATGTAGCCGTGGGTGTTACTGTGATGAGGCTTGCGTCACAATCGGTGACTGCTGTCCTGACTACCAGCAGACGTGCATTCAATGTAAGATTTCATAGTCTCAACACAAAACATCCATCCAAGTCTCTACATTTTTAAATCAAAAAATTTACATTTAAAAATCACACCAATCTAAAATCACACCAATCTAATGCCACAGAATCTAATTTTATATGATCTTCCTAATTCTTACCATCAGCAGCAAATGCACAGCTCTCCTCACCATCTTTAGCAACAACGACACCAGACTCACCAACTTTGTCACCCTCATCATCTTCATTGCCAGATCCTTCACCCTCATCATCTTCATTGCCAGTTACTCCACCCTCATCATCTTCATTGCCAGATACTTCACCCTCATCATCTTCATTGCCAGATCCTTCACCCTCATCATCTTCATTGCCAGTTACTCCACCCTCATCATCTTCATTGCCAGATACTTCACCCTCATCATCTTCATTGCCAGATCCTTCACCCTCATCATCTTCATTGCCAGATACTCCACCCTCATCATCTTCATTGCCAGATCCTTCATTCTCATCATCTTCATTGCCAGATCCTTCACCCTCATCATCTTCATTGCCAGATACTTCACCCTCATCATCGTCATTGCCAGATCCTTCACCCTCATCATCTTCATTGCCAGATACTCCACCCTCATCATCTTCATTGCCAGATCCTTCATTCTCATCATCTTCATTGCCAGATCCTTCACCCTCATCATCTTCATTGCCAGATACTTCACCCTCATCATCTTCATTGCCAGATACTTCACCCTCATCATCTTCATTGCCAGATCCTCCACCCTCATCATCTTCATTGCCAGATCCTTCACCCTCATCATCTTCATTGCCAGATACTTCACCCTCATCATCTTCATTGCCAGATCCTTCACCCTCATCATCTTCATTGCCAGATCCTTCACCCTCATCATCTTCGTTGCCAGATCCTCCACCCTCATCATCTTCATTGCCAGATCCTCCACCCTCATCATCTTCATTGCCAGATACTTCACCCTCATCATCTTCATTGCCAGATCCTTCACCCTCATCATCTTCATTGCCAGATCCTCCACCCTCATCATCTTCATTGCCAGATCCTTCACCCTCATCATCTTCATTGCCAGATCCTTCACCCTCATCATCGTCATTGCCAGATCCTTCAGCCTCATCATCTTCATTGCCAGATACTTCATCCTCATCATCTTCATTGCCAGATACTTCATCCTCATCATCGTCATTGCCAGATCCTTCACCCTCATCATCGTCATTGCCAGATCCTTCACCCTCATCATCTTCATTGCCAGATACTTCATCCTCATCATCTTCATTGCCAGATACTTCACACTCATCATTGCCAGATACTTCATCCTCATCATCTTCATTTCCAGATCCTTCACCCTCATCATCTTCATTGCCAGATCCTTCACCCTCATCATCTTCATTGCCAGATCCTTCACCCCCATCATCTTCATTGCCAGATACTCCACCCTCATCATCTTCATTGCCAGATCCTTCACCCTCATCATCTTCATTGCCAGTTACTTCACCCTCATCATCTTCATGGCCAGTTACCTTATCTTCACAAACCTCAGCACCATCATCATCTTCACAGTCAACAACCTCTCCAACATCTTCATCAATACCCTCATTATCAGGTGACTGTTTTAACTATTTTAATAAATAATATAAATTGGCTGTATACCACATTGTGTATGTATGCTTGTTACCGCATGATTTTTATGTGAGATGGCATATTCTAAGTTAGGAAACCAACAGTAGTTATTTAACCACTAGAGGGCAGAACAAATTAAGAGATGACCAAATGTACAACGGCATTTGTGTGTGCATTTTAAAATAAGATGGAATGATGGTCAAACTCTTGCCACAATTATGGAAGACTAAAGGCGGGCATACACTATGCGATTTTCATCCGATTTTGAGCCGAATTCTGACTCGTGCGACTCTTTTTCGTGTCGGACCGATTTTCAGCTTTGTCGTGCGTCGTTTGTCGTGCAGTGTTCGTGCAGTGTACAGGGAGAAACAAGAGGCGATTAACCTCTCACAATCGACAATCGGATGGTTGGATGAATTTCTGGCATGTCAGAAATTTTGGTCGCTCCTCGTGACTATATCGCACAGTTGAAGCAAAGCTACGAACCGATTGCCCTAAACTCAGTGTTTTTTTCCCTCACTGCACCTGCGTGAAAACAGAAGTTTAACCATTTCATCTGCAGCAAAAATAAAATTAAAATAAAAACGAAAAGAGGGAGCGCTTTAAGTTCTGTAGTTCAAACTAACTACAAATTACTGTTGCTTACCTCCAGTTCGTGTTGCAAAATGAATAATATTACCCACCGTCTTCCAAGCCTCCTGCGATGCAACACCTCTTTTATTAATTTGTCAAACAATGTTTTTGAAATAAACCTGTTTTTTAATTTTCATTGATGATTAATTATGGCAATGTTCGGACATATTATAGACGGTTAATAGTTATTTTATATGCCTATAATTCATTGTAATCGACCTAAATGTTTTAGACTATTTTTAATGAGGAGTAAGATTATGTAATATTTTATTATCCTCGCAGCATGTGGGTTATGTGCTGTGAAAATATTGCGTGGCAAATTAATTATAATAGCGGATCAATTTAATAATAAAATTAGCCTGCAGGCCTCCCCTAATAATGATAATACAATAATACTAATAATAATTAAATGCATAAATTAAAAATACTAAATCATCTTGATACTGATAGCAGATGGTTGTTTTGACAATATCTCTGGATACATACACGTAAATAGGCGCAATCCAGGGGGTTATCGCAGGTATTACACGTATAGTGTGAGCAGTGAAGTCGCAGCTCGACGATCGGACCGTACAGTGTGAGCACATAAATCCTGAACTTTGGCTTTGCATCGCATGCGATTTACTCGTTGAGTGTGAGTAGGTACCTTGCTGAAATCGCACAGACATCGCACAGTGTATGCCCGCCTTAACACAGAAAGAATTAGGAAAAAGGAAAGAAAGGTGAAAAACCTAAATACAAAACAGAATCATTAAACAGAAATTTTGTCAAAGCTGTGCTTCTATATCCATCATGACAACTCTCACATTGTTTGGCACAGTAATGGATATGACAAATGTTATTAAGTTAATATGGCTTCTCAAACATAAAAAATTTGAATCTGTGGCTTTAACAAAAAAAAGCCCGAAGCATACCCCCAACAGAGATTTAAACCTCCGCCCAGATAATATTCAAAAATAAGAAAGGCAAAACAACAAACTAAAATAACAAACAGTTTACCGATGGAAGGATTGAAAACCCATCTGAGGACACTCTAATTACCTGGAGTCTACTCATTTATACAGGTTAACACTAAAACATTATAAAATCACTTAAACATGTAACAATCCCGGACGAGCCCCCAATTTTATGTTACGGCCAGCTCGATTTAACCCGGAGATGGATCAACCACAAATAATCAATGAAAGGAAAAGGTTTTATTCTCTTTAACAAATATAACAATAACCACTCATAACAAACAGAAGTCTAGGGAAAAAATAAATGAAATAACTACAACAAAATATTAAGGCTAAATGATATAAGATAAGTATAAGAAAGAAAATCAGTGAAATGTAAAGAGCCACTCCTGTGATAAAACCATCACACAGAGAGTGCTAACAAATGAAAAACAATGGAGCACTTAAATGCTCCATTTCCTAATTAACAATTAATTGGAAACTTCCACAGACTGCCACCATTAGGTAAGGAGAACACTCACAATTAGTCTTCCCCAAGTGTGTCTTGTTTACTTGTTTAGCCATGTGTATTTAAACTTGTTTAGCCCTGTGTGTTTTCTGTGTTCTTTGTCAGGTCTTGTCCTCATTCTGGTCTTGGTTCTCTGGTCTCGCCCTGTTTTTGTTTATTTTGTTATGGATCCAGCTCTCCCTCTATTTCTTGAGTTCACCCTGTGTTACAACAACATTGGTGTGCAACGATAATCAAACTTTTGCCATTAATAAAAAACAACAACACTAGTAGTGGGGGAAGAATTAGGAAAAAGAATAGTATTTGAAATATCTTGAAAAAAACAAAAACAGACCAGACTCCTTATACAGAACAGAACTTTTGTCAAAGCTGTGCATATTTCGATTTATATGCAGTATATTTGGATCACCAAGTATTGCTGTTATTTGTATTGTTGTGTGTTGATCATTTTATGAGATGCACACTTTATGTTCTCTGTGTCTATGTCTTATGTCTTTCAGGCCAGTGTTCAGTACCCACAGTGCTCTGCTGTGCTGGACATGATAACTCATGCTACCGTGGGTGTTACTGTGATGAGGCTTGCATCCTAATCGGCGACTGCTGTCCTGACTACCAGCAGATGTGCATTCAATGTAAGACTTAATAATGTAATGTAATGTAATAATGTAATTCAACACAAAACATCCATCCAAGAAGTCTTAATGATATTTTAAAAGTGTTAATCATCTTCCTCATTCTTACCATCATCAGCACATTCACAGCCTTCATCACCATCTTTAGCAACATTACCATCATCAACATGGACGACACCACACTCGCAAACTTTGTCATCCTCATCATCTTCATTGCCAGATACTTCATCCTCATCATCTTCATTGCCAGATACTTCATCTTCACAAACCTCAGCACCATCATCATTCTCACAGTCAACAACCTCTCCAACATCTTCATCATCAATACCCTCATTATCACGTGACTATTTTTATTAGTAATAATAATTTTATTGGCTGATTCCTGCATTGTACAAGTTACACACAAATTCGTTCTGCTCGTGTTTCATGAATGAGACCCATAGTGTTTTCTAAGTTAAGAAAACACTGAATCTGAGGGATTGTCATGCTTTATAAACAGCCTGGTATCACTATTATTCCATGTCAAAGAAGCTGATCTGCCAAACAACAGTAATGCTATTTAACCACTAGAAGGCAGAACATCTTAAGGGATGACAAAATGTACAACGGCATTGGTGTGTGCATTTTAAAGCCAAAATAAAATGCAACGATGATCAAGCTTTTGCCATAAGTAAAAACAACAACAACACTAGTACCAGGGGAAGAATTAGGAAAAAAATTTCCATTACATGAGAGTAGATGTTAAAAATTCATGCTGATTTGTAGTCACTTTCGCCAAGATAAGCACAAACTAAGACGTAGATTTACAGTAAACTATGCTTCTCCATCCATTTACGCTTCCTTCCAAATGGTGATGTGAATCTCCTTCTGTCCGGTGTTAACGGCTCCAGTGTACGTGGGCACACAACGGCTGCAACTACAGGGTGGTCTCTCTCAGTGCACCAGCATCACAACCATCTGGATTGAGTTGAGTAGGGGGCATCTCTAGGGTCTTCACGTGGGCACCTTCTGTCCTCAGTGTTTCGTTGACTAGCCCATGACACCTCAAGAGTGCTCGACAGTGACCCTGGGGTCCCAGAGTCACCCCCTTCTGTCCCCCACTCAACTCAGCCCAGCTTACTGACCTCTACATCCCTCCTGCTGCTGTGACCTAACCACAATCTCTCCGCAACCCAACCATACGCACCAATCCGTTTGACTAAGGCTGTCGAGCCCCACTGTCTTCGTTAAAGTAGCTTCAGTGGCAACGGTTCCGTAGGGCATACCACCTACCGCAAAACACAATATCTGCCCAAACACCAACCCTCATTCATGTAATATACACAGTAACATAACTGTAATTACTATGCAAACTATACAAATAAACCAACAGACTCTTCAAGTTTTTCAAGAATTCTACGAAACCGTAGTTTGGCGGCCTGTACACAGCCAGCTAGAATCTTTCCGTCTCAACCACAGCCAGTTGCTGCTCCTTTCTGGTATTTCAGATAAGCTCTTTACTGTGCGATGCAACTCTTGACCACTGAATCCCACGTCTCTGAGGAACCGGGTTGTAGAGTGTGCAAGAAAAGTAGTTGAAAAACCAACAGATCCCTTATACAGATCAGAACTTTTGTCAACACTGTGCATATTTTGATTAATATGCAGTATATATTTGCATCACCAAGTATTGCTGTAGTTTTAATTGCCATGTCTTGCTCATTTTATGATATTATGTCTTTCAGGCCAGTGTTCAGTACCCACAGTGCTCTGCTGTGCTGGACATGATAACTCATGCTACCGTGGGTGTTTCTGTGATGAGGTTTGCATCCTGATCGGTGACTGCTGTCCTGACTACCAGCAGATGTGCATTCAATGTAAGACTTAATAGTCTCAACACAAAACATCCATCCAAGAAGTCTTAATGATATTTTAAAAGTGTTAAATGTCATCTTCCTCTTTCTTACCATCATCAGCACATTCACAGCCTTCATCACCATCTTTAGCAACATTACCATCATCAACATGGACGACACCACACTCGCCAACTTTGTCATCCTCATCATCTTCATTGCCAGTTACTCTATCTTCACAAACCTCAGCACCATCATCATCCTCACAGTCAACAACCTCTCCAACATCCTCATCATCAATACCCTCATTATCAGGTGACTATTTTAACAATTTGTAATAACATGTATGCGAATAAAAAAGAAAGATTTCTCGGATGCAGAAATTGAAGTTTTATTATCAGAAGTTCATTCAAAACGCCAATATTTATTTTCAAGCATACATAGTGGCGTAGCCTATCAGGTCCTAAAAAGTAAGCTTGGCAGCATATTACAGATGCAGTTAATGGAGTTTCATCTGTTAATCGAACAGTCCCAGAAGTGAGAAGAAAATGGTTCGACATTAAGCTCGACAGCAAAAAAAACAAAAAAAACGAATTAGTTCACTTCAGAAAAATCGTATTCAAACTGGAGAAGGACCACCATCACCAAATCTGCTATTACTGGCTCTCATAATAAAAGTAAAAAGAAAAAAACGTATGTAATTACTATCTAAAATATTTTTTCAAAATGCTGTTTAAATATGTACCCAATTAAGGTGAATTAAAATGCAGCCTTATTAATGAGCAAAACGTTCGGATGTTAAGCGCACCATTTACGCGTGGCTGGGAGCAGGTGTAGATTTCTTGCGTACCAACTAACATTTGGAAAATACAAACATTTTAATGAATCCGAAAATTTATGCCAGAACCACTTTACACACGATTTACACACAAATTTGTTCTGCTCGTGTTTCATGAATGAGACCCATGGTGTTTTCTAAGTTAAGAAAACACTGAAACTGAGGGATTGTCATGCTTTATAAACAGCCTGGTATCACTATTATTCCATGTCAAAGAAGCTGATCTGCCAAACAACAGTAGTGCTATTAACCACTAGAAGGCAGAACATCTTAAGCGATGACAAAATGTACAACGGCATTGGTGTGTGCATTTTAAAGAACAGATCAGAACTTTTGTCAACACTGTGCATATTTTGATTAATATGCAGTCATAGGCGGAAATCGCGGGGGGGTCGGGGGGGTCAGGACCCCCCCTATCTGAGGGTTGTCCACCCAAAAAAAAACATTAAAATATGTGTATTGTAAATAATGTAATGATATATTCTTAAAATAATTAAGAAATAAAATAACACAAATGCAAACGGGGCAATTACGAAAAAAGCGTTCTAAACATTTTGAGACCCCCCTCCCTTGCCTCACAGTGCATTGGTCCACTGCCTCCGTCCCTTTTACCTCAGACACGCACATTCCGGTGGCGGGAGAGAAAAACATATAGTGTTTGAATAGTTGTGGAACTCCAGTAAAGTAGGTCGCACACCGGACGAGAAGCGTAGCGGCGCGTCGCGCAGCGCATCGTCTTTAAAATTCGAACACATTATTCTCTATGAGTTTACACATACCGGCGGCGCCGTTCGGCGTCTGTCCGCGGCGCCCAGCAACGGCTCAGGACCGTGTTCAAAACCCTGCTGCGCCACAGAGCGCCATTTACGTAGTTTTATATACAATTTAAATTATTTTTGTCTCAAATCGGTGCTGACGGATCCTGACTTCGCCCTATGCTGCAATATACATTTAGTTTTGCATTTATTTACAGAAATCAGCTACTTGAATGACAATTGCTGATGTTATTGGACTTTTTAGGTGAGATTCTCAATTCATTCAGTTAACGGGTGATCTGAGGTAAAGTTTTCAGACCGCAGACTCAGCAACGATTGTATTTAATTGTACAGTACAATAATAACAGACACTATCTTCATGTCATTAAACATTACAATATTGCTGGCCATACACTGATGAGAAAGTCCGGGTGCGCTGTGCATTTAGATTCTAACGCTTTCACTGTGATTTAGTTGGTTTATATCATTTAATATAGTTAAAGAATGAGTCAATAAATGAAATGAATCGCTGCGCTGCGTGAGGAGAGTATGTAAACAGATTCGCCGCTGGCTTAAACCAGAAAGAAATTTTAAGAAGTATAATGAAATGGTCTCCATGCTTTCTACAGGCTTTCCTCTGTATTTTTTTGCCTGTATTATTGGTGTCCCCTTCAAAATTTGCTCTTGAGAATTGTTATGTTTATTGTCCCCCCCAACATTTTGATGAAATTTTCGCCCCTGTATGCAGTATATATTTGCATCACCAAGTATTGCTGTAGTTTTAATTGCTGTGTCTTGCTCATTTTATGATATTATGTCTTTCAGGCCAGTGTTCAGTACCCACAGTGCTCTGCTGTGCTGGACATGATAACTCATGCTACCGTGGGTGTTTCTGCGATGAGGTTTGCATCCTGATCGGTGACTGCTGTCCTGACTACCAGCAGACGTGCATTCAATGTAAGACTTAATAGTCTCAACACAAAACATCCATCCAAGAAGTCTTAATGATATTTTAAAAGTGTTAATCATCTTCCTCATTCTTACCATCATCAGCACATTCACAGCCTTCATCACCATCTTTAGCAACATTACCATCATCAACATGGACGACACCACACTCGCCAACTTTGTCATCCTCATCATCTTCATTGCCAGTTACTCTATCTTCACAAACCTCAGCACCATCATCATCATCACAGTCAAGAACTTCTCCAACATCTTCATCGTCAATACCCTCATTATCAGGTGACTATTTTAAAGAGCCCCTATCATAGCATTTGAAATGTTCCTATTTTTGTTTTGGGAGTTCCCAAAAACAGTTTAACGTGCATGCAAGGATAAAAAAACACTTTATTTGTCTTATAATATGCATTTATTTTTACCTGATTTGCTCAACGACTCCCAAATGATTCGTTCGACGATTCATTTTCCCAAACACCTCCTTTGAATGACGCGAATCTGCGGCGATTGGTCAAATGACCCAGTCGGTTGTTATTGGTAAACCGTAGGCTGAGATTGTCGGAAACGGAACACCCATCACCATTAATGGATTATATCTTGTCAAGTGTTGAAAATTGTATACAGCGTATGAACAAACGTGTCAGAAAAAGAGCACTTTCCATACGCCCCCTTACTCGCGACTCCTTCAAGAGCAAGCTTTCCTGGCAAAACTCACATTGTGGCGGCTTTTGAGGGGCAGTGCTTATTATATAGAGCGAAAATATGGGAAATTAAGCTTGTGAAATGTTGTTAGCCTTGCCTTTTTAGTGGCAATGGAGTTTAAATAACTTTTGGCTTAGTCGTTTAGGAGGTAATTGCCTAGTGTACACAACAGAAAACATAACAGCAAACATTATTTATTTATTTTAAAAAAAAAAAATTTTTATTGGAACAAAGAACACAAAAGTTATCATGGATGTTACAATATCAGACAGTATCACAAAATAATTCCAACATCTTGATATATAATATCACACTCAATGGTTTACATACATTATCTATTTTTCCCAAACAGCAAACATTATTAATAATACTTACAGATTGTGATTCGGAGGAGGACGAACCTGATCCATATACACTAGATACTGAGCCCTCCTTCGGGAACAACCGGCTTGCGAATCCACATTTGAATTTATTTATGTTTTTGAATGATTCGTCATTAAAATGATGAGAACACAAGGTTCGGGCTATACTGTTGTGGTATCGTTTTGTAGTGAAGTTTTATTCTTCAATGCAACAGACCAGGAGACTCTTGAGGTATCTTTCACGCAGACGTTATTTAATGCGTCGCTGTAGTCATCTCAAAATAAGTCTGATTTAAAAGAACCTTACATTCTAGTTTATACATTTCAAAGAGCGCGGGATTACATAAAAGGTGGGGACACTGAAACAAAGCAAATGTAAATGCATGTGACCCTAGAGCTCCAAGGCAAATGGTAACCTAGCAGGTGTTCAAACTTCAGACAGGCATTTTCCCACGGTGAGACGAGAAACAGGAAAGGCATGGCTTTCCTGTGTGGTCACAGGACAGTCAGTAGTGTCACGCTGGAAAACTCCTACTGTTTTCAAAGATTTAGAGACTTTCTCCATTTAAAACATTAAATTAAACATATTAATAAAATTTGGAATCTCGCAGTTGCAAATATGAACTCTATCCACGGATTCTTCACATGCTCGTCCCTGGGCAATGAAAACAAGTGGCTGAACTGTCTTTGCAATGTAGAAAACAGCGTCTTCTCGACATGATGCGATTCAGCTGAAGTATTTGAATGTGTTCTAGACGTCACTTCAAATCTGCGCACGCAGTTGTTGGGAACGGCCAATGACCTCTCTACGTCACGATGTAACAGCTAATGACTCGTTTCAAAAACAATTCATTTCATAGACTCAGAGTCGACTCTCACTTTTGAAAGACAATAACTTTATATACGGTGCACTTTCAGATATAAATCTTTGCAGGATGTTTTCATTCCCTTAGAGCTATAGTCCACACTACAAGAACAGTCATTTTCAAAAACCCATGATAGGGGCTCTTTAACAATTTGTAATAATAATTGAATTGGCTGATTCCCGCATTGTACATGTTAGCCTGTTAAAACGTGTTTTTTTTAAAATGTGAACTGAGGGATTGTCATGCTTTATTAACAGCCTGGTATCACAATTATTCTATGTTAAAGAAGCTGACCTGCCAAACAGCAGTATGCTATTTAACCACTAGAAGGCAGAACATCTTAAGGGACGACAAAATGTACAACGGCATTGGTGTGTGCATTTTAATGTCAAAATAAGATGCAATGATGGCCAAACTCTTGCCATAATTATGGAAGACTAACAGAGGAAGAATTAGGAAAAATGAAAGAAATGTGAAAAACCTAAACACAAAACAGAATCATTAAACAGAAATTTTGTCAAAGCTGGGCTTCTATATTCATCATGACAACTCTCACATTGTTTGGCACAGTAATGGACAGGGGTGCTGCTAGAAATTCTGGGCCCTATGGAAACCAACATTTCTGGGCCCCCTACATTTTTTACAGATAGAATTTAACCCAATAAGCATGCCCAGACTAGTATACTTAGCACATTGCATAGTTAAATGTGT
Organism: Pimephales promelas; assembly: GCF_016745375.1. The sequence continues at coordinate 22,109,405 of NW_024121321.1, forward strand.
AAAGATGAGTACAAAGCCTACAAAAACAAGAAAAATAGAAATATGTACTTGTTTAGCCTACATAAAAGGGAGCACAAAAGAACATAATGTAAACATACTAATACTTCAAACAATACACGTATCAAATACAACGAACAAGCACAGGACAGCAAACACAGGAAGACTAAATAGGCAGGCAAACAAAGGAGGGTAACGAGACAGACAGGTGGAGCAAATAAACCAATAATCAGATAACAAGGGGGAGGGATCAAACAATGACAAGAGCACATGGCTCAACATAACAAAACACCCGTGTGCACCACAAGACAGGACAGGCATGTGACACCTCCATACAGAATCTCTCCAGATCCTGCAGATTCCCAGATCCATGTTGGTGCTTCTTCTCTTCAGTTCAGACCACTCATCAGGACACTGTGACGGTCATGGCAGAAGCTTCATTTTGTGCTCCGTAACTAATTTTTGTGTTGATTTTTTATTTTTGTTTTGGATTGTTGTCCTGATGGAAGATCCAACCACGGCCCATTATAAGATTTCTAGCAGAAGCCGTCAGGTTTTGATTTTTTATCTGTTGATATTTGATAGAATCCATAATGCCATGTATCTGAACTAGAAGTCCAGGACCTCCAGCAGAAAAATATGCCCACAACATTAAAGATCAAACGTTTTATTCAATTGTACACATGGGGTACTTTTTATCCCTGTGTCCACCAAACCCATCTAGTGCCCAAGACTTAACTAATCTCTGCAATTATCCATCTGTGATCCTTGAAGAGTCTTTGGCCCCGTCCACACTACAGCGTTTTTGATTAAAAGCGGAGAATTAAAACGAATACGATCTCCGTCCACACCACCGTTTTATCTGCATTTCTCCGTCCAACACTGGGCATGCGCGTGCCGGTGTAAACAGTGGCTGGCGAATCATGGAAGGATACGTCATGGCTGATGACAACTAATCATAGAGCCGAACGTGAGCCTCTGCGTCATCGTTTCTAAACTCCTCCATTTTGTTCCGTCTACGCCCTCCACGCAAAACGGAGCTGCAGCGTTTCTAAACTTCTCCGTTTTAGGTCTTTGTTTTTCCCGTTTTAGTCTGGACAGGAGGTGCAAACGTAGCAAAAGGTCTCTGTTTTAAAACGAAAATGCAGTAGTGTGGATGGGGCCTTTGGCTACTCAAACTTTCAACCTCACCGTCCATTAAGAAAATATAGACACACATCCTCTTCCTGCTAGATTCCTAACATCTTTAGTTAATTGGAATTTCTTAATTATTGCCCTGATTGTCAAAATGAGGATTTTCAATTCTTTAGCTATTTTCTTACAGCCACTTTCTATTTTGTGAAGCTCAACAATCTTTTGATGCACCAGAACTAGATTCTTTGGTTTTACTCATTGTGATGATGGATGATTAAGGGAATTTGGCATTTGTGTTTCCTCATATTTAAACTCCTGTGAAACAAAAAGTCACGACTGGACAATTTCATGCCCCTAGTCACCCTGATGTGCTTAAAAATTTCAATATTAATGGGAATGTACTTAAGAGATATTTTACTCGTAAAATATTCTAAGGGGTGCCAATAATTGTGGCCAATTATTTCATAATGTGATTTTCACCCCACGTTTAATTCTTTTACTTCAATGAAAGGTTAGAATTTTGTTTTATTAGACCATAGGTTCATTTTGCGCCAGAGTTCTCCTTTAAGTTTTCCTCTTTTTCGTGATGAATTTACCTCGTTTCATCCACGGCGTCGAGTTTTGGCCAGGTTAAAGCCCGCTTCATCAACAAAAATGTACTTGTGATGGTTTACATCAGCGTCAAGCACCATAACCCTCTAAAAGATATATTTTGGTTAGTTCTTTTTTCAGTGTTGTTCCAATATACATATGACGTAAGTGATGCATCAAATAGTAACAGTAATACAATATATAGTGCTGTACCTGAACATACTCAGCCCTTAGTTGTTTCACCCGGTCATTGTTTCTCTCAAAAGGCACCAGGTAAATTTGTTTCATTGATAACTGGTGCCTCTTTAAAAGGCAGCCTATTGTTGGTAGGCTGATGGATGCCACATTGGCAAAGGTGTCATTGTTCTCCTCAATTGCCTGCTTTATTTCTGACAGCCGTATGTCATTCCTGGCCCTCAATATTTCCACCACTGCCCTTTCTTGCTGGTCGGTCAGCACACAGCCACGGCCACCACTATGGGGTTTTCTGTCAATTCTAAGCATAAAACAGTATACTGTCAATAAATCATCCTGTACTGTACAATACTGTAACATGTCTGATGAATTTACATGCATTACAATTTACTGTAAATGTAATAGTGTACATCCTCTACACTTACCGGTTTCCGCGGCGAAAAGTTCGGATGATAGAATTGAAATCTGGCAGCCTCTGGCATATTAAGGCCTCGGTTCAGCACATGATCAATGATGATGGCCCGGACTTCATTAGAGACAACGGTTCTGACTCCCTTTCTCTGATGACCAACCCTTTGACGGGCCCCATGCCCACCTCTCTGACGGAGCCTTTGTCCACGAGCTCTTCCTATTCCTTGCTGTCTATCCTGCTCCATGTTGAAAGAAATTGCCAGTGTTTACACCCTACTTTTACATAGTGCCAGCAGCCATATCACCCTGTAGCCCAAGACTGGTTGCCCACTAAAGCTAAGCAGGGCTGAGCCTGGTTAGTACCTGGATGGGAGACCTTCTGAGAAAGCCAGGTTGCTTCTGGAAGAGGTGTTAGTGAGGCCAGTCTGTGTGGGTCCTAATGCCCCAGTATAGTAATGGGGATACTATACTGTCAAAGAGCACTGTCCTTCGGATGAGACGTTAAACCGAGGTCCTGACTCTCTGCGGTCATTAAAAATCCCAGGATGTCTTTCGAAAGAGTAGGGGTGTAACCCCCGCATCCTGGCCAAATTTGTCCAGTGGCCTCTGTCCATCATGGCATCCTAATCATCCCCATCTATACCAATTGGCTTCATCACTGTCTCCTCTCCACCAGTAAGCTGGTGTGTGGTGAGCGTTCTGGCGCACTATGGCTGCCGTCGCATCATCCAGGTGGATGCTGCACACTGGTGGTGGTTGAGGAGATTCCCCCCTCTATGTAAAGCGCTTTGAGTGCCGAGAAAAGTGCTATATAAATGTAATGAATTATTATTATTATTATTATTATAGTGGCCAATTGTGGTTACCACTATGTGAAACAAATTAGCTATAACAAGTATTCATCATGTGTGGTTACATGTAATTTAAATATTCATACAAACACACATTTTATTTCTGTAGTTCTCAAAATCCATATACTGTATATTGCTGAAATGAAAATCTATATGTTTACCAAATGATTAATTGATTAACCATTAGGATCTGTTAGATTAAATAATAGACGAAAGTATTAAACTGAACAAAAAGAGATGCAAATCAAAAGTTTGATAGTAAGAGCTTTACAGTTACTGTGAATGAAACAATAATGTAGATGAAACACTTATTTTGTGTTGTAAAAGGATACTTGTGTGAATTGTACTAACACAGTTGAAAACATGATGAAATGTTTGAAAAAAGTGCACTTTTGATGATCTGCTGTGATATTAGCACTAAGAGTTTTGAAAATGTACACCTTACTTGTGAAAATAGTACCAAAGCGAATAAAAAAAAAAACTGTAAATTTCAAGGGGCCCTGGGGCCCTGGGCCGTGTTGAGGCCACGCCGAGCACCCAGGAGAAGTGAGGAAGTCAGAAGAGTGGGTGATTGGAGTCGTTGTTGGTCGGAGTCCTGGTTCCAAACTCCTGAGATTGTCCTTGGTTCTTTGTGAGAGAGTCTTCTATCTCCTGCATGAGCCCATATCTGGTTGGATCAAGGCATGATGGGCCCTCAGGACCCCCGTGGAGGGGGAGGGGTTTCCCCAGTATCACCAGAAACAGTGTTTGCGGCTGGATTAAAAAAAAAAACAAGAGTGGGATGTCACATGTGGACTGTCTCTTATAAAGCCTGAGAAAGATCCAAACCCTAAGGGTTGACTGGACCAATAAGCATGGTGAAATGTCCGAGTGGGAAGGTTGCTCTATTTAATTTACAAGTCTTTGTACCAAGTGTGGCTATACCTTCATCAATGCTCAGATAGATATACCACATCCACACTGCATTCTAGAAGAAGGTGATGTACATCAAAGTGTGTGTCATTAAATGAGGATTAATTAGGTAGGAGGCATGATACAGGTGAGGTGACATTGATCGTTAGTTGGTTGTATACCAAGGTTCATACCATAATATATACATAAAAGTACACAAGACAGTAAACCATTTACACTGTTTTTTTGTTTGTTTGTTTTTTTACAGTTTTATGCTTGTTCATAGTCTATGACTAATGCAGCAAAGTCTGTATTAAAGATTCTGTCTTCCCATTGTCTCTCTGTTGCGCATGTGTTATCAGCCCTGTAACATGACACTATTTCAGCCCCGGTGTTCATAGTTTTGGAGTTTGATAAACCTTTGTATATAATGAATGTTTAGTGTGTGTCTGATGGGTCCAGACCCTACAGATGTTATGACGGTAATGGTTATTTTTTTGTATTTATTTTCGCAGGTCTGTTGTCAATTTCGATGAAATTACAATGGCTCTAGCCTTTAGCCATTCTGATGGACTGATATACTGTAATACATATGGATAGGTCCAGATCCAAATCACTGCATGCTTCCATGTCTTTTTTGTGCAATAATCTTCTTCTTGTCTGTTTTAGTTTGTAATACTTGCACTGAAAATGAGACTTGCCAGGAGAGAGATGGTGTCTATGGCTGTTGTTGCTTGCAAGGACAAAGACCAAATCCTGAAAACTTTGGTAAGTGTTCCCACACTTGTGTATTTTCACAGTCTACACTCTGCTCTTTTCTCATTCTGTGGAATTGGTTAATTTGGGTCCTCATGTGTTCATTTCTGTATGTGCTCAACTGGACTTACTGTACAAGACCCACTTTTAGGAAACCAACACACTTGTCCTAACTACGCCACCGGGGGTTATATACCCACGGAAATAACACCATCCCAAGTTCAAACAAACAGTAATTGGGAAAACAGCGAAGACATGACCTTCAAGTTTAATGACTGTCATTGTTAATGAGTCATAAACATCTGAAGAAATAATCACTTTTAGTTGTGTTTATTATAAAAGGAGCAATAAAACTTAATCAACATAGACATTAGGTTGACTATTAAATGTCACAATCCACTAGTTTTACCATAGGAGTGACCAAGCCTGTGTGAAAATGAGAGCACACACCACACGTGAGTGATTCTCAAGAGTTTAAAATCACTTCTAAAAGCAAAACCAGTGCATTATACAAACCACTCTACACTCCCAAATCCATACACATGCAGTGCAGGAAATCTCACACCAGCTGAAGTGAAGGAAAGGCCCAAACGACCCCAGAGGAAGTACTCTCACACAGGCTGGCTCCTAACACACAAAGGAATATACAGTAAATTAACACTCCACTGTACATATCATATCCAAACACAGCAGTTGGTGAAAACCAAACTCAAATAATATAATCAGTACACAAAAATAAGAAACCACAAATAAAACAAAACCAGAAAATCAATATATAACCAAAACTTTAAGGTTATTATAACGAAAAATAAATCATAAACAAAACAGTAGGGCCTAGACGTCAGAGGTCCACGTGCATGGGACTCCACAAAGGAGGATCTGCCAAATAAACACAAAACAAACCATAAATATCTAAAATACAGATCTAAATAGACCTCTGACACAAATTCCATGCAACATCATTACAACTTCAACTTACAGAATTGTTAGATAATTCAATAATTAGACATGAAATGTCAACACCAACCCAAACCTGACAATCTAACACACACATACCTCTGTCATAATCTACAAGTAAAACATAGACTGGGTGAATGATTCGTGGCTATGGATTAAACACGGCATCCAGCGCTCGGGACTAGCCCAAATCATCCACACAATTAAATCACCCACACACTCACACTCTTGCAGGACCTCCGCCCTTCGTTTAACATGAAATCAATAAATAAAAACATACTTACATCTTTATATTAGAACAAAAATGCCACACTCGCAACTCTCTATGATGCTTCTGGATCACAACACTGGATGGAGATGGAAAAGGTCAAAGCGTCAGGAAGTTATGCCGTCTACTCGCTGTCGCGCTATTTATAGATATAAAATATACACGCCCCGCCCCATACTGAATCCTTACTCACACGGTCCCATAGACAAGATGTTTTAAGAGTGCTGCAGTAAAGGCCAAATAAGGCATGAACTGCTAGTGATAAACCAACACAGAAAACAGTATTGCAATCGTCCACTGTCACAATAATTTATTTCACAAAAACATTTCCACCTACATCTATTAATGTGATCTCAAATTAAATTAACCCCCACACACACACAAAATATTCATGTATATAATCTTTGCAATCCTTTATCTGCTCAGATGCTGTGGAGTCTTGTGCCAGCAGCACCGGCTCCATATCTCTATCCCGCTGCCAGCTCTTCGAATCTGGTTTTTATCCTGAGCACCTGCACCTAAATGACCCAAACTGCACAGGAACCCTCGAGGATGGCAGACTTGTGTTTTATTTCGACAATAAAGGCCACGTATGTGGTACCACTCTGATGGTAATGATCTTTCAATTTCTGTTTCATCACTAGAGCTACTTATAAGATGCATATCCATACTGAATATACAGTCTTATGTGTGTAATGATTAGTAAACTGTGTGCCATTGCTTGAAGTTTACATTTATTCTCCTCCTCAGAGCAACAGGACTCACTTCATCTACCAAAACTCCATTCAGTCTAACCCGACGGACACTGACCACCGCATCATTTCAAGACAGATATGGATGAACATGACATTTTCTTGTGTGTACCCTCTGATCCAGACCATATCTATGCCCGTGGCTTTCCGAGCCGAAGGCGGGTAAGGGTTCTCAATATCTTCTGAAGAACAGTGTGTAGGATCAGACTATAGATCATTACCTTGATTCAGGCTGAAAAATGTTGATTTCTGTCATATTTAGGAACAAAATTTATGTTACACTAGTCAGATTTCATTGGTGATCTCAAATATGAAATTTATTTGTAAGCTTGGCAAACTCTTTTGGAGAATTTGATGTTTCCACATTCAAAAAGATAGGAGCTGCACTTGCGTGCCCGAGAGGTGTTTTAAAGATGGCCGCCAAATTAAATGACTGTCTGAATACTACCAAAGTCGCTTTAAGACCAATCTATAATATTTTTTGGTAACACTTTATATCAAGGTTCCATTGGTTAACATTAGTTAACTACATTGCTTAACTCAAACTAACAATGATAAATACTTCTAATGCATTTATCTTAATGTTAATTTTAACATTTACTAATGGATTATTAAATAATCACATAATTATCAAAAGTTTTATCTATTAATGTTATTAAATGGACCTGAATTAACATGAACCAAGAATTAACAGTAATAACAAATGTATTGCTCATTGTTAGTTGATTTTAGTTTATGCACATTAATGGGACCTCCAGTGTGACTGTTTTTTAATTGCAGTGATCAAAGGATGACTGTGATCTTGATAATATTTTCTAATACTTTCTAATATTTAACACGTCTGTCTTTTAGAACATGACATAGACTGCTTATTATATACTCAAATTAATCAGATCAATTATCTAAGTGTTGATAAAGCAATAATGTGATGATAAAGAATTGATAAAGGTTACAGTGGTTATAAAGCAGGTTTGGAGCTTAACCTGATAACTGAAAGGCTGGAGGTTTGAGTGTCATAAGGCATGAGCTGTCACCATTGCAGTTCACTTAGACCATGGTTGCTGTTATTTTTATGTGTTTGCCTACAGTGTGATAAGTGAGGAACTTCCTGCTGGCCAGGGCACATACCAGATCCGCATGATTCCCTACCTTGATGCAGAGTTTACTAGCCCATATGACGGAGAGGTGCAAATCCAGGTGAACCAGCGGATATATGTGGCTGTCGAGGTGGAAGGAGTGGATAGAAACCAAATCGCAACAGTTCTGGACAAGTGCTGGGCCACACCTGTTAATGATTCAGAATATCATGTTCACTGGAATCTGATTATCAACGAGTGAGTGACTTGATGTTTAAATGGTTATATGGTCAAATTTGTTTCCATCTCAACAAAATTGGATAACACTTTGAAAATAATGGTCCATCACTAATAGGGAAGTAATGCAGCAAAAATGAGGACTACATTAACACTTTAGATAGTACTATTAACTAATATGGAAACCAGATGAACTAATCATCTAGTAATAGTGAATTTATGACTGAAATAGTTCTTTATTAATTTGATTCTATAAGAATTGATTGCATAATTAAAAACTGGCACAGTCCTATATTAGCTATTACCTAATGATTAGTTCATCATATTTCCATATAGTGTTGCTTTCTTCAACGAAAATTATGACTAAATATTGTCGTCAACGAACCTTTATCACGTGACGAAAACGAGACGAGACGCAACGTAAATGCTGGTCGTGTGACGATGACTATAACTAAATGTATAATGCAATATCGTTGACGAATAAAAACGAGACTAAATGTGGTTTACAAAAATAAAAACTATGCTAAAATGTCTCTTCATTTTCGTTGACCAAAACGAGACGAAATGTTATTTAACGTTATTTCGTCTCGTACTTGCATTATTATTATGCAGCATTTCTGTTTCCTGTGTCACTTCAGGGGCTGCATCAGATCGCACTGTGCAAACCTATGCGATTTCAGATCAAGCCCCACTCGCGGCATTATTTAGAAGAAGCAGCTGTTTGAGTTACAGCTGTTTCACACACACTCCGTGTGTAGAGTGTATGCGGTGTGTGTTGCTGTGTGAATGCAGGAGCAGCGCACGTTATTGCTTTCACATGTGCTGCGTTTGCAGTGCGCAACTGATCTACGGCTGTACCACAATCACAACATTTATTCTCTATTTTTTATTTCAAATCAGTATTTTAGCCTACATCCATTGCGCTAGAGCGCGTGGTATAAGCGCTAATCTAATAACTGTAACATGGGTGCGGGAAAAATGCGCACTGCAAACGTATGCGTGAAACAGGCGCATAAATGAAAACAAACGAAGTTAAGTCTGACACAGAGAAAGGTCTTTGGGAGAAAAAAAAGAAATGACATTTGGAAAAACTTTCATTTCATCATGCGTGTAGGCTACTTCTAACATGTTTGGTTGGTAAAATAAATATGTAAATTCAATTCAGAGCGTCTTCCGTGTCTGGAAAAGATGTATTCTTGAGTCTATAAGGTAACAATAATATAAGAAGATAAGATTGTTTGAAATGGGTTTGGCTAAAAGAAAAATTTGGTTTCGTCTATAGGCTAGCCTACTACTAGGTAGGCTACTTGACTGGGTTAAATAGAATTGCCCACTAAAAAGAGACTAAAATACAATTTTTATTGACTAAAATTAGACTGTCTTTCGTCGACTAAAACTAGACTAAAATGTCATCAGTTTTCATCGACTAAAGCTAGACTAGACAAAAAAAGAGTATGAACGTGACTAAAACTAATATGTCTAAAATGTCAGCTTGACACAAAGACTAGACTAAAACTAAAATTAAAACAGGCCGCCAAAAACAACACTATTTCCATATACAGTAAGTTAAGAAAATGTGTCCTTCTTGCACAGTTACCTATTAATGATGGACCATTATTCTAAAGTCTGACCAAAACATACTTGGTGCCTAGTTCATACCAAATACATCACAAACCAGGCATTCAAATTTTGCCATGCTCTAATTTTCCCTTTCTTACCTTCCCTTGAAAAACCCTCCTCCCTTCCTAGATGCGCCAACCCTGAAGATACCACAGTGGAAGTCCTTCAGAACGGTATTGATACAACAAGCCGTTTCTCCTTCAGGATGTTCACCTTCTCAGGAATTTCTGACCACTTCTTCCTGCACTGTCAGGTTCATCTTTGCCTTGTACAAAATGGCAGATGTGCTCTGGTAAGTTTGGTCTGGTAACAGTAAATCTCAACAGCATTACTGATAGTAGCCTTCAAGCAAATTGTAAACCTTTTACAACTGGTCTTTCTAATAGAAAACACATTCAACTTCAACAGCCTTTGCATTGTAGAAAGCATGTATTTGAGGTTAAATTTATATTCTTGTCTGCCATCTTCAGTTATGCGACCGTGGATATAGAAGAAGAAGACACCGATCTTTGGACTTCCTCCACTCTACAGCGATCTCCATGAGTCTGAAAGCTCAGTAACCCTGATGAATGAAAGATCCTGTATTTATAATCAATATGTTCAGCACTTTCTTTAAAAAAGTTTTGCAAGCACTTTTAAATCTACATTTTAAAGAAGCAATCATTAATAACTAAATGATACTGAACTGAAAAAGGACTATAAAATTTAACAAAGATTTTTTTTAACAAAAATTCTTTAAAAATCTCTCTAATAACTCTCTGTATACATGTATTGTTTTATCGTTATTGAGGAAGTGCTATTCAAAACAATATATACAAACTAAATGATTTTAGGTTGTTGGGTGAATATTGGGTTAAATTTACTATAAATGGAAAAAAAATTAAATAATACGCTGTCTATCTTTCTCTTTGTTCAAGGGGGAATCTTGTAATACAATATACCTGACTAACATTGAATAAACCTGCTTAGAAATGAAGAAAAAATGTTGTAATTTTTTTCTTGAGTTTTGTGTGTTTAGATTGAATTAAATGTTTTAGTCCTACTTACATAGTATTGAAGATAATGAACAGGTCACTCAGAGGTTACACATCTCTTCTTAAAATGTAATCTGTAGTTTGGACATAGTAAGAAAAATAGTCTTTACTGTACTAGTGTTACTATTGTACTATAATGAGGTGTTCCACTCAAGGTTGTATAAATTTGTCAGGTCTGTTTAAAGTATGAGGTGAAAACTTAGGGATTTTACGGGAAACGTAAGGATTTTATTGAGGTGCAAACAAACAAAAAGAAAAACATAAACAAATCTGTGGTGGAAAATCGCACAGTCTGGTGCTAGTAGTGGCAGGACTGGAGCACAGCACACGGGCACAAAGGCCAAGGCAGGCAAGACACTTCAGGACCAGAGACCTAAACAGGGAAACATCCTCAACAATCTGGCACAGGACAGAACAAACAGGAAGATTAAATAAGGAAGGTAACAAGGGAGAGTAGTAGGGAAAATTAACTAATGAGTTAACAACGGGGTGAGGTCAAGACACAGCTTGCCTCACCGTACTAAATGTGTTACAATTAGCAGACACCCGATGTACACACACTCACATACACTGGCCTATACTCATGTATGTATACACACATGTACGCACACACACGCCTGATTCACTACCTTTGTGGGTACTCTCCATTAGGGGTGGTGAAAAAATCGATTCTTAGGGTGTATTCACACCTGCCTTGTTTGGTTCGATTGAATCGAACTCTAGTTCTAGTCTGGTGCGGACCAAACAACCGAACCGAGACCCAGCTGAAGAGGTGGTCTCGGTACGGTTCCAAACGAACTCTGGTACGGTTCGTTTACGGTGTGAACATGAACCGACCCAATTGCAAGAAAGCTCTGTGTCGAAAGAGAATATTCCGGCGCGCTGTCTGGCCACACGATACGTCTTTCTGCGTGTCGTGTGTGCATCATTATTGGAATGGAATGAATGAATGAATGAGTGTGTGCATCAGGACATTCACATACAGAGCGTTCTCTTTAGTGTAATCGCGCAGATGCAAAAAAAAAAAATTTGCAGTTCATAAAGCATTTGCAGTTCACCACCTTTTGGTGGTGGTTGACGAGATTCCCCCTTCTATGTAAAGCGAGTGCCAAAAAAAGTTCTATAAATGTAATGAATTATTAATATTATTATTATTAATGTAAGGATAGTTACAATACAAGGATGATGATGCGTTAATTTACGTTAAACTGGACAAACTTAATCGCAAGCGTTAACATTGACCGCACTTGTTAGTACACAATAAGAATCTCATTATTTGAATGTGTGAACATAGCCGCTCTCTATGAATGAAAACTTTATACCTTATCCGTCTTCTGTGCAGTGCCACTTGTAACGCAAAGTTGAGATGTTGCCCAGAGATAAAAAAAAAACCAGTAGATGGTCGAATGAAAAGATGCACGAGAGACGAGAGTTGTCGTATTTCCCCGCGTTTAACAGAACCACTCAAACGTTACACTCGTCGTCTTCTCAAAATCCGAATTACAACATCGTATAGATCAGTGGTTTTCAATAGTTAAGACCCGCCTCCCCTGGGGGGCGCCAAAGAGCGATAGGGGAGGCACGAGTCAGTTTATAATACGCGACTTTCCCGTTAAAACAGCACGGGTTGCGTTTTTATTTAAAAAAAGGTAGCTTGTTAGGAAAATCTGACATGCAACTTTGTTTTCTTTACATCTATCAGTTGCTGATACGGATTAGCCCACATAAGCAGAGAGCAGTCTGTTTTCTTTCATTTTGAATGATTCTGTTTAAAAGTATAAAAGGTTACCGTTTTCTCAATCTCCAATACATTGATTGACACTGTCTGCTCCCAGCTATAGCCAATCAGTGCAATCATATAAGTGCTGTGGCGTAATTCGTCAAAACATCGAGCCGAATTCGGCAATTTCAGCGTTATGGAGGAGATCCATAATTCCCCGATAATTAAATATTTTAATAAATAGGCCTATGTGAATTAGCTACACTGCACAAACCAAAAGTAATCCTACCCACCGGATGAAGAAGGGTTGACTCTCCCCAGAACATAAAATCTTCATTTTATTTTATTTTCCGTGTTTGCATTTATGAGGAAAAAATGCAGGCGTGACCGTTCTCTGGAAGCAGCACTAAAACTTTCACAGAGCCTAAACAGAAAGCACAAAGCCTTTCTTTAAAGTGATTTTCGTTTTGAAATAATTTTATCTTTATTTAAATCAATGTTTCATCAACCAATTACCAGGATTTATTTAATAATAAGAAATAAATATTGCAGACAATGGCCTAATCACGACACGGCGGCGGCACGTGAACTAGGTAAAGCTCGTCTCATGAACCGAAAGTCAGCGTATAAGGTATCTACTTGCCTCACAGACCTGAGAAATATATATATATATATATATATATATATATTGAAATGTCTACTTTTAAATAGAACCATTCAAAATGAAAGGAAACAGACTGCTCTCTGCTTATGTGGGCTAATAATCCGTATGAAAAGTGAATTTCTCTCTGGCACCTCTGTTCAATCTTTCTGATTTTAGAACATTTTTGTAAAAGTGCCTTTTTAATTATTTATTGATTACAAAAAACTTAAAATAATTTGAGCTTCAGCCTGGTTAAATCGCATTATATTAATTTATTTGGTCAAATTAAGCTATAAAATAAATAGTTTATCCCTTAAAATGCAATGGATTTTGAAAAAAGGCGATTTTCTCAGGTTTTCAATTGGAAACAAGGGCAGACGACCAGAATTCAATCCTTTACAACCATTCAAGGAATGACTTTGACTAAGATATCATTTGAAAGCATTTGGTGTCCTCTTTCCACTTAATACCAAAATCTCAATTTTTAAATTTGGGTCACTGTGACTCATTTTGCTGGATCAGGTCACATTGTCTCGCGATATTTGGCAACTCTGGGCACGACACTGTAATAAAAAAATAACTGTAGCCTATGCAGCCATTTTGATATCGGTAAATCCGTGTATTAGCTTTAAAAATTAAAATGCATCGTTTCCTTGTCCCAGAAGAAAGTATTAAGAGAGGAGACAGTCACAGGACCCAGCAAAAACGTAGGAAATATGATCCTGAGTATTTAAAGTTAGGTTTTACCTGGTCGGGGTCCGAGGCTGCACCTCTGCCGCACTGTGTGGTCTGCAAGGAGGTGCTAGCAAATGATAGCATGAGACCATGCAAACTTCGGCGTCACATTGACACTAAGCACACGAATTTAGTGAACAAGCCAGTTGAGTTTTTTGAGAGGAAGCGTGATGATTTGCAGTCTCAAAAAAGCATAATAAAGTCGTTTGGTACCGTTAACATGAAGGCGACAGAAGCTACTTATCGTGTCGCACTACGTGTAGCGAAGGCAGGCAAACCCCATAACATCGGCGAAACATTGCTGCTCCCTGCAGCTAGAGATATGTGTTGAGTGATGCTGGAAAAAGCAGCTGCTGCTAAACTTGACGCGATCCCTATCTCTGTTAATACCATCCAGCGACGAATATCAGACATGGCTTGTGATGTCAAAGAGCAGGTCCTGGACTGTGTTCGTGAAAGCCCCTTTCACGCCATTCAGCTGGATGAGTCTACTGACGTCGCACAGTGTGCTCAATTGATGGTGTACGTTCGCTTTATCAAAGAGCACAGTGTGCAGGAAGATTTTTTGTTTTGCGTTTCTCTACCCGCCCACACAACAGCTGAAGAACTTTTCAAGGCCTTGAATAACTTTTACCAGGCTAATTGCCTTGACTGGGGCCGGTGTTGCAGGATATGCACTGATGGGGCAAGAGTAATGACTGGCTGTCACAGCGGTCTAGTAAAACAAGTGCAGGCAGTTGCCCCTGCGGCTGTCTGGAAGCACTGCATTATCCATCGACAGGCTTTAGCAACAAAAAGGATGCCCCAAGAATTGCGTGCCGTTCTTGATGAGGCTGTCAAAACTGTGAACTTAATTAAATCGCATGCCTTAAACGCCCGTCTATTCTCAATTCTCTGCAATGAGATGGACGCTTAATTCCAGCAGCTGCTCCTGCACTCCGAGGTCAGGTGGCTCTCTTGGGGCAAAGTCCTCACCAGGCTGTATGTTTGCGCGAAGATGTCCTCCTCTTCCTCACTGAGATTAAATCCCCACTGGCAAAACATCTGGCAGACATGAACTGGCTTGCTCGGTTGGCCTATCTCTCCGACATCTTCGACAGAATCAACTCCCTCAACACCTCTCTCCAGGGCAAAGAGTGCCACGTCTTTTCGGCACACGACCAAGTGTCTGGGTTCAGGAAAAAGCTGGACTTGTGGTGTGCTCGTGTTGAACGAGGTTCGTTGGAAATGTTCCCAACCCTGGAGGATGTTGTGGAGAAGACAGGGCTGCCTCTTAACTCTGTCCAAACAGTCATCACTGCGCATTTGAATGGGTTGCGTGACCAGTTTGGCGAGTATTTTGGAGAGGACGCATTGGGAAATCAGTGGGTGAGAAATCCGTTCTCTTTCCCCGCCTCACCCCATGATGGACTGAGCCTGCAGGAAGAGGAGGCCCTGGTCGAGCTCAGCTTGAATATGGACTTGAAGCAGCGACTGGGAGAAATGCCGATCACGCGTTTCTGGTTTTCTGTGGAGAGCGAGTTCCCCCAGATCTCCAGTAAGGCTACGAAAGTCCTTATCCCCTTCACCTCCACCTACTTGTGTGAGTGTGGGTTTTCCACACTGACCCTGATTAAAAACAAATACAGATCAAGGCTGCAGGTGGAGGACGACTTGCGTTTATTTCTCTCTGGAGTGCAGCCCCGCATCGAACACCTCATTGCATCAAAAGCGCGGCCTCATTGTTCCCACTAATATGGACGATTAAATTGAAACTCACGTGTTGTCTTGAATGCATAAATTGGTTGATCCATAGAGGGTTGATGCCGCTCTTGTAGCGCAAATGACGTGAACGTCACATTTTGTTTGTTTAAACTTTTTGTTCATAAAGGTTTTTGATTGTTAAAAAAATGTATGACATATATGTGAATCTGTTCGATCTGATAACATGCCTTCAATGCAGTTGATTGTTAAATGTTGTGTTCCGTGAACGAACAGCGTTGTCGTTCATTGATCAGGTAGAGCTGTCCATTGTGCTGATTTTGTTCGAGACGCTTTTTCAGCCGTCACGTGTCGTCATCGGTTTCTTTGGCGCCAATTACACGTTAAAGGGATAGTTCACTTCAAAATGAAAATTCTGTCATCATATAGGCCTACTCACACTCAAGTTGTTTCCTACCTGTATGAATTTCTTTCTTCTGCTGAACACAAAGGAATATATTTTGAAGAATGTCAGTAACCAAACAGTTAACTGGAACCATTGATTTTCGGCTGTTCTTACCTACTCTAAGGGGAGGCTCACATTCACCCAATTTGAAAACACCTGGTATAGATGACATTGTATCATATGATACTAGTATCTTCATATTGTACAGAATAACACAAAATTAGTAAAAGAACAAATATTGCAGTAGGAAATATCTCCATGCTGAGCCTTTTTTGCACTTCCTGATTTCCCTACTTGAGAATCCTTGTCCAATGAATGGACGACCTTAGCACACGTGTGGTTTTGTTTACAAATTTTGGTTCACTTGCAAAAAGAGCAGTGTGAAAGCGAACCGTATTTGGTCTGGACCAAAGCAAGTGAACTATCGGACTTTCCTGGTGTGAATACACCCTTAAATGCATCGCGATGCGGACGTGGACAATCCTGAATCGGTTCACAAAAAAAAAAAAAAAAAAGATATATATTTATAATAACGTAATATTGACGGAACGCGCCGCGGAAGACTGAACTCTGAAGCGCGGAAGTGCAGTGGCTGGACCGTCTGTGGCCTGCACATGACAGAGACGCGATGGCGCATGAGATCCAAACACCCTCCTTGTTAGGTTAAAAGCTGACGTGTGGAAATATTTGGGCTTCTGAAGTTGAAGGGGTTGTTCAAGGGGAAGTTGAAGCCACTCTAGTAGTAAAATTTGTAGAGTAAAACTAACGACGGAAACACAACAAATATGAGAAGCCATATGGCCGGCCGTCGCCATCTTGGCAGTGCGTCACCCCTCGTCACTACCGGATAAATTAAAATGGGCAAAGAGGCGGGACGCGGGTGGAGCTGAGGTGCTAAAGCTATGCTACTGCTGCTGAATTGACAGCTGATTGAAAAAGTAAAGCCAATAATTAAAGTTCATGTTTTGCCCTTTGAAATATTATAATAGTTAAGACGTAACTAAAAGTGAGACTATTTACTTTACTTTTTTATCAACTTTATTAATCTCACAAGGGGCAATTAAGAGTATACAAGTACATTAACACGGATCACACACATTTCTCACAACATACAGCAGTCAACTATGTGCATCGTGATGCATTATTATTCTGCTAGTTAAAAATGTATTAATTACTTACAATATTGCTCTAAGCTTGTGCATGTGACAGTGATTCAAGGCAAGCACACATGTCAGTCGGCATCTCACGTCAAGTTCGTAAAGAGCTTTAATTCAGTCCATTTTACAATCTGATTTTGGCCGCCAGCTCCTCAGACGGGTCAAACCAGAGATATTACCTCAGAACTTCAAGTAAATGAACTAGAAATCCGCACTCATTCAAGGGTGTGCATCTATCGCATGGACGGAGTGAACGCTGAAATTATCAGACATCCATTAGTGCATGCGAGGGAAACAGCTGGAAACACGGTGCTGGTCGATATCTCCATACTCAACACGACGGAATCCAAAGGCGTGCACGGGCGAAGGTATAATACATGTATTAAATTGTATGAAATAATCCCGGAAAAGCACAAACACAGCTGAGGGTGACGCTAACAGACAGCAGACAAACGACTAGCAGTGAAAGCGGCCGCAAGAATCCACCTGTCACTCAAGTGGCCACGCCCTTAATTATGCAGAACTTTAAGGCTTAAATATAATTTAAACAGATGAGTTGTAAAAAAAATTCACCCTTCTCACAGTCGTCATGAAGGGAAAAATGAGCTCTATAGACCAAAGCCACTTTTTGCTCCAGGTTGTAAACATGTTTTTTTCTGCTGTAAATTTGGGCATTTTAACATGGGGGAGATACAGATTTGACTCGCTTCTGCAGCCTGCCTCAAGCGGCCACTCGATAAATTGCAGTTTAATTCACTTCCGTGTTGGCTTCAAGAGAGAGACGGGGAGGTTGCCGCTTGGTCATTACTTTATAAATACTTTGCTTTAAAAGTACAGTCACACACACACACAAGATTCAGATAATCGATTTGTAACATTATAAATGTCTTCACAGTAACTTTTGATCAACTTAATACACACGAAATCACTCGGTCATTTAACGGCGTAGGCATCCACGGATACACACGGATAGCTCAAAATGCGTATAGATAACACGCCACTTGACTTGAAAGTGCCGTGTATGTTTACACAAAAGTCATGATGTCATGTTGTTAGAAAGACATTTGTTTTGATTAGGGATGCACCAATGCATCGGCTGAACATTGGTAACGGACAATATTTGCCTCGTTAACTGCCATCAGCCAATGGGAAATAAAAATGACATTCGCCGATGTTTATATTTGTCATGAACGCTGTGCTCAGGAGAAACTTTTTTCCCTTCTTTTTATTTGGGCGGGGGGAGATACCGAGATGGAAGAGGGACCTGTTTTTGAATGTTATTTTTCAGAAAATAACTTGTCATAAATAAGGATTATGTCAACCAGAAAGTGACATTAAAGGTTGTTTTTGTTTCATAAATTGGTCTGATAGAATTTGTTCTCATTCTAGGATGCTGATCAATAGCCGAAAGAGTTGTATGTTTCAGTGGCATAAGAGAAGAAATAAATGTGATGCGATCTAGGAGAACCCACCACATGGTGAAATTTGACATATTACAGGTTTTGCGATCATATTAAAGCTGGGTTCAAGCCCTTTCCAAATCTCTTTTTTTATTCTTTTATAGTTTGACGATTGAGAGACAAGCAAGATCTTTTAAACGAGCAGCTTCAAACTCTGTTGTTCTCTTGTGCTCCGCATCACACCACACAATAACGCTGGATAAAAACAAATAAATAAAAACTTGTGTCGTTGTAGTTCACCCAGGACTGGACTTTATTGTGTTATGTGGTTTATTTTGATAGGTGAACTGTCTTTGTAGTGTTAAGAGAAGGAGAACTAAATGGCCGTTATTTTTTTATTTTATTTTTTTTTGGACCTCCGCTCCGCACGTGTTCTTAAAGAGAAAGATGTGTCTTTTCAGCTTTCCACTATAAATCGCAATTTTTCTGCACTAATCTAGTGAATTTTCCCCAAGATATATTCAGAGATGATAAACAAGATGTTATAGAATAATAATTTATTGAAAGCCAAATTTGACAATAAACTGACATTCAATCTACTTTTAGACTAACTGAAAATGTAATGTAAAGGCAATCAAACGCGAGTTTGACGCACTCACATCAGAATGAGGAAGTTTGGGGTGGTGGGGGAAGTGACGTATGCCGCAAAGAGGTCGAATTTTGTAGTTCTTTTTGTGTTTGGGTTCCTACCCGAAACCCGAAGTTACAAAGTGCTAGTAAAAGCGATAAAGACACCTTCAGGATACGGCAGACGTGTCATTCAACCTATTGTAACCAAATTATAGTTTATTATGTGTTAATGTGACCCCGCCCACTGAGAGTGCACGCTATTCAAACGCAAATGCTGAGGCAAGCCATGAAAACGCCCACATCAGCTGGATAAAACATCCACTTTAATACAAGCCTTGTACTTTCCCTCGTCTTGCTGTGCTGAGAGGAATAATATTATCGTAATAATCCTGGAAAAGTTACCTCGGAAGTTCTGGTAGTTTCATTTCTAGGAGCACGGATTCAGCTTATGTAGTAAGTTATTTATTCTTAAGCCCTTTGTTCTAATCACGTTATTGAATAGTGTCTGTAAACTGCACAAAGTCTGTTTAAATATGAATTTAAACAGTCTTAATGTCTGTGTGTGAATGAATGAATGAATTGCACAGTTGCATGTGCAATGTTGTTTATGTGGCAAGAAGCTGAATTACTAAAGATCTAGTGTAATGACTACCCCACCTGGGAATTCTTACAGATTATACAGATTTTTCCCTCAATAGGACAAGAGACTAGGGGTGGGTATCGATTCAGATGTTCAAATTCGATTCGATTTCGATTCTTGATTCCTGCTTCGATTCTCGATTTGACTATAATGAATATAGATGTATTACAAATCCTATATTTATAAAAAAGAACAATGAAATAAGTTTACATGTGGTTAATTAATAGTTAATAATTAATAGTGGTTAATAAAAGAAATTATGAGCCACAAACCTGTATATAAAACTTTTTATTTTATTTTAGGTACATTATACGCTAAATGCATACAATGAATAGACAGGATTTTGAAACAAGATGCAAAATTGATGCTGAAAATTCAGAACAGTCACACACCTTGATCAAACAGGATCAGGTTATTTTATGTTTGAGATAGCTATAGATAAATAAATATATAGACACTTTTATTACATTGATCTTACTTAAATGTTTGTTTTTAGAATGGGGTCATTTTTTTTGTTAAGAGTTTTTGCAACACATGGAAGCTTGATTTCAATCTTTGAATTAAATTGAAAAAAGAATAAAGACAAATAAAGAGACAAAAAGAAAAAAAATATTCGGAAAGATTTTTGGGTATGTCAGAAATACTACAGAAATGGAATAAAGTAATCCAATGTAAACTAACGCAGGATAGTATTTTAGTCTAGTATTTTGAGTAGTGAGATAGAGCCTGTGTACACAGAGAGCTGAAGCGGAATGAGTATTATTCACTTGACGCTTGCCTTGTGCAGAGAGAGAAGATGCAGCACCGCGAGCCCTGAATTTGGAAAAAATCTATTTGTGGCCTTTGAGAATCGATTTTGAATCGACCACATTTTAAAAAAAGTTTAATCGAAAAATCTATTTTTTTGCCCAGCCCTAATTAAATGTGAGACAATGATGTCCGATGATAAGAACGCTCTTAACAATGTGCAGGCCTTCAAACAATTCTGTGACACTAAATGGAGTGAGTGTGTGTCATCCCAGGCCCTCTGAAATTTGAGTGAGGCAAAATATGCAACTTCTTCCCTTTGCTAAAGATGTGAAAAAAATTCACCAGTATCTTGACAAGGAGTACCAAACAAAAGATGAAGAATTACCGAGTAACAAGAACTGGGCAGAACTTGCAAAAATTACACTTTGTCAGGTCAATTGATTTTTCAATCGTGGAAGAGAAGTATCCAAGATGCCCCTGAATGCTTTTACATTGAGGTATACCTCGTTGACTCATCCAGATGCAGAGTTTGCTTTGTCAAACCTTGAGAAGAAACTTTGTAAGCACTTTCAAAGAATTGAGATAAGAGGCAAACGAGGACAAAAGGTCCCCATTCTGCTCACACCCGGTATGCTCACATCGATGGAGTTACTTGTCAAGACTCGCCGTAACTGTGAAGTGCCTGATGAGAATGTGTTCATGTTTGGAAGACCACAAGCATTTCAGAGGATCAGATGTTATCCGTAAGATTGCTCAAAGCTGTGGAGCAAAACACCTAGAGACACTATCCTCCACTAGACTGAGAAAGCACATGGCCACTATAGCCGCTTTCCGACCAAGTAGTTACAAGAACTTAGTTATAGGAACTGTCCACTTCTAAACTGTCCACTTCTGGACAGTTTACTACTCTCCCCCAAACTCGGTTTTGCTGCTTGCGTTCGCACTGGCCATAGGAACTGGTAGGAGGGGTAACGCAAGCACGGCGACGGTCTTACAACAAACCAGCATGGAGGAGGCTATTGCAATGTTCCTGGTTCCTTGTATTTTTGATACCTTGGCATTAATAAAAAAAATAAATTAAAATAAATAAATCGCTTTTCGATCCTGCGCCATTACGATGACCTTGAGGTAAGTTTCAATTTCAAGCATCAACATTTCACGCCAAGCGTAGTTTCAATCGAGTTCATTGTCCAGGGCTCCAGACTAACTTTTTTTACTAGGAGCGCTGTTGCCCCTGACTGAAAATTTTAGGAGCGCAAGCAAAAAATTTAGGGGCACACCTTAAATAAGCTTGCAATGCAATTATTCAAATTTCCCACAAAATAACTGTAATACTGACAAATTCTTTAATAATAAATAGACTTAACATTATGATATGCTGTTTTATTTTAACTTCACAGGGCTCCAGACCAGTGATGCGCGGGTCAATGTATAAACAACCCGCAACCGACCGACGTTTTCAACTACCCGCCCGCAACTCGGACCGCAAAAAAAAGTAAAAAAAATATTGTACCCGACCCGCTTCCTGACCGCATTTTTAAAAAATTAGTAAATGCTCATCGGAGCGTTATTGGGCCATAGATGTGTAACAACACAGCATCGCAAGAAAACGTATGCCTACACATAACAAAGGCAAAGCCAGCACTTTCGCCATCATCTTTCATTATTTCAGCAAATGTCTCCCACACTTTTACTCTTTCTATTTGTGTATTTGCGGAGCTTCCACTCCCCAGTCATCACCTTTTCTCTTGCCGCCTCCATCTCTCTGCAGACTGTAGTGATCATGGCCGGTTCGTGAACGAATCGTTCTTTTGAACCGGTTCTTTTTAGTGAACCGGTCGAACCAGTACACTAAATCGAACTGAATCGTTCGAAACAGTTCGCGTCTTGCGTCAGTGCTGATCCACAAGTTACTGAAGTTACTCACTTTCAGACATGCCTGACAGTTGCCTACGAATCGAAATAAATCAATATCCTGAATTATATTTTACTCCAGTAACTCCAACATTTCACTGAACCGAGACATGTTGGTGCCACTGTTGAGAGAAGTGATGAGCACGAGCAGCTACTGCATATACCGAACGCACAGGGACAGCGGACCGCGGTTCTCCAATCACTAGAACCGAGAACTGTTTAGACTGAGCTTGTGTGTTATCTTCGTGCCAGTTATTGCAGCCAATAATGTGTAGGGCTGTATATTTCATCAAACATTATGTCTAGTACTATATTAATACAAATGTTTAATTGGCATCTTTTTTCAAACGACCCGACCGACCGCGACCCGAATATCATTAAAAACATTTTTGGATGACCCGTAACTGCGGGTAACCGCGGGTGACCGCAGGCACCCGCTCATTTCGGATCAACCCGCGCATCACTGCTCCAGACCCAAAGTTGAGGGCAGCATCACCTCAAATGAGAACTCACAGTTCTATAAAAAAAAAAAAAAATCTGGTAGCACTGGGGCTAACAATAAATCACTAAGCTTAATTTAGGGTGTAGATGAAATTAACTTTAGTTTATATCATTTATAATGTCTTAATAATAATTAATAAAAGTAGTGAAAATATGTATATGGAGTGAAAATAGCCAATAAACATCCTACTGTTTACAATGGTATTATTATTATTATTATTTTAAGTGTTTAAATAAGAGTTTTCCAACATCTTAAAATTTTTCGTTTAAGGACAATCTTTAAAGGATGAACAAAAAATGTGTTGGTATGGTAATCACATAAAAAATACAAAAAAATAAAACATATATGATATTATTGAAGTGCTGGGAAAGGATGTGTGGTAGGCTACTTACACATTATCATCATATTTATGGTAAGAGTTAACTTGCCTAAATGCATGGTTCTGTTAGGCTGATTTGTGGACTGAAAGCCTTCTATAAGTGTTTTTCCTGGTTTCCACGTCAGCGCTGTTTGATTTGATATGGTTTATAACAGAACTCTGCGCCAAATCGGAGTGTTTCTCACTGGATCTCGTGGTGTTAATGTTATTAATTCTGAGGCGAATTCAATGGATTTCTTCACTGGCTCTCCTAGTAACAGTGTTGCGTGAGCGAGATCGGCCCGCGACTGGCAAGTTCGCTGCTGCAGCTCCACGGTCCTAATCATACATGAGTGGCGTATTTTCGTTCCACTTTCATTTTGTTTGCATTCGTTGCTAGGTAACGACTAAAGAGTCGATAGATCGCTGATTGCTCAGACGCACATCAGTTTGTGATTTGTTTCCGTCTCCTTCCCACAAACGTTTACTCGCGCTATTCTTGTCACGGATTCATTGACGCGCCTCTTCCACGCTTTACCATGCGTTTAACGTGTGGCAAATTTACTGGTCGCACATGTGCGACTGGATGTAAAATTCAGTCGCACACTCTCAATTTTTGGTCGCAAAATGCGACCATTTGGTCGCAGTCTGGAGCCCTGTTGTCTGTTACTGAGTAAGATGGCTCTTAATATGAAAATGGACTGAGGACTCCGTCCGCCATCATCAATCCGGAAGTCGGCCATTTTGGAGGGACAGAACATAAACAATGCCTTTGAACTGAACGGGCTCATTTGGCTGATTATTTCTGCTGAAAAATGGTCGATTTTTGGTCTGTGCTTATTGGTTGCATCGGTAAAATACCTTTGAGTTCTACA
Source organism: Pimephales promelas (assembly GCF_016745375.1). Next base: position 22,133,645 of record NW_024121321.1, read on the forward strand.
GACTGCCAAAAGTTAAAGAGAAGAGTGCAAAAACTGATGAAAGAAGGCGTTTGTGGTGAGAGAGGCACAGCAGCAGCTCATCAGACACATCACATCTGTACTTATAAATAGGGCTGGGCGATACCCAGATAGCAAACTGACATTGAATCAACGTGGAAATATGACATCGAAACAACGTTGATCTGACATTGTTTTGCTCATCGAATTAACGTTGAACCAACGTCAGACGCGTCATTCTTTCAAAACTAACGGAAAATCAACTTGAAATCAACGCGTTGTTTCAACGTTATGAAAGCAAACCAATTTTCGATTTTCATTTAGCTTTGAAGAATGCCGCGTCTGACGTTGGTTCAACGTTAATTCGATGAGCAAAATCGACGTTGTTTCAATGTCATGAGAGACGTCGTTTCCACGTTGATTCAATGTCAGTTTGCTATCTGGGTATATCGCACGATATTATTATGCGCATCTAATCAGTAAAGCCGGTTCCTTGATTAGCAGTAAATCACCTTCACCTGCTTTCAGATGGAGCGGCATTTACTACAAAGAGCCGTAGATCACTGACAAGCTGAGCCATATCGCGTTAATATCGAGGACGTATCGATAGCGATATTTAATGCGATATGGCTCAGCTGGTCAGTTAACTACGGCTCTTCGCCACGACAAAATCTCTCGTGTTAAATTAACACACCTGGAGTGTTACATATGAGTCCACACTCAAGAGTGTTAAAGTTAATGAGATAATTAAGTGATTGAATGAGTGATGATTGAGCATTACTGAAGACACCTAAAGAAGAATCACAAGGAAAAAATCTAAAATTTTAAGCCACCGTTATGGAGATGAGTGTTTGCTTTAGTTGGGCTCTTCACCCTTTTATTAAAAACTTCGTATTTGAATTTGCTGTTGCATCTGAGTTTACCTGTCAGATGAACAAATATAAACAATTACAAAATGTTGGTTACATAATGATATTCATCATTCGATATTTATGTCTATAATTTATTCTGTTGTTGGTTAATGTATAACTGATATTCTGCATAAATATCCAGAATGATAAATATAATTGATGGATTTCTCAAAAGTTGTTTAAAAAAAAAACCTTTCCTTTAGGCACACACAGACCTCAAGATTCAGTCAATGCATCTCAACAACGGTGACGAATATTCAAGGAGGAAAAGTAAATTACATAGACAATTCAGGTCGTAATTTATTCAAACCGCGATGCATGATGGGAGCCATTAATGAGTTGTGATTGGTGGCAACAAGGATTAATTTTGTCACCACAATGGGCTCTATGCACAGAGTTATTTCCGGTGAAGGATTAAGGATGCTCGATAACTTCCGCCGATCATAGAGTCCAATGCAATACCGAGAATTTATATTGAATTTTATACTCCATGGTTATACTAATGAAACGTTAGTCACAAAAACAGATAAAACAGACACCCCTCGTTGTGTTTATGCTTCTTTTTAAAATTATATTAAATAAACATAACTATATATAAAATTACATCTAAACGTATGTACGTTTCGTTTCAAAGATGGGAGGACAGTAAATATTGAAGACTCTGCCATAATCCCGTTTTCTCCGGTTTTCCTCCGCTTTAATCTACACAACCGGAAATGGACGAGCATCCTTACGTCAAATGTGGAACTTATGCGTGCATATAGCCCATTGAGATACACAGGCTGATTATTGATATCTGTGTTTCTAAATAAAGATGACAGTGATTTGATCAGAATATATATTAAAAATTTTAAGTTATAAGAAATATACAGATATGCAATACAACCACAAAACTGTTGCTAACAAACTGAAGCAAATCACCTGAATAGAATTTATTTTTTAGATCAATCATGATTATATCAAAACATAATAAACACTATCAGATCACATCACAGATGTCTTAATTGACTGCTATAAATCAATAGCAGCAAACAAACAAAATTTAAAGTGGAAGTAAAAGTGTCAAGAGCTAAAGCAAACACTGAAATTGAAAAATGTATTTAAAATAAATATTTATGAATGAAGTACAATTTCCAGAAAACGGAATCTTTAAGTGGCAAAAGCAAATCTAGTGAAACATGCATCAAATAAATGCGCCTGAAGCTTCCTAAAATATATGTAATTTTTTTTTTGTATACAAAAGTTCCACTGATAAAAGTAAAGTATAGTACATGTCTTTGGACTTAAATCTCTGATGATGTCAGGCTATCGTTACAAGCAAATGTATACTGAAATAGTGAATCAGTTGTATTACATAGCCATGGTAAATATGATTTATATACTGTATGTTGTTACAATGTTATTCTTTCGCTTAGTGTGTGAATTTAATCAGCCCAGTGACAGCAGATGAAGATGATCTGTTTAAATAAAACTAATTAATGTGTTGTCGTTGACAAATAAATACCCTCTATGTATACATATATATATTTATTTTTTTAATCATATGAGTATGTCCTATATAAATGCATGTAAGACATGTACAATTATTTAAATGTTTAGGGATTCTGAATGATGTCTGTAGCTTTTTCTGCCTCCACAATGTCCACTGGACGTTGCCCATTGGTGTACCATCTTCCGGTGAATCGCTGAAGACAAGAAAGGATGAGGTGAGGTCTCCCTTTTCAAAACTGGCAGGCACATGTTCTTTCTGTGTGGATCTTGCGGGCACAGGTGCTTCCTGTGTGGATATGTGTTTTCCTCATTGGGACCGTAAGGGTGATGCCATCTGTAGCTTTTTGTGCCTCCGCAATCTCCACTGTTCATTTTCCATTGATGTACCATGTTCCTCTGCATTGCTGAAGACCAGGGATGAGGTGAGGTCCTCCTTCTCAAAACTGGTGGGCACATGTTCTTCCTGTGTGGATCTGGAAGCGAAGGGTGCTCCCTGCATCGTCTTCTGCCTCCACTGCGGTGTGGTATTGCATCTGAGAAACTCGAGTGCTGGAAATGAGCCTTGGGGATGAGGTACATGATGTTTCTCCTGCCTCCACTGTTTCTACCCACTGGTCTGAGATGGAGTAATCGTGCTCGTAATCCTCAGGTATGGGGTCAGAAACGTCCATTATCGCCCACCGCCGTCCCGCAGCAAGGGCCGCAGTGAGCTCATCTGAGTATTCAGTGGATGAGGACTGGTCTGCACTCTCAAAAATGGTGGGCATGGTTGACAAACTCATTCTGATGTTGGATATGATGAAATGAACTAGAACTGAACAATACTGTCTGCAATTTATATCTGTGAAACACTGAAAGAAAGAGAAAGGGAAGAGGTGATTTGAGTAAACATACAGTACAAGAACTTGAAAACTTGTTGTCTTAAGCCCAACGTAAACTTATGTCGTCCACATTCTGCATTTTGTTACCTGAAGTTCAACAGACATCCATGTGTAGGCCAATTTTTGTGTTCGCACTAATGGTGCATGCTCAACAACGCATAGGTGATTTTTAAGAAAAAAGAATGTTGACATGACTCAGTACTGCTCTTTGACATCTGGTAGACTATTTTCAATTTACCTACTAATGTGCATAACTCACATGCACATAATTTAGGCTATATAGTATTTTTTTTTATTATGCAGGTTGTCGAGGCATATTTGATTAATTAAACAAATCGGCTTAAGGCAAATAAGCTTTCAGTATCACTTCAGTTCTGCTATTGTTCTGTCATTTGAATATAAATTATAAACAATTATATTAATAAAAAGATTTGACCATTATTGATTCACAGATCATTATCTAAATGTAGCTACAGCAAATCGAGACAATAACATTCAACAGTTTAATAAACTCGCTAATAAACAGCTACCTATTTAAGCCTCAAGAATGGTAAAACATAAAAGCTGTCGGCCAACAGCATGTAATGAGAGTCGATCTCGGATCTTTTGAAGCTCCATGAGGTTGCGGTTAATGCATTAACCACAGATATACCGTTAGAATGCTGATGCAGTATCGTCTTATATGCTTATAAAGCCTCATTGATGTAGCCTAATATGTTTCTACTGCAATGTTTTAAGTTTTCATTATTTTTTCAATTTAATTTTAGTATTGTGATTAATTAATTAAACTACGCTTCACTTGAATGTTCTTTGGCAGAAATGGGCTCTGGAGCTGATTCATGGACAGGAGTGGGCTCTGGAGAGGACTGTTTTCAAAATATATTCAAAAGTTCTTGATATATAATACCCAGATAGCAGACAGACGTTAATTCAACCATGATTTTTAGTTGTAAAGGTCGGTATCAGTCGTCAAACCTTTGTAAACATACCTTGCTTTTTGACTTTGCATTAACACGCCACGGCAATCCAGTTCCTACATAATCATATGTGACTTCTTCACATTCTTTTATGTCCATTATTGCAAATAAACATAAATGAGGGAGGCCATCAACTTGTTTTTTTCATTTTTGCGTTGGTTTTCATCATTGATACGTCTTCCTAGGATTCATCCATTGAAGCATCAATACTGAAAAAGAAGTAAATAAAACAATTATATAAATAAATTAGCTGCTTCTTCCAGAATTTCTGAATCATATGGCAAGTTAATAATAATAATCTTCTAATTAATTACAATTTCCTTTTAATAATAATCTTAATACAATAATTCCTAAAACTCCAAGATTAAATAAAATTATATAACACAAGCAGGAGTGCGATATTGTGTTTGTACTAGGGGTGCGCTGATCCGATTTTCAGTATCGGTATTAGTCCGATACTGGCCAAAATCACTGGATCGGAAATTTTATGAATCGCGGGATATCATCCGATCCGATACGATAAGTCCTAAACTGTCATACAAATGCTTAACAACACCTGAGAGACATGACGTAAAGCAGGTGTGCCCAACCCTGCTCCTGCCGATCGACTGTCCTGCACAGTTTATCTCCAACCCTAATCAAACACACCTGAAGCAACCAATTAAGGTCTTCAGGGTAGGACTGGGCGATATATCGCACGATATTGTTATGCGCATCTAATCAGTAAAGCCGGTTCCTTGATTAGTAGTAAATCATCACATGAACATGTCCCTTGTGTCCCGCCACCTTCTTTTTGTTCAGTGGCGGGACACAAGGGACGTGTTCATGTGTTCCACACTTCACACAGCCCATGCGGGGAACACAGTTCAGAGGAGAGTCAGAGATGCAGATGGGCACTGGGTGTTGAAAGACATCTCTATTCCACCAGCAGTGACAGAGTACAACCAGTATGTATTATAAAATCATCAATGTTATTTGAAATAAAATAAATTATCTCAATGTTGTTGTTTTTTTTTATGTCCAAACAGGTGCATGGGTGGAGTGGACCTATCTGATGCTCTAATCAGCTTCTACAAAGTGATCCACAAGACCACTTTTTTTTATCACTTTATGGACATAGCTGTGGTGAATGCGTTCCTCATTTAAAAGGACATCACAAAAGGCAAAGGACAGGTACCATGCACCAGAAGGCCTTTAGGGAGACACTCGTTGATGAGCTGGCAGCAGCAGCTGGCAGACCTGCTCCACCACCTACTCAACGCACAGCACATCACAAGCCTGTGCACATCGGTGGACACAGCACTGCAGGTCGTCTGAGGTGCAGATAGTGCCAGGCAAAGACACCAGTCAAGTGCTCCTCCTGCGATACCCCTTTGTGCTTCGTTCCAAATCGGGATTGCTACAATGATTGGCATGATGCCAATAACCTGTAATTTCTTTTTTACAAATGTTCGGTGGAATCCATATTAGAGCACCCAGATGTGCTCTGGAAGAAATATTTTCTTTATTCTGATAAATATAATTTGTAAATAGTTGGGTGTGTGTGTGTGTATATATATATATATATATATATATAATTATTATTATTATTATAGTGAGTTCTAATATTAAAGTGTTTTAATTCAATAGAACTTGTTTTGTCTCTTTATTTGTTGAAAGTTTGGTTTCAAGAATTGAAAAAAAACCACTATAATGTTTTTATGCTTCACTTACTATGTGTTAGCAATTATTGACAGTGAATCTGGAAGGATTATAATATCTCTAAGTGTAACGTTTCATTTGAGCCCAAAATTATGTCTGTAGAGTTAAGCATTCATGAATAGCAGCATGTTATGTGTCTGTGGTAACAAAGGGTCGTTTGGAGTCTCCAAGTGGCCTTTTTTGGGAAACGCCTAGACATACACTTAGATAAACGTGTGTAAAACACTCATTTTCTAATCTATTGTTATAAAATTTTAAATTGGGCTTGGTAAGGCTTCATGCTGTGATCACACTGTGTTTTCCAGGTAATACCTCACAGCTATAATTATCTGCAGGCATCTGTTTACAAAAAATAAAATAAAAAAAATAAGGAGGAAATTTTCACCCTTTTTTAGTGTTTTCAAAGTTCTATTACTCAAAACCAGTAAGAATTACAGTGATTCTAACTGTTTAGGAACAAACCTCAAAGTGTCCCCTTTCAAAAGAGACCAAAAGTATACAAATACTCCCAAGGGTTCAAGAACAGCATGCAATTTAATTTGGATAGTTCTTTTTTAGGCATTTTAGGCAGAATTTGCAGGCCTTATAAAAGGTTAACCTTGACATTTGTGTTCTTCGCTGAACTCAAGCGCATCTCACTGGATCTCGTGAGCGAGACGATCAGAGTCATCGCGTCTGCCCTAGTAAGCTCGCGCTGCGCTCAGTGCGCTGCCGTTTGGACTTTGAGCCGAGCGGATAAATTCTACGTTTGGCGCACGCAGTTCAAATGAGTTTCGTTCCGCTTTTGGCGCATAAACATTATCGAACATTTATCGACCTCTTGATATCGTTTTATCGAGAAAAATTATATCGCGATAATTATCGTTATCGTTTTATTGCCCAGCCCTACTTTAGACATGGAAAATTGATTGAATGAATATTATTTTCACAATTTTTTCACACAAGTGACTGGCCTAAAACATTACTGGTCTCTGATTTGTAGGTTGCATTAACACCTAGCGGCGGATGCAGGGTTTGAAGACCCAGTTAGTGACGTCACAACATGCAATTTTTAAAAAAAAATCATAATCACCATGACCAAAATTGTACTTTTTACATTGAATCTTGAAAAAAAATAAATATTGACCTACCTACCGACCCTTTTTTTTTTTTTTTTTTTTTTTTTACATTTTTTTGCTGTTACTGCAAACCAAAATATTTTTAAGGATGGCCTTATTTGTTGTTTTGTCTTTATGTTTGAGTTCCATTTTAATGGAAAACTGTGGTGGTACTTCTATATGTCTCTGGTAAATCTAATCAGAATTATGAATCTCATTTTCTTATGTAAGGTTAATTTACATCACATTAGTATAAAAACTGATTGTTTTGAAAATGTTACTTGTGTTTTTGTAGTGTGCAGTCTCCTGAGTAGAACATGCTTTATGTGGACAATGAAATAAAAGGACATTGTCTAGACATGCTTTTTCAAGCTTCAGTCAGTACAATATCTGAGTGTATGTGTATCAAACAGTGAACCCCACCCAAATATGACTTGGGAGGTCCTTACAGTTTAGAGGGTCCAGTCACCAGAGGCATCACTTTGGTTTTCAAGAACACTTGGACTGCCTTCATTTGATCTATGTTGGTTTAATGTGAATGCCAAGTTGTTTGGTTACATGTAATGGATAGGCACCCTATTAGTTAAACTGGGCTACAACAAGTCAGCTCCTGACACTGAGGCTAACCACAAATTCCCCATCTACAATTTAAAAATGAGAAGGTATATCTTCATATAGGATAGGATATGCTATAAATAAGCTGCATATAAATAAGAGGCTATAAATAACAAAATTGAATACAATAAAAGGGTAATATGTATGAGGTAATGTCACATTATTATTGAATTTAAAGTGATTAGATATCGACATGCAAATATGAAATATAATATCTTTCTGTGTGCTATGTGAATTGTGGGGTTAAGGGCAGGTGAGCGAGTTAATGTTTTGTATGTCTGTGTCTTTCCTATATATGTGCTGTGTGGTTAACCTTTGTGTGTACATGTATAGATATAGATGCAGGACCCCCTTAAAAATGAGATGTCACATCTCAAGGGGCTATCCTGAAATAAAATTCAATTCTGTCCAAACTATGTGGCATAAATAAATACTACAATTACATTTTTCGCCAACAGTGTCAAAAACACCGCCTGGTGTGCGCAACAGTATCCTCCTTGGACAAGTGTGTTCAGTGTGTGGGACCCATATTTTCCTTCAAGTGGCTTGGCTATCGATGCACAGTTAGATAGTGTACATGTGTTGTGCTCTAACCAATTAAATAGACCTGCAGTGTTAACATTATTTTACTCCAAATGTGTCACAGTTTGTTCAGGGGTCTGGCATAAATCCTGCCTCAAGCAAATTAAAAGAGATGACTTCAACAGCACAGCACAGGTGAATATCTACTGAGTGAATGTTGAACTTGAACTGTCTATAAGATTCAATCACCATGCAAAATAATTTTGCTTTCTCACCAATTCAGGCGCAGTAGTCTCCTAAGGTTTCTGATGATGAACTGCTGTCAGATCAGGACAAAATTCCACATCCAGAATTGGACCAAATATCATCTGATGATGCTGAGGACATGTCTGACAAGGAATACATACCTGACTCGGAGTCAGAATATGATGATGAATATGATTCAGATGCCAGCATACCCTTACAATCAAGTCAGGCAAGAGCTGCACATATTCAAGTAAAACCACTAATACCTGATGTTGGAGCATCTTATGGGGCAGACACAGCCACCCCAGTCGTGCCCAGAACATCAAAATGTTTGCCACCCCCCAAAAATAACACCGTTTCCAATGCTGCTGACACATCTAATTCATCTAATTCTATCAAAGACTCATCAAAGGAAAAGCTTGCCGATGAAGCTGTGACTCATGAACAAGAATTACCACATCTGATTATGAGTAGAAAAAATTACAGTTATATTTGCGGTAAGCCACAAAGCAAAATTTCCCGCCACTTGAAAACCCACAAAACCCATACTGAAATTGTCCAAGCATTTTCCCTTCCTGAGGACTCAAAAGAGCGCAAGATATTATTCGAAAAAATTAGGAATAAGGGAAATTTCAAACATAACATTGCAGTTTTGCAAGATGGAACAGGATCATTGAAAGTGAAGAGAAAGCCAAAAGCTGAAGCACCGGCAGGAAAGTTTATTCACTGTATGTATTGTCAAGGGATGTACATACGTAAGGAGCTTTGGAGGCATGTCCGCAGATGCCCCTTTAAACCAGAAAACAAAGATTTGGATGACACACCTGGAAGAACCAAAGTATTGGGCTTGGCTGTAGCTTTGGAGTCTACATCCTGTCAGCAGATATCAAGTGGAGTGTGGAAGCTCCTTAGTGTCATGAAACAAGATGAGGTGGCCTCAGTTGTGTGAAATGACTTCTCTATTATTCAGTTTGCCCAGTCACTCTATAACAAACATGGACAAGACCCTACAAAATATGAATACATTCGACAGAAGCTCCGTGAAGTGGGGCGTTTGTTGTTATGCCTGCGTGCAGAATTCTTAGTACATAACCTAGAGGACTCTGTTAAACGTGTTTAAAGCTAAGTCATTACATTGCAATTTTTTAAAGCAGTCAAAATGACTGCCTTTGGTAGTTCTATGTAGAAATACTCAAAACTCTTTTGTGTCTTGTAATTTTAATAAAATAACAATGATAAAATAAAATATAGACAGATTTAGGAAAAGTCAGGGTCTTATAGTTACATGGGTTTTATTTCAACAAAGTTATTACATTGCAAAATTTTAACCCTCTAAGACCGACACACACACACAAACTCCAGGTGGGCTCTCATGAATGTTTTTAAAGAAAGCATTGTTGGGGAAATGCAAAAGTCACGATGTCATGTTGGCGTGTGGGACAAAACTACAAACAGATGCATACCGACGGAGGTATGACACTTAATTTTCCCAAACGCTTAATCATGCTAAAGTCATACGGGACAAAACCTAGAGGCTTATTAGGGGACAATTAAACATAAGAAGCATTGCCTCAAAGACTGATGAAGAGGAGAAACTCCTCACGGACTCAAACTTAGACTTTCTTTGCCTTTCTGAAACTTGGTTAACACAAACAACCTCACATGCGGCATTTGTTTTCCCAGGGTACAGTATATTTAGGAAAGACAGAAAGAAAGGAAAGGGTGGTGGGTTCTTATTTATGTAAAATATCATATGAAGTGTAAACAGATAGAGATAAGTGAAAAGTTGCAGACAGAAACAGAATGTTTGGCTATCACCATAACCTTATCACCACAAATGTCAAGATCAAATGCTTCTACTCCCTCTCCAAAGCCCCTAGGCTGAGTTACTGATATATTTCCCTGGAGAAATTACTCAGATGGCTCAGTTGCTATGTGCTGCTGGGCATCTGCAATATCTATCTTAGCTCTCTCCTCACCCAGGTGTTTAAAGGGATAGTTCACCCAAAAATGAAAATTAAGTCATTAATTACTCACCCCCAGTAACAGGGTATCCGCGGTAGGGTTCTGACGTAAACGGTAGTAACCAGACCGAATAAGAATGAAAACTTCGGTGCCTGATTTCGATTCCTGAGTCTGTGGCATGAGGCGCACACACGCAGTCTCTCGCTGTCTCCCTCTCCGACGTGCGCGCACTATATGGTTTATTGAAGCACTGTCTGATCTGTCTTGCACGCGCGCTCTTGCTCGCTCGCTCTAGATTTGAACTAATTTGCGATCATCCGGGAGCCGTTATCAATATGCGGAAGACTCCCGGAATGTCTGCTGATAGCGAGGAGATTAAACACATGTGAAATGTACATTTCACGTGGAAAATTATGCGTCAGAAAGAATAGCGATTGTCTATGGATATAGAATCACCATTCGCGCCGCGTTGACGCTCACGTCGTCATATTATATTAGCGCGCGCATCATCTGCTCCTCAGAGTTCTCTGCCGAAAAAGGAAGCTTGTCGACAGCGCGAGATATTTGGCAGCGAACGCAGCGTCTCTTTCCCTATTCAGAGAACATGGGTTACACAGAGACGTTCTCTGTCATATGTTTACTCAAAGCTGCGTATAAGATGCAGTGGGAACGAAATATCAAACTGGCTAAGAGCTTAACTAGTAAATGACAAGATAACTTACATGACTAGTTAAAGCAGACAAAAACATGGGAACCTGTTGCCACGTCGATATTATATTACCCTGGTAGTAATCTTTATTAATCTCCAGTATAATTACATTGTTTGATATAATATTGTTTTATTTGATACTATGTAAATATGAACTTTTATTTTATATTGGTTTATTTATTATTACATATGTTACTTGTATTTATAAGTTAATATTGTGTCCAGTTTGGTCCTGTAAATAAAGGGGTATTATATTTTTTGACAAAGTGTGTGCGGTTTCGTTTTCTTAAGTACTGTTTCAAGAACCGTTTAGGCACCGGAACCGTTTAAAAAATACAGAGTAGGTACTGGTATCGGATAAAACCCAACCGATACCCAACCCTAATCCGCGGGGTCTTGAAAAGTATTAAAAGTTGATAAACCAATTTTGGGAAAATTAATAAGACCCTTAAAAAGTATTAAAAAGTCTTATCACGACTTTATAAAGTCTTAAATTTTGAAAGTATTTTTTCTAGGGATGTAATGATTCACTCGCAACCGGTTGAAAAAAAAGTTTAAAAGTTTTTTAATAAACTTTGCTTTGATTTACTATCCCAGCCTATTTGATTTTTTGTATCAGAGTGGTCTATATTCTTTATCACAAACTAAAGTATCACTGATGTAAATGGTTACAGCTTGAAGTGGGGTATTAAAAAATATTGAGATGGTCTTGAAAAAGTCTTTAAAAGGTATTAAAATTAACTTAAAAATTCCTGCATATACCCTGAGTAAACCTGTATTGTACACTTAACTGTGCATAATAGCAGCAAATGAATAGTAAAAAAATATATTTATAGGCTTTAGGCCCTATACCTTATTTTCCGCACTATGGCGCACTTAAAAGCCTTTAATTTTCTCAAAAAAAACAACAGTGCGCCTTATATCAAGCACCTTGGATAAATTGGTTAACAACACTCTGCGTTATTAAATTCGCCCGTGAACTCGCGCTTGTGTCCATCTTATGCCCGCTTTGTCACACGGCCAGTTCAACCTCGTATAAATTAGGTTATGTGTGTGACTCCCGCTCACGAGCGCTCACTCTTAACAGACACACTGTTCCCGGCGCTACTCGCTCGTCACAAAATGTTCATAAAGCGCTCCCCGTTCACAGTAACCGAGTCGTCTCATTCAAAACAGAAAGCTGTTGCTGTCAGCGAGCCGCCGCACATTGAATGCTCATATGAGTCAGGCTGCGAATGTAAGTTACGTGCCCGCCCGAGCGCGCTCACACTAAACGCCTCACCTCTGGCGCCTCGCACTCACTACATTCCCACCACATCTAGTGGATGCATAACGTAAACCCAGTCAAACATGTGACTGTAGTATCTTATGTGCCTTATAATCCAGTGCACCCTATATATGAAAAATGTTCTAAAATAGGTCATTCGTTGAAGGTGCGCCTTAAGTGCGGTAAATACGGCTATATATATTTACCCACGTTCTGCTTTCTATCATATATCGAGCTATAATTTTTTGCTCCATATCGCCCAGCCCTAGTAGATATAAAAACTTTTCTGGTAAGGAAAAAAAGTCAATATCAGGAAACAATGTGTAATCACCATCACATCCAGCCGGCTCCCTGAGACGGCTCCCATGAGTGGGTCTCGAACTTGTGTCTCTGGTGTTAGAGGCCGACACGCTAACCTCCATTTTATTGGTTGTTGATTGTTTTACATCACTAGGACTTAATAAAAGTTTTGAAGACTCTCTGATCAATTTTCTCTTCCCCGGGGATGTTTTTCTGATGTGTTGACGGTTGACAGGAACTCCGTTTCCACAACGATTACGTATTTCCGGGTTTTGGGAAAAAGGTCTATAGGACTCGAGTCTGAGGACCCGAACTCTAGAAATACCCTTGAGCTTTTGAAAATGTGCATCTTCACTTTGAAATGACTTATTTAGTCACAACCTTTTGCTATTTAATTCGAGGATAACGCAATATTGCAATAAGACATTTTATGTGAAGTTTAAATATATTTTCAGTTCATGATGAAACTGTGGCAGGACAGATGGGAAACTGAAATAAATGTTTCCCCCCAATTTATTAAAGAAAGAATTAATCAGTTATCAAAATAATAATTTGTTGCAGCCCTAGTAAAATTCAACCATAGAAATACCTAACTATTTTCATTTGGAGAAAGAGTCTCTTGCATTAATAATTTCTCGGCCATGCTCGCTCGTTTTTTCCTGCTCAGGTCCCTGATCCCATTAGAAAGTGCCAGCATGCTGGAATCACAGTGCGCATGGTCACCGGGGACAACCGCGCTATAGCATCTACATGTGGCATCCTGCAGCCAGGAGATGACTTCCTCTGCTTGGACGGCAAAGAGTTCAACCGCCGGATCCGTAATGAAAAGGGAGAGGTGAAAGGCACAGTCTATTAATGGCAGAACTTTGCACACAAACACAGAAGCTCACAAGCTCATAATATGTGATGCGATTTGGGAAAACCCACCACATGGTGAAATTTGACATATTACAGGTTTTGATACCATATTAAAGCTGGGTTCAAGCCCTTTCCAAATCTGATTGTATTTATTTTATCGTCTGTCTGTAACAAAAGTTATGGTTATCTGAAGTCAGCTGATCACTTATATGATTTTCAGAAATGGAATTTTGAGAAAAACAGGTTTAATTAACGGTCACGTCCTGCTAGCGCGATGATTGGCGCTCCTTTTTTTAATATCACATATTTTAGTAATCATCATAGATTAGGTATCATTCGAAAGCTTACGAACTCAAAATTCAACCTGTGAAAATCGTTTTGAAATTGGACGATTGAGAGTCGAGCAGGGTATTTTAAAGGGTACATATGCTTTTAAATCATTCATTTTTACATATAAATCATACATTTGTGGTCTATATAAAGCATAACTTGGGTCTGATTCCTCATTATTCTAGGTCCACAGGCACCTTTTCTACCCCTTTTCTGATGTGCGTCCGTGAGCAACTCGTTTTGAAGTGGCCTCTTTAAATAAAAAGGAGATGTGTTACACCCCGCCCACTCTCCAGGTCGCTGAGTTCACGGTGGGTTAAAATCCACCCCGTTAAGCCATTTTTGTAGTTAGATTGTAGATATATGGTTATATACTATAGCTTCAAAGAAGCGTGGAAATTAGTATACAAACACAATTTCTCTCCCCATTCCTGTGTTATTTGAAATAATCAGTATGTACTATTCAAAAACCAAACCATTTTTTGGAACGATTGGTTTAACAAAGGTTTCATTTTTGTTAAAGATTTGATAAATCAATCAGGTGACCTACTTAATTATAATGAATTTGTTAATTATATTGGGACAAATATATCTTCTAAAGAATACTTAAACATATCCGTTGTATCTCCCCGAAACTACTTTATCTTATAAAAAACGAAAAGATGTATAATCCTGTAACTCCAAGTTTTCTTCCTAGTCTGACTGTTGGGGGCCTTTCTATTAGACATAAAAAAAAATACATATATATATATAGAAGAATTTTAACCAAAGAAAAAAGTTCTTCACCTAAGGCAATGGTAAAGTGGAAGCAGGATTACCACTTTCTTGTTTTTAAGAATTTGTGGTCTTATATAAATAAATATGTACTCCCTAATAAAGTTAAAGAAACTCGCTTTAAAATATTAAACAGATACTATACTTGTAATGACTTTATTAGTAAATTTAAAGAAGGGTTTTCACCATTATGCAGTTTCTGTAAAGAAGAAAATGAAACAATAGTACACTAATTTTTTAGTTGTAATTATACTAATTTATTTTGGTCCCAAGTTTCTTGGTTTCTTTTTGAGTTATTTTATAAATTTGTCACAATAACTGAGGTAATGGTCTTGCTTATGGTTTGTTACTCTGATTTATTGGAAATGAATAATATAATTAAACTTCTCATTCTATTTGGAAAATATCATATACATAAAGCAAAATGTATATTGACTGTACCAAATGTTAGACTATTTTCCACTGATTTGAAGATGTTTTATGATGTGTCATTCAAACGGCTTATTTATTCATAAACGAATCAGCGAGTCGAGTCATTGATTCATTCGTCAACCAATTCGTCTAAAAATCTGAATGATTCATTCAATAATGAAACCATGTGCCGCCCAAAAGTTAAACAATGCTGTCGCTTGTTTTGAATTATTTTCGTTTATGAAATGTAGCAAAAACACATAACCCTGTATCTAAATTATAAGTTAATTAATATTAAATAATTGTTTATAGAACTGTTGTATAAAATCAATATCACATTTGTAATCATGCTGTTTTTTAGCGTAAAAATACTACTGTTTGAGTTATAATAGTTCACCATGTTAAATTATATAAATATAAAAAAATTTTATGTTGAATTTTAGGGGCATTCTAATGTAATTTTACTCGACCAAATCATGTAGTGAAAGCGTGCACTCTAAAGGTAAATACACAGGGCAACTTTGAGCAATGTTGCAACAAATTTGGATAATTTAGATAGTTCGTGGGCCCTGTCTCTCACCTGGTTGCCCGTTGACAGCAATACACAGTCCAGAAAATTTGTATTCATTCATTTATTAAAACACTTTATTATTATTATATAAATATGTATTATATTGTCAAAAAACATTTAGCATTGTCAATCTTTTTATTTGTGCTTAGTTGATATAACAACAGAGCTGTAGACGTTTGGGTTTTTGACCTGCCACAAGATGGCACTTTTTTCAACATTCCTGATGCTTCAAATCTTTTCCTGAAGTAATCAGAGAACAGCTCATTAATTTTACGTTTTTTGTAATTGATGTATTGTTATTCAAATTGAAAAACCCCATAAAAACAAACAAACTGTAATGTAATGGGGTGAATGCAAAGAAGTGCACAACAAGATATTAGAATAAACAGTCTTTAATATTATATAGGCAAAGTACTAAGAACACTTAAAAATAGAAAACAATCAGAACTTGCAAAACAAAACCTAATCTAAATCAAAATAAAAGTCAATGATCTCACAAACAAATTTCAAGCCTCATTCAGTGTTTTCCCAATGCAGAGTTTCTGCGGCCTCGATAAAGTCCTGGGATTCGGCATCCTCACCTGGATCAATGGATTCTGCGGCCGGATCCACGGTCTGAACTTCCTCATGGTTTCGAAGCTGGACTTTTACAGTAATTGGAAGCTTCTGTACCAAGTCATTAAGGTCTCCCGAATAAAAATGACTTGGTACTGGAAAGTCTTCCAACTCGGAAGATGAGCATACCATCACGACACTTCAATAACCGTCAACACTGCCTCGAGGGTCTGGAGCTCAACAATCTGGTGGGAAAAAAAAGGTTACTGTTAAGGTTAGTGTTACAGTTAGATTCTTATAAACAGTGAAAATGTATATTGTAAGTCGCGCTGGATCAGGCCAATGGGGGTCCTCTGATCAGCACGGAAGGTCTCTGCGTGTTACTGTCTTATCTCACGGCAAAGTATTTTTGGTCAAATGCAATAGATTTTCTCATATGTATTACCTCGTTATTTAATCTGACTTCATAAATGAAAAGGCTTTAATGATATCTGTGCATCATTAAATGTGAGCGAAGGTTTTACTATTCTTTTAGACTCTTGAATGAAAATAATGTCAAAGTCAATTAGAATAATCAAACATCACAATTTAATATGTCAGGTAAATGTATCATTACAATTTCATAATAATTTCAAAGATATTCAATGCAAAACATCAAATGAGATTCGGCTCTCAACCTCACGGGCTGATTTGGATGCAGAAAGGAGCTCTTGTTGCGTTTCATTATATACCCAGATCTCATTTCAAATAAAACCAAAAATGTATAAAACTCAATGATAATCATTCACATTAAACCATTTAGATTCTTGAGTTTAGGAGATCTCATCCCGAGTGGGAGGGAGTGAGGGTCGAGGGAAAGCACGAGAGTGAGCTCAAATGGTCTTCCAGGTTTCCAATCTATTTTGAAATTTCATTATTTTTATCTCTTAACAATTAATGTAAATATTTAGAAGAAATCTAACAATTATGCTGTTTTTACTGCAGGACAAATCCACGCCAAGGGTATGAACATTGGGATTGTATCTATCCATGTAAGATTTTTTTTCTCTTTGACTTAATTTAGTTCACCCTTGGGCTGGGTTACAATATACATGTCCCGATTCTATTACAATTCACAAGATCTCAATGCTTGCCGTTTAATTATTTGTTCTTATTTTTTTTATTAGTGACTGTTTACTTGTCTTTGAAATTTATATTTGTTTACCTTGACAGTTGGAGGAATCGAATTTTCCTCCTCCATTCGGCCGAAAATTGGCTCTGGGTTACCTCCACTTTGTCTCCTACGTACAGCTCCACCAACGCTTCTTCTCTCCATAAAGAGACGTCATGGAGCTTGGTTCCACACCAGAGAGATGGGTCCAGGATTGGAAACTGGGCCCGAGACATCCTAGCCACTTGCAACTGGAAAATAACAGGCCAGGGTCACAGATGAGAGTGTTTCTCCTGGTCCAAGTATCCCCAACACTGAATATTTTCTATGTATTCCAAATCAAGGGTAATTCACCTAAATTGTGTATCTCAAATAAGAGTGTTGGGGTACTCTAGGACTGTGATTGAGAAACACAAGTACAATAGCTAACATTTGCCTGGGTTAAGTAAACCAGGATAATGTACTAGATATAAAATTATGCTTTTAAATTCACTCACTTTCTCAATATTTCCCTGCAGACTCAGGTACCCAGGGAGTGTAAATATCTCCTGTTCTTCCCCAGTCACGCATGGGGAAGGAGGACAGGGGACATCCATAGCAGCTCTCTCTGCCTCCTCACTGATGGCCAATTGTGAGGTTTTGAATGTTCTTGTTGCCCGGTTTACAAAAATACACTGCCGGCCATATTTTTTTGAGAGGGTGAAATACCAAATATGACCAATCCTCTTCAAATTCTGGATCACTTCCGTTTTTTATTGTGACGTATTGTCCATCTGTAAGGACTGAGTGTGTTGTCACCTTGTAGGCCCCGACATCAATTACATTGTCATTAGAGACAAAAGTAAAAGCCTTTTGGCTCCTTCGGTTACCCACACACTTCAGTCTGAGTGGTGCTTTGCTTGCTGACTGTAGGGGGTCGCCATCCTAAGAATTATACAAAAAAAGGTATAATGACTTTCTAAAACATGAAAATATCATGACAAATGACTTGTGTATATATACTTATAACATATTATTACTATTGATATATTTTTCTTTCTATATTTATATTACTGCACTTTATTGCATAATATTTTGTTTTCTTTATATTGTGTTATTTAATTTGTGTAAATTATTTTTTTTTTACTTGATCTTTTACAGGAATTTATTTATTAATTCATGTTTTATTAATAGTTTAGTTGAAAGTCAGTGATAAAATTTCTTATGAAGTAAAACAGTTATGCTTATATGCCTATAATGCTAGTATAATGCTAGTATATAGGGCATAGAGTAATGACAAATAAAAATCGCTTGTTATTACTACTAACAAGGCTCAAAATAGCCCCACACTAACACGACTGCATAATAAGGGTCCCTACATTCAAACCGAAGCATTGAGAACTTTGTCAGTGTCCATACAGTTTAATAAGAAGATATTTTATACACACAGTCAACTTCGCGAATACAGGAAGAAGCCATCTTTGAAAAATAGTCTCTACCAGTCGATCTACGAACGACGATCCAAGTGCGCTGAACTGTGCAGAATCTCATATGGTCCGTTGTTTCCGGAAGAAACACAAACACGAACCGTTTTCTTCTCTTCAATATGTACACGTAGCCTACTGTTCGCGCTCACCTTATCACCTTATTCACATCTCACCAGCGCACTTGGATCGGCGCTCGTAGATCGACTGGTAGAGACTATTTTTCTCAAATGAAACATTAAATTGCTTGTGTAATGTAACATGCATAAATAAAATAAAAAACAGTATGTAAAGTAAATGTTTATTATAAAGTACAGTATCATAAAATTATATAGCGGTACCCATTTTCTCAGATGCCGCCTCCTCCTCCACCTCCTCCTTTTCCTCTGCATCTGATGTATCTGCATCATTTGCACGTAACAGACATGAAGTCAAATTGACATTCAAATTTTATAAATTAAAATGATGAATATACTGTTACCCAACTAATTAATTGTTTATCTGTAACAACCTCCACCGCAACTATTGACACATGAAACAAATCTCATAAATACACGTTTTACCTTCAACTGCCTCTGCAGTCTCCATCTCAGCTGTTTCTGCCTCTGTTAAAGCATGAAAAGAATCTACATTGGAAATATGTGACATTCTCAAATTGTGATTTTCAAAAAGTTTTTCAGTCACCTTTAACAGGGGTACGTGTCTACAAATTTGTTGGGTGCTGTATGAAACATTACATTGCTTGTGTAATGTAGAGTACATAAAGGGAATATAAAATACAGTATGTCAAGCAACTGCAATCCAACAAACATCAGTAACAACACTGGGGCCAACTAAGAGTAGCGTCCGCAAACAAACCTGTTTGTGTGCATGTTGTCCTACCTGGTTTTGAACTCTTTTCTTTAGAGCAGAATAAGCATGTCTCCTGCAAAAGATGTTGCATGATAAATAGTTATGACAAGTACACATCAAACGATTCTTTTGTCACAGACCAGTCTTGGGAGTCATTCAAATTAATTCCCAGTCCCTGATCAGGTGGAGTTTGGGTTATCAACACAAAATAACACTTCACAGGTGACCCCTCATCATCACAGATTTAACTGCCGATTCACTTCACACCAAAGGATTATGTAATTGACTCCCTAGAAAAATCTGTGACAAAAGAATTGTCTGATGTGTACTTGGCTTTAATCTGACAGCGGAATGTGGCTTTAAATAAAATACCATTAGCACTTGCCTTTTTCTTCCCTGACATCTTTTTGCAGCAGACTATACAAATGCCTGAACTATCTGAAAAAACAAATGCTTTTTATAATACAATGATACTTTGGATAACACAAACACATTAAAAGCAACCATAACCTTCACATGTTTCAAGAGCCATAATAACCAGTCCAAAGTATGACATCCTCAGAATTTACTAGTTAAAGCTACCACTCCAAAATCATCAGTGACTTGAACTTAATGTAGGGAGCGACAGGGAGCCAGCAGAGCTCAATAAGGAGCACTCATAGCATACAAATGTATACTACTTACCAAGGTACTTAAACAACAAAGTCCCAAGTCTCTCCCGCTCTTGGGAGATAGGGAGGCATTGGAGGTGACCTTATTGTCCCTGGAGGATCATTTCTGCAAACTTAAAGAGCAACAGAATTTTATTTTTATTTTTTATGAAATAACATCACTTATAATAACTGAACCTTATAGAGCAGGCAACAAATTGTGGTAAAAAAAAAATCCATTTGGGAAAGAGACTATTACAAGAGAAAATGATTGTGCTCATTTAATAATTATACTATCATGACTCCTGTATCATGCACTGTGTCCATGTCTAAGATCCATTAATATATTTGATCTACAACTTTCATTCAAAATTGCTCTAGTTAAAGTGAAAACTAAAAGTATCTATATTTTCAAAACACAACAGAAACATTATGCAGAAAATGACCAAATTGTACCATTATTGAGAACACTCCACATGACACAGAGTCACTTTGCAAGTCATGGTCCCGGTTTATGAACTTCCAAGGCATTTGGCAGCCTCTGCTAGCAGCAAATAAGCTGAAAGATTCGAGAATATAATTATGAAGGAGATCTCTACTGAGTTTTCATTACCTCATTTTGTAGACCAATACAAAAAATGTTTACCTCCAATTTTCAATGATTTGGGAGCAACGCTGTGGATGCTCCCCCAATAAGTCAATGTATGTAATAGTTCCCTCTTTCAAGTTGCAATGCTATACAGAAGATGGGAAAACATATGAGAAAGAAAATGAAAATTGCATGACAGCAACAATAATGATAAATTAAAGCTGCAAGCAGCATTTATCGGTGTTCAAGCAGTTCAGGCCTTTAAGCACAAAAGCATCGAAAGGCATTCAATTTTATTTAACATGCATTTATCCACGGACATAATAGATGTAAAACACCATTTACAATCAATACAGGCAATTTAACATTGGAAATGCATGGTTTTAAAGCTTTTTAACAGTTATAGTGCCACCTATGGTCCGATCTCCATGAAACTGTGATAATTATTGATCTAGAGAGTCCAGAGAATAGGCCTAGACTGGTTTGGTCCCGATTGGGCAAAAACCAAGGACTAGTTCGCAAAAGTGGGTTTTGGACAAAAACCGAAATAACAATTTGTTTTTTTGCTCCAAATGGAAATCCGAGATATACATCTTGTCCGTCTTGAGCCAGGGATTACAGTGGTGTAAAAAACATTGAAGCTAAGTCAAACGGTCTAGGAGTTATGAGCAATTTAGTACTTTTGGTTGCTGTAGCGCCACCTATGGGCCAATCGGGGTCATACTCTGATAGCTTCTCCACAATTCGAGGCCCTACCATCTGACAAAGTTTCACAGCTCCAGCCCTTACGGTTTGGGCTGCACGATGCGTTTTAGGGGATTTTTTTTTCTTTCTAGCAAACACAATAGGTTTTCAGCACTTCGTGCTTGAACACTGTTACGTGGTTGTACGTTGGGGACACTGTTTGTGTTGTTCTTGTTCGTTTTGTTGTTTTCTGTTTCCTGCCTTATAGGTCACGTGACGTCTCCCCGGTTGCGAGTGGGCGGGGCCGACTGTTTTAAAAGGACGGAGATTCACATTCGCTCGCTCTCTCACTGGGTTTAGACCTCGCTCTCCCTCTGGTGCGGTCGGACGCCGTGCTCTCTCCCATGTTTCCTCCTCGCCGTGGTTGCTCATGTCGGAGCGGATGCTGTACCCAAAAGCTCCCATGGGTTTGGCCGATGTTGCCTTTGAGCTAGATGGCGTCGGAACGGTGTAAACAGACCATGCATTAACCCCAGTACCTGTCCTGACATTTGTGTGGGTGTTATGACGAAGTCGTTTATTTTTGTTTTGAGTTGGTGGTATTGGTGACGGGTTTTTCACTTGTTTAGTCTAAGATTATTTTAGAGCAGCAGTCAGTGGACCCGGAAGACTCACCGAGAACTTGTCTTTGTTTTGAACGGGAGGCAGACAAGAGTGTTGGATTCGGTAGATATTAGTGAGCAGGGTTCTTCTTTCTGTTTGCTTTATGTTTATTTTACCACCAGACTTTGTTACCGTCCTACCTGTCTTTCTTGTTAACCACTGACAATAAATTATTTTTATATTGTCCACGAACGTTCTTGTGGTTTCTTTATATGTTAGGATGTCCCCGTTTAAATTCATTTAGGGGGCTCGTAACAAACACCTAATAATGAGAGACCTTTTTGGCGATTATAGCGCCACCTATGATCCGATCCTCACGAAACTTTGCACACTTCCTAACCATGTTAGGACTTTTTGGGGGGGATTTAGGGGCTTTTGACTGAATTTTGCCACAGACCACTATCTAAATGAGCCTGTTACAGCCAACCAAATGCAAAATTTCAACTTTTTTTGATAATTAGAGTCCAGAGAATAGGCCTAGACTGGTTTGGTCCCGATTGGGCAAAAAACCAGGGACTAGTTCGCAAAAGTGGGTTTTGGACAAAAACCGAAATAACAATTTTTTTCTTCGTGCTTGAACACCTAATAATGTGTGATGCTATTTTGCGCACAAGGTCCATTTCACACCGGGAACATGGCATGAACGTCGCGTGTCTGTTGCATGGCGTTTTCTATGTCTTTGCTTACCAGAAGCATGTCTGATGCAGCGCTGCGGCAGCCTCTGCGAATTAAAACTTTTTTCTCATGTCCTTCTTTTCTTCACTGTTTTGAATGGAAACACTTCCAACAAGCTTGCGTGTGGTTGAAAAATAAGCGTTAGTCCTATTCCTAGCATGCACACGTTTGAGATGTGCGTGTCACGAAGGTGGTGTGCAAGGTCTAACCGAGTTAGGAATGTGAGCCATTGGAGCCGAAATAAAAACAGACACAGCTGACACGCTCGCACCACACACCCAGTGTGAAACGGGCCTAATAGTCTTTTTATATCCTAACAGCAACCTACAAAGAGGGTCCAGTGGCACTCTCCCACCAAGTAGGCAGTGTTGCCAACTTAGCGACTTTATCGCTATATTTAGCGAGTATTCAGACCCCTCTAGCGACAAATTTTCAAAAAAGCGACTAGCGACAAATCTATCGACTTTTTCTGTTGTTATTAGAGATTTTTGTAGACTCTCTGACGTGAAAGCACATATCGTTTTTACTCATCTCAACGAGCAGCGTGTGCTGCCGTGGGTCCCACCCCATCCCAAATCACTCACAGGTGGCCCAGTCTTCGCGCAGCAACCCCTCCCGGCTGTAGACCGAGCAGGAGATGTTCACTCCTCTGCGGACAGACTGCAAAAGAATCGCAAATGAGTTTTAGCTATTTTTAGCGACTTTTCAGACCCTGCCGTCATCCCGAACGTCTCCCCAATGAAATCGGCTTGACAATGATGGCCAATAAGGGTCGCCAGGTTCCTGAGATCATTAAACTGCTGGACTGGGTGGACAACACAGACCACTACATCATGGTCATGGAACGGTCCTTTCCTTGCATGGACTTGTCTAGTTTCATGAAGCTCCATGGAGGGATCCTCGATGAGCAGACTGCACGACATGTTATGCGCCAGGTCATTCATGCTGCTCAAATTTCCTGCAAGCGTGGTGTCCTCCATCTCGACATTAAACTGGAGAACTTGCTGGTGAACCACGACACCATGGAGGTCAAGTTGACTGACTTTGGGTGCGGTGCACTCATGAAGAAGACTGCCTTCAAAGTCTTCAGTGGTATGTGTTATGATCTGCTTTGTTCATTAGCTCACATGAACGCATCCTATGTACAGACAACATGCTGTGGAAATGTATTAAATATCAGACATAATCTTTTTCCTTCAGGCACAGAGCTGGACTGTCCCCCAGAGGTCTATTTCTACGGCAGGTACTACGCGAAGCCAACGACAGTGTGGTCTCTAGGCGTCCTCCTGTTTGCAATGGTGTGCGGAGCTTGCCGTCATTCACTCTAGTTACGTCTACCCTGTTCAGTGAATGGCTGAGAGGAGCAGCTCATCTGTTGAGTGCACGGCCACTGACAGACGTGAATGAGCAGTGTTTTTCCACGGACTTATTACTTATCTGCTTTCTTTAAATAATAATGTTTTTTATTTAAATAATTTAGTTTCCTTTCTTTTCTTATGCTTCCAGTATTACTTTTTTTTTTGTCATTCACTAGGCCAACATCAGTTTTACTTGTTCTATTGTGTGACAAAAAATATATAGGAAATGAGAACAGCTTTATTTTACATTCAGCTATATTATATTATAATATATTAAATACAGTATGTGAGCTGAGCATTAATTTATAGAGAAAACACATTAGGCAAACAGAACATGACGCGATGATATAACAACAATGCTAATTAACGTATGACATCATTTAGCGACTTTTAGGGAAGGCATTAACTACTTTCATTTGAAAATAGTTGGCAACACTGCAAGTAGGGCACGAAGACGGCAATGGCTCCTTTAAGAATGTTTTTCTGACAGGAAATGAAGAAAACATTCATGAACAAATAAATAAATTTGAAACCCAATGTATTCTGTAGCACTGAACAATCACCTTAAACATGCACATAACTCTTACTTTAAGAAAATAAGTGCTTCTGGCCCTGGAGCTGCCCTCCAAAATCAGGCGCATAGCCTGGCTATTTATGGGCTCTGTCCCAGGCTGGCTCTTAGTGAGGGAAAGAAATGGTTTAAGTCGTTAAATTATGTTCTATCTATATTTGATATGTGTGTGTGTGTGTGTGTGTGTGTGTGTGTGTGAGAGAGAAAGAGAGTATTACCCTGCTGATTATGTAAAATAGGGCATCCATTACCTGAGGAAGTAATATATAAACAAATATATAAACTAAAATAAATCACAATAGAGTTAAGGTGAAGTGAAAAGCTGACAGTTATATAGCCTAGAAGGGAAAGAGAAAATTTTTTTGAAAAAAAAAAAATAGAAAATTACCTCATCTGGAAGTTTAGATGGGCCTACAAGGGCCTCCAAACTGCCCAGAAAGATTTTAAAAGACCCAACTGTCCCAAGGACATCTTCACGATTAAGTCCTTGGGACTTCAGTGTTTCTAAGTCTGCATGGATAAATAGGTAACCTTACTTAGGCTAATGGCACAAATTTAATCCAATCAACAAGTACACTTAGCATACAAAACTATTGTAAAATTGTGTTGGCAATTCAGCGACTTTTTTTTTCTCTGGTGACTAGAATTCACAATTTCTAGACTAGTAACTTTTTTTTGCCGATTTGTTAATGTTTTAATTTTTTTTTGGTTGAGAAACATCAAAATATGTAGTCTAACTTCCCTACAGCACTCTGTCTTAAGTGCTTGTCTGTGTGTTAGTGGTCACACCAGCCTGAAATGGGCAGCCACATGTACTATGATGAGGCAAGTCAGGGGCCACATATTGTAAAATGTATACATAACCTAGTTGTGTTGAGTAGAATGCCATGCCAGTGATGTTTCATGTTACAATAGCCCCAGCATTTCTCATTATTTCATTGATTTTTGGTAGGCTACAGGCTCATCGTGGGGCTATTGCTATTACATAATTGAAACCACTCCATGGCCTGCATCGGGCTAAAGACCTTATGTTGCCCATGTTTATGATCGTACTAAAAACACCAACTAAAAAAAGTACCAGTATGTTCTCTACCTGATTAGATGTAAATATGTGAATTATGCAAACAATATCATTATGTATGCAGATGATGCAAATGACAAATGACATAGATTAGGAAAAAAAATATTATAAAAATAACTTACTGTTCATTTAGCTTGGTCAATTTTTCCAAACTAGACAAAAGACAAAAATTAGAGATGCTCTGATTGATCAGCTGGTGACCGGAATTAGCTACTTCAGTATTAGAATGTGAGTGAGTAAGGACGCAGAAAAATGTCCTAAGAGCAGCAAACGAATGTTACATGAAGATACGGTGAGGTGCACTGAGAGCAGCATTAAAACATGTGCAGCAAAATGTCCTAAGAGCAGCAAACGAATGTTACATGGAGATACGGTGAGGTGCCCTGAGAGCAGCATTAGAATTTATGCTGCAAAATTACCTAAGAGCAGCAAATGAATGTTACATAGAGATACGGTAAGGTGCCCTGAGAGCAGCATTAAAATATCTGCAGCAAAATGTCCTAAGAGCAGCAAACGAATGTTACACATAGAGACTTGCTGAAAGGAGAAGTGGAGACAAAGGGCAAAAGATACAATGGAACCACCACCAAGTGTACAAAAAACAAAAAGAAAGAAGTGCCTTCTTAGAAGCCCATTTTATGGACAGAAAAACATCAGCAGAGATTGGAGAAACTAATAGACTGCTTGGCGGAACCTCCGGTTCTTGGATTTCCTGATTTCTCGCAGCCGTTTACTCCATACGGATGCCTCAAACCAGGGGCTTGGTGCTGTTCTGTACCAAAGGCAAGAGGGGAAACTCAGAGTCATTGCTTATGGATCCCGTACACTGACAGCCTCTGAAAGAAATTATCATCTTCACTCAGGGAAATTGGAGTTTCTAGCCTTAAAGTGGTCCATCACTGAGAAGTTCCGTGATTATCTGTACTACGCACCCACCTTTACAGTATACAGCGACAACAATCCGCTTACTTATGTACTGACCAGTGCCAAGCTCAATGCGACTGGATCCAGGTGGGTTGCGGAGCTCGCGGATTTCCATTTCACCATAAAATACCGCCCTGGCAGAGAAAACATTGATGCAGACAGCTTATCCAGGATGCCGCTGGAAATTGGAACCATGATGGAGCAATGTACAGAGGAACTCTCATCCGATTGCGTTGAAGCAACCATACAGGCTGTAGAAGTTCAAGATCCTGCCATGTCGTGGACAGCCATGAGTTCGATTTATGATCCGACGGAGCGTGCTGAGTCAGGCCAGTCTTTTTCCACCGATGAGGTACGACAAGCGCAGGGGAGTGATACCCACATTGGACCTGTAGTCCTCTTACATTGGACCTGTAGTCCAATGTAAGAGGGCTGGTGAAAAACCCTCCAGACACTTATTAAGGACATTCAGTGCACAGGGTAGAAGTTTGCTGCGTCAATGGGACAAACTATGCATTGGAGAGGATGGAATACTCCGCCGGAAGACAGCTACCCGATCTCAGCTTGTGCTGCCTGAAATATATAAACAACGTGTCCTGCAGGAGTTGCATAGTAAAATGGGGCATCAAGGAGTGGAGAGGACGACATCATTGATTGTAGACAGATTCTTCTGGCCCAAAATGCAGGCTGAAATTGAACATTTCGTGACCAAGAGTTGTAACTGTCTGAAACAAAAGAAACCAAGTGGAGAAACCAGAGCACCACTAATGAATATTGTCACCACTCACCCATTTGAACTCGTTTCCATTGACTTTTTGCACATGGACAGGAGTAAGGGAGGGTACGAATATATCCTGGTGATAATTGATCACTTCACAAGGTTTGCGCAAGTGTACGCCACCACATCAAAATCTGCAAAAACTGTCGCTGATCGAATATTCAATGACTATGCACTGAAATTTGGATTTCCCCAAAAGATTCATCACGACCAGGGAGCAGAATTTGAGAATCAGTTGCTTTACCAGTTAAAAAAGACTTGTGGAATTGCAGGATCGCGAACAACCCCATACCACCCGCAAGGAAACGGACAGGTTGAACGTTTCAACCGGACATTGCTCCAGATGTTAAAAACCTTGACAGAAACAGAGAAGTCCAACTGGAAGGAGTCATTGAATAAACTTACTTTTGCCTACAACAGTACGTGATGTGAGGTTACTGGATTTTCACCATTCTGTCTCTTGTTTGGGAGATTACCTAGACTACCTGTTGACTTGCTCTTTGGATTAACGGCAGCGGAAGGGACTAACAACCATAAGGAATATGTAAAGAGATGGAGGGGCAAGGAATGCAGGAAGCTTTTGAGATTGCCAAAGAAAACAGCAAGAAGACAGCAGAAAGAAACAAAAGGAACCATGAGGGTAAAGTGAGGAACTCAGTGTTGCACCCAGGAGATCGTGTTCTGGTGCGAAATCTCACACCCAGAGGAGGTACAGGAAAGCTTCGCAATCACTGGGAAGATGATATACACACAGTTATTCGACGAATGGGAGAAGAAAGCCCTGTTTATGAAGTTAAGCCGGAGCGAGGAAAGGGAAGATCGAGGGTTCTTCATCGAAATCTCTTGTTACCGTATGATTACCTACCAATGGAATTGGAGATCAAAACGCAACCAAAGACAAAGAGAAAAGTGGATGAACCTACCTCTGTAGAAGGGGATGATTCTAGCTCAGAGGAAGACGATGAAGGATGTAGTCAGTGGTACTTACCTGCAGTCCAGTCTCAGCAACCTGTGGAAGGAAACAGTGAGTTAGAAAACAGAAACTTACCAGTTATCTGGCCCCGTGAACCTGAAAAGGAAAGAGAAGAAATTGGTCAAGAGGTAGCGAAGGATCATGAAACAGAAGTTCGAATGGGAAATGAGGAGATACCCCAACAGAAAGTTGATGTGCTGGAGGAGGAACAACCTGGAGGAAATTCTGACGATGCAGCAGATACAGCCCTGTGGGGAACTAACAGTGAAGAAGAACAGGAGTGTAGATTGCCTAAGAGAGAGAGGAGACCACCTAAGACATTCACCTATGATTACCTGGGTACCCCTGCATGCTATAATGTAGAGCAAATGAACACAATAGCGTTTCAATCCACGCCATATGAAATGCACAGCATGACTCCATGGACTAACCCAGCATTATAGTGTCAGCCAGTATACTTTTACCCATACAAAGACTTATATGCACACTGAAAAGAATGGATTAGAGAGAAAAAAAGCAGTATTAGGAGGACAAGAGACTATGCAGTCCCCTACACATACCTTTATTGATGAACTGAACATACAGTTAACTTGCAGTGCATACATAAGTTAGACCATTTGCGCATAAAACAGCACCACCTAAAGAAAGAAAGTGAAAACAAAGTAATGTCGAGACGACATGTATTTTCGAGGGGGAGAGTGTGGTGGTTACAAAAGGAGATATGTAATTGTAAAGAAATAAGTAGATAAACAGTAGAAAATATATATAGGATATGTAAGATGTGACAACAAGAGAATGTATTTCTGGTACATGTTTTTTTTTGTGATTATTTCTGTGACGATTAATGTTCCCTGCTCTCGTTCGATTATTTGATTGCTTTTGCCTTTTGGGAGTGTTCGCCTGCTTGACGGGGAGGGGGCTCACGCGCGCTGCTCAAACAATACAGATTTTGATAAGTGAAGCAGCAGCAGCTCTGTGTCCTGTATTCATTTATACATATTTCTCCCCTCATCAGGTATGAATTATACAAAAGCTTTGAGAGTATGTTTTTGTGACATGTAAGTGTTCAAAAAATGTTAATTACATTTTTTAAAATGCTTAAGTTTACTGTTAATACGGACATGTAAAAGTTTGCTGCAAGTCACGTCTGTGTGCTGCGTCACGCGTGCTAGTTATAAATTTCATGCTATTTATGGAGACCATGCGGTCTCATAGAGAAGGCGCAATATTAGAGTAAGTCCACAAATAATATGTGTCTTGGTGTAATAATGCAATGAGTAAGTTGTAAGTGCCAAATGACTTTGAAAATGAGTGTCAGGCGCGGAGTTTGCGGGGGGGCAGGGGGAGCGTTGCCCCCCCCACCGGTGGCTGAAACGGGTAATCGAATTTTTCAACAAAAAAATTTAAAAAAAAATGGATTGTTTAAAAATATATATATATATTATAAATATTTTAAATAACACAAAACAACTAAATGGTGGTAGGTAATACATCTGATTTTATATACTGCTTTAGTAAAAAAATAAATGAATAAAATAATTCAGGGCTCTGGGTCAGCTGCTAGCTGGGAATCGCTGGACTTACGTTACCCTGTCACTTGTCACGTGACAAATGACAGGGTAACGTATGTCCAGCGATTCCCAGCTAGCATGTAATAGCGTTTATCTGTTCGGACTCGTTAAGTTACACCAAAATGGACATAAGGAGATTTTTAAAACGTCGAGCTCCAAATGACACTAATAGTCGTCGGGATCTAAGAATACAACACAAACAACAGTAACCGATGATGACGATATGCAAACGGACACTGCTGAAAAATTGGAGGGAACACCGAGCAGCTCTGGAGCAGTAACCGTTAGCAGTCCTGACGTTCACTCCACGGCCACAGATGCGCTAGCTGCAGGTAACACCAACAACGACGATGATCTTGGAGAAAAACACAGCTGTCCCAAGCAACCTGCTCTGCCCCAATTCCCCTCAAAATATTTTGGAAGTACAAAACGATCATTTTCCACTTACTTCTACAAGAATTACCCTTGGCTTGAGTATTCTGTTAGAAATTATTCCGTCTACTGTTTTGCTTGTCGCCATTTTCAGACTGAAAGCTGCATTGAGGACACATTTAGAAAGGGCATGAGAGACTGGAAAAAACTGAGCAGTAAACTAGAGAAACATGGGAAAAGCCAGGCCCATCTGAACTGTATGATGAAGTGGAATAACTTCCAAGTAGCCAGTTCATCCTCAAATGGATCTATTGCAGCTAAACTTTCTGAAAGCCATAAAACTGCAGTTGAAAAGAACAGAGGTTATTTATGCAAAGTAGTTGATATTGTGAGGCTACTGTCTAAACTTGGATTGCCCTTTCGTGGACACAAGGAGGGAGAAGAGTCAGAATCGCGTGGCAATTTCCTCGAGGTTTGCAGTTTTTTCTCGAAATATGACGCTGATTTTGAAAAAATGCAATCCAATTATTTTAATGCCACAAGCCCAGATTTTCAAAACGAAATAATTGACATCTGTGCACACATGCTTTACAACAACATTGCTGAAAAGGTGCAGGAAACTGGATTTTTCTCCATAATTGCGGACGAGGCTAGGTCCTCCAAAACTGAGCAGCTGTCAGTGTGCATTCGTTATACCGAGGAATTGGAAATCAAGGAGCGTTTTTTGTGTTTCATGGACTGTTCTGCATCTCGCAACGCGGCTGGGATTGTGGAGGCCATCTACAAAGGGCTTGATATGTGTGGTGTTAAAAACATCCCAATTGTGGCACAGAGTTATGACGGTGCGTCCGTCATGTCAGGTCATGTGTCTGGTGTGCAGCAGCGCATTAAAGAGACTCACCCATACGCTGCCTACATACACTGCTTAGCGCACAAATTAAATCTAGTGCTTGTGGAGTGCTGTTCCGTGAACCGATGTGTGAAATCATTCCTGAACATTATTGACAATGTGTATTCTCTGTTTTCGGAACCGTCAAACCACCAGAGATTTATTGAACTCCAAAAATCCTTGAACGTGAAAGTAACTGAAGTAGTTCAGCCCGGTGACACGAGATGGGCATGCAAGTGGAGATGTGTGAAATCAGTGAAAAGTCACTACTCTGCGATTATGGAGTGTTTGAGAGAAATTAGTGAAGAGGGAGATAAGTGGTCAGCGCAAGCCAGTGGTATCCATGACTTTATGTCAAAAATGTCATTCATTACAAGCCTTGTTGTGTTTGAGGAGCTACTGCGTGTGATCCACGTTACGCACAAGGCACTACAGTCATCCAACTGCACACTGTCCGAAGCTGCAGCCCTTACTGACGGCCTGAAAGCACACTTCGTGTCTAAAAGGCAGGCAGACTGGAGCGATGTGTGGAAGTCAGTCAAACAGTTCTGCCTGGACAACAACATTGCCGTGCCCGAAGAAAACACTGATCGCCAGATTCACGTCTCCGAAGGCCCCGCCGCACCCAAAATTAAACGCGTTTCAAATCCGCCCACCTCCCTTGATGGTTTCTTGATTAACAGTACTTTAGGGCAAAGGGAAACAAACCACGAAGAAACAGCAGAGAGTCCTGGCTATCAGCAGAAACTATATTTCCCTGTGCTGGACACTCTCATCAATGAGCTGGAAAGGAGGTTCTCCGGAGAGTCCATGGAGCTTGCACGCGCGTGTGCCGCAGTTTTGACATGCGACGAAAATGGAATTGATCCACTAATAAAAAAATACACTCCTCTGGCACTAAAAGTTAACCCCCTTCTTGTTGCAGCCGAGATGAAGCTTGTCAAAGCCTCTGCTAACGGACCAATTTCAATTGAGCATCTTAAAAAAACTGTTAAAAAAAACGACCTATCCAAATCTCTATAAACTTGTACAGTTATCGCTCACTTTGCCGATTGGATCATCTACCTCTGAGAGAAGCTTCTCTGCGATGAGGAGGATAAGGAACTGGCTGCGGTTGACGATGGGAGCATCCAGGTTTTCGTCACTTGCGATCCTTCATATTGAAAGCGACATTACGGCAAAGCTCTCACCTGAGACCATTATCGAAGCATATGCATTACGCAAAAAACGAAAATTACTTTTGCACTAGTCTGGACAATGTGTAGGTTAGTAAGTTTTATTTCTCTCCAAATAACTGCTTAAGCTGGAGAAACTCAACACACTGCTTTCAATATGTTTCAAAGTGGAGAGTATTGCGTGACTGTTCATTTTTTCCGTTTCTCAAAATATTTTAAATGTTTCATGAAAAACAATAAAATGCAAAATAGAACTAGTTTTTAATCGCTCTCATTGCCACAATGTGTTTTAAATGTGGAGAGGCTATATTGTGTGACTGTTCATTCTTCCCGTGTCTTAATATTTCATGAAGTGTAAATACGAAATATAACTTGTTTTTTAATCATTGCCACAATGTGTTTTGAAAAAAAAAAAAAAAAAAAACGTGTTTTCGTTTTGGGTGAAGATAATATTAACAGTGCAAAAGTGGTCCACATTCCGAACGAAGATGCGATGCTAAGTCAAGTGTTTATACAAGCAGTTTACAATAAAATAAAGGCAATCAAATATGATTGTATTTTTGTACTGTTTTTTTCTTGGGATAAAAATAAATATGTGTTTATATAGCATGTTTGTTTGTCCATATGTGCTAGTGCTGAGTCCCCCAATTGATAGGGCCTAGTTGCTACAATGATTTTTTTTTTTTTTGACCCCCCTGGCTCGAATGTCAAACTCCGCCTATGATGAGTGTCTGTACTAAAAATGTATCAGGAAGAATAATTCTGGCAAACATGAACACATTTTTATGATTTATTCACTTGTAAAATGTTATATATGTTATCAATGAATATTTCAGAGTACAGATCTATGCTTAATCTGTGGACATAGTAATAAAAGAGAAATACCGGTACCGTATATGTAATTCTGTTATATATTGTGATTAGCCTACTGTTGAAGCAATGCACTGTCATTGATTGACATAAGATTTATTGAACTGTTTTACATTGTATAAAAAAACAATACAGACTCTGATAAGTGAAGCAGCAGCAGCTCCGTGTCCTGTATTCATTTATACATATTTCTCCCCTCATCAGGCGGTGAGGGTACTACACATGTAAGACCCATATTTACTCAGTGGTAATGTTTTCAATTTGAATATGAGGGATTCCAGATTCTAATCCAACCAAATAGAACATTTCATGACTTTTTATAACTTTATAACTCAACGCAATAAAACTTGAGCCCAGTGTCTGATTGGTGTTTATGTAAGTGTAAGTATGCTTGGACAGTTCATGTTTGACTCCAAAAACATAGAAGGTGACATGAGAAGGATGAGTGGCACTCTCATGTAGCCTACCTGCTATTGGCCAATCACAGCCCTCTGCTGTCAGGATAGACCAATCACAGTTGAGAAAATGCTTGTTATTTGATCCTTTAGTCAAAATAATAGAAATCGAAACCAAAAGTTTAAATTCTGCATGTTGTAAAACGCCATTTTCTACTGCTGAACCAATGACTACAAGTTCAATCACATTTATTGGTAAGTTATGTCCTTCTCATAATTTCCATAAAGTTTTCATATAAACATCTTTACGTGTATGCGGTATTTATATTTATGAATCATAATCAAACTCGATTGAGAGTTACTGTAGGGTATTCTCGAGGCGTGAGGCAGATAACGTTTATCACATGCATTAGCATTTCTGCAAAATATGAATCAGTAGTGTTGTCAAAAATATAGATATTTCGATAAATATGATACTGATATCTGAACGATAGCAATACTGATTTCCCGAAGTATCGATACTAGCAGCTGTTACTTTCACTTCTCTCCAAAGGCGCGTTGACAAGCACCGCACGCACTCGTCTCATTCGCATTAATTCGCCAAAGTGAATTTAAAGGAGAAATTCTGTGGCCACGGTATCAGAATATAGCTGTCAAAAGCCATCTATCTGCAGTGATTGTTAAAGTGCATGTCGGAGAATAGCGCGGACACGCGTAAAAAACACACCCTTTGGTAAGACCTGACCCCAAAAAATCCTAAAGGAAACACTGTAACTCATTTAATTTTAACATTTCTGGAACAAGATGGCCTTTGTTGTTGTGAGTGTTGTCTCGTTGTTTTTCACCGTACCTCTAAAGTTAATATTATCTGACTGAGGAATCACAAGTATAACTGTTGTCAAATTAGTGTCTAACTTTATTTTTAAAAAAAAAAAAATTCTGGAATGTGCCTTAACGATTATCATTTGGTTACCGGTAAACAGATATAGCTAGCTAGCTATAGCTAGATAATGGCATCTCTGAATTCAATAATGAAATGCCTTTAACTGAAAATGTAATGTTTAATCTTATTATTATACATTTCTGACACACTATCCTCCAATTTGATACTGTTAAGTGCTTTGACACATATTGTTAAAAACACGATAAAAATAAATGTAACTTGTCTCACATAACTTGACTTGACTTCATGTCGATCCAGTGAGCATTGTTTTGGAGTGTAAAGCATGCACGTTTGCTTTTAAATCTATTCATCAAATTTGTTAATGTATTAACCAGCATTTACACTGTAAAAATTCACCTGTATATTTACAAGAACTGGCAGCTGTGGTTCCAGCCCTTTACCGTAATTTTACAGTTTCAACAATGCTGGAATTTTACAGTAAAGTACTGGCAACTGTGGTTCCAGCCCTTTACCGTCATTTTACAGTTTTTAATTTTAAGGCTGAGCAGTAATTTCACAAAGTACTGGCAGCAATGGTTCCAGCTATAATTCTACGATATAAAGTTAAAATATAAATACTGTTTTTTATTTACTCGATTGTCTGATATCTATTAACACCTCTATATATAGCATAATGCATACAGACATTCCAAACAGACTTTTTACTCAATGGAAAAAATAAAGACAAAATAGATGATGTATTAGTACATTGTTTGTCATTTATTTAAAACAGGTAGGCTAATAGGTTTTAACAATACATTAACAGTATTTAAGGACGAAAAGTCACAGAAATTACATTTTAAAATTCAATAAGAGGAACCAGATCTGAGAGGACATAGTCACGATAATCGATGGGTGCAGGAATGTAGGAAGAGGCAAAAAACAGCCAATATGTTCCACATCAGCTTTTGACAGATCTGGTCTGAGAGGAAATCCAGGTGTGAGTGTAAAAAAAATCAAGAAATTCTTAGTGCTAAAATAAAGCACATTGCAAAAAAATGATCACATACTTTGCAAACACTTCTAAAAGAAACATAAAATGATAATGTTAATGTACTTAACTAATCTTAAAGGGATAGTTCAATTTGAATTTTTTAAAAATGTTTTAGCTTATCTCAAGGGCATCCAAAATGTAGGTGTCTTTGTTTCCACAGTATTTTCAATTTTGACATTTTTCGCTCAAACTGTTGTTGTCTGTCAGTCATATAATACAGGTCTATGGTCACCACCTCAAAGAGCATGCACAGAGAAGTCCAAATTAAACATGATTAAATGACTCGTAAATGTTAGTACACATTGATGGCCTAAGACACGAAACGAGCGCTTTGTGTGAGAAAACGAACAGTATTTATATTGTTTTTACCTCGTGTAACCACAGCCACGTCCAAGTGATCTGAATCAGTTGTCCAATGTCCAACTGAACCAAACTGAACCATGTCCAACGTTCAGCCGGAAGTGATCGCTTGCGCGTGTACGTCACTCATTGTTTACACAGAGATTTCGGAAGTTTTACC
Source organism: Pimephales promelas (assembly GCF_016745375.1). Next base: position 22,169,963 of record NW_024121321.1, read on the forward strand.
TTTCACTGTGAAGATCTAAACATATTTAGATATACAGGAAATCACAATGGAAGACGATTTTGATATCTCTAAATATGTTTAGTGAAAGGTAAAACTTCTGAAATCTCTGTGTAAACAATGAGTGACATACACGCGCAAGCGATCACTTCCGGCTGACCGTTGGACATGGTTCAGTTGGACATTGGACAACTGATTCAGGTCACTTGGACGTAGCTGTGGTTACATGAGGTAAAAACGATATAAATACTGTTCGTTTTCTCACACAAACCGCTCGTTTTGTGTCTTAGGCCATCAATGTGTGCTTACATTTAGGAGTCATTAAATCATGTTTAATTTGGACTTCTCTGTGCATGCTCTTTGAGGTGGTGACCATAGACCTGCATTATATGACTTGTATGACAACAACGGCTTGACCGAAAAATGTCAAAATTGAAAATACTGTGGAAACAAAGAGACCTACATATTGGATGCCCTTGAGGTAAGCTAAAACATATCAAAAATTAATTTCAAAGTTACAATAAATAAATACAATAAATAAACTTCACTACCAAAATTTCTCGACACATCTCTGATCTGCTGCACTTTTCTACTATAATTTCGCAAAAGGCAGGTGAGTGAGGGTACTAGAACTCAGAAAACAATTTAAATAAAGAAAAATCTAACTTAATACTCACCCTCATGTTGTTCCAACAAGACTTTCGTTCATCTTCAGAAACAAAAATAAAGATATTTTTGATAAAATATGAAAGCTGGCTCACTCGTCCATAGGCTTCTATATTATTCAAACTTGCCGCCAGCCCACAGAGTAAGTAAAAGACACTGTTTAAAATAGTCCAAGTGACTATAGTGGCTCAACCATAAGTATAAGAATACTTTTTGTGCACAATAATTAAATTAATAAATTACTACTTAATTCAATTATTCATTTTCTTCTCTGTGGGCCTCTAAGTGAGTTCATGTAGTGTAACAGCGCAGCACTTCTGTGTTGTACGTCAGAACGTAGGCTCACTATTGGCCACCATCACACACATGACCAGTATCACCCAAAAGTGAGCCTACGGCACAAACACTCTTCATTTTCTCCATGTAATCTGTCATGTTGTTTACAGCTCGTTATGTAGTAGTCACTTTGCAAAGTGCAAAGAAATTTTGAAAATTTGAGCAGATTTCACTATTTATTTCTATTTTTTGTTTTCTTGTTAATTATGTGAGATTCAGGAACCCTGCATTATAGAATTATATTGTTTATTATAATTGTTATTATCACTTATAATGTCTTAATATTAATTAAAAACAAAAGGAGAGAAAACATGTATGTATAAGGACTTGGAGTGAAAATAGCCAATAAACATCCTACTGTTTACAATGGTTTTTTTTTTTAATTTTTAATTAAAAAAAAGATAATTTTAATGTTTAAATAAGAGTTTTCCAACATCTTAAAATGTTTTCGTTTTAGGACAATCTTTGAAGGATGAACAAAAAATGTGTTGATCATCACAAAAAAATACAAAAAAATAAAACATTTAGGCCTAACTTTATATGATATTGTAACAGACTTTGTTGAATTCTGTGACGGCACACTAATTCTGGAGGTAGTGGCGCTCATTGTATATGCAACGTATTTTTTTCCTTCGGAGCTTGCCGTAGTTAGGCATGTGTCATGCGCACTGTATGTACTAGAGTGTCGCGGGTTTTGTGAGAGTTGGTGATCTGACAGGTGAAGCAATAAAGTGGAGAAGAGTGAAGAGTTCCAAAGTTAAACGGCTACCGTTTATTGTTTTCTTACTTCCAAGTGTTAGGCGAACCCTGTTTAAACGCTCGGTCACAATATTATAGTTTTGAAGAGCTGGACAAAGATGTGTTGTGTTTGACTACCGTATTTCTGTCACATCATATTTATGGTTAGAGTTAACTTACTATTTGCCATGCTGATAAGTTGCTGATTTGTGGACTGAAAGCCTTCTGTAAGTGTTTCTCCTGGTTTCCAGTCAGCGCTGTTTTTATCTGATACGGTTTATAACAGAACTCTGTGCCGAATCGGAATGTTTCTCACTGGATCTTGTAGCGATGATGTTATTAATTCTGAGGCGAATTCAATGGATTTATTCACTGGATCTGCTAGTAACAGTGTCGCGTGATCGAGATCGGCCAGTGACTGGCAAGTTCGGGGCTTTATTAGCCTACTGTCGGTGGTTCGGGGGGCTCCACTAAGCGCTGCTCTGTCTATTATTGGTCCAACCTAATAAAAACGTCAACGGTCCGTGAAGCATAGCCTATATGAGTTGCGTATTTTAGTTCCACTTTCATTTTGTTTGTATTCGCTGCTAGGTAATGTGTCGATAGATCGCTTATTGCTCAGATGCACATCAGGTTGTGATATTTGTCTCCGTCTCCTTCCCACAGACGTTTAATCGCGCTATTCTTGTCACGGATTCATTGATGCGTCCCTTCCACGCTTACCATGCCTTTAACGTGTGGCAAATTTACCGGTCGCACATGTGCGACTGGATGTAAAATTCAGTCGCACACTCTCAAATTTTGGTCGCAAAATGCGACTATTTGGTCGCAGTCTGGAGCCCTGAGTGCTCAAGTTCGTTATTTCAAATTTAGGCACGCGGCAAGCGCGCTCATAATTGAAGCAACGCGCTCATTTTTTCCAAGCGCAGTATGTTTGTACTTCCCGGTTGTCTATGACAACTATTGACAACAAACCCACCGTAAGCAGTCACGAGACTACCTATGGTAGCCCACGAGGGATAAAAAAAACAACAACGCGGCACACGCAACGACGGGCCGCACTAACATTAAACTTTAATGTCAAGTCGGGGGCCACAAAATATCACCCCACGGGCCTCAAATGGCCTGCGGGCGGCGAGTTTGAGACCCCTGATTTATAAGGTTTTATAACCTAGAGGTTCCCGCCTTACAGGCTAAACTACTGTCGGTCTAAAAATTTAATGAATGGTAAAACTTGCTTGGGTACCCCCTTCTGTCACCCCACGTACCCCAGTGTGTAAAATGTGAAATTCAGTGACTGAGCTGAGCAACAATTGTATTTAATTGTACCTTACAATCATAATTAACAATAGATTATTTTAATTTCATAATGACCTTTAACATAACAAAATTGTTGACCATTCTAAACTAACAATAGAATGTTTGCTTCTGGTGTACAATACCTCTGTCCTAGATGCGATGCTGCGCTTCTCAATCGGGGTGCAACCCCCTTTACAGAGACACTTATCACCATTGGTGTAAAAATGTAATCTGAATAAACAGTCAGTGAATTAATTTATATATAAAAAATAAATAAACTTTTAGGTGAAAGTATTCAAAAGACTCAAATCACTGTCACTCTTCATCAGGGTTGGGGACTAACAGAATACATGTAATCAGAATACAAAAAAAGTAACTGTAATTTCGTTAAAGCTACTTAAGTAATCAGATTACATTTACATTTTGTAAAAAAAAAAATGGTAATGCTATCAGGATTACAGTGGTTTTATTTTAAACTAAATACATTAGTATTTTAACATAATAACAATATATTAGGTGCTGATTGATTATTGTTCCTGGTTCTGTGTTTTCTAGCAGAAAATAAGATTGAAAATGTGTAAATTAACACAAGAGTGCCCACAAAGGGGAACTACCACCGCTAACGCCACAGGGGCAGTCAGTAAAATCAAGAAAGATCATGGCCATTTATTTTGACATAGACTAATATGTAGATTGTGTAGAATTTTTAATGTTGTGTTAAAACTAATTATTATTAGTTTACTATTATTAATAATTTTTCCTTGTCCATGTTAAAGAAATAATAAACAGAACGAGTACATTTGAAAAGTAAACCTCCCAACCCTGCTCTTTAGTTTATATACACAGCTAGATAATGGACACGATGCATTCTGGTACTAATAAAACGTCAATAATTCTGATGATCTCTATTTGGGACTGATATTTAATGAATAATTCTTTTCTCTTGTCTCCAGTACTATCTCACCTGCATTTGAAGGTGACAGGGAGTCTCATGGATTCATTACTCCTCATAGACACACAGCTGGGCTCTGGAGATGTTTCTCTCTGGTTCTGAACAACATCTCCCTCCTCTCTCTCCTCATAGTGACGACTCATTTTAACAAACAGTGTTCTCCTCTGATTTAATCATGATGTTCAGCCCTTTAGAAACACTGAGAACATAAAACATACATGAGAGACAAAAAACTAAAGTTAACTTCATCTACACCCTAAATTAATCTAAGTGATTTATTGTCAGCCCCAGTGCTACCAGTTTTGTTTTGTTTTTGTATAACTTGGTGTGAGTTCTGATTTGAGGTGGTGCTGCCCTCAAATTTGAGTCTGGAGCCCTGTGAACTTAAAATAAAACAGCATATCATAATGTCAAGTCTATTTATTATTAAAGAATTTGTCAGTATTACACTTATTTTGGGGGAAATTTGAATAATTGCATTGTGAGCTGATTTAAGGTGTGCCCCTAAATTTTCTGCTTGCGCTCCTAAAATTTTCAGTCAGGGGCAACAGCGCTCCTAGTAAAAAAAGTTAGTCTGGAGCCCTGAGCACGCGGAAAATATGTGAGCGCAATATGTGAACAGGCCCTTTGGCGAGCTACCACCATTCAGGCCATGAGCTACTAGCTTGCGAGTGACGTGTTGGAGATCCCTGCTCTAAAACAATGTCAGAATAATCATTTTGAGCTTGTAATATATGTCCAACAGGTTGATAAGAAGGTTTGCTTTGATTTGTGCAAAGTCAGTAGTTTGCCTGAGACACTATGTGTAGAAAGAATTAAATAAGATGACAGACATGACTGCAAATATTTGTATTTCAAAAGCAATAATTGTTTTTTTAAGTATAATAAATGGAAAAGTGCCTTCCAAAAACATTCAATATCATATTATGTTGTATAAAGAAAATAAAAAGGACATGAGCAAATATAAGCATCACAAAGATGTGTTATAAGGCAAGGCAAGGCAAGTTTACTTATATAGCACATTTCATACACAGTGGCAATTCAAAGTGCTTTACATGGAAGAAATTAAAATAATCAAAACAAGTCAGAATAATTAAAACAGTTTAGAATAAAAAAATCATAATAATAAGAATAAAATACAGTGTCGAAAATAAAATGTATAGTACAGTCGGACGAACAGTGGTGCAGTGCTCGTTCAGTAAATGCAATCAATATAAATAAAAACAGTTAAGAGTAAAAATAAAATAAAGTAATACCCCTATCTGAGATGGAAGAGATTGAGTTGTTTTACGGTGCAACTGGACCTCTAGCCCAGGGACGTAGAGCGTCGTACGTACTCTGCTGGGGTGGTGCTACACCAGTAATGCCCAGCGGGGCCCCCACAGAGCACTTTTCTCCCCTTAACGACGCTCTCAGCGACTTCTTATACTCTCAGCAGTATAAGTAACTTACTTCTTCACTCGCCTCATCGGAGTGAAGACTCTCCCGCTCTCCATCAAAATCTCTCCCAATCAGTGGTGTAGTGCAGGGTATACGCAGGTATACGGCGTATACCCACTTCCTTTTCAGTCGGCATTGCGTATACCCACTTCTAAATCCCCTCTGATGCGCATCATTTAGTTGCTAATCCAATTTCGTGAATAAAAAAAACACCCCGTTAGAGTTGTACCCGTAATATTAACTCTAATTTGTTGCTGCAATGATTCTCCCATCGCGACGATAACTGACTTCTCATCTGATCTGCTTCAGCACTCACCTGCTCGTCAATATCAAAATGTTCGTGAGACCAATCAAAGAATGCAGGATTTTTGTTCATAGAAGTGCGAGCCAAGCGCGAATCCCAACGCGACGCTTCACTTCAGTTAACGACAGTGCGAGATAAGATGCAAGTAGCTCAAATTTACGTCTGTTTTTCAATAGACGTTTTAAATGACCGACAGAAATAATCAGTTTGATTAAAGGCAGTGGAAATTACAAGCTCAATTTAACAACACAAGCACCCTATTAAATATATTGCCATTATTATTGTATAAATATATTTGTATAACATTTTTTCGAATGTGTTTGACTTGTCTGCGTTTGCGCCAATTGCATCATTTAGCCAGAGGGTGGCGACAAGTGACTCTTTTTGAGTGAGCAATTGAACCATTAATTAAATTAACAGATTAGTCCGAAAAACATTGATTAATTTAGGAAAGAAAAGTCGCTGAAACTGGAACTGATTCTCATGTTTAAGAATCTGATCAAATAGGCTACTTCATGCTTTTAAAGCTATTGTTGTCAATTTTTTTGGCCATCAAAACACCTTAAAATGCTCATTTCGAGATCAGGAAAATCAAAATTTTCTCGGGGGGGCATGCCCCCGAACCCCCCTAACAATAAAATTTATGGGACCTGGCACCTGGGTATTTAGAAAACTATATGTGCGGCCCTGATATGCAAGAATACTACTGATTCTATGTGTTCTATTGTATTCATTATACTCTATTCTATAGTCTTGCATATTGAATACTAATGCAAGACTAGTAGTCTTACATGTCACTGTTTATAACACAGGGCGTTCATCCTTTGCTGGGACGCTTAAAAAAATATTGGGGGCATAAATTAAGAGTATACCCACTTCTCCAGGCACCACTACATCACTGCTCCCAATATACCCCTATATGAGATGGAAGAGATTGAGCTGGTTTACGGTGCAACTGGACCTCCAGCCCAGGGACGTACTCTGCTGGGGTGGTGCTACACCAGTAATGTCCAGCGGGGCCCCCACAGAGCATGTTTCAGCTGCCATTACCCTTAATGGCGCTCTCAGCGACTTCTTATACTCTCAGCAGTATAAGTAACTTACTTCTTCACTCGCCTCATCGGAGTGAAGACTAAGGAAAGGAAAAATTAAAGCTGCAAGCAGCGATGGGCGGGTCCTCACACCTGTTGCACGTTGGGGTATGAAGCGGCCGCGTTGCATATTCTGGAGCTCAGCCGGCTATGAATTTGCTACGCATCCAAATCACCCAAAAATTGACGTAAATATCAAAATGGCCGACTTCCTGTTGGGTTTAGGGCATTGGTCCAAGAGGCTTTTTTGTATGTCTGGACATGATTCATGTGCCACAGAAATTCCGTACATGTAGGTCAAACGTGCGGCGGGGGCTGCTTCGTTAAAAGTCACTTCCTGTTGCCAACAGGTGGAGCTTTGACTGTGGGTGAATGTCGGCATGTAGATTTGGTCAGGGCGGGACTCTTGTCAAATGTGCAAAAATTCGTGCAGATCTGGGCATTTACAGCCAAGTTACTACAACTTCCTGTTTCATGGCGAATCATCGACGCCACGGACACGCCCATCGACGAAAACGCGCACATAGCACAACTTTACATCGTCAATGCCTTTAGAAGGCACAGCAGAAATTTGAAGTCGATCCGACTAAATCCCTAGGAGGAATTAGTTAAAGTACGGAGTGTGTAAATCGTCTAAAAATGGCCGCCAAATTCAAAATGGTGGACTTCCTGTCGAGTTTAGGGTATGGGTTCTGAGGCTTTTTTGTGTGTCTTGATATGATACACGTGTCCACCAAATTTCGTGCATGTAGGTTGAACGTGGACGAGGGGCTAATTTTTTCCAATTTTTTAGGTGGCGCTAGCGTGCCATTTTGCCACGCCCATCCACGAAACCCACAAAATACAAAATTTTTCACCAGTCCTGACATGCGTGCCAAATTTGGTGAGTTTTTGAGCATGTTTCGGCCCCGAAAATGGCACTTACTGAAAAAAGAAAAAATTAAAGCTGCAAGCAGCGATGGTGGGCCCTCGCACCTGTAGCGCGTTGGGGTGTTAGGCGGCCGCGTTGCATATTCTGTGGCTCAGCCGGTGCGGCTGTGAATTTGGTTCGCTGCTTCGTTAAAGGTCACTTCCTGTTGCCAGAAGGTGGCGCTATGACTGTGGGTGAATGTCGGCATGGAGATTTGTTCAGGGCGGGACTCTTGTCAATTGTGTAAAATTTCATGCAGATCTGGGCATTTACAGCCAAGTTACTACAACTTCCTGTTTCATGGCGAATCATCGACGCCACGGACACGCCCATCAACGAAAACGCGCATATAGCACAACTTTACATCGTCAATGCCTTTAGAAGGCACAGCAGAAATTTGAAGTCGATCCGACTAAATCCCTAGGAGGAGTTAGTTAAAGTACGTAATGAGTAAATCATCCAAAAATGGCGGTAAAATTAGAAATGGCCGATTTCCTGTTGAGTTTAGGGCATCACTCCAAGAGACTTTTCTGTGCGTCTGGATATGTTAGTTGTACCACAGAAATTTCGTACATGTCGGTCAAACATGCGGCGGGGGCTGCTTAATTAAAGGTCACTTCCTGTTGCCACTAGGTGGCGCTATGACTTTCGGTGAATGTCGGCATGTAGATTTGTTCAGGGCGGGACTCTTGTCAAATGTGTAAAATTTCGTGCGGATCTGGGCATTTACAACCAAGTTACTACAACTTCCTGTTTCATGGCGAATCATCAACTCCACGGACACGCCCATCGACGAAAACGCGCATATAGCACAACTTTACATCGTCAATGCCTTTATAAGGCACAGCAGAAATTTGAAGTCGATCCGACTAAATCCCTAGGAGGAGTTAGTTAAAGTACGAAGTGTATAAATCGTCCCAAAATGGCCGCCAAATTCAAAATGGCGGACTTCCTGTTGAGTTTAGGGCATCGCTCCAAGAGACTTTTCTGTGCGTCTGGACATGGTAGATGTACCACAGAAATTTTGTACATGTCGGTCAAACATGCGACGGGGGCTGCTTCTTTAAAGGTCACTTCCTGTTGCCACTAGGTGGCGCTATGACTGTGGGTGAATGTCGGCATGTACATTTTTTCAGGGCGGGACTCTTGTCAAATGTGTAAACCCTTCAATAGCGTCAGAAGTCAAGGAGCCTCTCATTGCGTAAGGGGGAGAGAAATGACAGGGTCACCTTCACCATCAGCGGGGAAGACATCCCCCGCATCGTGGATCAGCCCATCCGAAGCCTGGGAAGACTTTATACATCTGGTCTCTCAGACAAGGATATGGGGAAAATCATCCTTCGGCAGCTGTCAGAAGGCCTGTCTAAGATCGATGCAAGCCAGCTACCTGGAAAGTACAAGGTGTGGTGTTATCACTTCACCCTGTACCCAAGGGTGATGTGGCCCCTGAAGCTGTGCGAAGTCACCTCATCTGCCATAGGCCAGATAGAAGCTAAAGCCAACACCTTCATCCGCAAATGGCTCGGTCTACCACGGTGCTTCTCAGCTGCTGGTCTGTATGGATGGAACTCACTCCAGCTACCCCTGAAATCCATCACCCTGGGCTACAAGCAGGAGAAGGCAAGGGTGGTGATGGAATTAATGGACTCCTCCGACAGGGCAGTGGCTGATGCAAATGTCAGAGTTGAAACTGGAAGGAAATGGAGGGCTAAGGAGGAAGTACAGAAGGTTATGGGAAGACTGCAACATCGAGAGGTCGTGGGCATGGTTCAGACAGGGCGGGCAGACCTCGGATGGAGCGAGCCACCTATCCTATGGTCCAAGGCAAGCAGGAAGAAGAGGAAGGAGCTTGTTGTCGCAGAGGTCACTAGGATTGAGCAGGAGGAGCTCAGAGTGAGGTTTGTGGCACAGGGGCAGCAGGGGCGGTGGACAACTTGGAAGGGTGTCGCAAGCCGAGCACTCAGCTGGGCAGAGTTCTGGAAACTGCCACAGGCTCGGCTCAGTTTCCTCATTAGGGCAACATATGACACACTCCCGAGCCCTAAAAACCTCCACCAATGGCTTGGAATAGAGCAATCTTGTGACCTCTGCGGGACCATCAATGCTTCACTCCAGCATGTTCTGTCGGGCTGCAAAACTGCACTGACACAGGGTCGATTTAGATGCCAGCATGACCAAGTGCTCAGGAAGCTGGCCGAAGTGCTGGAGAAAAGTCGGCAGGAGGCAAACAACAAGAGTCCATCAGAGAGTCGATGCAGGATCCGCTTCCTCAGGAAGGGGGAACCCGCAATGCATACCAGCAAGAGACCACCTTCCAGGCTGTTAACACCAGGGGCAGAGTGGAAGATGGAAGTAGACCTGGAAAGGCAGCTCCAGTTCCCACAGGAGATATGCAGCACCACCTTAAGACCAGATGTGGTGCTGTGGGCTGCAGCTGTGAAGTCTGTGATACTGATCGAGCTGACAGTGCCATGGGAGGAGGGACTGGAAGCTGCCTACGAGAGAAAGAAGGCGAAGTACGCAGATCTGGTCGCGGAGTGCAGAGAAAGTGGATTAAATATATTGGCTATTAATTCTGATTGCTTACAATTAAGTCAAGTCAAGTCACATTTATTTATATAGCGCTTTTCACAATACAGATTGTATCAAAGCAGCTTCACAGTGATAACATGAAAGTAGTACAACACAGATCAATAATATTATTAAATATTAAATATCCCCGACTAAGCAAGCCAAAGCAGGTAACAGTGGCAAGGAACCAAAACTCTATCAGATTGGATGGAGAAAAAAACCTTGGGAGAACCCAGGCTCAGTCGGGGGCCAGTTCTCCTCTGGCTTACATTCATATTGTTTATATATAAAATGGAACCATAACATATCGCCGGCGTTGAGTCGTCTCTTCACAGGCGTTGGTCTTCTCATCACAGGCATTGGGGCATCCGAAATCCCCGTGAGAGGCTGGATACAAAACTGGACCTGACGAACGCCATTTTTCTCGGGACAAGCGCCCCAAGATAACAGCAGAAAGGCAGATGGGAAATAATTAGCATAGCTGATGTTCATAATGATTTCCAAATACATTGGAGTAGATATTAAAAACCACAATTTCACAATCTCTCCACAACCCAACCATATGCACCGACCCGTTTGACTAAGGCTGTTGAGCCCCACTGTTGCGGTAATGCGTTTCAGTGGCAAACGGTTCCGTATGGCATAACAGAGGACTAAAAGGTAAGCATTATGTGAATGCTTGACTAAAGAGATGCGTCTTTAGTCTTGTTTTAAACTGTGTCAGTGAGTCAGCGCCTCAGACCGTATCGGGAAGGCTATTCCAGAGTTTTGGAGCTAAATGCGAGAACGCCCTCCCTCCTTTAGTGGACTTAGATATCCTAGGAATGACCAGAAGCCTTGAATTTAGTGATCTTAAGGAACCTGGTGGGTTGTAGGGCGAGAGAAGGTCCTTTAAGTACATAGGAGCTAAACCATTTAGGGCTTTATAGGTCAGTAGTAGTATTTTGTAGTTGATACGGAACTTAATAGGTAACCAGTGTAGAAATGATAAAATCGGTGTTATATGATCAAATTTTCTTGACCTAGTAAGAACTCTAGCAGCTGCATTTTGTACTAACTGTAGCTTGTTTATTGAGGATGCAGGAAAACCAGCTAATAAAGCATTACAGTAATCTAGTCTCGAGGTCATGAATGCATGAACTAACTTTTCTGCATCAGAAACAGATAGCATGTTGTGTAGCTTGGCAATGTTTCTAAGGTGGAAAAAGGCTGTTCTTGTAACATATGAAATATGATTTTCGAACGACAAGTTGCGGTCTAGTATAACACCCAGGTCTTTTACTGTAGTGGATAAAGTAACAGGACATCCGTCTATATTAAAGTTGTATTGTGAGAGGTTTTGTGAGTGGTTTTTTTGACCAATAAGTAATACCTCCGTTTTATCTGAATTTAATAGCAGGAAATTACGCGTCATCCAGCATTTTATACCTTTGAGACACTCTGTCAATTTAGATGAGTTAGTGTTTTCATCTGGTTGCGATGAAATATATAATTGAGTGTCGTCAGCGTAACAGTGGAAGTTAATTCCATGTTTTCTTATAATATTACCAAGTGGCAGCATATATATTGAGAATAGCAGAGGGCCTAAAACCGATCCTTGCGGTACTCCATAGTCTACTGACGTTATCTTTGATTTTTTCCCATTTAAACAGACAAAATGAGAACGGTCCGATAAGTACGATCTAAACCAGCTTAATGCCTGTCCCTGGACACCAGTGAAGTTTTGTAGTCGATCCAAGAGTATTTTATGATCTATAGTGTCGAACGCAGCGCTAAGATCAAGTAGGACTAGTATTGAGATACAGCCTTGGTCAGAAGCTAAAAGTAAATCATTTGTAATTTTATCTAGCGCAGTTTCTGTACTATGATGTGGTCTGAATCCTGACTGGAATTTTTCATATATATCATTTTCTCGCAAAAAAGAGCACAATTGAGCGGACACTACTTTTTCAAGTATTTTGGACATAAATGGAAGATTTGAAATGGGTCTGTAATTTGCCAAGTTATTTGGATCTAATTGCGGTTTCTTAATGAGAGGTTTTATTACTGCCAGCTTGAATATTTTTGGGACATGACCTAAAGATAAAGACGAGTTAATAATATTGAGGAGAGGCTCTTCCACTGCAGGTAATAGTTCTTTCAGTAGTTTAGTGGGTATTGGATCTAATAAACATGTTGTTGGTTTAGATGCAATGATAAGTTTATTTAGCTCCTCCTGTCCTATCGTTGTAAAGCGGTTTAGTTGTTCTAGAGGGGCCATAATTGAAGCTGAATCATAAGACACCATGGAGGATTGTACATTTATAATTGTGTTTCGGATGCTTTCTATTTTCGCATTGAAATAATTCATAAAATCATTACTACTAAACTGTAACGGTATATTCTGCTCTGGTGATGTCTGTTTATTTGTTAGTCTAGCCACGGTGTTAAATAAAAACCTTGGATTATTTTGGTTATTTTCGATTAGTTTGTGGAGATGCTCAGCCCTGGCTGTTTTTAGGGCCTTTTTATAACGTGACATACTGTCTTTCCACGCTTTCTAAAGACCTCTAAATTAGTTTGTTTCCATTTACGCTCTAAGTTGCGAGTTTCTCTCTTGATAGCATGTGTAGCACTGTTGTACCATGGTGCTTTAGTTTTCTCTCGAACCTTTTTTAATCTAATTGGCGCAACAATATCTAATGTACTAGTAAGAATGGTGCTTAAACTGCTAGTCATTTCCTCTAATTCATCTGTTTGTTTGGGTTCACTTAGCAGCTTAGATAGATCAGGTAAGCTATTTGAGAATACATCTATAGTGGTTGGAAGGATTGTTCTGCCTGGTCTATAAGGTGGTGCAACATGACATATTTCATCAGTACGTATTATGCAAGTCACCATGTAATGATCAGTGATGTCATCGCTTTCCGGTATAATATCTATATCAGTTGGATCGCTTCCATATGATATAATTAAATCTAGTGTATGATTTAGACGATTAGTGGGACCACTGACGTTTTGTTTGACCCCAAAGGAGTTTAATAAGTCTGTAAACGCAGCCCCTAAAGCATCATTTGTATTATCTACGTGTATGTTAAAATCTCCAGCAATTATTGCTTTATCGACATTTACCAATAGATCCGAGAGAAAGTCTGCAAACTCTTTTAGGAATTCAGCATAAGGCCCTGGAGGTCTATATACAGTAGCCAGGGCTAGAGATAATATGGATTTCCTTCTTACATCTAAGAGCGTAACATTTAGCACAAGTACTTCAAATGAATTAAACCTGTGACCTGTTTTCTGAGTAATATTAAAAATATCTTTATAGATTGTTGCAACACCGCCGCCACGACCGATCAGACGAGGCTCATGTTTATAACAGTATCCTGGCGGAGTAGATTCGTTTAGACCGAAATACTCATTTGGTTTAAGCCAGGTTTCAGTAAGGCACAGAACATCGAAGTTATTATCTGTGACCATTTCATTTACAATAACCGCCTTAGGTGTGAGCGATCTAATGTTTAGGAGACCTAGCTTTAGAAATTGTTTTTGTTCACTGATATTTCGATTTTCTGGTTTAATTACAATAAGATTTTTGCTAGATCCTACACTAGATTTATTGTTTGGCTTCACTAAACGAGAAATAGACACAGTTTCTATATAATGTTCCACACTATGCTTATTAGTTAAGTTTGGACCGCAAAGGCTGTAATTTGGACTTTGAATCATTAGTCATCTGGTGCGTAATGACTAATGATTCAAAGTCCAAATTACAGCCTTTGCGGTCCAAACTTGGCCCCCGAACTCCCCTAGAGGGACAGAGGTGCAGTGACCAATACTATATAAACATCTTGTGAGAAAGACTGGTATTGCCAATGCAATTGGAGAATTGTATTTTAAACTGCTTATTTCATCTAACTCATTAGATGGTTTTGGTGGGTTTAATAGGAGTTGTTGGTATACATATTCAAGGGCGTACACAGTTCAGTTGTGTTTATGTTCATATCAGTCTGGGCCAAAATGCCCGGGCCGATTTTTCGTCCCAGTCCAGCCCTGGATGTAAGTTTCGGTTGTCCCCAGAATGTGTACGTGAAGATTCAGCTCAAAATACGCCATAGATCACTTATTATACAATGTTCTAAATTAATTTTTTATGCATGAGTGTTTCACCTGCTGCTTCCCATCCCCCTTTCCAGAAAAGGAAAATATATATATATCTTCTTTTTGATTGTGAGAAATTTGGCATTAAAGCATTGTTAGAATGGTTTATTATTTTCCGCTTATTTTTAATTAATGTTGTCAGTGGTTCTAAAAGGCTTAAAATCATGATTAAATTGTAGGAGAACATCGAGTCTCTATGAGGAGAGAGAGGAGGGAGATGTTACTCAAAACCAGAGAGCAAGATCTCCAGAGCCCAGCTGTGTGTCTATGAGGAGTAATGAATCCATGAGACTCCCTGTCACCTTCAGTGATGGAAAAGAGATCTTCAACCCCAGGTGAGACAATAACAAGTACTGGAGACATGAGACAGATTTATTGATTAAACAGTAGCACTTTAGAATACTCTATCTTACTTACTGTGTAACTAATAAGGAATTATTGAAGAACTAGTAAGTAATCAATACAGATTTATTACACTACAGATTTATTAATTCTTCACTGCTGTTAAATACCAAGGGAGATGTGTTAAAGGGATATTCCACTTTTTTGGAAATAGGCTCATTTTACAACTCCCCCAGAGTTAAACAATTTGGTTTTACCGTTTCAGTGCATGTGTTTTATAATATATGGCTATAACTGTCATGTGATTAATATTATAACTATGATTAAGTATGTAGACAGACACTATATCCCAACTAAAAGAGCTTTGAGTTTTTCTTTGTTCAATTTGCACACTGAATATGGGTTGGAGCTCTTCATTTTTAACTCTCAAAGTGCACCAGATTGATGAATTTAACATTAAAAAGCACAACATTTTCTTATGGGGGGAGCATGCCCCCGAACTCCCCTAGAGGGACAGAGGTGCAGTGACCAATACTATATAAACATCTTGTGAGAAAGACTGGTATTGCCAATGCAATTGGAGAATTGTATTTTAAACTGCTTATTTCATCTCACTCATTAGATGGTGTTGGTGGGTTTAATAGGAGTTGTTGGTATACATATTCAAGGGCGTACACCGTTCAGTTGTGTTTATGTTCATATGAAGTGGGCCAGTCTGGGCCAAAATGCCCGGGCCGATTTTTCGTCCCAGTCCAGCCCTGGATGTAAGTTTCGGTTGTCCCCAGAATGTGTATGTGAAGATTCAGCTCAAAATACGCCATAGATCACTTATTATACAATGTTCTAAATTAACTTTTTATGCATGAGTGTTTCACCTGCTGCTTCCCATCCCCCTTTCCAGAAAAGGAAAATATATATATATCTTCTTTTTGATTGTGAGAAATTTGGCATTAAAGCATTGTTAGAATGGTTTATTATTTTCCGCTTATCTTTAATTAATGTTGTCAGTGGTTCTAAAAGGCTTAAAATCATGATTAAATTGTAGGAGAACATCGAGTCTCTATGAGGAGAGAGAGGAGGGAGATGTTACTCAAAACCAGAGAGCAAGATCTCCAGAGCCCAGCTGTGTGTCTATGAGGAGTAATGAATCCATGAGACTCCCTGTCACCTTCAGTGATGGAAAAGAGATCTTCAACCCCAGGTGAGACAATAACAAGTACTGGAGACATGAGACAGAATTATTGATTAAACAGTAGCACTTTAGAATACTCTATCTTACTTACTGTGTAACTAATAAGGAATTATTGAAGAACTAGTAAGTAATCAATACAGATTTATTACACTACAGATTTATTAATTCTTCACTGCTGTTAAATACCAAGGGAGATGTGTTAGAGGGATATTCCACTTTTTTGGAAATAGACTTTTTACCACTCCCCCAGAGTTAAACAATTTGGTTTTACCGTTTTCAAATCCATTCAGCCGATTTTCTGATATTTAGAAGAATATCAGTAACCAGTTTCTGGTCCCATGGACTTCTATAGTTATACATATTTCTTACTATGGAAGTCAATGGGACCAGAAACTGGTTACTGATATTCCTCTAAATTTCAGAAAATCGGCTGAATGCATTGGAAAATGGTAAAACCCAACTGTTTAACTCTGGGGGAGTGGTAAAATCCCAGCAAACACAGAATGTTCCCCTAACGTTCCCCTAACGTTCCCGTATGGTTCCTATGTGGTTCTTTTTTTTGGGAACGTTCCCTGTAGGTTATTTTTAGGTTTAATTGTATAACCTAAGGAGAATGTTCTGGCAACGTTCCCTGTAGGTTATTTTTAGGTTTGATTATATAACCTGGCGAATGTGCTGGGAACGTTCCCTGTTGGTTATTTTGGTAACGCTTCCTTTTACAGTCCAGTTACCCATGTAAATACTATGTACTTATTTTATTAACTACAATTACTGGGTACTAACTAGTACTAACCCTGAACCTACCCCTAAACCTACCCCTGTTCCATGTACTACCTTATATTAGCAGTACGCTGTAAGTACTGTACTGTAAAAGGAAGCGTTACCATTATTTTTTAAGTTCTCCGAAAAGGAATGTTCCCAGAACGTTCCCCTAACCTTAAGGGAACGTTCTATTTACGTTAAGAAAACTTTCCTGGGGAACCAATAGGAAACGTTCTGGGAACCAAAAACTAACGTTCCCAGAAACTAAAATTGTTTGCTGGGATGAGCCTTTTTCGAGTATCCCTTTAAAGGAACACTCCGACTTTTTGGGACTTTAGCCTATTCACCTTATCCCCCAGAGTTAGATAAGTCCATACATACCTTTTTCATCTCCATGCGTGCTATAAGTCTGTTTGACGCACCCACCGCTAGCCTAGCTTAGCACAAAGACTGGATGTGAATGGTTGCAGCTTTCATACTAATCCAAATGAGTGACAAAATAACGCAAACGTTTTCCTATTTACATGTTGTGATTTGTATAGTCACAGAATGTACAAATAACAAAGTCAAATGAGACACAGACATCTTTTAACCGTATAAAACCTGGGAACTATTAGGACACACGTCCTATGTTTCATCCATACGCCACTTCTGACGCAAATCCAAGCAAAGTTTTATACGTGAGGCCCCTGGTTACAAGTGGCACTGTGCAGAATACGGATAAGGTATAAAGTTTTCATTCATAGAGAGGGGCTATGTTCACACATTAAAATAATGAGATTCTTAGTTTGAACTGAAGTTTGTCCAGTTTAACTTAAATTAACGCAGCATCGTCCTTGTATTGTAACTATCCTTACATTATGAACTGCAAATGCTGTTTTTTTTGTTTTTGTTTTCTGCATCTATGACTCCGCAATTAGACTAAAGAGAACACTCTGTAAGTAAATGTCCTGAATGCCCTGATTAAAATATAATTTTAATAATTATTTTTTTTGTGTCATCTTTTAAATGAGATCATACTTGTGCTTTTAGTGCAAAGGGTTCATGAACTGTATTGTTTTAGTTTGGGTATGCCATATCTGGGGATTTTTCAGAAATGGGTTCCTGGCTAACAGGTTAAAGGAATACTGTGGTCAATGGTATCAAATGGAGCACTAAGATCAAGTAACATAAATAGATAGATAGATACAACCACAATCGAATGATCAGAGCAAATCATTTGTAACTCTAATGAGAACTGTTTCAATACTATGATAAGGTATAAATCCTAACTGGAAATCCTCGCAGATACCATTTCTTTCTAAAAAGGAATATAGTTTTGTGGATACTGCTTTTTCTAGTATCTTTGAGAAAAAGTGTAGATTTGAAATCGACCTGATCAAGTCACGTTTTTTAATAATAGGTTTAATAGCCAGCTTAAAAGTTTTCGGTACATATCCTAGTGACATGAATTAATGATATTAAGAAGAGGATGTATGACCTCTGGAGGCATTTCAGTAGCTTAGTCGTTATTGGGTCTAACATACAAGTTGTTGATTTAGGTGATTTAAAGGGTCACTTCACCCATTTGCAATAAGCTTTTTATCGTTAGAACCCTTGTCATATTTTTGAATGGTCATGGTTTATTCCCTTATTTTCCCCTGAGATGGGAGAAATAAGGATTCAAGTGTTTTACTTTCTGCTTATTATGATGTAAAAATTGTCATTTTGCGTCATAATAAGCAGGAAGTCATATTTCATTAAAATGTGTAGAGACTACAAACATCAGCTCATTATTATGCCAGGGTGTTGGACCCACTCACCCTACAAGCCTATTACAGATCAGTGGGTGGGACTTGACTTGCAGAAACTGAAATCAATATCAGCCATCTTGTTTGGAAGCTAATCTTACAAGCGCTGTGGAGATAGGAAGTATGATAATGATGGAAGAAACTAAACATGATCTGGAAGAAGAGGATTTTGAAGTTCTGCTGCTCGAATCTGATGTTCTTGGCTATCTTTACGAGCCGCAGTATAGTTTAGAGCAGCTGAGGCTGATGGAGGAACCAGTGGCGGCTGACTGTCGCTGTCGAGGAGCCCGGATTGGCTTGAGCTGAGGTGGACTTTTGTGTATGTGTTCTCGCTGTGAACTACGAACACAGATAGAGTCCGTCTGCTGCAGAGAATTTCAACGATGGCAATTTCTCCTGGACGAAATCGCTGAATCTGACGAGCACACGGACGTTTGTGTTGTGATGTGAATCCTAGTTTCGCCTGACTGAACATCCAGGTATCATGCAGTAATTCACCATATATAAATAAATACAAACGAGGAGTAATTCACTAATGAGTTTGCCAATGTAATGTTAACAGGATCCGTTGTTGTGGGAAGAAGGAGGCGGGAACCGGCAAATATTTAAACATTTTAATTGTAAAATGAACAAATACAAAACGAAAGTATAAGCCAGCAGCCCTTCTTTGACGACTGCTGTAACGTTACTCACAACAGAAACAAAACAACATAAAATCAGGCCTGTTTCTCTCTCGATCTGCCATTGTCGCTCCTCATTTTATGCTTTTGCTCCTCCTTGAGAGACAAGAGACTGGCACGCGCCTCACAAGTGTCTTTCATTATCACTCACGCCGTCTGCCTCGCGGCTTCCTCTTACGTCCCTCGCCCTTGATCGTCCTGCTCGCCACAGCCAACTAACTAGAAATTTTGTGTGAAATGAATTTCAAACTCTGGTGACAGCTAATATTAGCCTTGTAGACGGAAGAGTGATTTCTCTGTTTGTGCTATTCCGGATTAGTGGGTGTGGCTTGCGGAGCTGTGCAATGTGGTGCATTGTGGGAGTTGTTGTCTTACATACAAATGCGCCCCTCGGTTATTTTCTGTCTTTTCTCGGTCAAGAGGGCACCAAATTCCAAAATTCTTTTACATTTCGACTACATATATGATCCACTTTCAATAAAGATTAATGTTGAAATGGGTGAAATGCTCCTTTAATGGGTTTAGACAATTCTTCCTCCTGTTGCATCGAATGAATGGGATTTTTCCTCAGGGACACTACAATGCACTGCCTGCTACTGTAGTAGACAGTTGCATAATTTTCTCTTTAATATTATCAATCTTGTAAGTAAAGAAGTCCATAAAGTCATTACTGCTATGCTCTTTGGAAACTTCAGAAGTAAAAGCTTTATTTCTTGTTAATTTAGCTGCTATGTCAAATAAATACCTAGGGTTGTGTGTCTTTTTTTCGAAGAAAGTCGAAAAATAAGCAGATCTAGCAGTTTTTTTTAAGGCTTTTCTGTGCTCAATCCGGCTTTCTCTTTCCACGGAATTAGAAAAATGGCTAGTTTTGTTTTCTTCCAGTTTAGATTATGATAGAATTTCAAAATGACAGACAGTGCGGAAGTCTAAAATCTTAGTTTTGATTGAGAACAGGATGAATGTGTTAGTTCACCAGGTAGACAAACATTATGCCAGCTCTAACCACCTTAAACCAACATGAAATTCATGCTCTCAGTAACACTCATGGCTTTAGTAGAAGATTTTGCTGCTTGTGCACTCATTCATTCATTCATTCATTGTGTTTTTCTTCTTGTTTCTGCTGTGTGGATAGAGATGATCAGACTGGAGAACTGCAAGATGCTCACCTACCAGTATATGATGAACAACAGAAAGTCAAAAACCAATACAAAACCAGTATGAAGAACAAGTATGAGAGCTTATTTGAGGGAATCAAACTACAAGAGAATCAAACTCTCCTGAACAGGATCTACACACAGCTCTACATCATAGAAGGAGCGAGTGAAGGGGTGAATGAAGAACATGAGGTTTTACATATGGAGAGAACTTGCAGTACACAACACTCACAAGACACTCCAATCAACTGCAATGAGATCTTAAAACCATTGCCTAAACCAGGATGTGAGGAGAAAGGGCAAATCAAGACTGTTCTTACTAAAGGCATTGCTGGAATTGGAAAAACCGTTTCTGTGCAGAAGTTCGTTTTGGACTGGGCAGAGGGAAATGCCAATCAGGATGTAGAGTTCATGTTTGTGCTTCCATTTCGAGAGCTGAACTTGATTAAAGATCGCCAATACAGTCTTCACAGACTCCTGCTGGACTTTCATCCTGAACTTCAAGATCTGGACTCAAAAATTTATGAGGAGTGCAAAGTTGTGTTCATCTTTGATGGTCTGGATGAAAGCAGAATTACACTCATTTTTTCAGACAGTAAGAAAGTATCTGATGTAAATGAGTATTCATCCGTGGGTGTGTTGATGTCAAACCTCATTAAAGGAGAGCTGCTTCCCTCAGCTCATATCTGGATCACTTCCAGACCAGCAGCAGCCAGTCAGATCCCCTCTAAATACATCCACCGTCTGACTGAAATTCAGGGATTCAATGATCCTCAGAAGGAGGAATATTTCAGGAAGAGAATCAGTGACGAGCTTCAAGCCACCAGAATCATTACACACATTAGAAGAGCAAGAAGCCTCCACATCATGTGCTACATACCCGTCTTCTGCTGGATCTCATGCAATGTGCTTCAAAATCTCTTGAAACAAGATGACAATGCAGAAATCCCTCAAACTCTGACTGAAATGTACATCCACTTTCTGCTCATTCAGATCAACATGCGGAATCAGAAGTATGAAGGGAGAGATACAAATGAACTATTGCAGTCCAACAGAGAAGTGATCATTAAACTTTCTGAACTGGCTTTCAAACAGCTAATGAAGGGTAATGTCATGTTTTATGAGGAGGATCTGAGTGAGTGTGGCATAGACATAAATGATGCCTCAGTGTATTCTGGGATTTGCACTGAGATCTTTAAGGAGGAATCTGTGATACATCACAGGAGAGTCTACTGCTTCATACATCGGAGCTTTCAGGAGTTTCTAGCTGCTTTATATGTATTTTACTCCCATCTGATGAGGAAAATGGAGTCGTTGCAGTTTTTTCTGGATAACAGAAATGAGAGCTATTCATCTCAGCCAACGTCTTTGTGTGAGCTTCTAAAACTTGCAGTTACTAAAACTCTTCAGAATAAAAATGGTTACCTGGATCTTTTTCTGCGATTCCTGTTGGGCATCACACTGGAGTCAAATCAGAAACTCTTACAGGATCTACTGACACGTACAGAAAAAAGCTCAGAGGCCAGCAGAGAGACCACACTGTACATTAAAGACAAAATTAAGGAAAGTTATGGTCTCTTAGCTGACAGATCTATTAGTCTGTTCCTCTGTCTTCTTGAAGTAAATGATCAGACTCTGTACAGAGAGATTCAGGAGTTTGTGAAATCAGGTGAACATTCAGAGAATAAACTCTCCCCTGGTCAATGCTCAGCAATAACCTACATTCTTCAGATGTCTGAGGAAGTGCTGGATGAATTTGATCTCATGAAATACAACACATCAGATGTGGGTAGAAGGAGACTGATACCAGCTGTTGTTAACTGCAGAAGAGCTCTGTGAGTATTTATTTATTTATAGACTCATCTTTTGTCAACCACACAATACAGAAAACATTAGCCACCCATCTCCTCCTCACTCCATTTTTATTCTTCACTACAGACTTGATGGATGTCATCTGTCTAATCAGTCCTGTGAAAGTTTGTCTTCAGCTTTACGATCATCAAACTCCCGTCTGACAGAGCTGAACCTGAATAACAATAACCTGCAGGACTCAGGAGTGAAGCTACTCTGTGTTGGACTGAAAAGTTCAGACTGTCAACTGAACATCCTGAGGTTTGAGTTTTACATTGATTCCTTTAGTATGTTGAAATATGTTAATGAATAGTTTGTTTAAATAAACCAGCTAATGTCATACTTGCTAGTTGAAAACATGTTGCCTACATACAAATGCTACATTTGATTATTACAGTTCTCAATCAAATCCGTCTAACCTCATTTCCAGCTGCTTGACCATTTTTAATTTTTCAGCATCCATGGTGTATCTGATATTAAATGCCTGCCAATGCGTAGTAACATTTAAAGGGACACTCCACTTTTTTGTAAAAAGGCTCATTTTACAACTCCCCCTGAGTTAAACTGTTGAGTTTTACCGTTTTTGAATCCATTCAGCCGATCTCCGGTTCTGGCGGTACCACTTTTAGCATAGCTTAGCATACATTATTGAAGTGGACAAGACCGTTAGCATTTCTCAAAAAAAAAATGACCAAAGAGTTTCGATATTTTTCCTATTTAAAACTTGACTCTGTCACGCTGTGGGTGCAGGCTGAAGGAACAGGAAGAGTCCAGATGAACACGAAGATGAATTTAATTCCAAAAATACAGGCAAAGAAACAGGGAACAGGAGCAAAACACCGGGAAACATCCAACAGGTAGCAATTCCACAGAGAAACATTCACATAACATGAACATCGACCGACAAGGACTGAATGGAACTGAACTGAACTAAATACACAGAGGAATGACGGACTGTGACAGACTCTTCTGTAGTTACATCGTGCACTAAAACCGACGGAAAATGTAGTTGTGATTTTCTAGGTTGATATGGCTAGGAACTATACTCTCATTCCTGCGTAATAATCAAGAAACTTCACTGTCGTACCATGAGTGCAGTAGGTGTAATGACATGACGCAGCGCCTGAAATTAGGCTACCTTCCGTCAACATAACTATACAAACTTAGTCCTGGTCATGTTGGAAGTTACCGAGCAGACTATTTTTCGGCCGCTGCGTCATATCATTACGCCTGCTGCACTCATGATACGGCAGTAAAGTGTCTTGATTATTACGCAGGAATGAGAGTATAGTTCCTAGCCATATTAGCCTAGAAAATTGCAACTTTACATTTTCCGTTGGTCTTAGTGCACGAGGTAACTACAGAAGAGTCATGTTTTAAATAGAAAAAATATCGAAACTCTTTGGTCATTTTTTTGGGAAATGCTAATGGTCTTGTCCACTTCAATGATGTATGCTAAGCTAAGCTTAATTCCAAAAAAAAGTGGAGTATCCCTTTAAAGGTGAAGCATGCCATTTCTGTGACATTAGTGCCACCTAGTGAAATCACAAAAATACTGAACATTTTGCAAACCCCCCTTTCACGCATTACACATGACTCAACAGCTTTTACGGGTGCTCGTGATTGCATCAACTACTTTCATTAAACGGTCAAATATAGGAAACTTTTAGCTGTGTTGCCATGTGTCACAAGATTAAGCAACTGAGAACAGAACCCTCTGTCTAGATCAAATGCGCTTATTTTAAACCCATCCAACGTGCATAGATGCATTTTTGACATAATGCATCACCCAGCATACCCGGTTAAAAAAGTCAATGCTCGCCACTAATATACACACACACATATATATATATATATATATTAGGGGTGGGCCGTTATCGGCGTTAACGTGCTGCGTTAACGTGAGACTCTTGTCGGGCGATAAAAAAAATATAGCCGTTAATCTATTCTCACAGTTGAGTTGGGAGCTGACTATACCACGCATGCTATGATGACTTTCACTTTGATATTTTAGCGCAGATGTAGTCGAATTGCACTGTAAGGGTAATTTAAAACCAATATATTGAAACGTCTGTTTATCCAGATATTAGGAAAATATCAGAGATGCATTTTATATTTAATATGAGGGAAATACACATCCGTAAAAGGGGTCGCACACCGAACGAGAAGCGCCGCGCCACGTCTAGGGTTTTGTTTACACCTGGCCACTTCATGCGTTTTCTCAGATCTGATTTATCAAAACGATTCAATTTACACCTGGTCACATACATGTGTTTTTGCAAAACGGATATAAATCTGATCTTCAATTCCCCCACGCTATATGCGGATTTATGAAGTGCACGTCACCGAAAGCAACGATAGCTTATGAGCTGCATTTTGATCATCGGCTAATTTCAAAATCAGCAAAGACAGCAATAAGAGAGAGCGGCAACCTGGTAAGATCATTTAGTTTCTTTACTTTTAATGAAGATGGTAGTGTTAAGTGTCTGCGACTTACTTTCACTTTGATTTGCGATAGATTGTGGCACGCTGGCTTGATAGGCGCTCAGCTGCTCATCTGAGGTGATGCGTGTCGCAGTAGTGCCGTCATATCTGACTAAAATAACATGACATATGGCCTATAACACGCTCTCACACGTTTATTTTTTTAAGCATTTTTGGGAGTAGTAACATTTACATATGTGGTTTCAACAACCAGATGCATTTACTCATGTCCAGTTTCGTCTGGAATGTGGCCCAGACTACCTCTGATGTGGTTTGAGTGATCGGAGTTTCGGAGGGCATTTACACCTGGTCTTTTCAAGATCGGATACAGAAAACGTATGAAGTGATTTCAGAGCATCCGTTAACTGAATTAATTGAGAATCTCACCTGAAAATCCAATAACATCAGCAATTGTCATTCAAGCAGCTGATTTCTGTATTAGGCTATGCATTATATGCATTCATTAGATATTTCATCCCTCTCTCTACATAGAAGAAAAGTAGATCAAATTGGTTTAGAATTACACAAGAAAACCTAATATGAACATTCCAGTGTTATGAACAATAATATGAATAATTCCAGTCTTAAATCTTTTATAAAACATATTTAGGCCTAATTACAAACTACCTGCGAGGTTATTTATTTGGGTATAGCACACGCCTTTGGTAGAATTCAAATGAGCCATTTTAATCTAGATTAATTTAAAAATTAATCTAGATTAATCTAGATTAAAAAAATTAATCTATGCCCACCTCTAATATATATATATATATATATATATCCTATCGCGTGTGAATGGTTTAAAAGCATTTGCTTAAATAAGAGCGTGATCATTTATTGTAAAGCTAGCCTCTCAGGGATGCTAGCCCACCCCTAATAAAGGGTGGAACAGTTCACAGTTTTTTTCCTTTTTATCACTTCAGAAATACCATACATCAGCATAAAATATATAGCCTTATAATCTATTATTTGCAGTATTTAATAAGTTATTCTCAAGGTCATGTAATCAAAACTGAAAG
Organism: Pimephales promelas; assembly: GCF_016745375.1. The sequence continues at coordinate 22,195,681 of NW_024121321.1, forward strand.
AATGAGGCAGCTTGATTTTAGGAATGGATACAATATTGTGACACTAGCCGCGTTTCCATTACCATTCAAATTGCGCAAATTGAAACTGCGAAATTAAAATACGCGCAATGGAAACACGTCCATTTCGCAAAAACTGTTTATCACAAAAAAGTTTTTACGCTTGCATGAGGAGGTTTTTCAGGCAATTCGAAAAAGGAATATTTCGCAAAACTGCAATGGAAACGGGTTTTTGCGCATTTACAGTCACCTGACTTAAAAGACGCTGTGTGTTTTGGGTCCGTGTCCGTAAATAATAATAATAATTATCATCATTATTATAACATTTATTAGGCTACATATGTAGAAGACGCTTTTATACAAAAAAGGAACAAAGCGATCACATTTCATTCATAATACAGGTTGGGCAATAATAATAGGGCTAAGATTATCACAAATAAACACAAGATTTTGACACATATCCAAGTGTGTGTGCGCGAGTGTGGAGCGCGCACTGAATGGCAGGAAGGCATGGGCGTGAACACTTGCATTTTCCCATCAACAGTGGAAACAACTTAAAATACTCTATAATTTCTGGTCATACAGAATATAATAATACATTATTCACAACTACTTTTATTTGCGTAATCTCACAATAACAAGAAAATGTTGTGCTTTTGTTAAATAAAATAAAACAATTAGGCATGGTTTCATGATCTCCGAGAACTGGAGCGCAAGAAATGAAAGCTTTAGCATAAGTTCTGCCAGGAAGACTTAATTACCGCGTCACGTGTTACCTTCAGGTTATCCAATCACATTCTTATTCTTGTCGTATAAAAGATCAGTACTTACACATGTTTGAGTTCGCAGATGCCGATGCGACAGCAAGTAGATGCTGTCTCATTTATTCATGCTCTCGTTCAGTCGGCAGGCAACATGTTTCAGGATATTGCTTACAATTTTCGAAATCCGACGATGTCCCGCCCTATTTCCTACTGCATGTCGATGTTCCCGTGCTCAGTTTCGCATCTCTCCGTAGACACAGCGGTCTTCGGAAAGTTTTGATCAGCTAAGGCCACTCACGAGAATTTCTGGCTGTCTTTAAAGCACTCAGGAACCGCGCTGTCTGCACAGGTGCCATTATCCCGCAAATCACCGATCCACCGACATGCAACAACAACTCTGCAAATCACAAGACGATCTAGCTCTCACTGGTTTCAAGTTCAAACTCCACTTCCAAGGCTTTCAATTCGTTCGGTAGGCACCGCACCTCCACCAACCACTGTTAATGTGTCCCTTCTACCTGATTAAACTTCATTTAGGTAAGTATTTCTCCATGGCTTCCTACACGGCTGAGATGAAATCATGGTTAAAATTGGCGTCCACGATGTCGATGACGTGGCGCTATCTGATCTTTACGGCTGATCTGACTGCAGATGGGCCGGATATTACAAGTGTAAGCAAAGTTTGCGTTTCCGTCAGTCCGATATTCCACATTTAAGTTGTGATCTAATAATATCAGTGTTGTCAATATCACGCTCTCATTTGCAGTTTGCAAATACCCACTAACATTTGTAATGCTATAGAGCAATTAGCTGATAACAAAGCTAGTGGCAAAGATAACATCACTGCGGAGCATCTCAAGTTAGCCAGCCCCAGAGTGTGAGCCCTTCTATCTATTTGCCTGACAGGGCTGCTGACTCATGGTGTACTGCCAGACACCATGTTGACCGTCACATTAGTGCCCGTCATTAAGAACAAGGCGGGGAAAATAGGGAGATTGGATAACTATAGACCCATCGCTCTAGCTAGCATTCTTTCAAAGGTGTTTGAAAAGATGCTACTAGATAGAATCAGTGGACTCATTTACACCACGGAAAATCAATTTGGCTTTAAGTCTCAACACAGTACTGATCAATGTATCTATGCATTGAAAGAAGCTGTTGAATCTTATAGAAGCCAGGGCTCTACAATGTTTATTGGGTTTATTGATGCGTCCAAGGCATTTGACAGAGTAAATCATCAGAAGCTTTTCACTAAACTTATGCTTAGGGGTGTGCCAGGATGCATCATACGTATACTGGCTTACTGGTATGCAAAACAAAGCATGCAGGTTAAATGGGGAAATAGCTTATCGTCACCATTCAATGTAAGTAATGGAGTACGGCAGGGGGGGCTATTGTCTCCGGCACTGTTTAACTTATATATGGATAACCTCTCAAAGCAGTTGGGGATATGTAAGACGGGATGTGTAATAGGGAACACTCTGTTAAACCACCTGATGTACGCAGATGATCTAGTTGTTATGTCCCCCAGTACTGTTGGGTTCCAGCAGTTGTTGGACATATGTTCCAAGTATGGGGTTGAATTTGATGTACAGTACAATGCAAAGAAGAGTGTTGTTTTGGTTTGTAGGACTAAGGAAGATCAGAAGCTGCACTTTCCTATGTTTTACCTGTCTGGGCACTGTATCTGTGTATCTAACTGTACAAAATATCTTGGGCATATCATTACTGACAAGATGGAAGATGATGCTGACATGAATAGGCAAAGACGAATGTTGTATGTGCAAGCAAACATGTTAGTTAGGAAATTTCACTACTACTCTGATGATGTGAAAGTGCACTTGTTTCGCGCTTACTGTACCCCTATGCATGCAGCCCCTATGCATGTTCCGATCTTCTGTACTTGATATCATACTGATGCACAGACAAAAGAAGGGCCCAACGCTGCATTCTTGCAGCAGCAAGTGAAGGAATACCTGAATGTGGGCCAAAGATGGAGGTGAGAGGTCTCTCTCAGAAATCTTCTGCCAAACAAGAATTGATGAAATTTCTTCACCCCAAAGACAATAGCAAGTGCCTCACGTTCAATTTGGGCATAGTTACATTCTGCTTTGCTCAAAGTTCGTGAAGCAAAAGCGATGGGTTTTTCCTCACCCAATGGCATGATGTGTGACACCACAGCCCCGATGCCAATGGGGCGATGCGTCACATGCCAGCTGCACTGGCAGAGTGGGGTTGAAATGAGTGAGAGCTTCAGAGTTGGCTAAGGCTGTTTTCACCTTATTGAAAGATTCCTCACATTGTTTAGTCCATTCCCACTTTTTGGATTTGTTCAACAGCTCGTGCAACGGTTTCAGCCTGTTAGTTAAATTTGGCACAAATTTCGCATAATAAGTCAACAACCCCAAAAAAGACCGAAGCTGACTGACGTTTTGTGGAGCCGGCGCTTCCACTATTGCCTTCACTTTCGAGGGTGCCTTATGAAGTCCCGAACTATCAATCACATGGCCCAAATACTCAACGGAAGGACAGAAAAACTCACATTTGTCCTTCCTGACTTTCAGCCCGAAACTTTGCAGTCTCTGCAAGGTGGCTTCTAGGTTACTCAAATGCTCCGTCTCATCCTTTCCGGTGATAAGCAAATCATCAAGGTAACACTGCACCCCGATCAGCCCACTGAGAATCTGGTCCATAGCTCTTTGGAACAGTGCTGGCGCCGATGTAATCCCAAAAAGAAGCCGCTGATATTGGTACATTCCCTTATGGGTTACAATTGTAAGAAGTTCTTGTGAGTTCGGGTCCACGTGCATCTGCAAGTATGCCTGGCACAAGTCAATTTTACTAAACCGTTGGCCCCCAGCGAGACCAGAAAAAAGGTCCTCAATACGAGGTAGGGGATGCTGCTCTGGGATCAGAACCGGATTCACGGTCACCTTAAAATCTCCACATAGTCGAAGGGACCCGTCTTTTTTTATGACCGGCACAATTGGCGTGGCCCACTCGCTTGTGTGTACTGGTCGCATAACTCCAGCCTTTACTAGTCTCTCTAATTCCGCTTCAACCTTGGGTTTAATTGCGTAAGCCAACAGTCTGGCCTTTAAACACTGTCTGGTTTGACTGACTGTTGACTGTCTGGTTTGACCGTCAGTTTTACTGTAATGTCCTTCATACTTCCTAGTTCGTCACTGAACACATCTGAATACTTTTTTAGAATCTCTTGGAGTTTTGTTGTTTTACTGACCAGATGGACCTCTTGCCAATCCAGCTTAATCATCTCCAGCCAAGTCCTTCCTAGCAAAGCTGGGTGATTTCCTTCAATAATGTACAGTGGTAGTTTCCTTTTTTGCATATTTAGCTCAACTGTCACCTCGATTACCCCTTTAACAGGAACTTTCTCACCTGTGTAGGTTTTCAATGTAATATTTGATGGCTGAGGTGTGAGATGAGGTAGCTTTTCTTTAAAGCTTGTCACTGACACCAGTGATACCCCAGCTCCTGTGTCCACCTGCATTCGTACTGGTTTCCCATCCAGAAGAGGAGTCACCCAATAGCCCTGTTCATCTCCTGAAACAGATAAAACACACAAGGCATCCTCTTCCTCAGATCCAGAATCACTCTGTGTGTGCCGGGCATTTTCCATTTGATTCACATGCTTTTGTTTAAATTTCTGGTAAATTTTCTTTTTAGGTCCAGCATTTTTGCTTGGTTGTGTCTTTTTGTTTTTGCAGGCACGTTCAATGTGGCCTTTTTTGACACAATTTCGACAGTTCATGTCCTTGCACCAACAATCTTCAGGCTGGTGCCCCACTTTTGCACAGCGATAACATGGTTTATCTGAGTTTGACTTGTTCTTTGAATCAGCATACACTTTGTGTACATGGGTGGATGCACTTAGTTGTTGTGCCTCTTCCATTGATGTGCTTATCTCTATGGCTTTTTGTAAAGTTAAGTTACTTTCAGTTAGTAGTCATTTTTGTATAGCTTCACTTCGAAGACCACAGACAAGCCTATCACGTATTGTGTCACTCAATGAATGGCCAAACTCACAATGCTCGGACAATTGTTTCAACACAGCCACGAATTGTGAGATGGATTCACCATCTTGCTGATTCCTTTTATGGAAACGAAATCTCTCTGCGATAATCAGTGGTTTGGGTGAATAGTAGAGCAGTGGAGTGCTTACATCGAACGTTTTGACTACTTTGTGCTGGCAAACAAAATAACAGATGAAACAATTGTGCCAACATTTTTAAGTGTCATGGGTGGGAAAACGTTTAATCTACTGCGCAGTTTAACTCAGCCACAGAAACCAGGCGACAAATCATATGAGGAAATAGTGGGTTTACTCAAGGACAAACAAACAAAACTAAACAAAATAGGCCCCAAAATTGAGCCCCTGAAGAACTAGAGTAAGAGAATTCCCAGATCCTCACAGAGAATGAACTTTCCTTCAAATAAGAGGAAAACCATTTTAAAACCCTCTCAAACCCACCACATGCTCTAATTACTAAACGAGCATATCATGATCTATCTATGTTCCGGATGCATCCTTGACGCCTTCCTGTGGAGGTGTTCAGGGTGCATCCAACTGAGAGAAGACCCTGAAGTCAAGTTAAGTCAAGTCAAATATATTTATATAACGCTTTTCACAATACAGATTGTATCAAAGCTGCTTCACAGTATCAATCAAGACAACTTAACATTGTTTGTTTATTCATGAAAAAAAGACAATCAAGTTTGGTAGAGCTTGATTGGCAGAACTGAAAGAACATGGCGCCAGCAGTGTGCACGGCGCAGTGTCTCTCTGTCCTGTTTGTTCTGTCTATTATTTTAAGTTATCAAAATGTCTAAGCTCTGATAGTGTATGATCGCCAGACACTTCTCTGTATTCGTGATCAACATGTTATATTTCAAAAAGTAATATTCATGGAGACCAGTCCTCGAATAGGGCTATACCCCCCCCCTCTCCCACTCCCAGGCCTGCCGGCGCACCTGCAACGCACACCTGCTGCTCCGCGGAGGAAACGCCCCAGAAGACGGGGAAAGCGAGGTGGCGTGGTTGCTAGAATGAGAGCATACCTGCGGTCTACACAGAGGAATGTTCTGGGGTTTCAACGCAGCTGTTCCTTACCGGGTGTCTTTTTTCCCCCGGACTCCAGGAAGCGGTGGCTTCTCCCGATCCACCCTGGAGCTGTCGTCGCTGTGGACCAGCTGCACGCACCGGTGGAGGAGTACGTTCCCCGCTATTCCCGAGCGGCCAAACGCGGCGTGGATCTAATGAATCTCCGGTCAGTGGGTCGAGCCAAATCTTTGTGCACGGAGGATACTATTCTTCAGTTGGCACTGATCAATGCTAGATCCTTGCATAACAAGACTTTTATGTTAAACTACTTCTTTGTGGTCCGGGAGCTTGACTGCATGCTTCTTTCAGAGACGTGGGTTAAACCGGGTGAGTGCTTCCCCTTCGCAGAGCTTCTTCCTCCGGCATGTTCTTTCTTTAGCTCTCCACGAACTACGGGAAAAGGAGGGGGTCTAGCAACAGTTTTTAAAACCAGTCTAAACTGTAAGAAAATCCCTTGTGAACAATACAAGAGCTTTGAGCTGCAACTCTTCGAACTTAACCTCAACTTAACAGTATTATGTGCGGTCATTTACCGCCCTCCTAAATTCAACAAGGATTTTATAAAGGATTTTTCGGAGTTCGTGGCAGACATTGTTCTTAACTACGATCATTTTTTAATTGTTGGTGATTTTAATATTCATGTGTGCTGTATTTCTAAGCCTTTAGTCAAGGACTTTTTAAACATCTTAGATTCGTTTAACCTTAGTCAGTCTGTGAACTGCCCGACCCATAACAAGGGACATATTTTAGACCTGGTCTTGTCCCATGGCCTAAATCTGTCCATAAAGGTTATTTCTGATGCAGGTATTTCTGACCATATGCCTGTCCTGTTTTCTGTTTCCTTGCCACGCCCTCAAAGTAAAGCGTGTGTCCCCATGCGTCAGCGGCGCGCTATAAATCCATCTACAGCTTCCCTTTTTGCTGCAGCGTTCAACAACTCTCCTTTATTATCCATGGGTGCCTCTTTTTTAAATTTGGACATTGATGATCTGGTTACTCTATTTGACTCAACGTGCACAGAAATCCTTGACTCAATAGCACCGTTTATGCCCAGGCGCTCAAATTCTAATGGAGAGCCATGGCACAATGACACTACTCGTGCTCTCAGAAGGGAATGTCGCCGTGCTGAGAGAAAATGGAAAAAAGACAAACTTCATGTGTCTCTGGGGATTTTAAGGGACTGTTTGTCTAACTACCAAGACGCTGCTAAGGCTGCAAAGACTCAGTATATATCAAACCTTGTACAAAACAACTGTCACAAACCTCATGTTCTTTTTAATGTTTTAAATAGGATAATCCAGGGGTTCTCAAACATTTTGGTGCCAGGGACCCCTTTCAGGGGAAAAAAATTCCAAGGACCCCCCTCATATTTATAACAGTTATTGAGCACAAAGTTAATGTGTGAGCGGCAAATGAAATATTTTTGCACAAAATGAATGGTCTCCACCCAGGGTACTATGCAGGAATTTCTAAACAGCCTACTGAGGTAACGAAAGTGATCTTGCTAGGAATCACTTAGTTAGGATCCCTCACTTAGGAATTTTTGATGTTCTTGATCTACACATGTGCATTTTAAGGTGTTTTAAGGCCCCACAATTGGATAACTATAGATTTAGTAGAAGCATGTCAGTCAGTGGCATACATTTTTTTTTTTTTTTTTTTTTTTGTCAAGATGTCATGAAACACAATCACATATTCCAATCAGGAATGGCCTTAAAAGAGAAATGTTTCAATAATTAGGCCTATTCTGTACACAAATAAAGCCCATAAGCCTATAAATACAATGATAATGGCATTATGTTTAATAGGTGCGTGCGTTGTTAATTTGAGCTACTGTAATTAGCTAAAAAAAACATACACTATATGTTAAATTTATGAATCCATAATGTTAATCTCATGGGCACAGTATATGTTTCTATTGACCTGCTTTTTCCTTTGTTAAAGTTGAGCTTGATTAATACTTTGCAAACTGATTGTTTCAGTCGTTTTTTAAAACTTTTATCTAAAACAGCTGTTTAGTTTATGTTAATTAAGGCCTACATCTTATCTCGCACTTTATGACCGTTGACTGAAACGTCGTGCGGGGAACTTTGAGTTCACTCCGACTCAAACATTTTGACATTGACGAGCTATCGTTGTTAGTCTGCTGAAGCACCTCAGACGAGAAGGTCAGTATCATCGCGATGTGCATCCTTGCAACCTCAGTTGTGGGTACGGCCCTGTCACTATGCACTTTTATTTTGATAATGATCAGACTTCTAATGTCAAATCTGTAGCAGTGCTAGAACTGACTATTGTGCGCGCACGCGAGACGCCGGCGCGCAATTACATGGGAATTTTTCCTCAGCAGTGGAAACAGGAATACTCTTATTTATGGTCATAGATAAGACAAGAGTGCATCATCCGAAACGGTAAAGTGTCCATTTTTTTTATTTGTGTATAGGCTACATTGTAAATGACTACAAAATGTCATGCCTTTTAAAAATACAGAAAAGAACCGGATGCGGGTTCATGCCGTCTCTCTGTCTCCTTTCTGGCGCACGTCCCGCAAAATCAACAGCAGCGAATACTTGACGCAAAGACATAGATTATCTATCTATAGAAAACTTTAAGTGTCTACTTTGTATTGTTTTATGTTAAATGCTTTATATAAGTTACTTAGGAATAAACAGCATGTTTTCAGATGATAAAGAAAACATGACTCATAGCATGAAAAAAAAACGTTAGGTTGTAAATTATTTCGCGGACCCCCTGGCTTTAGCTCGCGGACCACCAGGGGTCCGCGGACCCCACTTTGAGAACCACTGGGATAATCAATCCCCCTGAACATACTGGCATCATTCCTAGTGCCCTTCTGTGTGACAGATTTCATAAATTTTTCATGGATAAAGTGGCCAGTACCCGGGTCTTAACCCTTGGTGTGGCGCCAGATCCCAGTATTTTACCTTCATGTTCAGTTGTTTTTGAAGACTTTATGCCAATATCTTTCTCTGAGTTGTCAAAGACGGTCCAAAGCTTAAGACCTTCGGTCTGTTCATCAGACAGCCTTCCAGCCAAGCTTTTTAAAGATGTTATTGACACTGTTGGGCCTTGTATTTTAATTTTGATAAACATGTCACTTTCAGCTGGGTGTGTTCCGGGTGCTTTTAAAAAGGCCATCGTACAGCCCCTCCTGAAAAAGCATAATTTGGACTCCTCTGTTTTGTCCAACTACAGGCCAGTTTCTAAGCTTCCATTTTTATCTAAAGTTCTAGAAAAAGTGGTATATGCTCAACTTCAATTGCATCTAAATTCCAATAACATTTTTGAAAAATTTCAGTCTGGTTTTAGATCTGGTCACAGTACAGAAACTGCCCTTTTAAAAGTTTTTAACGATCTTCTTTTAATTTCTGATTCTAGTAGCTCTGCGATGCTAGTGCTTTTAGATTTAACTGCAGCATTTGATACGGTCAACCATAATATTTTATTATCCAGACTAGAGTCCTGTGCAGGCATTAAAGGCACTGCTCTGAAGTGGTTTCAATCATATCTGACAGACAGGTCTTTTTTTTGTAAACCTTGGTCCTTTTTATTCAGACAAAGCCCCAATCGACAGTGGGGTGCCTCAAGGCTCAATTTTAGGCCCAGTCTTGTTCTCACTATATATGCTGCCCCTGGGATCAATCTTCCAGAAATACAACATTTCTTTTCATTGCTTCGCAGATGACATCCAAATATACCTACCTTTGAATATCAAAACAAACTCGGTTGAAGCACTGAAAAAATGTTTACATGAAGTAAAAGACTGGATGTCATTGAATTTTTTAAACTTAAATGACAAAAAAACTGAAGTTGTAATTTTTGGGGAGCCCGATGTCTCTGGTTTTAACAGGAGTCAACAAATACTCCCAAACTGCTGTCCGTTAGTAAAAAGTCTTGGTGTTTTTATTGACAGTTCTTTTAAACTTGATAAACAAATTAGCTCTGTGGTTAAAACAAGCTTCTTTCAGCTTAGGCTGCTGGGGAAGGTCAAGCCCTACCTGCCCCACAGCCAACTGGAAAAAGTTGTGCATGCCCTGATCACAAATCGCCTATACTATTGTAATTCGCTGTACTATGGCCTTGATCAGTCTTCGGTTCGCCGATTACAACTAGTTCAAAATGCGGCTGCACGCATATTGACAGGGAAAAGGCGCAGAGACCACATCACCCCGGTATTGTCATCTCTCCACTGGCTGCCTGTCATTTTTAGAATCCATTTTAAGATCTTATTGTTTGTTTTTAAATATTTAAATGGGTTGGCTCCGTCATATTTATCTGACATGTTGACTTTGCACGCTCCAGTTAGAGCACTTAGGTCCACTGACCAGCTACTTTTAGACTGTCCACGGTCCAGACTGAAAACTAGAGGGGACAGAGCTTTTTCTGTAGCAGGCCCTAAGCTCTGGAACGCTCTTCCTCTCAATATTAGAGCAGCTACCTCTACGGAGAGTTTTAAATCGCTTTTAAAAACACATCTTTTTGCACTGGCTTTTAATACAAGCTGAGCTGTGTCATATTTTTGGTTACTTAATTATGCTTTATTGTATGTTGTTTATGTTTCTGTACAGCAGAAACAGTCTTTTCTGTATCTGTACAGCACTTTGGGGCAGTAGTGACTGTTTGTAAACGTGCTTTATAAATAAACTTGACCTTGACCTTGACCTAGAGCTGATCAATGGTATGATGGGTCATTTAATTTGAATATCCCCAACTGAGCAAGCCAAAGGCAACAGTGGCAAGGAACCGAAAAACTCCATCAAGTGACCTGATGGTGTCCTAAAACTCCATCAGAAGACCCAACGGAGAAAAAAAACCTTGGGAGAACCCAGGCTCAGTCAGGGGCCATTTCTCCTCTGGTGTTTATGAACTAGAGGCCAAATTTTACAGTAACTGTAAGATAAAAAAATGTATATGACTGTAAGATAAAAAATTTATATGGAAGGAAGGAAGACCTAGGACATGCTGGAGGAAGTATGTGTCCCGGCTGGCCTGGGAACGCCTCTGTATTCCTCTGTAAGTGCTGGAGGAAGTGTCTAGGCAGAGGGAAGTTTTGGTGTCTCTGCTTAGACTGCTGCCCCCACCATCTGGCTCTGGATAAGCGGAAGAAGATAATGGTGATGACCACCTCGAAAACAGTTTCTAAATTCCCTTTGATCCTTTGCCAAAACTGGTTTAATTTTCAGACCCAAAAAATATGATAGTGATTAGCTTCCCTTTCACCACATAATCTCCAACAGTTAGCACCCTTCCCCTTTTTTCTGTACAGTATTAGTGTGATAAAAACCTAATAACATTCTTCCAACATAATTTTCTCCATGTGGCTGAGCTTGTAGATTTTCCCCCAATCATCATCTGAGATATAAATTTTTCCCTCCACCATCCATTTGTCTTTAAAATATAAAGTATTTATATTGGCAATGTTTGGAGAAATCTATTATACAATTTGTAATAATCTTATTACATTATTGAGCCTTGCTTACTACCAAGAACACCTTTAATATTACTGTCTCCATGATTTCTAATACTGGTCTGATATTACAATCTTGAAGGTGTCTATAAAAATAATTTTGATTAAGCCTTTTAATGATTCTTTGAATTGTACCTTTACTAAAGAAAGTGTACTAACTAGATATTCCTTACTTAACCCAAATTCGGAATCTACCATCTACAAAATCTGAACCAAAGGGACTCTAATATTCATTTTAATATTCTAAATGCATCTTCCAAGCCACATGTTTTCGTTTGTCCCAGGCAGGGGAGAACTAACCTACCCTTTTCTTTACTTAGTTGTAATGTTTTTTAAATATTGTTCTTCCCATCACTTATTCCTGGAGGGCCACTGTCTTACAGAGTGTAGCTCCAACCCTAATTAAACACGACTGAAGTCTGAAGTGCTATATATTTTGAGGCAGGTGTGGCTCATCCCCCCTCCCCCCTTTTTCCATCTTTATGTGAAGGTTTAAAAAGTTATTTATTTCTATTTTAAATTACTGTACAATAAATGACTTTACATCTGTTGGTTATCTATAATCTTTATCTTAACAAAAACATTTATATAATAAATATCCAATCTAATATCTAACTATCAATCTAACTATGAATATCCAATCCAAAAAGCTGATATTTGTAAATACAGATTTAGTATAACATTTTGTAATTGCCAAATTATTAGGTGTACTCACATGTTTTAATTACTGATAAATTTGTTTTCTTCAGATTGGCAGGTTGTAGATTGACTGGTGAGTGCTGTGAAAGTTTGTCTTCAGCTCTACAGCCAGCTCTGAAAGAGCTGGACCTCAGTGACAATTGCCTGCAGGATTCAGGACTGAAGCTGCTCTCTGTTGGACTGAAGAGTTCAAATTGTCAACTGAAAATACTGAGGTTTGTCTTCACATTTAGTTTCTAAATAGGAGACTTAAACAAACAATAGCTAATAAAGAATATATTAGCGCATAAAAAACAGATTCATTTAAAAAAATTATGGTGAAACCCTTGGCTGTAGCACGGGAAGAAGCAAACTAAAATGCTATTAATGACACATAATTTGCATCACACTCTGCCCCCAAATAACTACTGCTCCGATTAAATAATAATGTATATAATTGGTTGAGTATAAATAAAAAATATACCAGTAGCGGTTCATTTCACACCTAGGCCTTCAGTGGTGTCCTACCTGAATTAATAATTTGTAAAAGTGTAGCACACAGACTCTTTATAATTGTTGTGAATTTGCTGTTTTATGAATGAGATGAATTCGGAAAAGGCCGGGTGAAGAGAAATGAGCAAGTGAGTTAGGTTTGTGCGTTCGTGTACAGTTGTTCTTGCGTTCCAATGAAAAAGTTCAGAAACAGAACCTCCCTTTTCTGTCCTTCTTCAGAGGCAAGTGTGAATGTAAAAAAAACACAAAAAAACCATTTCAATCATAAATTTACAAGACAAATGAAGAAGAAAAGGACATTCAGCAAGGACACAAAAAAGCATACACACCAAAACTACTGACTATTTTTACACAAAATCCATCTTAATTTCTTTCCTCAAGAATACTTCAATTACTTTGTTGTACAGGTTATTTTTGTGTTTCCCTTTTTTTATCTCCATCAAGGCTAATGCTGAAAGTCAAGTCTGTCCAGTCTTATTTCTGCCACAAGTTTTAATTTGGTTTGGGGCTGAGAATGTCCGTTTGACATAACAATGTTTACAGCTAACCCATGCTCTCACCAAGATTTTTTGAAGGAAATCTGAGATCAGCGGGACTTTAGCCTTCAAAATCAGTAATGGCATAGCCTACATTATAGTCAGTTCTGTTTCTACCCAGGACAGATCAAATAGAGTTCTGTGACACTATGTTAAGCTGGATAAGGGGGTCGAGGAGGGAAAGAAACATTAATTAATCTAATAATTAATCTGCTGTTTTGGAGCAGCACTATATCACAGGAGGTCGAGAGGTTCTCTGCTCGACTCGTATCTTCCTAGCACACGACACGAGCCGCAACATGTGATCACAACAGATTCCACGCAATTTCTCCAGAGTGAAAAAAAATCATCTGAGAGCCCGTAAAAAAACAGCAAAAAATCGCACCGTGTACTTTAATGTAGAAGTGATCACTGCAAATGCTTTTCAGAATGTGCCATTTAATTGTTGTTGTGACAGGAGTTTCTTAATGCTTTGTTTTACTTAGATTGGTCACCTGCAATATCACCAGTCAGTCCTGTGAAAGTTTGTCTTCAGCTCTACAGTCACCAAACTCCCGCCTGAGAGTGCTAGACTTGAGTAAAAATGACCTGCAGGATTTAGGAGTGAAGCAGCTCTCAGTTGGACTGGAGAGCTCACACTGTCAGCTGGAGATACTGAGGTATTTAACAGATTTAGATGCACTCTCATCAAGCTAAACATGTCAGTTGTGTCCTGCCCTTGACCACTTGGGGTGTCTGTTTATATGTCATATGTCTGTTTGAGGTTTTTAAATAATTTTTGTTTTGAGGACAGATACTTCCTTAATGGTCAACTTTACAGATAGAGTATATTTCCATCAAGGTTATAATCGTTAACGAAAACTAACGAAAAAACGAAAACTAGATGAAACTAGATAAAACTGTAATGTGTGTTAGCAAAACTAACTAAAATAAAATTATAAAGCAAATGTCCTTAGTTTTCGTCTTTGTCAATATCTTTCATTTTAACGCTATTTAAAACACGCAGTGTATTTGTTCAGCTGCATTTCATTTCCCTGTAACGCTCTCCCTCCGTTTCTCTCACATGCACGTGCGCACACACACGCACACATACACACACAGCCCCTCCCCCTCCGTGCAGTGCACACCGCCGCGTCTCCATGAAAACGAGCCAACGAGGGTTCGATCAATGTTGAAAGCAAGTTTGGGAAAGGTTGGTATCTCATCATGAACATCTTTACACTATCACACATTCAAAAGTGGTGTACAAATATTTAAAATTCTTAATACAATTCTGTCAGTATGTTAAAGGTTCTCAAAGCGATCCTGGGTGTTGACATTCGAATATTTTCAAACAAATCGGAGCTAGACCCTCCCTCCTCTGCATCTCATCTCCTCCCCCTCCCTTCCGTGCTTCCTGAAATAATTGTGAACGTGCATTTCTAGCTAATTATATCCTTGTGTGGGTTTGGCGAACATACGCGTCAATTTAGAAGAAAAAAAACAATTTAACGTTACCCACCTGTCAAGCAAAAACAGAGCAACCTGAATGTCGGACTGGAAGCCCTACTGCCGCCGGAGTTCTCGCGTTCAAAATCTATCGTTCAAAAGCTTTGCTACCGATGTAAATTCGGAACTTCGCACGTTCTTTATCCGTCTCCTTCTTTTTAATTTGTTCCTCAGAACGACGTCTCTTTGGTCGTGTGTCGGTAATTTTTCAAACTTCCCTCTGATGCTTCGCTGCTCTCCTTCACACACACACACACACCCTTCACGTGCACGCGCACTAACCCCCCAGACCCACCCTCAAATACTTCTTGCCAGTGATTGGCTGGAACACTGTTTGTTAGGTTTCGTGGTCCGGGTAAGACATGATTGTTTTTGTTGCCGTTTGTGGAGCCTGTTGTGTCTACAGAGGCCGCGTTTTTTTACAGTGTGTTTAGGGGACAGGCAGCTAGCCGATAGTGAGGAGACGTTTGATCTATGTGACAAAAAACGTTTTGGCCCAGCATCGCTTAGAGAACCTTTAATGTCGACCCGAGAAGCGATTGAGCCTTCGTTAGAAGTTAACTGACTTTTAGTTAGAAGTAAACTGAATTTTGAGGTAAAATGCTGCTGGGTTGTCGATGTCAAAACTCCATAAGCTGTGATTCAAATAGTAAATAATGTTATGTCATTATTTTACTCTTACACTGAATGTTTGCTGCTTCAGTCCAGATTAGTGTTGTATAGGGTAAATTCAGTATATGGTGTGGAAATTATAAAGCTGTGGGATTTTTATATAGAAATTATGTAGATTGTTGGTACGGTAAAGGAATTTCACATTGTAGGCTAGATTTTATGTACTGGTTTTAATGTTAAATAGATATTTCTAAAATTGTATTATGTTCTTGTTGAGTTATTATTACACAATTCTTTTTCTGACATTTTTCAACCATGCCCCTGACAAATAACCCAAACTACAAAAAAGTAACACTAAAACTAACACTAAAACTAATAACAACTAAACTAAAACTAAGCATTTTCAAAAAATAGAAACTGAACTAAACTAGTAAACCCACTTTTAAAACTAATTAAAACTAAACTGAATTTGAAAACAAAAATTCAAAACGAAATAAAAAATAAAAACTAATGAAAAATGCAAAACTATAAACACCTTGATTTCCATGCATAGTAGATGGAGACTGATGATTTGAGTATTATGTTGAGTTGCATTTCATTAAAATCTTAAACTGAGCTACAACTGAGCACCTAAGCATCATATATCAAAATCCACTCTGGACTCTTTTTTGTGCTCTTTTTAAGAGATACAAAGCAGATAAGAATTTCACCAGATTACTAAGTGTAGTTTTGTGAAAAAAGTTATATTTATAATGGGGCTATAAAAAATAAAATGTTTATTTCTGACTAATATTTGTTGTTTAATGCATTCAAAAGTATTAATGCAATTAGCCTCCTTTTTAGGTTTCTGTGTGCTAATGCTCCTTTCCTCACATGCTTTGGCTAGCAATACTGTATATGATTATGATCTGTAGACTTTCATTAGCTTTGTGAAGTGAGAGCGAGCGGCCATGAATTTATGATCAGCCGGGCACACCACGTAAAAGACCCACATATAAGATGCCTGAACATTGCAAGGTCCATCTGGCTGCTTGTTTTAAATCCTGTCATTAAAGGGGTGATGAACTGAGAAATCAAATTTTCCTTGAGCTTTTGACATCTAAGAGGTCATCATATTATAAGAATATCCTGTAAGTTTCGGAACTGAAAACGTCCTTGTTAGTCCAATAAAAGCTTTTATTGACACAGCCTCTGCAAACGACTCGTTTTTAAAAGTGGGGAACTATGACGACAAAGAGGATAAAACACCACCCCCACAGAAGATGATCAACGCCTGCTTCACCACGGCAGGTTTAGCTTCGCCCACCGATTCGCGCATTTCACACATAGCTAAGTAACATACATGTGCTTACCTCGTGATGACAAACTGGATCGCTACCGAGCAATACAGAATATTGTGCAGTGTCTGGTTGTGCAAGACAGTCGCTGCATAAGCTTCCTGTGAATTCCAATAGGACTGCATGGATAAACTTTATTTTTAATGACGTTCCAGCTGATGAGGGTAAAACATCGTTGTCTGTTCGCTTCATTTCACTGAGGATTGTTTTGTCAACAAGACTGGATTTGCAGACCGATTAAGAGTAAAGAACGGTGCTGTGCCGTCTATATTGGATCTGACAGGAATATTGTGCAACACTCAGACTCTGGGTTGAACATGTATGGGCGAATCCGGTTGCCATTTTACAACATTGGACGTTTTCCCCCACGTACACCGACGGGTGAGTTAAACTCATTATAATATGCAAAACTGTTATCCACTCACAGCAGTGGGCGTTTATTTCCAAGTCTTCAGTGTGACACACCCATAAAAACCAACCGTTTTTCAGGAAGGCTCACAACTTGGGTACAAAATAGCCTATTACTTATTCATTTTGATGTTTTTGAATGCAAAAACCAAGCGAACGTCTTAAGTTGACCTCAGACAACAATATAATAACATTTTAAAAGCCAGTTCATGACCCCTTTAACATAAACCAATCAGCAAGTATGAAAAGTAAATGCACAGTTTACATTTATCATTATATATAGATTATGATATTTAACTATGACAGTTTTACATATATTACCTAAATTCTATTTATTAAGAATAATTTTCAGCCCCCCTCCAATATCGTTGCAACCCACTGGGGGTGGGACATAACCTTTGTGAACTCCACAGGGGTGCGTTTACCAAGGCAGACTATGGTAGAAAGTTCCGTCGTAACCAATATAGTTCAATGGAACTTTCGAACATAGTTGGCTAACGATTCTTTTGGGAAATTCACCCCAGGTAAGTAGTGATTTTTATCTGACAAAGTGGACTATTGTTGTGTATGTCTGTAGGTTGTCTGGCTGCATGGTGACAGAGGAGGGCTGTCGTTATCTTTCTTCAGCTCTGAGTTCAAACCACTCACGCCTGAGAGAGCTGGATCTGAGCTACAATCACCCTAGAGATTTAGGAGTCAAGCTGCTGTCTGATAGACTGAACCATTCGAGCTGCACACTAGACAAACTAAAGTATGTTGACACTACTGCGTATGCTTGTTTGTTTCCTGAATATATCAGATCTGCAGAATGTCTGTTTTACACTTTGTGTTTTACAGTGTGGATAATGGAGGAGAGTTGAGGATTACAGTAGGACTTCACAAATGTACGTGTACACACACACACACACACACACACACACACCCCTACACCTTTTGTGATTGTTTTATGTCTCTCTTTTTGAGTTCAGATGCCTGTGATCTCACACTGGATCCAAACACAGCACACAATTGTCTCATTCTATCTGAGAAGAACAGAAAGGCGACATATGTGGGAGAGTACCAGTCATATTCTGATCATCCGGAGAGATTTGATGGGTGTCCTCAGGTTCTGTGTAGAGAAAGTCTGTCTGGACGCTGTTACTGGGAGGCTGAATGGAGTGGAAATGCTATTATAGCAGTGACATATAAAGGAATCAGAAGGAAAGGAGGGAGTTGTACCTGTGAATTTGGATACAATAAAAACTCCTGGAGTCTGATATGCTTCAATGACAAATTTACTGTCTGGCACAATCTTATTTCAATTGACATATGTGTCCCTTCACACTCCTATCGGAGAGTAGGAATATATGTGGATGTGTCAGCTGGCATTCTGTCCTTTTATAGTGTCTCTAACACACACACACTCACACACTTACACACATTCAACAACGCATTCACGGAGTCTCTCTATGCTGGATTTACTGTTTTTGATACAGTGTCTCTGTGTCAGTAAATAACAAAAAGTCAATGAGTAACAACAGAGGCACCCACATTCCTGAGGGGAAAAAAAATCTCACTTGATATGTTAGTATTTTTTATTGTGGGGTGGTGGTGTGGTGGTGCTGGGAGGGGGAGCTCAACTTTTTCCTTTCTGCCCCAGACTGAGTTGATGTATTCATGTGTTCTGTATGTTGTAAGATTCTATTGTGTAGTGGAAATTTTAATATTCACTGATCCTTAGTAGGTATTACAAAGTAGTGTGAGTCAAATGTTTCTATTGTGTGAACAGGATATATGTATGTTTGTATACCTATGGAAATTCAGGAGTAAGACATTTTGGGAACAGCTGGGAAGGGACCTTTGACCCTAATATTTACCCTATGTGGCGAACAGGACGGCCGAGGGACCTGAGAGAATGGCGTGAGGCCGGTTGTGCGATTGCTAATGAGCAACACCTGTGAGCACACCGGTCTTGCATCTCTCACGGAGGAGCGGAAGCATAAAGGGGGAGCGATGATGTGGATGATCGAGAGAGGAACAGGCCTGGTTTTTGTTTGTATTTTATTTTTGGTAGCCAGCAGTCGTCCACGAGGGGCTGCTGGCGGTTTTTACTTTTTGTGTATTATTTGCGTTTTATTTTGGAAGCCAGCAGTCGGCCGTGAGGGGCTGCTGGCGGTTACTTTGAGTTTGTTTGTTTCAAATTAAATAAAGTTTTTGTTATTATTTGCTGGTTCTCCTTCTTTCCTGAACTTTGCTACACCCTAGTATTTACCTTTAGTGGTCTTAAGCGTTAACTATTGATGAATAGAAGGATATGCAACAGCATATGTAATATTTTGAACGTGCATGGGGAGAAAAGAAACCCGCTGTATAAAGGCTGCTCGGCTCTTCCTGTCAGTGTCTCGCTCACTCCACAGAGTAACTGCTGTGTTGGCGACTGGGACTACTCTTGCCAGAATAAATACTTCTCTTTTTATTAATTTGACTCTGAGTGTCTCTTACATAGTGATGATATTTAACAGAATTTTTTTCACAACAATTGTGATTGTGAAATCTTGGCTGAAAGTTAAGTTTATTGGAACTGGAGCCCAAAAGTTGTAACTATTTGCTAAGCTAATTGTTTAAAGCTTATCTTCCAAAGAAGGATGGGGGGTTGAGGCCAATTCTACATCTCAGGGTTTTAAACCCGATCTCTGAGGAGGTTCAGGTTCAAAATGCTTACCATTCCTGTAATCATGAGTCAGATCAGATCCGAGGACTGGTTCGTCACGATAGATCTAAAAGACACCTATTATCACTTATCTATCCTTCAATGTCATGTGGGTTCTTCCGTTCGGCCTAGCACTCTCTCAGGATGCAGCACTTGCTCCACTGAGACTTCAAGGCATTCACATATTGAATTGTCCCGAGGACTGGCTCATTCTGGCTCAGTCCCGAGAAATGGCAGTTCGGCATCGAGATGTTGTCCTTGGCCACGTTCAGAAATTGGGGTTGAGACTCAACACAAAGAAGACTGTGCTTGAACCATCCCAGTGCACAACATTTTTGGGAGTCGTGTGGAACTCGATTACGATGCAGGCACGATGCATGTCTCCTGCACGTATCGAGTCCATTCTGGCGATGGTATCCAGGTTAGGCCAGGCCATCACTGTAAAGCAATTTCAAAGACTGCTGGGCCTCATGACAGCAGCATCCAACATCATTCCTTTGGGCCTTCTACACATGAGGCCCCGTCAGTGGTGGCTGAAAGCCAAGGGGTTTTACCTCAAGGGGAATCCATTTCGTATGATCAGAGTTACGCACAGATGCCTTCGTTCTCTGGTAATATGGAAGAAACCTTGGTTCCTATCCCAAGGGCCAATGCTAGGAGCATAATGTGGCCAGAAAACCATCTCGACAGATGCCTCCCTCACTGGCTGGGGCACGGTCATGGACGGCTGCTTTTCCAGGGGTCTGTGGCAGGACCATCATCATTCTTGGCACATAAATTGTCTAGAAATGTTGACTGTGTTCAGGGCTCTGAGGAGCTTCCCTCCAGACATCAAGGGTTATCATGTCTTGATACTGTGGCAGGCCAATGTTCAAGAAAGGAGCCCATGAGCCAAGAAGTAGGTCTCAGCTGGGAAGAATTATTAATGATGAATACTTCCACCTGTGCACCCTCCAAACATGGAACCACTCACAGCTGTAGCCAATAATGGTCTGATTGGGATCACTATAAATAGGTGATCTCTGTCACTAGAGAAAGGATGATCTTGGGTGCAGACAGGCCCAGGGTGAGAGGAGGAAACTGAGGGAGGCCTAGAGTGAGACTGGTTGAAGAGTGAGAAAAGATACAGTTAAAACTTCTTACTTCTGCTTGATCAAGATTGTCTTTCATTTTCCCCATCAAGGAGGCCTGGAGTTCAAGTGGATGGTGAAGACACAACAGTCACAAGTTCCCCAGAACGGGAAGAATCTAAGTTCCAGTTTTGATCTCTTCTTTTCAACGCCTATATATTTTTGTGTTAAATAAAATACCTTTTCTGTTGACGCCAACCCTCTCTCCTGTGTGGTTGAGTTTTGGGGCAACTGAACCCTCTCCTAGCCTTGGTGACACCTCACAGGTGGTGGAGAATGCGGGCATAGCGACCAATGCTTGAGTGCCACAAAACTAGACCCAGAGAAGAAGACAATGGAAGATGCAATCAAGGCCTTGTTGACCAGCCATGCCAAACAGAGAGAGGAGCTACATGCCCTTAGGGAAGCCGTTTCTACCATGTGTCAAGTCATGTCTAAGTCCAACTCCACCCTAGACCCTGGACGGGTCCTCACCAAGCAAACTCCGGAAGATGATGTGGAAGCTTACTTGGAAGTCTTTGAAAGAACCGCGGTCCGAGAGAGGTGGCGCGAAGAAGATTGGGGTGCACTGTTGGCACCTTTTTTAACGGGCGAGGCCCAGAGGGCCTGTCAAGATTTATCTGCTCAGGACGCAGCTGAATATGGGAAGTTAAAGAAAGCTATTTTGTCCCATTATGGGCATAGCCTCCCTGCTCGTGCCCAACGTTTCCATGCATGGACTTTTGACCCCACCCAGACAGTAAGACCTCAGGTAGCCACATTGACTCGACTGACTAAGGCCTGGCTCAGCTCGGGGGATGGCCCCCCATTGATTGAGAGAATAGTGTTAGATCGTTGCATCCGTTCCCTGCCAGCTGAGGCCAAGCGCTATGCTGCACAAACCAGCCCTTCTGATGTTGCCACTCTAATAGCACTCTTGGAAAACCATCAAGTGACAGTGGAGGTAATGAAAACTAATCGTCAAGATCCACCCCGAATGGGCCGACCCAGCAGCCGGGGAGAAAGAGGTGGACCACTGAAGACCCACGGTGATTCTCAGGAGACAAGGTCTTCCACCTCAGCCCAGCGTCAAAACCAATCTCACTGGCAGACTCTCAGCAACCAGACCCCACGAAGGTGTTACTCCTGTGGACAGGAAGGTCATCTCTCCTGGAGCTGCCCCGGGAAAGAAGAATCCATGCCCTCCGCTGACTCAGCAAGTAAGGCTTGCCACTATGGAACAACTTGTTGGGCCCGCCAGGGGTCAATAGCTCCACGAATTCCAGTAAGAGTGGCCAATCGAGACACAGAAGCTCTACTGGACTCAGGAAGTATGGTTACCTTAGTGCGGCCGGAATTTGCACTAGGCCAGAAGGGTCCCCCGATTGTGGTGTCTTGCATTCATGGAGATCAGAAAAGCTACCCCACCGTGCTGGTGGAGATGATCACCCCCAGAGGAGTCTGCACTTTTAAGGCAGGGGTGGTCGACAATCTGCCATTTCCAGTCCTGATAGGTAGGGACTGTCCAGTGTATGAGCGTTACTTATCCCTAGTCAACCGAAGCCCCCCTGGAAGGCTCACAAGTCAAGTAAAACCAAGCCCCAAGAAACCTCAGCTCCTTCGGGCGTTTGCAGCACCCTCAGGCCGGGAATCAGAGAGCGAGTCTGGAATCCCAGGAAAAAATGAAGTGAATGAGCCATCTGGAAAGGTAGCAGAGAGTCCCTCCACTAGCGGAGTCTTTTCTGAGTTTCCTGAAGCAGAAATGATAGAAAGTAACCAGCCAGGGCAGTTTGGAACAGCTCAGCTACAAGATCCTAACCTCGAACAGGCATGGAGAAGCGTCAAGGTGGTTGATGACCAGTTAATAGAGGGGGTGAGTGCAATATCTTATCCACATTTTTCGGTTAAAAATCACTTGCTATACCGTGTCATCAAGGTTGAAGATGAATTAGTTGAACAGTTGCTGGTACCTAAACCATATGTTTCCAAAGTCTTGTACTTGGCTCACTCACACCTTCTGGGGGCACACCTGGGGACAGAAAAGACCTACGAACGCATACTGAGAAGGTTTTATTGGCCGGGGGTGAAGCGAGCAGTCGAAGATTACTGCAAGCAGTGTACAACCTGCCAGAAGACCAGTCCGAAGGTAAACTACCGCAACCCATTGGTTCCTTTACCCATTATCGATGTCCCTTTTCACAGAATAGCAATGGACATCCTGGGCCCTCTGCCCAAAACCAGTAAAGGCCATCGATACATCTTGGTAATCCTGGATTATGCCACCCGGTATCCAGAGGCCATACCCCTACGAGCAGCAACGGCAAAAGCAGTGGCCAGAGAGACATTCCAACTTTTCAGCCGAGTGGGAATTGTAGAGGAGATACTAACAGACCAGGGTACCTGTTTCATGTCCAAAGTCCTGAAAGAGATGGGTAAACTGTTAAAGGTGAGACAGATTCGTACCTCTGTTTATCATCCCCAAACAGACGGGTTGGTTGAGAGGTTTAATCAGACCTTAAAACAAATGCTGAGAAAACTAATTGAAGTGGATGGGAAGAACTGGGATCAGTTGCTTCCTTATGTTCTGTTCTCCATTAGGGAAGTTCCACAGAGTTCCACAGGATTCTCACCATTTGAACTTCTCTATGGACGAAGACCCAGAGGCTTGTTGGATGTGGCCAAAGAGGTCTGGGAGAACCAACCGTCGCCTCATCGCTCTGTGGTAGAGCACGTAGAGCAAATGCAGCAGCGGATGAATCAGGTATGGCCAATTGTTAGAGAACACATGAAACACGCGCAAGAGGCCCAAGCAAAAATCTACAACAGGGGAGCCCAACTAAGAGAGTTTCAACCAGGAGAAAAGGTCATGGTGTTGGTCCCCACCCATGAATGTAAGTTTCTTGCCAAGTGGCATGGGCCGTATGAAGTGGTTGAACGAGTGGGTCCAGTGAACTATAAGGTGAGACAGCCTGGCCGACGTAAGGTACTCCAGACCTATCATGTAAACTTACTCAAGAAATGGTATGACCCTGAACAATGTCTCCTCTCCACCCTGCCGTCCCCAGTACCAGTGGAAGTGGAAATGGGTGCCCAGCTAACCCCAAGCCAGCGACAAGACCTCCAGGAGTTGATAAGCCAACATTTAGACACATTCTCTCTACTGCCAGGTCGGACCACAGTGGTATACCATGATATAGTCACAGAGCCTGGGAAGAAGGTGAGATTGAAACCCTATCGCATCCCAGAAGCCCGACGAGAAGCAATCCGCAAAGAAGTAAGAAAGATGTTGGACTTGAACATCATCGAGGAGTCCAACAGTGCATGGTCGAGCCCAATTGTTCTGGTCCCTAAACCTGATGGCAGCGTACGATTTTGTAATGATTTTAGAAAATTAAATGAAATCTCCCGCTTTGATGCCTATCCTATGCCCAGAGTTGATGAACTCATTGAGCGCCTTGGGCCAGCCCGTTTCGTGTCCACTCTGGACCTGACTAAGGGCTACTGGCAGGTCCCGTTAACTGACCAGGCCAAGGAAAAGACAGCATTCTCCACTCCTGAGGGGCTATTTCAGTACCGTGTTCTTCCTTTCGGGGTCCATGGGGCACCCCCAACTTTCCAGAGGATGATGGACAAGATCCTTCGACCCCATCAAGAATATGCAGCTGCCTACCTTGATGACATCGTGGTTCACAGTGCTGACTGGTCTTCACATCTGAGGAGGCTGAATGCAGTGTTAAAGGTGGCATATGTAATAATTGAGGTAAAAATATCCAAAAAATGAGCTACACGCATCAAAAGAATGAGAAGAAATAAGTGCAATGATGTAATTAAAAAACTGGCAAGTTATAGTGCTGCCGAGATATAAACCTAAATTAGCATGCTAAATTACTAGCCCCGGCCCGGCAGGTGTCGTAATACCAGTTCCGGCCATGGGAGGCGGTATGCGGCCGGGCAACGTTACCACCAGCCAAACTGCACTACACGAGTGAGTCGCGCCCGCGCCGGCTTGTGTGTACTTAAACCTGATGTCAGTCGTGTGGAAATACAGCCCACTACTACATTTCAGTTCAGGGAAGAGTTCAAAAAATGATTGGTTGACATTATGCATGAGGAATACATTTTGGTAAGTTGTAGCATACTGTATCTTTCAACAGTGTTCGGGTTCTTTTACCATTAGCTAGTAGAGATGATCGGTTCACGTGCGCTAGGGATCTGTGGTGTAACATGTACAAGCGCCAAAACGGTATTTATTGTTTGAATTGCATAATAAAATTGACAGAATCTGAGAGCTTAACTAACCTGCTTGCTAAGTGTTAATTGCATGTGTCTCACGGTGAATTCATGAGAGCTGGCAGCAGCGAATGCTGTCAGTCAAATTAATTCAAACTAACAATAAAAGTGTAATATGAACAAAACGAATACCATAAACTTAAAATAATAGCCTGCAGGCTTTTATTTTCCCATATCGTCGAAATGCAACAGCTTGTTTTTGAGACAGGCGTCTATGAGTCGGTCTTCATCATTTAGTGTTGAGATGTTGTTCACTGAGTCTCTGATCTCTAAAAATCTCCAAATGCTCCACGTGAAACTGCGGTCTTCCAACCTTTTACTATCGTGTCAAATGATTTGAATAATATGCAGAGAAAGAGAGCAAAACAGCGCTCGTTTGTGTTGTTTGAAGACGTGAGTGCGTGCGGCAGCGGCACAACACATTTTCTGGAGGTATACTGCCCCCATCTGTTATGGAATATGGAATATTTTTTGATTTTTAGTTCCAGATGGCACCTTTAAGTGCCCTCAAGGAGGCAGGCTTAACAGCCAACCCAACAAAATGTAAGCTGGGATTAGAAGAGGCGGAATATCTTGGTTTCACTATAGGACGCGGTAATGTGAGGCCTCAGAAACGAAAAACCCACACAATTTCCCAGTGGCCGAGACCAGTAACCAAGAAACAAGTAAGAACATTTCTGGGGTTAGTTGGATATTACCGACAGTTCATTCCAAACTTTGCAACCGTTGCAGCCCCCCTGCACGACCTGACCAAAAACCACCTCCCTCACCATGTTGTCTGGTCCACCGAAGCAGAAATGGCCTTTTCCTCCCTGAAGCTGGCCCTAGAGGGAAATCCGGTGTTGGTAACCCCAGACTTCCAACAACCTTTCATTGTACAAACTGATGCCTCAGTATCAGGCTTAGGAGCAGTCCTCTCGCAGCTGAGAAATGGAGAAGAACATCCTATTACATTCATCAGCCGTAAGTTACTCAAACATGAGCGTAATTATTCTACCGTGGAGAAAGAAAGTTTGGCCATTAAGTGGGCCCTAAAGAAACTACGGTATTACTTGCTGGGGAGAGAATTCACCCTTCTTACTGACCATGCTCCCTTAAAGTGGATGTCTGTTGCTAAGGACTCTAATGCCCGAGTCACCCGTTGGTTCCTAGATCTTCAGGACTTCTGCTTCAGAGTGGAACATAGAGAAGGGAAACTCCAAGGTAATGTTGATGCCTTGTCCCGGAGGGAGGAGTGCCTATGGTCTGTCGCTCCGGGCAGTAGCCTGGAGCTGAGGGGGGGAATGTGTGGCAGGCCAATGTTCAAGAAAGGAGCCCATGAGCCAAGAAGTAGGTCTCAGCTGGGAAGAATTATTAATGATGAATACTTCCACCTGTGCACCCTCCAAACATGGAACCACTCACAGCTGTAGCCAATAATGGTCTGATTGGGATCACTATAAATAGGTGATCTCTGTCACTAGAGAAAGGATGATCTTGGGTGCAGACAGGCCCAGGGTGAGAGGAGGAAACTGAGGGAGGCCTAGAGTGAGACTGGTTGAAGAGTGAGAAAAGATACAGTTAAAACTTCTTACTTCTGCTTGATCAAGATTGTCTTTCATTTTCCCCATCAAGGAGGCCTGGAGTTCAAGTGGATGGTGAAGACACAACAGTCACAAGTTCCCCAGAACGGGAAGAATCTAAGTTCCAGTTTTGATCTCTTCTTTTCAACGCCTATATATTTTTGTGTTAAATAAAATACCTTTTCTGTTGACGCCAACCCTCTCTCCTGTGTGGTTGAGTTTTGGGGCAACTGAACCCTCTCCTAGCCTTGGTGACACCTCACAATACGTTCGGACAATACATCAGTGGTAGCCTATCTGAACCGACAAGGGGGTCGCAGGTCGCGCCTTCTGTACAGACTAGGGCATCCAATTATTCTTTGGTCCCAGGGGAAAATACTGTCTATCAAAGCAATGTATATTCCGGGGGTTCAGAATCAGAGAGCAGACATCCGGGAAATGGAGGCTTCATCCGGAGGTGGTGAAGTCGATATGGGAGAGGTTTGGACCAATGCACTTGGCACACATATGTGTGTGTGTGTGTGTGTGTGTGTGTGTGTGTGTGTGTGTGTGTGTGTGTGTGTGTGTGGGAGAGAGAAAGAGAGTATTACCCTGCTGATTATGTAAAATAGGGCATCCATTACCTGAGGAAGTAATATAAAAACAAATAAATAAACTAAAATAAATCACAATAGAGTTAAGGTGAAGTGAAAAGTCAAGTCAAGTCAAGTCACATTTATTTATATAGCGCTTTTCACAATACAGATTGTATCAAAGCAGCTTCACAGTGATAACATGTAAGTAGCACAACACAGATCAACAACATTGCTAAACACTAAATAAATAACCCCAACTGAGCAAGCTCAAAGCAAGCCAAAAGCAAGGCGACAGTGGCAAGGAACCAAACTCCATCAGATTGGATGGAGAAAAAACCTTGGGAGAACCCAGGCTCAGTCGGGGGCCAGTTCTCCTCTGGCTTACATTCATATTGTTTAAATATAAATATTAAATATAAATATTGTTTATGAATCAAACGGCGCCATAACATATCGCAGGCGTTGAGTCGTCTCATCACAGGCGTTGAGTCGTCTCATCACAGGCGTTGGGGCATCCGAAATCCCCGTGAGAGGCTGGACACAAAACTGGACCTGACGAACGCCATTTTTCTCGGGACAAGCGTCCCGAGATAACAGCAGAAAGGCAGATGGGAAATAATTAGCATAGCTGATGTTCATAATAATTTCCGTTATAACTCACAAACTCTCCGTAACCCGAACTCTCCGCAACCCAACCATACGCGCCGACCCGTTTGTCTAAGAGGCTGTCGAGCCCCACTGGTGCGTTAAGCAGTTTCAGTGGCAAACGGTTCCGTATGGCATAACAGAGGACTAGAAGGTAAGCATTATGTGAATGCTTGACTAAAGAGATGCGTCTTTAATCTAGTTTTGAACTGTGTCAGCGAGTCAGAGGCTCGGACCGTATCGGGAAGGCCATTCCAGAGTTTTGGAGCTAAATGCGAGAACGCCCTCCCTCCTTTACTGGACTTCGATATCCTAGGAATGACCAGAAGCCTTGAATTTAGTGATCTTAAGGAACGCGGTGGATTGTAGGGCGAAAGAAGGTCCGTTAAGTACATAGGTGCTAAACCATTTAGGGCTTTATAGGTCAGTAGTAGTATTTTGTAGTTGATGCGGAACTTAATAGGTAACCAGTGTAGAGATGATAAAATCGGTGTTATATGATCATATTTTCTTGACCTAGTAAGAACTCTAGCAGCTGCATTTTGTACTAACTGTAGCTTGTTTATTGAGGATGCAGGACAACCGGCTAATAAAGCATTACAGTAATCTAGTCTCGAGGTCATGAATGCGTGAACTAATTTTTCTGCATCAGAAATAGATAGCATGTTACGTAGCTTAGCAATGTTTCTAAGGTGGAAAAAGGCTGTTCTTGTAACATATGAAATATGATTTTCGAACGACAAGTTGCGGTCTAGTATAACACCCAGGTCTTTTACTGTTGTGGATAAAGTAACAGGACATCCGTCTATATTAAAGTTGTATTGTGAGAGGTTTTGTGAGTAGTTTTTTGGACCAATAAGTAATACCTCCGTTTTATCTGAATTTAATAGCAGGAAATTACGCGTCATCCAGCATTTTATATCTTTGAGACACTCTGTCATTTTAGATGAGTTAGTGTTTTCATCTGGTCGTGATGAAATATATAATTGAGTGTCGTCAGCGTAACAGTGGAAATTAATTCCATGTTTTCTTATAATATTACCAAGTGGCAGCATATATATTGAGAATAGCAGAGGGCCTAAAACTGATCCTTGCGGTACTCCATAGTCTACTGACGTTATCTTTGATTTTTTCCCATTTAAACAGACAAAATGAGAACGGTCCGATAAGTACGATCTAAACCAGCTTAATGCCTGTCCCTGGACACCGGTGAAGTTTTGTAGTCGATCCAAGAGTATTATATGATCTATAGTGTCTATAATAAAAGCTGACAGTTATAAAGCCTAGAAGGGAAAGAGAATATTTTTTTGAAAAGAAATAGAAAATTACCTCATCTGGAAGTTTAGATGGGCCTACAAGGGCCTCCAAACTGCCCAGAAAGATTTTAAAAGGCCCAACTGTCCCAAGGACATCTTCACGATTAAGTCCTTGGTACTTCAGACTTACTTTCTAAGTCTGCATGGATAAATAGGTAACCTTACTTAGGCTAATGGCACAAATTTAATCCAATCAACTAGTACACTTATCATACAAAACTACTGTAAAATAGTGTTGGCAATTCAGCGACTTTTTTTTTTTTTCTCTGGTGACTAGATTTCACAATTTCTAGACTAGTAACTTTTTTTTGCCGATTTGTTAATGTTTTAATTTTTTTTGGTTGAGAAACATCAAAATATGTAGTCTAACTTCCCTACAGCACTCTGTCTTAAGTGCTTGTCTGTGTGTAAGTGGTTACACCAGCCTGAAATAGGCAGCCACATGTACTATGATGAGGCAAGTCAGGGGCCACATATTGTAAAATTTATACATAACCTAGTTGTGTTGAGTAGAATGCCATGCCAATGATGTTTCATGTTACAGTAGCCCCAGCATTTCTCATTATTTCATTGATTTTTGGTAGGCTACAGGCTCATCGTGGGCCTATTGCTATTACATAATTGAAACCACTCCATGGCCTGCATCGGGCTAAAGACCTTATGTTGCCCATGTTTATGATCGTACTAAAAACACCAACTAAAAAAAAGTACCAGTATGTTCTCTACCTGATTAGATGTAAATATGTGAATTATGCAAACAATATCATTATGTATGCAGATGATGCAAATGACAAATGACATAGATTAGGAAAAAAAAAATTATAAAAATAACTTACTGTTCATTTAGCTTGGTCAAGTTTTCCAAACTAGACAAAAATTAGAGATGCTCTGATTGATCGGCTGGTGACCGGAATTAGCTACTTCAGTATTAGAATGTGAGTGAGTAAGGACGCAGAAAAATGTCCTAAGAGCAGCAAATGAATGTTACACATAGAGATACGGTAAGGTGCCCTGAGAGCAGCATTAAAATATCATTCCAGACAATCTACTGAAATACAGGCAGGGTGGGGGGAGTCACAATGACAGTAGTCCGAGCTATGCACACGCGGCGCGCGCGAGGCAGATCTGACCCTATTCGTGGAGAAACAAACCAACAGCCCACATTTTTAACATCTCTCTATACTGACCTATACATATATATGTAACGCAATGTTAATAGTTATTAATGATTTGAAATAAAATATGGTAGTTTGCCTTGGCGTGTAGGTCAATATATATTTTTATTATGTACTGTGTATTGCATAGCATATTATGATTTTAAATGCTGATTCAAATCATAAGCTAGTGGCAAAATATATCCAAAATGTGCATGGATTAAAGACAGTATAAAACAGTTCCGCTGAAATTAAACCATTTTATTCTGAACTAGAGAAATTAAAAAAAGATACCGCAAGAGTAAATCATGGAAGTTTACAACAATCAGATTTTCATCAATTCAAACACATTTTTAAAGCGTCTCCAAGAACTACATTTGGATGTTTTCAAATGTATTGACCAGAAACATGCTGCCTGAGAGCTGAAGTAATCTGCAAACTTCTCTCGCACAATTGATGCTTCCAGGCTTCCTCTGTTGGGGCGTTCAGTCAGCCCCCTCAAGGACACAACTTCAGATGCCTCTCTGAGCCAGTGTTCTGCTTCACCTGGTTGTGTCTGCATGTTGTGCAGAATGCATGTCACAACAATCATGGTGTCTGTGGTCTCGGGCATCAAGTTAATGTCTCTGTGGTAAATTCGCCAGCGCGAGGATAGTATGTCGAATGCCTTTGTCGAATGTCTGCTGAGGCGGTAATTGAAATTTGCCTTTCTTCTCTCTATATTCTTCCCTGGGTAGGGTCTCATTAAGTAGGGCTTGAGAGGGAATGCGGCATCTCCAACCATCACGTAGGGAAGTCTTCCCAGGTCCTCAGTACCAGGCAAACACTTTTCCTCAGGAACACTCAGTGTCTTCTCCTTCATTGCTCTGCCTAGTGTTGAGTTGCTGTAGACCCCTCCATCACTGCTTTTTCCAAAATCACCAACCTGGATTGCGATGAATTTATAGTTGCCGTCAACAAGGGCAAGGAGAACTATTGAGAAAGAGCCTTTATAATTGTAAAAAAGGCTTCCAGATTTTGGCAGAGCAGTGATGTAGATGTGTTTCCCATCTAGTGCCCCAATGCAGTTGGGAAAATTCCACCGATCTTCAAAGGCCAAAGCTATGTCCTCCCACATTCCCTTTGTGGGTTTTGGGAGATAGATTGCCAACATTTGTTATTCAATGGCCCTACATGTCTCTTTGATACAGTCAGACACTGTCTGGACTCCGAGACGGTAGCAGTACGCCAGACTGTGCATCGAGTCTCCTGTTGCCTAATACCTGTGAATAAAAAACACATTGTTAGAGTTTGTGAATAATGCATCTGTGTTTGTTTTACAGATTATGAAACTCTAAAGTCAAAGTGGAAAAATCTTCGAGACACATTTGTGAGAAACACAAGCAGACCGCGCCCACCGAGTGGTTCAGGGGCAAATAAACAAAAGCAATGGAAATACTTTCACTGTATGATATTCCTTTTGCCATATATTCAGCCAAGAATGTAAGATTCTTTGTTATCAAACCACAACATTCTGTCATATGTTAGTTCAAACATTGCATTTTTATAATTTAATTTATGGTATTTTATTATTTGTTTTCCTCAGGACAAGGAGCAACTTGGATGACTACAGTCACACCAATGAATTTGCATGTGAAGAACAAGATGATGATGGAGAAAATAAAGACAGAGAACATTCAACAGATCAAGAAGAACGAGAAAGTGAGCGAGAGTACACCATGACAGGAGACTAGCAAGAAAATGCAACATTGGGACCTAGAAGAGGAGGTCACAAGCGCAAGTGTCCACCTCAGAGCTGTACAAATTTCTTCAGCAGCCAATGCCTCATGAAGATCCTGATGAACTTTTTTTTATTGAGTTTGGCACCCGAGATGAGGAAAATTAAGGGCAATAAAAATAAAATTAATGTCACTCATTGTCAACTGGGAGGAGGAGCAACATCAAATGCCCAGGCCTATGTCTACTAATCAAATTGCACCTCAATAGTAGCCTGGATGCCAGCCCGAACTCCGCCCACAACATTTTTTGGTCGGGAAGTTCGGTCTGGACTCGATCCATTGAGGAGTAATTATGATCAGGCAAAAAATGAAGGGGCCAATCAAATTGCCAGGGCGGGCTTTATATGATGATGGACAGATGATCTGCAGGGACGTAATCATCACGTTATCAAAGGCTACGTTCACACTGCAGGCTGAAACGACCTAATTCCGATTTTTTTGCCCCTATGCGACCTGTATCTGATTTTTTCATGACAGTCTGAACGACACAGATCCGATCTTTTCAAATGCGACCCAGGCCACTTGGGTATGTGGTTCTAAATCCGATATGAATCCGATCTTTTGAAATGCGACTTCAATCTGAACGGCCAGGTCACATATATCCGACCCGCACGTCATTGCAAGCACCTGTAGCCAGCCAATACACGCTAACTCCAACGCGTTTCCTCACTGTTATGGGCCATTGCAGACGTGTCTCTTCCCCAGTGTTGTGCCTGAACGCGTTCAATGAACGATAGTGCATGAACGCGTTCATATTTTCGCGTATCATATTATTCACGTTCGCCCGAAATAAACATACTGTATTACTGCCTGATGAACATTACTGTGAACACGTTCATTCTGGTGTATGTGAACGTGCGCTCTCTGTCAGTATAACTTTGTACAGTAGGGTGCCAGATATAGAGCCTTCCAAGCGAAAACCTGGCTAAAACACATGTGAACATGCCTTAAAATGTACCGAATAACCACCCAATCTGGCAACACCGCGGCCGCCGGTGACAAAGGAGCGCCGCGGACACACACTATCAATTAAACGGGTTTTATGACGAGGTCGGTGAGGATCGGAAAAATCTTACATTTATGTGCAAACTGCCCGTCGATAAAATAATTATTGTCGGTTTGTATGTGGGCTGTGGCAATAATAATAAAAAAACAAAAGCTCGCAACATATGAAAAAAAAGAACTATTCTGCAAACAACAAGTGACGTCTTGGACCGTTGATTACTCTTCTGCGCATGCGGGTCACTTCTGGGTCATTTCGTGTTCACACAGGAGATCACAAAAGGTCGCATTTAATTGGAAATGTGAACGGCCTTGCAAAAAAAATCGCATTTTTTCAAAAAATCGGAATTGAGCATTAAGCCCTGCAGTGTGAACGTAGCCAAAGAGCGCTTGTCAAAGATGACTGCAGCTGGAGAATTGAGATGTATAGATTCCGCTGTCGCGTCTGTTGTAAAATAAATCGACAGCGCATTAATTTTAATAGAGGAACAGAGAACTGCAATCAAGGCATTTGTCGATCGGAAAGATATTTTTGGCGTCCTTCCTACATGATTCGGGAAAAGTGTAACTTATCAGCTGGCTCTGACGGTCGTTAAGAAGATGGGACGTAATGAAAAGCCTGTGGTCGTTGTGGTTTCTCCTTTGGTGGCACTCATGGAGAAGTAAGTAACAGAAGCAACAATCGTTATTTAACTTCTAAAATAAATAAAGTTAGGCTACGTTCTGTATTTTGAAAACTGCGCTATGCAAAGGAGTTGACTTATGCGTTGCTCTGATTGGTTGTAGGTCTACCGACTATCCAATTGAGTGCAGAGGTTTTCTTTTCTTCCTGGAACCTCACAACTACATGCTTAATCATATACACAGCCTGCCAAATCATCCTAATTTTTCAGCTACACCATCACAGTATAGCTGGGGAAATTAAGTTCTGACAAAGACACACACATACATATATAATATATATACACGCACAGACACACACAGGCATACACACAGAGGTGCACAGGCACACACACAGAGGTGCACGCACATGTAGACGCATCCAGACGACTCACACAGACAGACACCTAAGCAGACACAAACACTTTGTTCTGAATATTATCTCAATATTTCACATAATTACATGTTTAGTTACACATTACACATTCTTATCTCAATATTTCACATTACTACATGTTTGAGTAGTTTAATCTTATCTCAATATTTCATTGATGTTTAAAATGTTTTGAGGGTTTACACCCAGTTTCTCCCATGTGCACAACCAAATATTACAGCATCATATGTGACTTATTTTGCAGCACACTGTTCATATATAATTTCGTTTGATACAAACTAAACTACTGTCTTTTTTTAATTTTGCAGTATACGGTTCATATATAATTTCCAAGTTTGTTACAAACTATAAACTACTGTCTACAACTGTTTTTTATTATTGTTTGTTTTGTTTTTGTAAAGGCTATGTTGAAGTACATGTGTGTCTTTTATAAGGTTAATGGAAAAATGTTGTGTTGAGCAATTTTAAATCAGTTACTATGAAATAAACTACTTAACAGATTTTTCTTGTATAATGTCATCATCATTTGTGCCCCCAGATGGAATTTCCATTTAATATTTACCTTAATAATATAATTTTCATATTTATATATATCTATAATTGTGTTTGAGGCATTCACCTAATAACAGAAAAAACGCAATAACAATATTTGCATTTAACTATGGATAAAAAAGTGCTTTTACACAGACTTTCTTGGCATATAAGCCACTTAAGACAGCTTCTTGTGACAATTTGGTAAAATATAGTGTATTTTACTTACCTTAGTGTTACAGCAAGGCGTTGTTGTGGCTCAACTGGAACACGGTATGATGTGGTCTGCTTCCTCAGGTCCCGAATACGATGGTGCAGAAGATCATGTTTTTGAAGATGCCCTCAAAAACGTTTCTCTCACCGTGGATCTTTCGAGCGTTCATTTTGTTGAAGAGCTGCATCATCACGAAGGTGTTAAAGACTATGGTGTAGTGCTCTAATGGAGGAGCAGGAGCATTCCTTTCGCTATCAATATCGAATATCTGCTCACCTGTGAGAAAGGTTAAGTCAGAGATATATTAGCTGGTTTCCTCCAATTGGATGCTCTAAATATTTTGAGATGATGCTCACCAGCAAACAGCCCAGATAGCAAACTGACATTGAATCAACGTGGAAATATGACATCGAAACAATGTTGATCTGACATTGTTTTGCTCATCGAATTAACGTTGAACCAACGTCAGATGCGTCATTCTTTCAAAACTAACGGAAAATCAACTTGAAATCAACGTTGTTTCAACGTTATGAAAGCAAACCAATTTTCGATTTCATTTAGCTTTGAAGAATGCCGCGTCTGACGTTGGTTCAACGTTAATTCGATGAGCAAATCAACGTTGTTTCAATGTCATGAGAGACGTTGTTTCCACGTTGATTCAATGTCAGTTTGCTGTCTGGGAGCAGTGTGAAGATGATGGTTAGCTGATATACAGCATGTCAAAGGATGTTCTTCATCATAGTGCGGAAAATAAGGGGCTTGTTGCGGCCGTATGGTTTGCGCAACATTAAAGCCTCATTGGTTGGCTCCGTCGCTTGAGCTAGTGATTGCAAACGTGTCCGTGATTAAATTCATCCACAGCATTGAGAGTGGAGTCCTGTGTACAAAAAGCAAAAAAGTTTAAGGGATATAATGAAGTGGTACAAGAAAGATAGACAGAAAAAAGACGGAGCAGTACTCGGATCTGTGTAATACAGGCTCCTGTGAACACTACAATGACAGCCACCACGTTAACGGTCAGCTGAAACTGGAGGAACTTGGAGATGCAAGGTAGTCGGCATCCTGGAATGTTAGGAAAGTCATGGTGCTCCTTGTGATACCTGACGTTGAACATCAGCAGGTTGAAGGATCCGTAGAATGAGTAGGTCTCATGGCCTTTGAGGAACATGTAATGCTCTGCGATGAAGTGAGATGGGATGGGATGGAGAACCATTCCTAACAAAGAGTCCATCATCATGTAGACTAAGGGCTTGGCACCACAGAACCAGTAGAGGAGGGTTGAACGCGAGCTGTATGGTCATTGTGATGATGATCTCTTCATGATCCCGAGGTGACTGATGGGTTTGGGGTTGATGGGTTTGGGGTATCGGCTGGAACATTATCCAGATGAGCTTAAGCAAATGGGTACAAAAGAACTGGCCCTCGAAGTCAGTGGGGATGTCAACGTCCACGCCATCTCCACCCAAATATCGATGGTGGTACAGGTGGTAGTGCTTAAACAAAGCCGAGTAAGGCAAGCCGATGGGCAGATTGTAATACAATACGAAATACAAGCAAATGTATTTATGCCCCCAAAACTGAACAGGAAATATCACATTCAGAAGAAAATGGCATTTCGTGGTGACAGACAAAAACAGCGCAATACTACAGTACGAAACAATGAAACATTACTCTGATTGATAATCAAGTTCAATTTTATTTATATAGCACATTTACAACAAACCAAAGTGCTTTGCAGAAGAACAACATTAAAGTGAAATGCATTATAAAATAAAACAAAATAAAACATGCATTATAAAATTAAACCAAAATAATAGCAACATAGCTAAGAGTAATCATAAAACGGGAGAACCAAAACAGAAATAAGAAATCAGATATAAATTATTAAAACCAACCGAAGATAATAATTTATATACACTATCAATATAATATTTTAAATAGGCTAAAACAGGTTGTTTTTTTTAAAGACTTGAAAGTAAGTAGAGGAGGGGCTGTTCTGGCATCATATAAACATTAGAAAATATTTGGAAATGTGACTAATTGTAAACTACAAATGTATTACAGAATTAAGTGAAACTTGAAATTTTATTCAATGTTTCAGTAAAAACATGCTGAATTCAAATTCAAGAGTATTTAATGAATTTAAGTATAGAGATTCAGCTTAAAGCACGAGCAGACACAGGAGGACTAAATGGGAAGCCAAGTTGAAAAGATTTAAATAGTTTGTGAAAAAAAAGTAAAGGAAGATAATTAACTAAAATTAACAGGGTTTAACATTTCACTCACATCTCCGACCAAAAAAAAAAAAGATGTGTGCCAACTTTAAAATGTATTTTTAGGACTGGGTAAATAATAAGTAGGTCCTCTTTTGCAAATTATAAAGTCTAAAATATCTTAAACAATGTCATATTTGCATTCAAAATGTCATTATTGAGCGAAAGACACTGACAATGACAGTTGCCATAAACATGCATAAACCCTACTTCATATTCAAGACATGTGTAATGTCATGATTATGAAGGTGTCATGGCAGTCTTATGCACACCCCTTCAAGTAAAGAAAGTGTTACCTATTTTTTTATTAGCTTCAGTTTTGGAAATGAGCTCCGCTTATGCAACCGTAACCTCTCATTCTCTTTTCATTTTTAATTTGGCACCGCGATGCAGCGTTTACACCAGGGGTCTCAAACTTAAATTAACTGGGGGCCGCTGGAGATAGAGTCTGGGTCAGGCCGGGCCGCATCAAGTATTCCAAAAAAAAAAATGTATTTAAGTATTCCAAAAATGGAACAACTGACATTAACGTTTCTTCTGAACTGTTCCTCTGAATTTGAATATTCCTTTCTGTAGACGATTGGTTCTTCATGAGGTGTCCTTTTGACAGTTGAAGTTAATTTTAACTTTCTGTCTTTTTCTTATACACAACATCTTTGTGATGATAGTCATATTTGCTTTTTATTTTCTTTATACAACACTATTTTATTGAATGTTTTTTTTTTCCCGAAAGGCACATTTCCTTTTATTATACTTAGAAAAACAATTACTGCTTTTGAAAAAAGTCAAATTACTGACTTTGCACATATCAAAGCAAACCTTCTTATCAACCTGTTGGACCAAGTTCATTACATGAACTAGTTCAAAGTTCAGTTCACAAATTTTAAAATGAACTAGTTCAGTTCATATTTCAAAAATGAACTAGTTAGTTCTTTTTTTCCATATGTTGCTGCGAGCTTCTTTTTTATTATTAGGCTATTATTATTATTGCCACAGAATATACAACAACCACAGATAACAATCATTTTATCGAAGGGCAAAGTTTGCACAAACATAAGATTTTCCCATCCTCACCGACCTCATAAAACCCTTTTAAATGATACTGCAGACACTTGAATGAACGAGTTCACTAACGTTCATCAGGCAGTAATACAGTAGGCTACGTTCAGTTCACGTTCGCCCAAAATATGAACGAGTTAATTGAACGCGTTCAGACACAACACATATTACAAGCTCAAAATGATTATTCTCACATTGTTTTAGAGCAGCAGGGGTATCCAACACGTCATAAACTATCAGTTAGCTGTGGCCTGATTTGGTGGTGGTAGCTCGCCTGTTCACATATCGCGCTCACATATTTTGCACGCTCAAGTACGTTTCAGATGTAGGCGCGCATCAAGCACCCAGCGCGCTCATAATTGAAGCGACGCGCTCATTTTTTCCAGGCGCAGTATATTTGTACTTTGTGGTTGTCTATGACAACTGACAACAAACCCTCCGTAAGCTGTCACGAGACTATATATGGTAGCCCATAAGGGATAAAAATAATAATTAAAAAAAAAACGCGGCAAACGCAACGGCGGGCCGCACTAACATTACATTTTAATATCAAGTAGGGGGCCACAAAATATCATCCCGCGGGCCGCGAGTTTGAGACCTCTGGTTTACACAGTGCAGCATCATTAAAAAAATAATGGCGTAGTTCTGGTGTAGCCCCCAGTTGGCTCGGACTAGGCTCATTTGCACATACATATCCTGCATACCCAGACTCTACGCCACTGGCCCAATTGCTTATAAAAGTCACAGTACATGTTCCCCTGAAGGAGCCGCTCGATTTGACACCTCATGTCCATGGCACATACCGTGTAGAAATTTGTGGCAGAAGAAGAAGAAAAAAGTATGGTGGATTATAATAGTGGTATTTTACCTATGACAAGCACCACTAATAATATGTAGGATGGAACATTAATGAAAGGCCCCATTTACACTGCATGGTTCAAGTGACCAAAATACAATTTTTCCGGATAGGACCGGTGAACGTGTAAGCAGGAAAAAAAACGCATGGATTCCGATTTTCTCAGATCGGATTCAGGCCTCATTCATATGTGGTAATAAATCAGATATGAATCGGATCCGTGCATTTGCGTGTGCACTGTAAGCAGACTAGGGTTGGGTATCGTTTGAATTTGAACGATTCTGATTCCGATTGCGATTCCACGTTTCGATTCCGGTTCCTAACGATTCTCGATTCCGATTCTTTTAAGAGGCGAAAAAGTTTAGCTAACCTTGCAAACCAACGGCCTTTCTGAAGGAAATACTCCTTCTGTAAAAATACTCCTTTTGTCACAAATTTTGCATTTTGCCGAGATTTCGTTATTTTTAGAAAAGTGAAGCCACACTTTGGATCGCCGACGTAAGGTACTCATGTTCGACTCGCGTGGTTATGCCAACACTTCCGGTAGACGCTTCTTCGTTGGTGTTGTTCAGCGGTTTCTTCTTCCGATCGGCGGACTGTGAATATCAAAACTAGGAATTGAAATTTTAACTTTTGAACGATTCCGGGAAAAACGAAAAGCTAGTCTCGGTTCCAATCGATACTCGATTCTCGATACCCAACCCTAAAGCAGACAAATTGGATTCCCCAGTAAATGTGAGTCGTACGTCATTAAAAAAATGACGTCAACTCAGATGGACACCACCAACTTGAGATCACATGACTTCTTGTAGGTGGACGAAGGATACACACAGAGGAGCAATGCAAAGGTTTCATGTCTTTTGAGTGTTTGGGGTGAAGAGACAGTGCAGGCAAAAATGCAGGGTTGTTACAGAAATAAATCCTTAAAGACATTTCACGAGATATGGGGATTTGTGCTCTCATCTTTTTTCTCTGCCGTATGAGACCAATGTTTTGCTGATTTCTCAAAATATTGTGGAAAGCAAAACACTGGATAATTTTATTCACAATTTATTTATCTATTTATCCCAATTTATCTGCATTTATTGCATTTCATGCTTTTTTTACTTCCTTTTTCGGTTAGAACGTCTACATTTGGTAGTTTCAGCTGTGTATAATGTAAATGCAAAAAATTGGATACAGATCATTTTTAAAAGATGATAGGCGAGTCGTCAAAAAAATCGGATAAAGTTAGAAAATCGAATTTGGGCATCAAGACCTGCAGTGTAAATGGAGCCAATGAGTTTGATAAAAGTTGTTTTCTCCTGCCTAATCCTTCGTATGAAGAAAGATCTGTAGTTTTATTTGAAATGTCTTGGGTTGAGGTTGAGCAAGGAGTGAGCAAGCTGATACTACACAACCAACATCTGCAGGGCTGCCAACTCACGCAATAGACACTGTTGTCACGCTCACATGCCACACATCCATTATCTCATGCAGTGAAAAAATCACAAAGCAGAGGCCCAGAGAAATGTGGCTTTCAAGTGAAAGATAGAAATCTTTCATTTGAAAGCCACATTTCTAGCATGAGTAAAACCATTTTTTTCATCTGTTGCTGGCTTGCTTAGTTGGTGACACTTAAATTTAAACATTCAACTTTATTAATGCTACTAGAACTGAACTGAGCTGGATGATTTTTTTTTTTTTTTTAACTGAATGTTAATATTGTGTCACTCATTTGTTCATGTGTAGTTATTCATTAATGACAGAGAGATATCCTAAAGTTTTACCCAAAATAGTTTCAGTCTGATTTAGATATGTGATGTACACTATGTAAT
This sequence comes from Pimephales promelas, assembly GCF_016745375.1. The sequence continues at coordinate 22,236,548 of NW_024121321.1, forward strand.
GCATCAATGGGCGATTTCTGATAGATACAGGAATAAAACTCTTACTATACCTGGCCTTTCTACACATCGGTAACCTTTCTATACAGAAGTCAGGGGGATAAAACATTTGTAAAGTGGGTGGCTGAGTTCGTATTTGATGTATTATGATATCTGATAAATTAGGGGTAGGGATACCAATAATTTTATGTGCTAAATACGTTGGCAATAAGAATTTGTTCTTGTTGGTAACTGTTATCATATGAAAAAAAAAAAAAAGGCTCTATAAGCAAGGACTGGCTCAATAATTCTAGAAGTACAGTTTGTTGTACCAAGAGTGAAAATTAAACAGTATAATAATTAGTTATTTGTCCTGTCAATTGATTAAAATAAAATAAATAAAAAAAACAAATTAATCTGTATTTAATTGCACCTATTATTTTATTTTTCTAGTTATATAGTTATCATAATTCAAGTCTGTGTTCCCCTGTCTCCTCTCATGTTTTCAGTTCCCCATTAGTTTGATTAGTCTCCCCAGGTGTTTCTTGTTAACCACACCCCCTTGTTATCTTGTCTAGCTAGTTTTCCCCTGTATTTATACCCCTGTAGTTTAGTTGTTCCTTGTCAGTCGTTGATGGTACTGTCTCGCTGTTTCGTGGTCCTGCCTTGAGTTTCTGGTTAAGTTACATGTTTGTATTTTATTAAAGAAGTTCTGCACATGGATTCTCTCTGCACTTCATTCCTAGCCCTACGTGACAATAGTTTAATACTTTCACATTGAATCTCCGGAAAAAAATTGTAGAAACTACATAATCAGATTTTTAAATTTTTTTAATGTAAACCCATTGTAATAAATGTCACAGCTGTATCAATTTAGCTGTGCCCTTTTATATATCATGCTTCAGATTTTTACTTGCTAAAAAGGATTAGTTATTGTTTTCTGTGTTTTTGACCCATGTAACCTTGTAAGTATTAATTTAAGCCTTACAAAAATGGCAGCAATGTGCCCTTTTTGCTTTAATTAAACAAGAAAAAAGAGGAAGGAAGAGGTATTCTCTCTCTCTCTCTCTCTCTCTCTTCAACCTGTCGCAATTTTTGTGTGGTTTTCCTGGCACATGTTGTTTGGGTGATTTCCCCATTTTTTGCTCAACCTCAAGCCTAGAACTTTCAAATGAAAATACTTTAATACAAAAGATCAAAACTTTCTTCAAACTCTGTTATAGTGGAGCTTGCCAGAGGCAATGCATCACTATTGTAATAATAATAATAATAATAATATGTTTATTTTATATAGCGCCTTTCAGGCCACGTTTACACAAAGCCGGGTAATTAGCAAAATGAAAATTTTCGAATTTCGAATATTTTCAAAAATAACATCGTTCACACACCCGCATAAATACGCCTTCGAGGGCCATCATAAATATGCCAAACCTATTGGCGGCAATGTAGGGGTTAAGGATAAAACCATGCAAGCCAATCAGAATCCTCAGAATCGACAAGAGAGAACCTAAAACGCCGTTTCTCCCAGTTCACACGACAACACATAACCAGTGTTTTCAGAAATCTCCACTTTGGCCAGAGTTTTTAGAAATAATCGTTTTCTGTGATAAAAACAGGGTTTCCGTGTAAACGAAAGGCAGGGAAATATCTGAGTTTTCCCTTCGTGTAAACGGGGCCTCGGAAAACTCAAGGTCAATGAGTACAAATACATGACATGGAAACATGAAACATGCCGTGGGATCGTCAACAGACCGGTATCGGAAGATCAGAGCTACCAACTCTCACTGCTAGTCGTTTGTCTGCTGTGTGTTAGCGTCACCCTCAGCTGTGTTTCATACAATGTAATACATATATTATACCTTCGACCATGTTCGCCATCGGATTCCGTCGTTGTCAAGTATGGAGAAAACAACCAGTTCTGTATTTCCAGTTGTTTCCCTTGCATGCACTAATGGATGTCTGACAATTTCATCACTTTTTTAAGTTTAGATTTAAAAAAACATCTGTAGATATATCGACCACACTCATTATGTGGTACTGTTGCTCTCACAGAACACAACTTATTTAACTTTGTAATGTAAACTAAAAAGTACCGTCAGATGAAATCCTGCAGGTTACAATGCTTTCTCTGTCAATGCAGTCAGTATGCACGACACTTTTTATAACATTGCACGCCGCGCCACATCCGAAGATTAACGACTTGGAGCCGAATCTGGCCGAACTGGTTATGATCACCAGCATGTTTATGATCCTTCTGTACACAGAGACATTTGCATTGATGGGTGACCATTTTGTGAATAGGAACACATTTGCATTAAGCACCCAGTTTGCACTTGTCTAAAGTAATTGGTTACATTTACAAAATAAGCCTACAATAGCAGAAGTAAGCCCTGCTGAAATTAAGGTTTAAACACTCTTCAATAAGGCTTCAGTTGTTTAACTAGTTTACATGCAGTGAAAGTAGGCTACAATAAACCCGTACTACTGCAATTACTCTTTTATGAATAAGCAATTCATAAACTACTAATAAACGGCAAGCTACTTCTTCATTGATGATTCCTAGCGGTTTAGAGGAGAATTACTCCAAGTGGCCCCATGTCGTTTCACAGAATAGCACAACAGCAAGCGCATCAAGTATAAAAGCCTTTGGCTTGGAGAGTCCGTTTGGAGAGTTGCAGGCGCAGTCAGCTCTGCCTTCGCGGTTGAGCTTAACATCTGTCTGTCTCACTCTAGATTACAGGATATTTAAATTAATTTGCGGTAAAACTAGTCGATCACAAGTGGCTCAACATGTAGATCTATAGACCATTTCTCAAGATGTAAACAACACTGGTCCAGAAGCACTTCCTGTTTCAGTTTGTAACTCCCACTCATTCTCCGCCCACCCCGGACTACTAATCATCCTCCCCTGCCTTCATCACCTGTCTTCACTTCCCATTCCAATCACCTGCAATATAAAAGACTCACTCACTCAGTCCTTCACTGTCTGGTCTCGTCTTCACTACAACTACAGACTCCATACTCGCTGAGTATTCCACGGCATCACTTACCTGCTAAGAAGCCGTTCCTCCAGTCAGCTCCCGTTTCTAGTTCCTCTCGGGTCTCCTCGTTTCCAGCCAGCTCCATCCGACCCTGCTAAGAGATAAGAGACTCCTCATCCGACTGTTCCGCTTCCATTGAGTGATCTGCATCTTCATTACTCACCTGCCTGTGATCATTGACTATCCATTTCAATAAACTCCGTTTATACTTACCCGTCTGTGTCCTTCTGGTTTGTGACACATTATTAGCACCTCAGCTCCACCCACGTCACGCCTCTTTGCCCATTTTATTTTATTGGGATGTGACGAGAGGTGAAGCGCTGCAAAGATGGCGGCGGTCAGCCCACTTCAGGGTTCAAAAAAGCTCTTCAGAAACCTACAGGTGATGTCACAGATACTATGTCCATAAGGAACGCAATCTCGGCTCCTAGCCTTTTCTGGGCTCGCGCCTATTGATCGTCTCATTTTACACCCACATTTCAGTCCTGAATTAGTAGTGATATTGGTAGTATCACTACTAATTTACCGTTCATCTGTTATAATGGCGAACATATCGAATGTGTGACTAACGTTACCTCTGAGTGCAGGTGAGGACACATTCGAGCTGTTTTCGGTACGATTGGAGCTGGAATTCATGGAGAAGCAGATCCGTGGTCTGCTGGAGAAGCAAGCCAAGCTGCGAGATCGGCGATCAGCACTTGAAACATCACGCGCTGATGAACTGAAACTGCGCTAATTAAAAAATTACAAATGATTTACTTTTAGCTTCTGACCAAGGTTGTATCTCAATACTAGTTCTGCTTGATCTTTGCGCTGCGTTCGACACTATAGATCATAAAATACTCTTGGATTGACTACAAAACTACACTGGTGTTCAGGGACAGGCATTAAGCTACAGGAAATCACAATATATCTAAATATGTTTAGATCTTCACAGTGAAATGTAAAACTTCAGAAATCTCTGGGCAAACAATGAGTGACGTACACTCGCAAGAGATCACTTCCGGCACACCCGTGCCTTCAGATCAGGATGTGGCCGTGATTACAAGAGGTAAAAACGACATAAATACTGTTCGTTTCCTCACGCAAACCGTTTCGTGTCTTAGGCCATCAATGTGTACTTACATTTAGGGCCAATCCCAATTCTACCCCTTACCCCTTCCCTTTCCCCTAGCCCTAGCCCTACCCCTTCGCCTTCCCCTTGACCCTTGAAACAGAGTGGCAATGCGTAGGGGTGAAAATATTCCCCTAAGAAATGGGACACCACTACGCCTCCGTTAAACGTCATTATAAGTCGTCGCTAGCGCCTACGTCACAGGATATGCGCCGATGTTTATCACAACTTCCAAGATCCCGTCGACAGCTGCAGTTATCTCAGTCGCGTGGGTTACAGCTATTTTCTTGCATCTTGTGAAGTTCGCAGGAAACAACGGAGACGACGAAAATATGTTGCGGGACTATCGTTAGCAAACTACAGTAATTTTAGCGATTTTTTTACAAACGGTTCTGTGAAGAAACTGACCGTAAATATGATCACAATATTGAATGTAACATAAAGCAAATCATTATTTGTCGTTATAATACTTATTAAAGCCACAAATACTTAAATTTATGGGTCTCCTTTGTCGCTTGGGCAGCCAGCCTGGGTTAGCAGTGACACTTCTCATACCCCTTCGTTTGAAGTGTGCTCCCGAAAAATCTTCGTTTGAAGGGCTATCTGGCCCTTCCCCCTAGCCCTCCCCCTCCAACCAAAAGAGAATTGGGACAGCCCTACCCCTTCACGTGGACGCGCAAAACGGAGGGGAAGGGGAAAGTGAAGGGGTAAGGGGTAGAATTGGGATTGGCCCTTACAAGTCATTAAATCATGTTTAATTTGGACTTCTCTTTGCATGCTCTTTTAGGAGATCCCCATAGACTTCCATTATATGATTGACAAACAACAACGGTTTGATCTAAAAATAGCAAAATTGAAAATACTGTGGAAACAAAGACACCTACATCTTGGATGCCCTTGAGGTAAGCTAAAACATATCAAAAATGTATTTCAAAGTGAAGTATCCCTTTTAACGCACCGGTGTGGCTTGACAGGCTTATTCAAACAGGTTGGCATGTATGGTTGGGTTGCAGAGAGATTGTGAGATTGTGGTTAGGTCTCAGCAGCAGGAGGGATGTAGTGGTCAGTAAGCTGGGCTGAGTTGAGTGGGGGATGGAGGGGGATGACTCTGGGATGCCTGAGTCCCTGTCTTCAAGTTTTTAAGATCTACTCCTGTGTAATGGAAATCATTATGAACAGCAGCTATGCTAATTATTTCCCATTTGCTTTTCTGAAAAATGGTGTTAGTCAGCTCCAGTTTGTATCCAGCCTCTCATGGAGACTTCAGATGCCCCAACACCTGCGATGAGACGACGAAACGCCTATGAAGAGACGACTCAACGCCGGCGATATGTTATGCCATAAATTATTACATGATTAACTAAATTTATTTTTCCATGTACATTTCTGAAATACACTTTTTGTAAAGCTACTTTGAAACAATATGTATTGTGAAAAGCGCAATACATATAAATTTGAATTGAATTGAATTAAGGGGCTCTGTATCTAAATTGAATATAAATTTGCCATTATTAAATCTACAAAAGTGATTCAGTCAAAATTCAGTGATTCAGGCAGCAAGTGAGCTCTGCGTGTATTTAACATTTTTAACTCATTTAAGACTGTGCTTTTGAGTTTACTCAACAACATGGGCGTTTGACAATTTTGTGTTTGCATCATTCAACGCAAGCGTGAAAAAGAACTCTATGCAGCTCATTTAAAAACTCACACACTCAATTATTAATGACAATATTATTTTAAATTACCCATGGACCATCATCAAGTAAATAGTTGCATCATGAGCATTTTATTCTCTCCATTAAATCACATGTACAATGTCAACAACAAAAATATTTAACCCACAACCATTATTTTGGGCTGTAACACTGACACAGACATCCAATGCGAATCTAGTAACATTCATTGAAGCATTTATTTGTCATTGACATTTGCAATTAAATTTTATATCATGATGGCAGCAAAGCAGAGTTCATAGTAACTGTGCAGAGAATATTGGATTTTATTGCAAATACACAATTTATCCAGCAGGTGAAAATTAACTCCACTCACTCATCAAATTTTTATGTTTTATAGATTTTAGAACTCTTTTTAAACCTTAAAAAAAATCCCACTGCAAAACAAACGGTGTAAAAAAAACAAAAAAAAACAGGTACATGCAGGCAGAGGATACAAACACACGTAAGAAACGAGAATGGACCAGGAGTGAGGGAGAACAAAGGGTTTAAATACACATAGAGGAGATTGGGGACCCAGATAGCAAACTGACATTGAATCAACGTGGAAATATGACATCGAAACAACGTTGATCTGACATTGTTTTGCTCATCGAATTAACGTTGAACCAACGTCGGACGCATCTTTCTTTCAAAACTAACGGAAAATCAACTTGAAATCAACGCGTTGTTTCAACGTTATGAAAGCAAACCAATTTTCGATTTTCATTTAGCTTTGAAGAATGCCGCGTCTGACGTTGGTTTCAACGTTAATTCGATGAGCAAAGTCAACGTTGTTTCAATGTCATGAGAGACGTCGTTTCCACGTTGATTCAATGTCAGTTTGCTGTCTGGGGAAACAAGGCAAAGCTGGGGCAATTAACTAAACACAGGTGAATGAAATAAACAGTAACGAGGAGTGGGAAAATCGAAACCGGAATAAATCAAACCACAAAGAACGGGGGAAACACATGACACACATGTAACAACGTGTTTGTAGCACTTGAATAAATGTTTTGCGAGAGATACTTCTTTTCATCTGTGGGTTTATATTTAGTCTCTTCCGAAAGATGAATACAGCACCTCCACCAACCCAAAGGATAAAAATTAACTAAAGAAACTTAAGTACTGAAAGGTAAGAGACATGGTTGTGGAACCAGAGCATAGAAACTTCCATGTCTTGTCTCTCCATTCCTGAGAATATGGCACTGAAAACCAAATCGCGTGTTGAAAAGCTTCCCAACAAGGCCATCACTCTTCAAACTATTGGGCGAAAAAGAGCACATTAGACCACTAGCACAGATGTGCCCAATGTGACATTTATTGTAATCTCTATTAAACACATCATTTCCGAGGTGAATTAAATTATTTTTCAGTTAAAGTTTGTAAAAATAAACTTTTCATAAAGGGTTTACATTTTTTGCAAGATGAGCATTATGATTTTATTTGTATTGGTACTAACCTACAGACAAAGTATTTGACTCCTGGAAACCTCTTCGATTCGTCATACGAGACCATGTTCCCCTGTTCCCCCTCCATCCATTTCCAACCTCTTCCTCCACAGGGATCAACCAGAACCTGCAGATTATTACAGTCATTTCTCAAGAAATAGGAGAGGCGTCATCTCCTAGACTACATTGTCTGTTAACTGTCCCACATGTATTTGTTATCTGTAGTGTTTTAAATGTACAAATAAATGTACTGTACTGAGTTACCTCATAGCTATAGGCCTGATGCGCGTCCCCGTTATATTCATAATTGCAGCGCTGATCCTGCACAAATCCACTGTGCCACCCACTGTCAGGTCCAATGGCTTTGCACACCGCAAGTTGAGTTTTAGAAAGAACAGCATCTGTAAACCACAAGGATTTATGGGTTAATCAAGCCCACTGATTTAAGAAGAGCTTCTAGCTTGAAGATACAAATCTGTTGTCCTAGATTAGCGTATGAGAGTTAAAAGATAATTCCCCCCCCTAAGATTTAGGTACTGATCAGTTCATTGCAATTCCAGTACATGCGATCAGGTATGGAATGGAACTGTAAGAAGAAGCTCAACCATAAATATCTACAAGTGCTTAAAGATGTAATGAATCGTGATACTGTAAATTGGTTTAAAAAGCATGGACAACACACATTAAAATTAAGAATCAGCCTATCTAATGTGAGTGTATGTAAAGTAAGAGTTTTCATACTGCTGGGCACATCTCTGGTCTGAACCCACTGGAGGACCTGACTCCTGCAGCTGCTGGGTTTAAATTGACACACATCACGACATGTGCCGATGGTGCCAGTGCAGACCTCATTGTCCTTACAAACGCTGTTTTGTGTGCAGTTGTTACACTGGTGTGGTATGAAGGATGGACAAGGCGGCTGTGAGCATTTGTACTCGGATGGTTCAGGGTGTGTGGCGGAGCCCCAGCCAGATGAACATGTGGCCTTGCAGACAGTGGCTCCACCTTCAGATCTGCACTCGACTCGTCCGTTAACCTGCTCCTTGTAGCACACAGGTGAGGCCCTCCACTGTCCTCCAGAGCACACCTCGATCTCGGGGAAGGGCTTGTATGATCCACCACATTTCAGTTTCACCTGCTGCTGGGCTGTGCTGTGGTAGAGCTTCTCACAGTGGCTGTTCAGAAGATCCCCGGCCTTTAGAGGGCCACATCCATTTTTATTGAAGAGTCTCCACTGCTGTGAGACATAGTCCTGAAAAAACTTCTCGAGTGAATTACTGTTCTCTGATTTTCCAGTGACTAGTAGATATTTTGACCAAGCTAAAACCGCTTCCTTTTCAAGAGCAAACATGTAGCGCACAAAATAATCAATCTGATCACTGTAGTATTTTGTGCACTCTACTGGCTCACTAGTCTGACTTTGTAAGTCCTGGACCAGTGACTTACGGAAAATATCCAGAATCCCTTCTCCAAATCCAGTGCCCATCATCATGTGGTGAAAGTTTCTGAGATAAAGTTGAAAAGAGTTTCCCCCTGTGAACTGAGCTCCAACTTCAGAAACATATTGGCGTTGGGTAATTGTATAGTTTTTAAGTTGTGTGTGCAGAGTGCTGATGTTTCGAAACTTCTCAGTCACATTACTGTATTTCACAAAGATTTGTGTCCACTGGATGTCACGTCGAACAGACTCAACTATTTCTTTAGTGAAGTCCTTTAGCTCCTTTATACTGAAATAAATTGTTGGCAGATCAGGGACTGGTTTATAGACCATATAATTGATTTTATCTTCAAGATCTGCATAGTCATTACATGATGGACCGCGGAAAATCTTGTGACACTCGCAGAACACTTGTGTGGTTTCCTGGATGGGTGTGCATGCTTCTCCCTGCTTACAATTCATGTCTGAGCCCAAACAGCAGTATTGAAGCAGATAAAGGACAGCGAGGATCGTCTTCACAGTAGCCATGACAGCTTAAAAATGAAAGCATTAAAAGTATAATTAGAAGCATTGAATATGTGGCCTGGTGTCACTTAATTCACAGTCTGCTTATAATGTCACACACTGAGTGTTCTTTACTGTTAAAGTTGCACTACAGAAGATTTATTTTATTGAACCAGTACATTAAAAAATCTGTTCTATGACATAAATCATTATGATCATAACTTGTATAACACATTATGTAGCTAGATACTATCTCAGTTAGTGTAATGTTTGCTTCCCTTGCTGAGTCTGCTTCCACTCAGTGTTTTTTTTTTCTTTACATAAATATCTTTTGATTGACTGTGCTGCATCTTTATCCAAGGAGTAATCCAAGGCAAAAACAGCCTAGACTTACTAAAACAATACCAGACATTGAACTGAGGAAACTGAAGACTATAACACAAAGGTAAAAGAGAAATTAAACAAGACTCAGGTGTCACCGAGTCTTGCGGTATTAAGGCCATTGCACACTGAGTACGAAATTGTCGTTTGCGTATTTTCGTGTTCGTCAGCCTAAAAATTCGTCACGCACAAAAACCTTGCACACCGAGTCCGATGCGTATTTAATAAACCTTTGCAAAAATAGCAAATGGATTCGTCAAGCAGTGAGGATGATTTCGTTGCCCTCTCTCTTATTGGAAAGAGAAGAACGAGAAAATATTGCGTGGGTCCATCCAGTCCTGAAATTGCGCCGAGAGGAAGGAGAGAACCACCTCCTTATCAAGGAGTTGCGAATTTATCCCGAGCGATTAAAAATTTACTTCAGATTGTCAGTGGAACAGTTTGATGCTTTGCTTGCAACTCTGGAGCCACATATTAAAAACAAGACCACCAATTTCCGTGAACGAAACGATTCTGAACAGTGACTGGCAGTATGTCTAAGGGATGGACAGCACACACACACACACACACACACACACGAAGCGCTGGGCAGACAGAACAGCTGTATAGGCTGTTATATATTGTGCCAAAATAATACATTAGTTATCGAATTGGCTGCTCATTCACACCTTATGCAATCCGAAATTTCAATTTGATTGAAAGGGGAGGTTTATTAATTTCATAATCCAATCGAGAGAAGAGGACATAAACACTTGATCGAATTGAAAACCAAAACTGAAAGCAATGCGCATATGTGAAATGATGTGCGGAACGAGCTCCCCCGACCCTGAATTGTCAAAAAACCTCTCAAAATGCTGGCTGTGGATGCGAAAAACACATGCCTCCCAGAAACTGTGATGATTTACTATCTCGTGTACTATTACGTATAACACTATGGTATGTTTTGATTGGTATGTGTGTGGTTGTACAACCAGCTAACGGTCAATATAACCTCACCTGTATCATGCCTCCTACCTAATTAATCCTAATTTAATGACTCACACTTTGATGTACATCACCTTCTCTTAGAATGCAATGTGAATTTGTTAAGTCTGTTTGAGCTTGAATGAACAGTCTAAGCATGCTGGGGATAAAGACCATAACTCAAATAAGAGCCACTTTCCCTCTCAGACATCTTTTTCAGCCTTTATTAGAGGGATACTCCACTTTTTTGGAAATAGGCTCATTTTACAACTCCCTCAGCGTTAAATATTTGGGTTTTATCATTTTCGAATCCATTCAGCCGATCTTCTGATATTTAAAAGAATATCAGTAACCAGACAGTTTCTAGTCTCATTGACTTCCATAGTGGGAAAAAAAATATACGATGGAAGTCAATGAGACCAGAAATTCTCTGGTTACTGATATTCTTCTAAATATCAGAAAATCGGCTGAATGGATTCGAAAACGGTAAAAACTCAACTGTTTAGAGTATCCCTTTAAAGACAGTCCACATGTGACCATCCTCTTGGTAGTTTTTCATCCAGCTGAAAACTCTTGTTTCTGGTGATACTGGGGAACCCCCTTTCCCTTCCATGGGGGCCCAGAGGGCTCCCAGCCGGCCTGGATTCCAACCAGATCCGGCCTCATGGAGGGGAGAAAACACTCTCTCACAAAGTAACAAGGACAATTTCAGGAGTTTGTAACCAGGACTCTAACGAACAATGACTCCTATCACCCAATCTTCTGACTTCCTCACATCTCCTGGGTGCTCGGCGTGGCCTCGACCAAACTAGCCATGTGCTCATGGAGAAAGATAACTTTCAAACAAATTCCACGTGCCACTGCCGGAACCCTCAACGACTTCAATTTTCCACAACTTCAAGAATTGTTCCCACTACAAATGCAAGTATTCAATTCAATGAAAGGTGAAAATGAAATGCTGTTGGTCCTTCTCATCTTCTCCATCGTTAAATCATTCCATCTCTCACTCCTTTTTCCTACACATGTATTTATATATGTTTGTTTAGTTTATTTATGTTCATGATTTAGTTAATAAAACTTGTGGACTTTATGTATTTTGTTCTGATTAACTGATTGCAAACAAAGTCATGTGGACATGGAAGATATCTCTTATAATAAATTAGTAATCAAAAGAGTTTGTTGGACGATAATTGATTGCAATATTAATTTAGCCATGTCAAGTTACTGCAATTAACTGACCCAAATATTCAGAATTAAGCATACGTTATTATTGGTTATTTGTATTTCCTATATCTAAGTTCCTTACACCTGGAAACAAATCATGTTCAAATAGGCTATATCGACCATTCTACAGAATTGGTTAGTTAGAGTTAGAAAGTTAGATTTGGAAAGTTTTTTATACATGCAAATTGTATAATATCCAAGGCAAACATTTCAACTGCAGTTCATTCTCATACTGTATTTTCGGAAAGTTTTGGAATATATCCTCTCCCCAAATGTGTCACTAATAAAAAAACAAAACAATAATAATTTATGTAATGAGAAGGCTTATCGCTTGACCTATTAAGAAATTTTTACATCTACCTTGTAAATATTTTTTTTTTGCTATTTTATTAAAAAGTGTTCAACACTTTCCTAACCCAACAACAATTACAATTTGAACAATACTTCAAATGTAATATTTCTTTTCTTAAAATATAGCCTACATTTTATCATACATAAGATGACCTAGTCAATTAATCTGATTAAATCTTGTGTGTTTTATCAAGCTTGTGTGGGTGTTCACAAGTTTGCATACATTGCCTCAGATAATTTGCGTTTGAAGAATGCACGCTCTTTGTGGGTCACATTAACAGATAACAATGACTGACATCTCTCTTTTTTATATAGATTACATAAATGGAGAAAAATTTAGTTTTGAATTAGATCATTTAAAATACACACTTAAAGGTCTATAAAGATATATTGCTCATGACTGTGTGAATAGTATTCGCTAAGTTTTGTTTAAGTTTAGAGAGGTGCTCCAGAAAAAAAGTTCCCGGAGACAGAGAGGCAGAAAGCACACCCTGTTTATTTTCTTTATTTTAGAAAAGCACATCTTTTATTTCGATTGTAAGCGGACACATAAAAAAGGAGACATTTTTTATTTTTTCATTTGCATGACCAAAAATTAGTATTTTAAGTCTTTTTTGCTGCTATGTGAAAAAAAATCACCCGAAATGTGCCGGCGCGTTTGCCGACCCCAGTGGGTTAATGCACAACAGTTTAGGCACGTCAAAATTCGAGCATGTATCTAGTATCAATCATCCTTTGAAATAACCATATGATTTTTTTCCCCCCATATTTCAACATCTATATGATTTTGAAAAACTATTCCATTTGAATCGAATGATTTAATCCAAGTGATTGCATTATATTCACAGATCTAATTTAGACCATTATTCATGGAGTATCGGAGTATTCAATAGCTATGAGGTAACTCAGTACAGTACATTCATTATGATACAAATTCAGAGCCTGCAATAAAAAAACAACAATCTACATTAAAAAGGCCAACTTCCTTTTGAGCGCAGCTAATGACTGTAATTTTGAAAGTTGTCCGGACTCTTTCTTTTTCACTGTTTTTTCACAGTTCAAAATATCTTAAATAATTAACGTAAATAAAAAACACGGGATTATAAATCACAGTTTCTCTAAAATCCCCTTGGAAACTAGGGCTATAACCTTATTTATTTAAGGTTGTATGGGTCAAACACAATGCCAGTAACTATGTAGATTTATTTATTACATTTTTTTTGTGTTGGGGCCAGTGAAAATTTTGGCAGTGCATGTAAAAATGTAAACTTCTGGCTCAAACGGGCCAGTAAAATGTATTAAGTCTTGCAAATACTTAGATTTCAATAAAATGAAATACACTAAAATTTCACAGGATCAGATGTAATACCATTGACTACCAGATTGCTGCAACACACGTTACTGAAAACCTTAGAGTTAAAAAATTAAATGAATGAATGATGTTGAGATACAAGAGAAAAACAATAACTCACCAGAAAACACGATCATACAGGTAAATAACCAGACACTAGACTAGAACCAACAGTGGGCTATTTATGCTGAAGCTAATGAATCACATGACAATAAAAAAGGAAGACAAGGTTCATTAAAACATGAATGGACACAATGACCTCTATTGGTCATAAAGAATTCATGCCAATTATACAAATTCAATATCTTGTTTTGTTGTAATTTTCCATTAGAAACTTACTTGTACGTCCTTTAATGTTTTTTTTTTTTTGATGATATGCCTCAGTCTGCTGATTTCTGGGACAAGATTGGTAGAGACAGAACATTTAATAAAGCTTTAAAATTTGCTCCAACTGGCCTTTCCTAACAATGATTGTGAACAAGCCTTAGCTCTTACAAATACCGAATGAACGTCTCTACACCAGACGCTATTGGGGTGACGTGACAAAAGCAAATCTAACACATTATAATGAATAATGCTACTTTATCTAATGGACGTGGCGTGACACGATAAATCCCTGATAGAAAACTTATGTCCTGTTCTATTTTGGATGTAGCCTACTTCAGTGATGTTGACACAAAGGAGAAATGGGTTTGCAACATTTCCTTTTGTCCGTATTCAGTGTTGTGGCGTGAAAGGAAAATATGATGAGGCATATCCCGCTCTCAGATTCACCAGTACAACGCTGGGTAATGAAGAGAGACCACAATGCTTTCATGCCTCAATATATTAGCTTCTGACAATATGAAGCCCAAAAAGTTAAGAGGCCAAGTAGTTATGTAGTACTTTATTAATTACAATATTTCAAATAAATACTATAGAAATTGCAGCTTTATGCATGGCCTCAAGTATATATTTTAAGTTATTAAATTAATATAAAGGTGTGATTAGTGGCTTAACTAAGTTTCAACTAGAGAAACATTTAGTCTGGGACTAACGAATGTTCCCTTCGTTGATATGCTCAAAAATATCCTGCAGTCATGAAGATGTATGAGACTCTATACAGACACAAAACACTCAGCCTAGAGCCAAGAGATGTGCATGTGCTGAGGGAACACAACGATGCGGAACAGGCATTATCCAGATGCATGACGTCTGCACTTCTATGAAGATGAATTAATCATCGTAGGGGTTGATCGTCTTGGTTCTAACAGAAATAAACAAGTTCTGTGCCATCTACTAAACTGTTGGCAATGTAGACTTAAAATATAGGTTTTAGATAAAGCATATTCACAAGCGAATTATTTCTTTAAGCAACATATGGACGTTATTATTACTATTCTAAAACTTTTATTAACATGGTTGGTGTATTTAGCATGTCCTTTAACTCCTTAACATTTTCCTATGAATATAAATATTTACGGATATTCATTTATTACAGTACAATTAGTTTTTGAATCACTACAATTACAATGCATATTGCACTGCTCTGGCAGTGGCGACATTTGGAAAGTAGTCATTTTTTGTTTTGTTGTTAAAAAAAAGCCATTAAAGGGGTCTGAAAAGTCGCTAAATCTACCAACAATGTCATGGCAACACTGGCTGTGCTTATTCCATTCATTTATGTATCATATCGTACAAGGTTTAAATTATTTAAATACACATATCAAAACAGTAGAACATGAGTATAATGTAGTATTTAAATTGATTAACTCCTGATCAGCTCTGATTTCTGAGACACACAGAGAGGCAACAGTAACACGGATATTTGATTTGCTAATTCGCTAATTTGGTAATTCACTTCACACATGATTGTGTAGTGATTTTATAAGTTTGCATACAATATCGTGCTTTCCGCTGGCTCACCTCTTATACAGCAAACACAAGGAGTGACTGTAGCCACTGGGGTGGTGATGGCACAGTGGATGAGACACATGCCTTTGGTGTGAGAGACCCAAGTTCGAATCCACTGTGAGACACCAATGTGTCCCTGAGCAAGACACTTAACCTCTTGCTCCAGAGGTGTGCGACCTCTGACATATATAGCAATTGTAAGTCGCTTTGGATAAAAGCGTCAGCTAAATGAATAAATGTAAATGTAGCCGCATTTGCATTACAAACTTTTGCAATATGTTCTAAAGGTCGCAAATTCTAAATGCGGCATTTCCATTAACTGATATTATGCTGCTAAACTTTAATTTTTTACTCTCGAGTCATTCCAAACATCATGGCATTGTATATCAGTCACCACACTAGCCATTATTTTAAATGGAAGGAGACGTACTTGAAAGCACACGAGGTGTTTCTCCCTCGTATCTGCTTTAAGGTCTTAATAAATTGTGGTCTTTCTTTGTTGTTCAGAATCCAGTATTCCTCTAATACTTAAGTCTTTTATGAGTTTAATGAAGAACTCTGTCTCATTTTCTGTCCAAACATACAGCGTTACATTTAAAGAATGATCGACTTTTACATACTCTAGTTTTGCTAAATATTCCTGCTTTGAAATGCTTGAAAAACAATTTTTTTGCAATTATATGGGAGTTTTTGCAAAACTGACATGTTTAGATTGGGAGTAGGGGTGTGCAAAGCAGACGTATTTGTATCTGCTGGGGGGGGGGGGGTATTTGAGTAAGGCCACGCCCCCTTGTGGGGTTCTGACATTGAGGGGGAAGTATTTGAGTAAGGCCACGCCCTCTTGTCGGGTTCTGATGTGTAATGACGTAGGGCTAACTCATTGGTCGCACGTCAGAGGCCCCCGTGCCATTGGATGTGCAGTTCCTGCAGCACAGCCTATGAGTGAGCCAGATCCTCAATGTACTAGCTGTGCAGCTGCAAATGCGTTTTACATACAAGCTTCCTTTTCCTCGATTTACTGAAAAGGATGTAAAACGCATTTGCACCTGCACAGCACATTGAGGGTCTGGCTCACTCATAGGCTGTGCTGCGGCAAGTGCACATCCAATGGCATGCGAACATGGAATAATCTCCCGAAACTCAGCTTCCCGAAAGTTATAAACTGCCTCCGGAACCCATTTAAAGGAGAACTCCGGCGCAAAATGAACCTATGGTCTAAACATCGGTACCTGGTCAACCGTTCTCTGAGACTTGTTTTCATGATAATCGAATGTAAAGAGTTTTATCTCTAAAAACTAAGATAATTGTAGTCCCCCTGTTGGCCCAGTGCTCTGGGCAAGTGCCCACTAGGCCCGTGCGCTAATCCGTGCCTGGTCGTAAAGTAAACCAACTCCAGTTTTTCAGAAATATAAATGTATTGAGAAAGAGAGAGTGCTAAAGCTACTCGGGTCCTTTTATCTTTAAATCTTTAAGTAAATCTTTAAAAAAAAATTAAAAAGATTTAAGTAAAAACAAAAATGCCAACAGTCGCTTTTGTCATGTTTTGCGATCTTGCTAGTTTACAGTGATTTATTTTTAATTAGATGTCGGATAAAACTTGCATTTGTAGGTGAAATGATGGGTTTGTGCGACGTTGTTCCAAAGAGGCGTGTTACAGGAGGGTTTTAGTGGCTTGACGGTGGTAATGCTGTATGGTTTCTGTGCTAGAGGCCAGAGGCAATTAGCCCGGCACAAAGCCCTGGCGCGAGTGATTTCATTGGTAAGTCAATGCAAAGAGGCGTTACGCGCGTTCAATATTCCTGCCGCGCGAATGAGGCATAGAGCTCGGTGCGCGAATTGAGCGTCTGGCCCGTTAAGCGCTAATGATTTAGTTAGTGCTTTTTGTGCATTCACGCGTTTGACGCGAATTCGCGCCTGCCACCCGAGTTGAAAAATCTGAATCTGACACAAATATGGCGATGATGATGCCCACGCCGCTGTTCTGCTCTCCAGAGCAAATACAAAGCGATGACTCCCTCGATGAATGCTCGATCAACATAAAAAAGATGGCCGCCAACATGTTTCGAATCTGACGCGCGTAAATTTAGTTTCAAACTTTTGTTTTTAAAGGTTTTGTTTTGCTGTTGACGCGCGAATGGAATCAAAGTGTTCAAGCGTATAATTAGACGTGGTAGGCGCGAATTTGACACACTATTCGCATCTGGTGTGAACGCACAGTTAAAGTCTGATTTATAGAACGTTGTAAATGTTTTAACGGATAAGATATGGGTACCTTCATTTGTTTATTATGTTGTGTTATGTATTTGTACTATTTGTTTGTGCTGCCTATCTTGACCAGGACTCCCTGGTATAAGAGATATTTTATCTCAATGGAACTTCCTGGTAAAATAAATGAAATAAAATATAATAAAAAGTACACTTGATCCAGTGCCAAGAGTAAAATCATCAATTTCAGAGTAAGTCAGAATAAATTCAAACCTAACAATTTATAATTAGGGTAAAAAAATCATGACAATTACATAATCAATTCAAAGATGATCAATACAAAACATCAAATGCTCGGAAATTAAGAGTAAAAGACATTTAACACTGCCATTTCTTTCTAGAATGAGTTTGCAAATTACTTTTTAGATATCTTTAGTGCATTTCACATCAAATAAAAGTCCTCTTTTCAGTGTGTGTTCTCATGTGGGTATAACGGGTTCCTTTATGTGTGAAGCTCTTTCCACACTGAGGACAGGTGTAAGGTTTCTCTCCAGTGTGAAGTCTCATGTGACTCTTCAGACTTTCTTTTCGTGGGAAGCTCTTCCCACACTGAGGACAGGCGTATGGTTTCTCTCCGGTGTGAACTCTCATGTGATTATTGAGGTTTCCTGTGTTTGTGCAAGTTATTCCACAGTGATGGCACATAAAAGGCTTCTGTCCGATATGAGTTTTTACATGGCGTTTAAGATGTTTCTGGTCTTTAAACCTCGTCCCACACTGATGACATGCAAAACAGTTCGCTCTTAAGTGAAGCTTCATGTGCTTAGTAAGGGTTTCTTTCCGTGCGAAACATTTTCCGCACTGACCACACGAGAAAGGCTTCTCTCCAGTGTGAACTCTCATGTGAGCCTTAAGATTACCTTTTCGATTCAAGGTTTTTCCACACAGTTTGCAGATGTACGCACTCTCTCCAGTGTGAACGATCATGTGAGCATAAAGCGTTCCTTTATGTGTGAAACTCTTTCCACACTGATTACATGTGAACGGCTTTTCTCCAGTGTGAATCCTCATGTGGACTTTAAAGTTTCCATGTTGATAAAAACTCTTTCCACACTGTTGGCAGGCGAAAGGCTTCTCTCCAGTGTGAATTCTCATGTGGACTTTAAGGTTTCCTTTTTTTTTGAAAGACTTTCCACACTGTACGCAGATGAACTGACTTGTAGTTCCTGTGTCTTGAGCACTTTTTTCGGAGGAAGTCTTTTCAGTCTCTGAGCATGTTTCTTCAGTTAGGAAATCATGGTATTTCTCATTCAGATCTTGACCCTCCTCTTTCAGTGCTATCAGGTCTAAGGCAAATAGAGACAAATATATGTTAACCAAGCAACAGACATCAAACCATTTAGCCATTTAAAGCATAAAACCCAACAATACATGTAGCTGTAAGCATGGATAAATATAGGAGGACTGTTTAATAGTGTTATGTGCTACACTTTCTTCAGCCAGCTTGTGGCGTTATGACCCTGAATCACAGAAGATGTGATCTTTATCAGACAAAGCACTTAGAAGATCCAAGTCTCTTCCCATTTTAGTTTTATGACATTAATTTAAACCCTTACAATGGCCACACTGTTCGAGATATTGAAGATGCTAAATGTCTTGGCTATTGGTGTGTCTCAATTAGCACTGAAGGGGTGGATCCTGGAATTCGATACTGCTTCAATGTATATCTAATGAGTGATTATAAGCAGGCCATTAATTAATATTTTTGCTTCTAAATATCAAATGAGTTGAACGACTTCTCTAGGCTTGTGAGATTTTACTTAATTGATTTTACCTGAGTGCTAACTGAAATGTTTTTTTCATGTATTCTCTAATTTCTGTATTTGATATCTGAATGCAGTAACAGCACTTGCTCATTTAGCCCGGCTTCGAATAATGAACATGGAGAGATGTTTTGTTTGAGAAAGGTCCTCAACATTTAGAAACATTCTAGCTCACCCTGACGACTATAGGTCACAGCAGTCATTGGAACCAGTAGTTTAAGTGATCATTTCTTAGTTAAAGACTTCACTGTGTTAGATTAAAGTGTAGCTTTCCTTGAAAGAAAGAACGTATTTTATTGATGTTTTGAGAAATTTTTCCTGTTTATAGTTCGAGCTTGGCCAAATCCAACCTTGAAGAAGCTGTGTGTCGGTGTTTGTGTTAGTCTTTGCGCCCAGCAACCTAAATTTGTGTGTGTCTATCTGCATAGAGAGCCTAAGTCCCTCCCCTCCCGGCTCATTTCGGAAAAATATCCAGGAAATTATTCGGATATGAAAAAAATAGTCACACTTAGCTTCCGGTCAAAATTGACTGACCATAGGAAACGAATGGTAAATACAAGAAAATAGGAAAACTCAGAGAAACTTTTGGTGGTACAAACTACAGATCAGCCACTGTGCAGAAAAAGTGTACAGCAATGAAGGGGTGACACTCTAAAACATCAAGAGCGCAAATAAAACTGACAAGACTGCAACAGCAATTTTTCAGAAAATGCAAAATAAAATAAATCAATGAAAAAAAAAAACAATCGCTCAAATGCACACACACACACACACACACACGCACACACACACACACACACACACAGAGAGAAATAAAATAAATGAACTGGTAAGAATGCAACAGCAAATTTTTAGAATATGCTAAATAAAATCAATAAATGAAACAAACACATTTGTTGAAATAAAAGCAATAAATCATGAATAAATTAAAATCCAAATGATATTCTTATCCTCTCACTTACAGACAGACATATAAGCCGCTTTCCGACCGGAGGGACTTTTGCAGTTCCTAGAACCTAACGTTCCTATTTTACCCTTTTTTTCTAGTGTTCCGTCCGGGGATTTTTTTCTTGAGAATCTGGGGAAAGCAGAGGTATATAACCCCCTTTATGCAAAGGCGACAGAGCATTCCTCGCACACCAGCCTCTGTGAGTTTCCTGAAAAAGGTCCAGGCACAGATGAGGAAGCTGGTGTGTGCACACAACCTCCCCAAAAGAGGAAAAGGTGCCAATTGTGCAGGCCGGAGGATGTGAAAACCAGAAATATCTGCACCCTATTTTGATGTGAAATAATAATATCATAAAAATCTTTAAAAATTCTAAATAATAATAATAATAAAAATATTATTGAACGAAAATACAATTGATTGGTTTTCCTGGGGGAAAAAGTTACATTTTAAGGCTTCTGTCTTTTTTGACCAGGAGGAAGCTAAGTGTAACCTAAGTGTTGCTGGTGTTTATTGTTTGAATAAAACAAATATTAAAATGAAAGTTTTTATAGAGTAACTGTTTAATAAAAGCAATAAGCCCCTTTGAAGCCGTGTTTTACAGTGAATTTAGAAGGCTTTCAGGTACTTTGATTCGTGTCGTAGCCAACAACGCCCCTTTAGCT
Source organism: Pimephales promelas (assembly GCF_016745375.1). Next base: position 22,257,586 of record NW_024121321.1, read on the forward strand.
GTTTTAAATTCACTGTAAATCAGGACTTCGCGGGGCTTATTGCTTTATTATACACAATATGAACAATCATCTTATGAACATTATGTATTAAAAAAAAAAAGCCTGCAGAGGGCGCCAACGCTCTCGTGTTTTACAGCAGATCAAATCCTTGTTTAATATTGGCCAAACAACATTTAATTCAAATGTTTGTATTGTTTAAATTAAATTTAAAAAATGCGTCCAAGAACATGTGGACTCAGCACAAGGGATTCAACTTTTTATTTGAAATCATAACAGTTTAACAGCATATTTAGTAACATATTGATATATTCTTCTGTGTTGGTATAGGATTATCAATGATGTATCTTACAAAATTAAACTCACTGGGCATATGTTAATTATCTGATTAACACCCTTGCGAATTCACAATAGCACTATTCGATTTTCATTGGTTTTTCAACAAAACTCTCATGAAAACACTTTATGACAGCCACTGTGTAAATTTTTACATTCCAAAAACGAGATGGAGTAAAAACAATTTTAGAATTAGCCTAGCTGTTAATGTAAAAATTGCTATTTACATGCACCCATACAATTTTGTAGATTATATACAAAAATATATAGCAATTGAATTAAACATTTTTTACTTGCATTAGTGTTGGTCTGGTCATATGATCTCATGTCCGACCACTACATGTGAAATAAATCCTCTTTATTTAGAACACTCATATGATATTCTTCAAAAATATCTTTAATTCTATACAGCTGCGCATTTTAATAAAGATCAAATAAACCAACCCGTTTGTGTCTCAGTTTCTTCTTGTTTCACACTGAATGTTTCTTCAATCTTCACGTCTTCAGTCTCCTCTTTAATAAACGACATCTTAACAACAGTGTGTCACGTGAATCTCAGTCGCTTCCTATGTGTTTGTCCTGTTTAAGATAATTAACAGAAAGAAAAATAAGCCCACACTAAATCTGTGTGTGTGTCTCAATCAGATCAGTAGTTCAGTTCACTGGTGAGAGCGTCAGTCAGAATAAGAGTTAATGGACTTAAATCACTCGATTAGACTAAAAACACAGGTGGTTTGCCAAAGTTGTCATTTGTCATGTTTTGTTTTTATTGGATTTACACTGTTATATCCAGCAGATGACGTCAGAGTGTGTCATCAGTTAAATTCAATCAAATATTAAATACATCCGTTTCTCTCATCACTATTTACAACTGAACAAATTCGTGTTTACCATTAAATTTACGATATTAGGAGTAAAATAAGAAATTATTTTAATAAATTATTAAATAATTTTACTCAAGTGTAAAGCATTACAATGTTACATTCAGTAATAAATATTTGCCTTTTGATCGCTTGGAAAAACTACAAAATACACTGAATGGTTTGCATCTAAATAAACGGTTTAAAACATTAACCTTTCTTCAGCCAAATCACAACAGTTGCAGGAGCGCGGCGCAGGCATATGACGTCACTTCGCCGAACCATAATAAAAGTCCTGTTCACATGCTAAAATGTGCATGAAAATTACATTAAAAAAAGAAAGGAAAAACACATTTAAATAATAATACACGAAGCAAAAATAATAGGATCCTCTCACCATCAGTGCTCTGGTTCTAATAAAACTTACCAGAAGTATTTAGAGTAATAAAGACTTAAATACATAATTGTGTTCTGAAAATAACTGCTTATGAAAGTTTGTAACACATCTAATATTTGAGATTCTGTCTAAGTCATGAGGTTGGCAATTTATTTTTTAATTATTATTATCAATGGGTTTTTTTTTCACAAGCTATTTAGTCATTTTTGTTTGATACATTTTCTAGTGCCATAGCAAAAACTATTACTGTCAATGTTTGTCTATAAATTAAACAATTATTAGGGTCACATATTATTCAAAAACAAATGAATGAATCCTAAATGTATATAATTGCAATTGTCTTTCCACATTAGCAGGCACAATACAGGTAGCTGTGTAACATCTGAAAATCTGCTTTCACATTGCTTGTAGGGGTAAAGATAAATATCTGACCATTTTGAGCCCTAAACAAACTCTGCCTAATGTCAACATCGCACAAAAATCAGAGACGGGGTTTTTAAATGACAAATGGAGGTTAATATACAACAGAGACTGACAAATAGAAAGCTATTGGTGTTTCAGTGGGACAGCATCAAAGACTCTGACAAAACCTTCAACATTAACAATATTACATAAGATCAGTTAATGTAAGGTTTGTTTCATTTTAATGAAATGTAATATTTTGTTAATGTATAGTTGTCCACAAGACTCCACATCTATGGAACACTTAATAATGTATATTTGTAACATTTGTTGCTCAAGACTGGAATTTTGTTTCTGTAAAAGTAAGTAAAAAAAAGTATTTTTTGTGTCTATCCCTTTAAACGTGTACTTCAGTGTGCAATCTTGAAAAATCTTGTCAAATTGTAAATATGATCTAAAACATAAAGACAGTCAGAAATACAACATTTCAACATTTAAAAATACAAGTCAAGTCACCTTGATTTATATAGCGTTATACAATACATATTATTTCAAAGCAGCTTTAAAGTGATAGCAGGAAAATTATTTATATTAGGCTTCAGTGTTGATTCAGTTGTTAAGATCATCAAATATTAAATTAGTTCATTTCATCGATAAAGCAGCTCTGTAGAAAACAGCGATGTCATTGTCCAGCTTGGATAGTTAAAACAATATTAAAATAGGATATTAACATTTTTCAACAACCTTCTGAACTTAAGTTGAAGATGAGTTGATTGTGTGTGTATGATACTGTGAAAAAGGGGAAACAATATCTGATGGAAATACAGTATTTATTTATTTATTTTTATCATTTGCTATATTGTATTTTTGGGACTATAACCTTTTTTTATATATATAATCTAAAACACGCCACGATTTATACTCCAAAGTTATTTATATAATGCATTTAATAAGTAAGCAAAAAGCAAACACTACAAAAGTGTTTTTAAAAGACGTATTTCAAACACATCACCGGCTACAGACAGAAACACTGTAAGATTGAACAGTTCTGAGAAGAATCCACTTCAACAACATGCACACACCAGGTAAGACTGATTATCTAAAATGGCTCTGTCAAAAATTATTGCTAGCTATCTAGAGTTCAATAATAATTTTCATACATTTGATTCATATCAAACAAAACTAGGGGAAAAAATGGTTTGATATAGAAAAGTAAGCAAGAAAATAAGTAAAGAAATGGTGTATGCACTAAATCGTTAGTGTTTTGCCTTTTAGACAGAATCTCACGTATTAGATGTGGTTCAAACCCTTTTTTGGTAGTCATTTTCAGCACATAACTAAACATGTATTTTCTATTTCACATAAAATTTAACTCGATGCTGCTGACATGTGTTTTATTATTCATATGAATATGCACATGCGTATGTCTTTACACAATTATTTTAGAACAGGACTTTTATTTTGGAGTTGTGATTTGACGTCATAAGGGTGCGACGTACTCTTGCTTCTGTTGTGATTCGGCTGAAGAAGATTAGTGTTTGTAAAGTGTTTAATTCAAAGCTATCCATTCAGGTAATTGTATAGTTTTAACAGGAATTGTAAAGGTAATGCGTTATTATTCAATGTGACGTTGTGATGCATTATCTAACATCAGTGCATGTTAATTTGTTTGAGTAAAGCTCATCCACACAATCATTAACAGAAAATCGTCTCAAAATCGAGCTTTTTGAAACTCCGAGTCAATTGAATCAAATACTTTTCAAAATGATTCACTGATTCAAAGCGCTCGATTCAGCGAACGTGCAAATAGGATAAATGCAACGGAGAACAACAGTAAACACTAACATTTTTTTTCTTTTTAAAATGTTTGCATATCATTAAATACCAATTTTTAAAACCAAATATTAATCTAATTATGAGATGTTGTATATTTTGTTCTTTTATTCATTTGGTGCTAGTTTTGAGTCTTTTTATAACTTTTAGTCTAATCAAGTGATTTAAGTCCATTAACTCTCACTCTGACTGACTCCAGAACTGAACTACTGAACACACATGCTGATTGAGACACGCACAGAGATTTAGTTTAGAGTGTTTTTCTTTCATCTAATTATTCTCATCCTAAACATACTTTTATAAAGATGGCGTTTATTAAAGTGGAGAGTGAAGACATGAGGACTGAAGAAACAATTCTAGTAAAACATGAAGAAACTGAGGAACAAACAAAGATGGCGTTTATTAAAGAGGAGACTGAAGACATGAAGATTGAAGAAACATTCAAAGTTCAAAGAGTGAAAAAAGAAGATCCCGAGGAACAAACAGGTCAGTGTCATTCTATCATATGCACGCAACAACTATTTTGGTGTATAAATGACACGACAAATTAAATTTGTCGAATAGATTCCTGTTTTCATGAGATCGGGCTGGTTAGACAGACAGATAGAGAGATGCACATTACCTTTCATTCACATATAAATAAGTCCTATTGATTAGCGAAACAAACCTCAACTAATGGTGACTACTGTTCTTTGGTGATACCAAACTTGGAGAGGTGATCGCTGTTCCTGCAATTCTTCACTCACATGGTGTTTTTCTCTCAGTCTTTCTTTTCGTGACCGGGATAGTCCCGCTTAATTATTTTGTCGATGTAGTAACTTTGATTGACGCGCTTTGACACGAGTGGGAGGCGGGGCCCTACGCAACTTGCGTATAGGGAGGATTGGCTCTGCCCTCATGTCGTTCCAAACCCGCAAGTCCTTTGTTCATCTCAACAAAAATAAAGATATTTTAAAGAAATCCGAGAGCTTTCGGTGTGACTTGATCCTGCAACATGTAAAAGGGCATAGAAGGCTGTTCTACAAACATTAGAAATGTACAGTTACATCCATCCATTGGGATCTAGATATTTGGAGATTTTTTGCCAGAATTAGAACAAATTACTAGACATCCCATATTTGCTATCCTTAAAACAGTCTGGAATGTTGTGTTAAAACTGTTAATGTTGTGTATTAAAACTGAGTATTATTGACATAACAGTGAAATATAATGACATTTGTCTCTTTCGGGAAGCCTATGAGGAGAAAAGCAGAGAACCTAATACTGAGCCCTGTTGCACACCACACTTTCCTTGTGTTTGATAAGAAGACTCTTCATTTACTCTAGTAGCAGTCAGCTAGATGTGATGGATGTCCACAAAAGTCAACATAATTGTTCATGTATCCAAGAGAATGTCATAGATCTAATGACTAGATGCCGAAAGCAGTTTGTTTATTTCTTTAAAATACATAAACAATGCGGCTTACATCCTGACTGATATTGTTCTCAAATACAGTTTCTCTGCAAAACTGAACATAGTTGAGATGCCAATGTTTTTTTTAAATAATATTTTAGCCTTAAATTCCAGGTTTTACTTATTGGTCAAACTGTGGGTTTTAGATAGTGGTTTTGATAACTGGGATGTGTCCCTAAAAGTAAAGAGTAAACAATATTGTGAAGAGGTTACAGGTTACAACTCTAAGTTGCTTTGTGGCTACAGGATTCTGCATACATGCCTACATGTTTGGTGTGTCTGTTGTTTGGTGCCATTGTTAACTGGTCCATTTTCACCTTAGACCTGACAGCGCTGAAAGAGGAGAGTGGAGTACTGAATGAAACGGAGGAGAAGGACCAGTATAATTTCACAACTGGAGAAAACTTGTTTAGTTGTTCAAAGGCTAAAATGACTTCCTCACAAAAAAGAGCTAAAAAAACCCAAACTAACTTCACCTGCCAGCTGTGTGGAAGGAGTTTCAAGAAAAAAGGAAACCTGAAAACCCACATGAGAGTTCATAAGGGAGAGAAGCCTTACACCTGCCCTCAGTGTGGAAAAGGTTTTACTCAAACGGGAAGCTTTAACAGGCACATTAGACTTCACAATGGAGAAAAGCCCTTCCCCTGCAAACTCTGTGGGAAGAGTTTCACGACAGATCTAAACCTAAGGTATCACTTGAACAGTCACACTGGAGAGAAGCCTTTCACATGTGATCAGTGTGGAAAGAGTTTGGGACACAAGGTAACCCTTAAACTGCACATGAGGCTTCACTCAAAAAAGACCTGTTTTAAGTGTCATCAGTGTGGGGTGAGATATAAAGACAGTAAACACCTTGAGAATCATGTAATAAGTCACACTGGAGAGAAGCCTTTCATGTGCTATCAGTGTGGGAAGGGTTTTACACTGAAAGGAAACCTGCAGACTCACTTGAGGATTCACACTGGAGAGAAGCCTTTCACTTGTCCTCAGTGTGGGAAGAGCTTCACACTCAATGGAAACCTTCAGACTCACATGAGAATTCACACCGGAGAGAGGCCTTTCACGTGCCATCAGTGTGAAGGGAGTTTCACGTATAAAAGAGACCTGAAGCGTCATTGGAAAAAATGTTGTGGAAACACATCGCAGTGTTCCTCAGCGTAGCAAGATGCTTAGAAAAATTAGTGATTTCAAAGTCATTTGCACGCACAAAGGCAGGGGGCAATTTAATTGGGATTATTGTAATACATTTTTTTTTTCACACTTTATATTAGTATTCAATTTTCACTATTCTCATTAAGGCATTAATATGTGCTTTATAAGTACTAATAAACTGAAAATATCCTAGTTATTGACAGACAATATTCTAGTAAAATGCATGCTAATAAGCAACTAGTTAATGGTGTGAATTGGACCCTAAACTAAAGTGGTACAAAAAATTATTTTGTTATAATCCCAGGGACACACCAAACCGACTTCACGGCAGGGCCGGAGTGGGGCCAATTTTCAGCCCAGGAGTTTCAGGCCCACTTTGTCCATGGTGGAGGAAATTTAATAAATGAAGCAACAGTTCAGCTCTTACTATTGTGTAGTTTTTATTAATACCATGGTTCAACATTAATGTAAAGGTTAAATAATAATTCACCTAAGCTGAGAAGTTAACAAAAAATATCATGGACAGTCATTTTTCTGCATGGGTATCAAATTGTGGTAATTTACTCCTTTACTACACCCACTTCTGAACAAACAATACATTTTGGTTTATCATGTACCATCATACTGCTCTTTCTTTTGTTATCCTGTAAATCAGAATATACCGTCAATAGCCTTAAAGTCCCCGTGAAATCAAAATTGAACCTATTTACTTTGTTAGCGCATATTACTAGTCTTGTGGTGAACAATTAATCCGTGCAAGTGAATATATATTAAAAAAATGTTTTACCTTGGTAATCTTTAATCAAAATCTGAAAAGTTACTTCCGGTCTGGAACAGTTTCTTTTTCTGATGACGTAGGTTTCACAGTTTGGGTGGGGAAACGCTTAACCACTCCCCTCAAACCGTTAGTTTGCTATGAGCGAGAGATGGAGAGGAGGAGCGCTAGAGTAAAACCCTGCCCTCTGTTCAATATTCCGTTTCACTTGGAAATACGTCACAGCACTGGAGAAAAATCGTTTGCAACTTCCGGTTCACGGGGACTTTAAAAAAATATTTTCACCATTTTGTTTTTTGGAATAAAATGTTATATAAATCAGGCTACGAATAATATATTTACAAATCCCTCAGCAAATGCCTTCATAATATAACTAGGTACAAGACTGGAAAGTTTGGTGTATATAGGTGATACTGAAGTGGAGATTTCAGGCTTGGAGTATGAGAGAAAGGTCATTTTGAGAAAATTGCGCATTTAGAGTTAAATCCCCCTTTTTACTTTCACGATTGGTTGCTGATAAAAAGGAAATGACCATATTTGGATCCGACAGCATTACAGGTGAGAGAGAGCTTTCTAACGGTGTGTGTGATGACAGGGTGCCGATTGCGATCGACGAGCAGCGAGATGATTTAGATTGACAAATTTTTATGAATTTATGAGAAATCTACACACAGAAAAAAGTGTAGTGGAAAAAAACAATGTTTTTGCCTACCGTGTCTCGCCTTAATTACATTTAATATTTTGCTTGTGAATAGATTGACAACGCTACAACGGTATTTGCCAAAAAATTACGTTGCAGCATTGCTAATGCTAATCATTACTAGGCCCATCTCTCTTTACCTGTGGAAAATAAATCTGTAAGCTTGGCACATTTGGCTAGCCTAGAAATCTAGACGCACCCTAGCGGCAGCAAAAATTATTTTGCAGCAAAGTGTGGTCTAGCAACTCTCCATAGACGTTTGAGCTGGAAAACCCCAACTCTGGTAGGGCCAATCACATCGTGTATAGAGTCGGAGGGTGGGCTTAACATAATGATGACAGAGTTGCGACGGTCTGAGCAAGCTCGGACATATTCGGTTTGAAGTCGTTCATCCTCGGATGCGGCCGGCGCCGTGCGCGCTGTTACAAAAAAAGCTGTGGCGAAATGATCAACTTGTCATATTTGCCGCCCGCGCTCGTGCTGTCACGTCGAGTATAAAGGCTTTACTCCGTGTCAGCGCGCGCTCTGATCGGGACCTCTCCCGAATCATCTCCAGCAAGCACCACTACTCCGCCTCCGTTTCCCTCGTAAGCTGGTATTATAATATTTAAACATTCTCTATATTATTTTTTTAATGACACACTGTCTCTTTCTCTCTCATACACACACAAACACACACATACGGTCTCTTTCTCTCTCACACATATGTTGGCTAGTTATAAACTCTTTAGACTTTTAATGATTAGTGTTTTATTTTTAAAGTTTGTGGGTCGTGTTAAAAACAAAAAAAAAATCCCTTATTTTGGGGATGGATTCCGGGAAATCTCCCTTATTTTCAATGTTCAATGTTGACAGCTGGACTGGATACGGTAAAAGTTTTATATATCAACTTGCTCCGCTGAGTACGTCACCGTCTTTGTTGCTCTGATTGGCTTTAGCGCTATCCAATTACGTGCAGAGAGAATTTGAAAGACAACCGTTTATCCCGCCCCTCGGATTGAGCCCTGTCAATGAAGAGTTTCCAGACCTAACATCTTGATGTAGGGCTGGCATGCCAGGCTAACATTTGGCAGCATCCTCCTTCAATGCCTTTCTTTTTTTTCAACCTGGCTTTTTCAGCCCCTCCTGACCTCTTCCTCCCTCCTCCCTGACGCGTGCAGCAGGGCCTGTGTTGTGCCGAGTTTTGACCCCCCGCCAAATTATTGTTTAGGATTAGTTGTGGGGGAGGGGTTGGGATTAGACAAGCAGGTACTGACAGGGTCACTTTGAAATTAAAGGCAGGTGTGTTTAATTAGGGTTGGAGATGAAATGTGCAGGACAGTCGATCGGCAGGAGCAGGGTTGGGCACCCCTGTTGTAAAGTGTTACCAAAAACTGTTTACTTGTTCAACTTCACCAATCGTTGTGCCTGCCCCTGTTTGGTTTTTGCCACCCCACTACACCTACAGCAAACGCACCAGATGTCCAAAATAAAATGTTCAAGGACCTCAAAATGGTAAAGGGCTTAGCATATTGTTTGAGAATATACATTTACCTCGCAATTTGAAGAGTGCCCCTTTGAATAAATAACTGAGAGAAATGGCTTCATCTGAGTTAAGTTTAGCACTTCTGGGAATGCTAGAGCCACATTTTTGCAGATAGGGCCAATATCGGCACATTATGTCAGTGCAGAAGAACTTGGAGTTTGATTTTGTGGCCAGTTCGTTTTGCAGAAACAAAGGGTGTGCAAATATCTCCCCTCTCAACATAACATCATGACTTTTGCGTAAACATACACGCCACTTTCGAGTCAGGTGGCGTGTTATCTCTACGCATTTTGAGCTATCCGTGTGTATCCGCGTGTATGTCTACGTCATTAACGTCCGCGTCATTCCGCGTGTCCGTACACGCGCGTCAAATGTCCAGTCATAAATGCCATTAACCCCAGTGACGGTTAGGTTTAGGGACGGGGTTGAGGTAAGTCTTATATTTATATTACGTTAAGTCAACGGCGTTCATAAACACGCTGAAAGGCGATTATGCGTCTTGATAGCACGCCAAAAATGGAAATACGAATTGGCGTGGCATACACACGCTACTTCATGAGATCAGTCTGCCCCTCTAAACATGTTCAGACCTCTTAGCAATATGCAGTGTCTACAAACTGCCACCTCTAGGCCCTCTTCATCACATTTGCTGTTTGTCTTTTTAGAGGTCTCCCTGGCTGCAGCCCATGTTGATGTTCTACAGATGCCTTTTCCATGTACATGTAACACAGTGTCATATCAAATATATGAAAACTAAATCATGATTCAATGTGTACAATCCCAGTCTTTTGACACATATCTTACTGGAATGGTCTTCCATTGTTCTCCTCATTTGTAAGTCACATTGGATAAAAGCGTCTGCGTCTGCTAAATAATTAATATAGATGTAATAATATACCTCTTTGTTTTGTTGAATCGATATAATTTTCTGTTTCCATCTGCAGACACAGCAACTCTATCTTGGGGTGCAAGCTGGGCAAGAGAAGTGATCAATGCCGCAGAGTTTTTCTCTTTCATGACGACATTATGTCCATTCAAGGAAAGCTTTTTGGAAGACGTTGCCACAAATGTTACCACTCTGGAATTATATGAATTTGAATAGAGTGACATGCCAGTGAGACTTGCATAAATGCAAAAGAACGAATGGCTTTCCATGTCTTACCCATCCAAATTGTTGTGGGCGCTCTTGTAACTTTTTCACAAATGCTTGTCTTGAAAGCCCAGGTGCAGTGATCTTCAGGTCCTCAAAATAAGGTTTGAAACCCAACAGAGCCTGGCCAGTAACCACTAAACAACAGGTCTACCACCTTAGGTGTCCATGATGCAAGACATGTTCTGCAATGAAAGCCAATGTATAATCCTGTATCTGAGGCAAAATCACTAAATATGCAGCACGAGTTATGTATTCCTAACTCCAAACAATTACCCACTGAACCAGCTTATAAAATCTTCCTCAAGGCTGTGCTGGCTACATTTGAGGTGCAGGTGATGGCCCAGACAGCAAACTGACATTGAATCAACGTGGAAACGACGTCTCTCATGACATTGAAACAACGTTGATTTTGCTCATCGAATTAACGTTGAACCAACGTCAGACGCGGCATTCTTCAAAGCTAAATGAAAATTGGTTTGCTTTCATAACGTTGAAACAACACGTTGATTTCAAGTTGATTTTCCGTTAGTTTTGAAAGAATGACGCGTCTGACGTTGGTTCAACGTTAATTCGATGAGCAAAACAATGTCAGATCAACGTTGTTTCAATGTCATATTTCCACGTTGATTCAATGTCAGTTTGCTATCTGGGGGGGTTTCTCAGATTTCGCTTGATACCGGTAAGCATTAGCCTCGATAGTAGTCGTGTCTCCTTCATTTTATATTTTGAATATATCCCTCCACTGCATACTGTAACCCCTTGTGCCTCAATCTGGAAGACATCACTGAGGTATTATTCCAAAAAAGGTCACTAAAACGCACAGGTATCCCTCTTCCTGTCGTGGTAATCTGTCACGCTGGTCATATTTTACCATTTGTTTGACGGTCATAGTAACAATAACTAGGGGGCATGGCTTTTACGAACAGTCAATTACTACAAGGAAACTTCAACTCAAAGCTGACAATGAACAAACTCAAAACAAACGTTCAACCCTCCACAGATAATGTATATTTAACAATACAGTTTTTTACAACCACTTTGTTACTATTTCCAGAACCTTGATGTCATTTTTCACAACTCTAGACACAAAACTCACAACCAATGATCAAAATGCACATTTTTCAAAACTCTAACCCTTTTCTCAATTGCTTGGATACAATACACATAAAAAATTTAGATCATTTGTAGATCATTTGTCTTAGATCACATAAATCACCTGTACAATATGACACAACTTAATGTGAAAGTACTAGGCAATTCACATTACATTTCAAATGAGTGTCTATTCATTTCCTTACAATGATCTAACTATCTATTGATACAACTGCTCAAAATGATAAGTAACTGTTGCAGTACTCTTAATGCATAGTTGTATGGAAACAGACACAATCTTCCATGTTTACTGTAAATCATGAAAGTTTCAAGATAACGAGATTCATTGTCATCAATGGAGCATGAACCAATTCGACTACAATATCCATGGATGTAGCCTACAGTATTTAAAATATTTTATATTTTTGCTTTCATTCCAGTAAATGTATGTTGTGATTGTACTTTAGTGTTTTGCATCAATATATTACAAACTTTGTCCACGAACAATGACACAGTGAAACTAACGGTTGCTTGTGTGTGAAAGATCTATAGTTATGTTTCATTTTTGAACCAATGAGACAGCCTGTGTTAAAAGTGATTACCGCTTTGAGTTTTGTGTCTAGAGTTGTGAAAAATAACATCAAGGTTCTGAAAATAGTAGCAAAGTAATTGTAAAAAACAGTAATACATTTCTGTTTGATTGAATTACTTTTTTTTTTCAAATTCATTTGCTTTAATTAATTTATCCTGTTTTTATCTGTTTGTAGAGATTTCAAAGTCTTTCAAACACTTTAATCAATTTCTTTTAACATTTTTATATAAAAAAATGTAAAAAACCACAACACACATTTCCTTCATTTAATATTTGTTTTCAGATGAAAAAGACCAAATTACTCTTCTCAAACCAGTTTTGTAGACAGGGGTGAGTTTGGGATCTAGTGCTTGGGTATCGATTCTTAGAAACCCTTACATTTACTGGGTAAAAGAAACTGAAAGTAAAGTTTCATAATGGGGAGGAGCAGCAGTAAGACATTATACAAATCAAGCTGAAGCTTGCTGCAGTTACAGATGAAGAGCAGATTCAAGAGGACACCTAAATAACAGTAAGTCTTTTACTTATCATTTTACATTACATAAACAGATTACAAACTTTTCCTATTCTAATGTTATTAAAATCTTCCAATTACTTTCAATATGGATGACACTCATTTTTGTTTTGTCCTTGTTGATTTAAATGATCAAATAAATATAAAACTATAATTAATTATATTTTTATTTTATTTATTAATTCTATAAATAAAAATAAATTATACCATGTATTTTCTAGTATAACAAATAGATTTACAAACTGTTGCAAATAGTTTGATTAAAAAAAGTGGTGTAAAAAACTTATTTACATTGATTGCAGATTTTTTTATATATGATTAAACAACCACTTTTTCAACAGTAGGATTTATAATCTGATACCCTTGTAATGTCAACAAGTTGTACAAAATTACAATAAAATATAGAACATCGTTATAATCTTTAAAATAAATTTCCTTTGAAATAAAATTTCTCTTATATTTCTAAATGGTATGTCATACTTGAAATGTAAAAAAACAACTGTGCCAAATCTATAATTAATAAATAGCTTTTGTGAATTGTTGTGACAAGGAGTGTAAGCGAAGACCTAAAGGCAGATTGACAAAAGACCAACAAGAGCTTCAGACTATGGCTACTCGTGGAACTCGGTACAGGATGAGGGGAGCGAAGCAGAACTCGAGAAATGACAGGAGAACAGGTGGACAGAAAGCGTCTCCCACAGAGAGCACTCGCAGTGGAGGAGACTCTGGCACAGGACTAAACGACAAACCAGGAACAAAAGTGAGGAAAGCAGTCTCCTTAAACAGAGTCAAAATGTCCAAATCTTAAAGGTCTAAATGACATCTTATACAGTAAAGTTAAAATTCATTGTAGAAGATTCAAAGGCCAACATGTCAAGTAGAATATACAATGCACAAAAAACAATGTCAATTTTTTTAATGTGATTTTAATAATTTGACTAATAATCAAAACTTTTCTAATTCAATCATTATTTTTCAAGACAAACAGTGATCGGTTGCTAACGCAGAAAAAAACAGGGCATAGTCCAGGTGAGTACATTTTCAGTTATTTTGCATTTTAAAGGGACACTTCTTCCATTTGCATTAAGCTTTGTATCTTTAAAAACCCAGTCATATTTTTGAATGGTCATGGTTTATTCCCTTATTTTCCCCTGAGATGGGAGAAATAAGGGTTTAAGTGTTTTACTTCCTGCTTATTATGACATAAAAATCGTCATTTTGCGTCACAATAAGCAGGAAGTCACATTTCATCGAAAAGTGTAGAGACTACAAACATTAGCTCATTACTATTCAAGGGTGTGGGACCCACTCACCCTATTACAGATCAGTGGGTGGGATTTCACTTGCAGAAACTGGAATCAATATCAGCCATATTGTTTTTGGAAGCAAAGCTAACAAGCGCTGTGGAGATAGGAAGTATGAGAATGAGGGAAGAAACTAAACATGATATGAAATTCTGCTGTTTGCGGAGCTGTGCTCTGTGGTGCATTGTGGAAGTTGTTGTCTTACACACAAATGCGCCCTTCAGTTATTTTCTGTCTTTTCTCGGTCAAAAGAGCACCAAATTCAAAAATTCGAATACATATATGATCCATTTTCAATAAAGATTAATGTTGAAATAGTTATGCTCCTGAAATGTGTTATGCTCCTTTAATAATATTTAACAATATTGCTGTTTTCAACTGTGTTCTTGATCAAATAAATGTAGGCTTGGTGTCCAATAACTTGGACGTCAGGCACAATTTGCGTCAAACGCGTGAATGCACCAAATAAGGGAGAATCTACCGCGCCACACAACATGCCTCATTCACATCGCAGGACCTCTAGGCGCACGTAAACGTGTCTCTACACGTAAACGGGAACTCTATTCGTGTTTGGTGTGACGCACCATTAAAACCACATGATCAGTGATTCGTCGATGTCAAGGGTAAAACATAATGGCAGACCATTAAAGTTGTGCAACCACTAGTATATTCGCTTTTGTTGCACTATTCTACCAGTCAACTTATAAATAGGGTTGGGTACCGAAACTCGGTCCCAATAGGGAACCGGTTCTGATGTAAACGGTAGTAACCAGACCGAATTAGAATGAACATTTCAGTGCCTGATTTCGATGCCTTGAGTCTGTTATCAATAAGCGGGAGACTCCTGAAACGTCTGCTGATAGCAAGGAGATTAAACACACGTGAAATGTACACGTGAAATGTTTGGCTGCATTTCACGTGTAAAATTACGCGTCAGAATAACGATTGTCTATGGATATAGAAGAATCACCATTCGCGCCGCGTTGACGCTCACGTCGTCATATTATACTAGCGCGCGCATCATCTGCTCCCGAAAAAGGAAGCTTGTCGGCAGCGCGAGATATTTGGCAGCGAACGCAGCGTCTCATTCCCTATTCAGAGAACATGGGTTAGGCCTACACAGAGACGTTCTCTTTCATATACTCAAAGCTGCGCATAAGTCGCAGTGGGAACGAAATATCAAACTGGCTAAGAGCTTAACTAGTAAATGACAAGATAACTTAGCCTACATAACTAGTTAAAGCAGACAAAACATGGAAACCTGTTGCCATGTCGATATTATATTACCCTGGTAGTAATCTCTATTAATCGCCAGTATAATTACATTGTTTAATATAATATTGTTTTATTTGATATTATGTAAATATGAACTTTTATTTTATATTGGTTTATTTATTATTACCATATGTTACTTGTATTTAAATATTGTAAGTTAATATTGTGTCCAGTCTGGCCCTGTAAATAAAGGGGTATTATTTTTTTGACAAAGTGTGTGCGGTTTCGTTTTCTTAAGTACCGTTTCAAGAACCGTTTAGGCACCGGAACCGTTAAAAAAATACAGAGTAGGTACTGGTATCGGATAAAACCCAACCGATACCCAACCCTACTTATAAACAATTAAAGGGTTAGTTCACCCAAAAATGAAAATTAAGTCATTAATTACTCACCCCCATGCTGTACCAACCCCGTAAGATCTTCGTTCCCAAACCAGATCATCCTCGGAACACAAATGAAGATATTTTATTCATTGACTTTCTGGGCCGACAAGAGTCAGTCCCTTAGGAGCCAATGTGGTAGTTATACAGCTCTCAAATTTAATCAAAAATATCTTTATTTGTGTTCCGAAGATGAACGAAGGTCTTACGAGGTTGGTACAGTATGGGGGTGAGTAATTAATGACTTAATTTTCATTTTTGGGTGAACTAACCCTTTTAATTAATAGGTGATACAATTATAATATGTTATACAATTTTAAATTATTTGATATTTTAGTGATATCGCTCAGGGTCTTTCTCACTTCTTTTGTATACTTTATTTATAAATGGACGTACAAACAATAATTTCCTTTTCCTTTAACCAGCAGAGGTTGGAAAAGGTCAGAATAAGAATATTAGTCAGTGCTGGTCTGCTGTTAACAACGATCTGGAAATGAAAAATGGAATGGAAAAAGACCACAAATATGGAAAGGGAGTAGGTGTTGCAAATCTTATAAAGAACAACCGGAGCAAACAAGTAGAAGATGGAAGCAATGAAAACCTACCCATCTTTAAACTCAACCTCTCTGAAACATGGAAGAACAGTAATGGATTCTGCAGAAGAAGCACATTTGGGAAAGAAAAAAATAAAGAGAACAAGACCATTATGATGATCGGAGCCACAGGTGCAGGAAAATCCACTCTAATTAACAGCATGATCAACTACATTCTGGGAGTGCAATGGGAAGATGACTTCCGGTTTGTGCTAATAGATGAAGGGAAGCAGAAATCTCAGGCTGAAAGTCAGACTTCAGAGATAACAGCATATCAAATCAACCACATGGATGGTTTCCGGGTTCCCTATTCTCTGACTATTGTGGACACACCAGGCTTCGGGGATACCAGAGGAATTTCACATGACCAGAAAATCACAACGCAGATTCAGGAGTTCTTCTCTGCCCGTGGAGGGATCGACCGCATCGATGCTGTGTGTTTTGTAGTACAGGCTTCACTTGCCCGTTTGACACACACACAGAAATACGTCTTTGACTCCATTCTTTCCATATTTGGGAAGGATATTGCTGAAAACATCCTTGTGCTAGTCACCTTTGCAGATGGGAAAAAACCTCCTGTTCTCGAGGCCATAAAAGTGTCTGAGGTTCCCTGTTCTACCAATGAGTCTGGAGAGCCACTTCACTTCAAGTTCAACAACTCTGCTCTGTTTGCCACCAATAATGAATCTCCAGAGGACAATGCGTATAGCTGTGGAAACTTTGACCAAATGTTCTGGAAGCTAGGATTTTTTAGCATGGAAAAATTCTTCATATCCCTCAACAAGATGGAAACCAAGAGCTTGTCTCTGACGCAGGAGGTCCTAAAAGAGCGTCAGCATCTAGAAGTGTTGGTGGAAGGTCTCCAGCCTCAAATAAACGCTGGTCTGACGAAACTGAATGAAATCAAGAAGACAAGAGCTGCTCTGGACCAGCACAAGACTGAAATGGAGGCAAACAAGGATTTTGAATATGAATTAGAAGTGATTGTCCCAAAACAGATCGAAAACAAATCAAGATACTTTTTGACCAACTGCCAAAAGTGTCACTTCACATGTCATGATGCATGCAAGTATGGAAATGACAGTGATAAAGAGA
Source organism: Pimephales promelas (assembly GCF_016745375.1). The sequence continues at coordinate 22,275,014 of NW_024121321.1, forward strand.
AGTGTTCTTCAATGACAAAAGGAAAGTGTCATGTCTGTCCTGGAAAGTGTGCCTGGAACGTGCACTCTAATCAGAAATACAAATGGGATTATGTCAAAGAAAAGAGAAAGGAAACCTATCAGGATTTAAAAAAGCGATTTGAGGATGCACATGGACAGGTCATGTCAAAAGAAAAGATCTTTGAAGAGCTTGAAAAGGAGCTTGATGTTGTTCAGGATATTGTGGCCGGACTAATTGAAAAATCTCAAGAGACCTTGGAGCGTCTGCAGGACATCGCCCTGAAGCCCAATCCTCTGTCCACTCCTGACTACATTGATCTGATGATCGAGTCTGAGAAGCAAGAGGCCAAGTCTGGATTTCAAGATCGCATTCAGTCTTTAATGGAAGTCAGGAAGAAGGCAGAGATCATCAGTAAGGTTTCCACAGGAGAAGCGCTTCCTGAGGATTTGAAAACGTACCAAACTGAAACAAGAAAAGAATCATCCTATGATTCATGGGTCCTGTTCAGTGAAGGGATCGGTAAAGGGTTCAGTAAAGCAAAGAATTATGTTAAAGATAAAGTAAGCTCTGCATTCAAGTAAAACTTTAAACCTTTTATCTACAATTACTACAGCTATAAACAAAAACATTTGGTTTTGTGGTAATAAGGTATGCATGCATCTTTATTCAACTTAAAAATTCTTTAGCTTAAAAATAGTATTCCTCTTCATTTGATGTATAATACATACCTGTATGATTTTGCCTAACACCTTGTTACATGAATGTTATGTATCACAAATTAGGAGCTTGTATAAGAATGCTGTTTTGGAATGATGTAGTTTTACTTTCATTGATCCTAGTCATTCATTTTGCATGAATTTTGCATGAAAAAAAGCAAGCAGGTAAAGGTGACAATCTAAGCATTGTGCTAATAAATACATTTAAAATGCATATATATTTTACTTTTGGGTGGTCTTTTTTGTTTAACAGTCAGGACATATCAAATGATATGAAAGGAAATCATAAAGAGAAAGGAAACATGTCATGAATGTCTGAAGACTAGATCTTTGTTGAGCTTGAAAAGGAGCTTAGGGTTGCCTATAATATTGTGGCCGGACTAATAAATAAAAACTCAAAAGACCTTGGAGCGTCCTCAGGACATCGCCCTGAAGCCAAATCCTCTGTCCACCCCTGACTACATTGATCTGATGATCGAGTTTGAGAAACAAGAAGCCAAGCCTGGATTTCAAGATCGCATTCAGTCTTTAATGGAAGTCAGAAAAAAGGCAGAGTTCATCAGTAAGGTTTCTACAGTAGGACTGCTTTCAGAGTATTTGGAATCACATACATCTGTAAACAGAAAAAAAAGAAAGATCATATGATCCAAGGGTCCTGTTCATTGATCTAAACAATTACTTTCATGCACTGTACTCAATCACAACTTGTTTAAAGTTTTTATTTTGTTGTAAAATGTTCTGCATTACTTTTGACACTTTAAAATACTTTAAACTGGCCTTTATCTTCATTTAGGGCTGGGCGATATATCGCACGATATTGTTATGCGCATCTAATCAGTAAAGCCGGTTCCTTATAGTGTTATACAAACACACAGTTACAACAACCAAAGAGAAGTTAAAGTAAGAAGAATTGGGACCAAGAGCCCAACTAAAGCAAACACTCATCACCACAATGGTGACTTAATGAAACATATCAACATCTAAACCTCATCTAAACAATGTAAGGAAATGACATTGATATAAACATGAATTTTAAACACGATGGCCACATTTGACCTTTAATTCTGGCTCCTCAGTGGACGTCTTTTCAGCATCCGACTTTTGTGACAGACGATGAAAAGACATCTTTTGGACATCATGTTGTTTAGTGGGCAGTCTATCTAATGTTGGCCCACCAATAGATTTGAAATATTTTTGTAGTTTTGGCCAGATTACTAGTTTTGAATGAGTGATCTGAAAGGTTTTCAGACCGAAATGAACGGGTCCAGATCGGATCCGGAAAGGGTCTGCCGCGGATCTAGTTTGGATCCGCAATCCGGATCTGTTCCGGATCCGTTGCGCTGTGCAAGTGGACTCCGTTCCGGACCTTGTTCTTACCTCCGCGGCAGATCCGTTCCGGATCTGTTTGCTATGTGGGAAGTATTTAAAGGGGTTATTTACATTCTGAATGTCAATTGTATTGAATGAAATGTTGTAAATAATCCTAAATGATTATGTGTGTTATTTACATGCATTTGAGTTTGTATAATTTTGTTGTTGTCATTTAACATATATATGACAATTATTTATGCAGTATTTTGAATACTATTGTGTACACAAGATATAGAATATAAACCTAGGTAGTAGATCAATTGTATGAGTAGTGACTAAATCATGGGTCCTGTTTATTTAATACAGGCCAGGTGTGACCAGTTGCAGGCCAGTTGATGGCGAGCCATTATTACTTGGAACTGAACCGGCCAAGTAACATCATTGCCTTGTGGGGTTGGTATGAGGCTGTTGTAGTCTGCTCACCCCTTCTACTCTCATTCGTACACACACAAACACACATAGAGCCATTCGATAAATTCTGGCTCATGGACTATTTGCATCCCACGGACCATTCTTGTGTGTTGTGGACTGTTTTTAATCTGAGTATTTTCCAGTTATGAGAAATATTTTGTCTGGATTCCTATGAACTACTGAACCTTTCTGCAGTTTGGAAAAATTATGGGTATGACGTCATTGTTGTTCTGTCTTTGTGTTTCACTTAATACATGGTGTAATGTATTTGAGTTGTTACAATACCTGATGGCCACTAGAGGGCACCCCCGTGCTGTTGGTTATTGTTGTTGCTGTATGCCGAATAAACGTGTGCAAACAATGCAGTCAGATCTCTGGCATTCCTCGTGGAGTATCCTGAAACATAAATGAAGTATTTAAGGTTATTATAGCATATTGATGCATACATAACATAAACTGGCGACGAGAATAAAGTTCCCACGGCAAATATCGAGTCAAAAAGAGAAAAAAAGGATGGCGTCTACGATCATCGGATAAATCGAGGCATTCGACGAGGCAAGAGAACAATGGCCTACGTATCTTGAACGTTTTGAACACTTTGTGGAGGCAAATGACATTAGTGAAGAAAAAAAGGTGTCAGTTTTTCTCAGTGTAATGGGGGCATCGACCTATGGACTATTGCGTAGTCTAATTATTTGACATTTTTATTAAAGAGGAATAGCCCCTTGAGATGAACCATCTCCTTTTCGAGGGGGTCCTCGATTCTAGATTCAAATAAAAAATTGACCTTACAGCAGCTGGAATTTAACATAACAAATAGCAAAAGCCAAAAACAAAAAACAAATACACAAGAAAAACAAACAAACAAACAAAAAAAATGCTATTCAGTAGTACTATACAGCTAAATATATAAGCCAAAACCAAACAAGACATTCATTCATACAAGACTCCCAAAAGGTGACACACTCCTCCCTAAACAAAGTAAACCATATCATTTGTACCAAGACAACATTAAAACACAAGTAAAATCTTATACAGACAAAAAATATATATGTACCATGCCAAGAAAAAAGTTACAGTGAGAAATAAATATAATAAAATAAAATAATGCTAATCAAAAGCAATTGCATGTATTCTGAAGATGTTGAGCTAAATGACTTTTAAATATTGGAAAGGAAGTTAAAAAGCGAATTGAAATTGGAAGTTTATTCCAATCAAATGGTGCTTTATATTGAAATGCATATCTACCTATTTCTTAATTGCACCAGTTAAGCCCGGAACGATGGACTATGAAGAGATTGTGAACACACTTAAAGCACATATCAGAATATCAGTAACCAGACAGTTTCTGGTCTCATTGACTTCCATAGTATATATTTTTTCCTACTATGGAACTCAATGAGACCAGAAACTGTCTGGTTACTGATATTCTTCTAAATATCAGAAAATTGGCTGAATGGATTCGAAAATTGTAAAACCCGACTGTTTAACTCTGGGGGAGTTGTAAAATGAGCCTATTTCCAAAAAAAGTGGAGTATCCCTTTAAGATATTTTAGATTTAGTCGGTGAGCTTTCTGTTCCTCTATTGAAAATGTATGTACTTTATACTGTCCATGTCCATAAAGGCAATACAGACATCATCAAAGTAGTCCATGTGACATGAGTGGGTTAGTTCGAATTTTTTGAAGCATCGAAAATACTTTTTGGTCCAAACATAGCAAATACAAAAACAATGACTTTATTCAGCATTGTATTGTCTTCCGGTTCTGTTGTGGATCCGCGTTCAGTGACGCTGCTGACGCTGACGTATGACGCGGCTGACATGTGTCTGGTGCGTCCGTCCGTGTATTCGGGTTCAAATAAACATGGGCAAAAAAATGCAAGTCTTCCTCTGTGTGGAAATCCTTAGACATGTTTGCGAAGATAGTTTTGTACAGCGTGCGTCTCCCTCAGACTGTGAACGAAGCTCGGACGCACCAGACACGCGTCAGCCGCGTCTCACCTCAAGCGTCGGACCATCGTCCGCTTACTACCATACTCCATCCGAACAAAGCAACCCCATCCATGGCTGCTGCACGACTTCAGAGGTGGGCTCTGCTGCTAGCTGCACACACCTACAGCATTCAATATAGAAGTGCTAATGACCATGGGAATGCTGATGGGTTTTCAAGGTTGCCACTGCCGGTACAGCACAGAGACAAGAAAGATACAGTGGACACTTATCTCATAAATAAAATGGATGCACTTCCAGTGCGTAATAGTGACATCAGTAAAGGAACCAGAGCAGATCCGATCCTATGTCGAGTGAAAGAGATGGTATCTACTGGATCATTTCCATCTGCAAAAGATTCAGAAAATGCACTGAGGCCATACCTCACAAGGAAGGAGGAACTCTCACTGATGCAGGACTGTCTGATGTGGGGACAACGAGTTATCGTTCCATCAAATCTGAGACAACGAGTGTTGGAGGATTTACATACAGGACATTCAGGGGTAGTAAAAATGAAGGCTCTAGCACGTAGCTACATCTGGTGGCCAAATATCGACTCACAAATTGAAGAGAAATCAAAAACATGCATGTCTTGTCAACAAAATCAAAAATCTCCGTGTCTCTCACCTCTTCACCCCTGGGCATGGCCGGAAGCTCCTTGGCAAAGAATCCACATCGACTTTGCTGGTCCATTCGAAGGACGAATGTTTCTGGTAGTTGTTGACGCACACTCAAAATGGCCAGAGGTCCAGGTGATGGATTCGACAACTTCCTCGAAGACAATCCAAGTGATGCGTGGTCTGTTCAGTCGCTACGGTTTACCTGAAACACTCGTTAGTGACAATGGCCCATAATTTACTTCCGAGGAGTTTGGATGTTTTCTGAAAGCAAACGGGGTTAAACACGTCCGCTCTGCACCATTCCACCCAGCCACCAACGGGCTAGCTGAGCGGTTCGTGCAGACTTTTAAACACTTACTTAAAGCATCTAAAGAACCAGTACCATTACAGCAGAGATTACACTCTTTCTTGTTACAGTACAGGAATACACCACATAGCACAACAAAAGAAGCACCTGCTTTGTTATTCTTGCATCGCAGATTGAGGACACGACTGGATCTACTGAAACCAAGTGTGAAAATGACTGTGGAGCAAGCACAGAAAGTACAATGTTCTCGCCGTGCCCTCCATGCCAAACACAGAGATTTCAATGTGGGTGACTCAGTGCTGGTCAGAGATTATCGACGAGGAGAGGAGAAGTGGAAAACCGGTACTCTTTCTTCTCAGTCAGGACCAGTGTCGTACACAGTTCAGGTGGACAGTTCACAAAGCTGGAAAAGACATGCAGATCAAATGTTAGACTGTCATCCAGAAATAACAAAAAACACAGAACCACTGTCATCAGAGAACAGTACATCACAAACACTGGATATTAAGGGGCAAGAACTGCCTGTAACATCTAATGACACTGAACCAAATGCTTTAGATCAACAGGTAATCTCTTGATTCTATGCAGAATTAAATGCACGCAGGTGATTTTTGAATATTAATGAACGAATATTAATGTCGATATACAATGGTTTGTTAAAGGACAACTCCGGCGCAAAATGAACCTTTAGTCTAATTACACATTGTTACGTAGTTGACCGTTATCTGAGATTTGTTTTCATGATTGCCGAATGTAAAGAGTTTTATCTCTAAAAACAGTTTAGCCTATAACGCTAGTATAATGCTAGTATATAGGGCATAGAGTAATGACAAATAAAAATCACTTGTTATTACCACTAAAAAGGCTCAAAATAGCCCCACAGTAACACGACAGCATAATAAGGCTCCCTACATTCAAAACGAAGCATTGAGAACTTTGTCAGTGTCCATACAGTTTAATAAGAAGATATTTTATACACACAGTAAATTTCGCGAATACAGGAAGAAGCCATCTTGGAAAAATAGTCTCTACCAGTCGATCTACGAACGCCGATCCAAGTGCGCTGGTGAGATGTGAATAAGGTGATAAGGTGAGCGCGAACAGTAGGCTACGTGTACATATTAAAGATAAGTAAACGGTTTGTGTTTGTGTTTCTTCTGGAAACAACGGACCATATGAGATTCTGCAGAGTTCAGCGCACTTGGATCGGCGCTCGTAGATCGACTGGTAGAGACTATTTTTCAAAGATGGCTTCTTCCTGTATTCGTGAAGTTGACTGTGTGTATAAAATATCTTCTTATTAAACTGTATGGACACTGACAAAGTTCTCAATGCTTCGGTTTGAATGTAGGGACCCTTGTTCTGCTGTTTTGTTGGTGTGGGGCTATTTTGAGCCTTGTTAGTGGTAATAACAAGTGATTTTTATTTGTCATTACTCTATGCCCTATATACTAGCATTATACTAGTGTTATAGGCTAAACTGTTTTTAGAGATAAAACTATTTACATTCGGCAATCATGAAAACAAATCTCAGATAACGGTTGACTAGGTAGCAATGTGTAATTAGACCAAAGGTTCATTTTGCGCCGGAGTTGTCCTTTAAAACTAATCCTGCTATTGATCTCTTTGTAAGACCCTAGAACAGTGGCTATAGGGAAAACAAATGTCAGGCGAAATATTTCGGACCTAAAACTAACTTTACCGCGCTCAACCACCGCAAGTGCATTTCAAGCATTTGTAAAGCCTTGTGTATAACTCAACGTGTCCGCACGCGCGCCTCTCCAAACGGACGAGGCGTTTATACTTTATATAGTTTATACTTTATGCATTTACACTTTATACAGTTTATACTTTATATAGTTTATACTTTATGTGTTTATCGCTCGCGTTCAGCGGGGAGGAAGGGAAGTTGCTCCATATCGGGAGAAGCAAGATTCGTTGAGATTAATTAATCTATTTATTTATTAATTTATCTGAGGTGCCGGAACGCAGTTCCGGACCGTTCCGGCCCACTTTAACCCCTGGCCATGACTATGCGTCCTCCTATGGGTGGAGCTGCCTATTTATAGACATTTAATTAATTCATTACAAAAATCACACCAACTGAACAAATAGGCCTAAATTTATTTCTTTACATTTGTTTCATTTTTTGAATATTCAAATGTATTACATTTATTTTTAAAGTGCATTTGTTTTCATTGTTGGACTGATAGTGGTTACATGAAATAAAATGGCAGCATGCCAGAGAGTCTGATGTAATATCATCAAATTCCCAGTGGGTCAGTGTTAAAACGGTATTTGGTTAAGCAGCATTTCAGGGTTAGCCCGGCAGTTAGCCTGCCCTGGACCAGGCTAGTTTCCAAGCATAAGTTTCCAGGGTAACTGAGTTTAAACTATTTTAAGTTTGATTTATGAAACGGAATTCACCGACAATAAATCTGACTAACCAAAATAAGCCTGGTTTATTTTCTAATCTTGTTTTATGGAACAACCCTCTGAAAATAACAAAAGTCCACACAAGACAAGGGAAACACAAGACAGGAATCACAACATAGTGCATCAAAACAAGCGGTGTTTGGGAAATATACATGAAAATATGAGGAAAAGAAAATGCCAGTCTCTTTATTCTTAAAGAAAAAATAGTCTCTTTATTCTCTTATTTAGGGTGAAGAGATACAGTTTAAGGATCAGCAACAAACTATACTTTTAGTAATAAAGATATTATTTAACATTATTGGATTTACTGCTTTAACAAAACACTTTTGAGTCACGTGATATTCATGGGTCTGTCTCAGTGCTGAAACTCTTTATACAAAGTTACATGTATGGACAGCTCAGACTATTATACAGTAATCTATTGCAAATTTCAAACATATTAGTCCTCATTAATATTGCTTAATCATGTTAATTATTCTTTATGATTTCCATCTTAAATCATACGCTGAAGGTTCAGTATTATTTGAATCACATTCTGCAAAGCTCCTGTTATTTTAAGGGGAACAGTAGGAAACCACTGAAAGTGCTGTGGTTATTCTGAGTATCATATATCCACCTGCCAGACCAAAGTCTCACATAGACAACATCTCCAACCTCCAGGATCAACACAACTCCATTAGAGGAGTTTAAACCATCCTGAGGCTGATAAGCATCTGCTATAACCACATGTTGTCCATTCTTAACAATGCCTGCAGTTGTTGCAGTTGGGCCATGACCATATATAGAGAATCTGAACATGTACGCTCCTTTCAGCGGGGCTGTGAAAATACCTAAATCAAATAACAAGAAATACAGAATCAGATGTTTCCTGTATGATCGCTTAATCATCAAACAAAACATAACACTGTTTAATAGTTTTAAAAGATGGCAGATCATTTAATTCTCTTATTCACATTACACAACTGCAGAGAAGTCTGAATGGAGCAGAAGGGTTTTCATTACTATAAACTGAGTTTTATGACTCATTTCATTGATAATTACCTGTGATTGGGTTGTAGGCGTTCCCTATATTTGTGAAGACGTTCCTGTAGGTTAGTGTGATTTCATTGGCAAAAGGACCAATATCTCCACCGCCAGATTGCACCAGTGAAGCTGAAAAAGCTATTTCTCTGTCTGTTATTGAAAAACATAAGCAAAATTATGATATATTACACTCTATTACACTGATGATGTTTACACTTAATTTAACGTCATTCAAGCACACTTTCACCTCTATTTTCCTTTCTCAACTCCACTTGACCCAGAGTAAGATTTGATATTTCTGTGAAAGAATTAAGATTCTGTTAAATGACATTTACACTGATTATTGTAACACATTAAAGAAAAGGTTTTACACAGTACACAGTATATACTCAACTTTTACACTAACGTTTACACTATGCAATTTATTTAATTGGTGTTTTACTTGGAGGATCATTGATAAAAGAGTGAATGTTTTGGTGAGGTACCATAATTTTTCTTGTTCAATTCTTCTAGAATAACATAATTTTTCTTGTTCATCTCTTCCAGGATAAACGTCTGTTTTTCACTCAGTCTCGTCTCTAAAGCTCTGATGTTTGTTTTCTGCTCTGTAACTGTGGTGGTCAGTTTTCTGATGTTTGTTTTCTGCTCTGTAACTGTGGCGGTCAGTTCTCTGATGTTTGTTTTCTGCTCTGTAACTGTGGCGGTCAGTTCTCTGATGTTGGTTTTCTGCTCTGTAACTGTGGTGGTCAGTTCTCTGATGTTGGTTTTCTGCTCTGTAACTGTGGCGGTCAGTTCTCTAATGTGTGTTTTCTGCTCTGTAACTGTGGTGGTCAGTTCTCTGATGATGGTTTTCTGCTCTGTAACTGTGGCGGTCAGTTCTCTCAGCGCTGCATGGATGTCAGTGAAGAACAGATGGTAGTTTTTTTGGCTGTCAGTTGAAGCTTCATCTCTCAAAGTGTCTGTTTGAGGTGGATTCTGTCCTCCGTCCTCAGACCTGAGCTGTTGACTGATCTCATTATCATTGAGTCCTCCATCAACCTGATGCTGTACGACACACACAAAGGTTTCCAACAGCAGCAGTAAACACACTAAACCCTTCATTCTTCACTGATGTTTGTTTCCAGCTCTTGCTCTTCATCCTCACAGCCTCTCATGTCCCTTTTATAGTGTCCTGATTTACTGTTTTTTGTACTTTATCTATATTGCTTCAGATAAATAAGTAGGTCAAGTTAATTGTTAATCACAATCAAAGGGATGTTCAGGGTTCTGTAGATGTTTATCTCTGAGTCAAAGTTATTTTCTATTGCACAAATGTTTTGACTAAAGTTCATGATCAGTGGTCGGTGTCCTTATGTGAAGCGGAGGGATAATCACAGAAGCACACACCTCTGATTATACGAATCAGTTGTCATGAATGGTTAAAATCTCACACTTAATAGTATTTATTAGTGTCAAAAACACCCCTCTACACTCTAATGGAATCCAAGGAACTAGAGCCAAACAGATATTTTAGAAAGCTTAAAACCAATTTATTTATTTATATAGGCAGTTCTTCCCACAATAAATAGGCACTTTACAAAATAATAAAATCAGTTTCCCCAACAACAAAACAACAGCTGTCCAAATTGCTCCTTCAGCCAGTCCACTTGGGCAGGGAGTGTGGCGATCGATAGGCACCGGGGTTCCCTGGGGGCGTGGCCAAGTATCGACGCGTCAAAGCAGGGATCCCGGAAATAGCGTCTTCGCCACCGGCAGTGTTGCTCCTCTGACCCAAACAAAAAAAGATTTGTGGAAATCAATATAAGACAAACAGCAGCAGAGCTTAAAGGGTTAGTTCACCCAAAAATGAAAATTAAGTCATTAATTACTCACCCCCATGCTGTACCAACCCCGTAAGACCTTCGTTCATCTTTGGAACACAAATAAAGATATTTTTGATTGAATCTGAGAGCTGGATCAGTCCTACATAGACTGCCTAAGGGACTGGCTCTTGACGGCCCATAAAGTCATTAAAGAAAAGGTTTAAATATTCCATGTGCCTACAGCAACTCAATTATAAGTTTATCAAGCGACGAGACTACTTTTTGTGCAAAAAAAACATAAATAACGACTTTATTCGACTATTCTATTACTTTCTTATGGGCGCATCCGCGAGAACTGAGACGAGGACGTTCTCCTTCGACTACTTTTTGTTACCGGCTGCTCACCGCTTAGGAGTATTACCGCCACCTACCGTATAAGATGATGATCCATATATAAGGTGCTCCAGATTATAAGGAACACTGTCGTTTTTTGAGAAGATTAAAGGCTTTTAAGTGCACCTTAAAGTGCGGAAAATACGCTAATTGAAAAGCGTATGTACAGCGCGCATCTTCACCTGCTTGTAAACAGAGAGTTTTACGCTTCCAGCTATATCAGCACATCATCTTATACGGTAGGGGGCGGTAAAACTCCTAAGCGGTGAGCAGCCGGTAACAAAAAGTAGTCGAAGGAGAACGTCCTCGTCTCAGTTCTCGCGCATGCGCCCATAAGGAAGTAATAGAATAGTCGAATAAAGTCGTTATTTATGTTTTTTCCGCACAAAAAGTAGTCTCGTCGCTTGATAAACTTATAATTGAGCCGCTGTAGGCACATGGAATATTTAAACCTTTTCTTTAATGACTTTATGGGCCGTCAAGAGCCAGTCCCTTAGGCAGTCTATGTAGGACTGATCTAGCTCTCAGATTCAATCAAAAATATCTTTATTTGTGTTCCGAAGACGAACGAAGGTCTTACGGGGTTGGAACAGCATGGGGGTGAGTAATTAATGACTTAATTTTCATTTTTGGGTGAACTAACCCTTTAAAGTCTCATTCATGGGCCAGTGCAGAAAAAATACTTTCCTGTCCCGGATGGAAAAGACACCTTTTTCTCCCACTCCCTCGGTTTGTCTGACGGCTGAATCCAGTGTGGCTTGGCAAATTATTCGCCCTAGAAGGAATCAGAAAACAGTCCTCAACAAAAGTGGCTGCAGTGAGCACTAGACCAGGGGTTCTCAACTGGTCCCACCATGGGACCCACATTTTCCCATGGTCATTAAGTCGCGACCCACTTTTTTAGAATTCAACCAACAAAATTTATTCTTCAAAAATAACTGTTGAAAACACTCATATATCATCTTTACATACATGCATACTGGTATATTATCCCGTGCAACGTACATTTCAGAGCATATTAATAAGTAACTGGACCCTGACAACCGCATGTTCAAATGTTAATTAAATAAATAGGGCCAGATAACAAGATATTTTTACTCTATTCAGAACAAATTATTAAGAAACTAAGGAGGACCATAAAAACTGCATGTACAAAAGTGAATAAAATCAATGTCAAAATCACTTAAAATAAATAAGCCCACAAAACAAGATATTTTCACTGCATTATGAGCAAATTATTATGAAACTAAGGAGGACCATGAAAACTGCATGCAAAAAAGTGAATAAAATCAAAGTCAACTTTTCACCTAATTTGTGAAAGTTAACGAGACAAGCGAGAATGTGGTTGTTTAAATCTCAAATCTGTAGTTTATTTATAAAGATAGCGCCTATTTGAAAAATGCATCTGACATTTTCGGAGTTCTGACATCCAAGCCTTCAGCGGACACTCAGCGAGATCAACCCCGACTGGAACAGCTTATCCTCGGCTAGTGCTTCTGACGTTTGCCGCCGGCTCTGATCCCTCTAGTCTAGTGGATATGATCAACTCGATGTATAATTCGTCTTGTGTATACTGTAAGTCTATCTTTGATCTCATTAAACTATAGTTTGTTCCATGGCAAAAAAAAATAAAATCTTTTTTGAGGTTTCATAACTTTATTTAACTTTAACAATTTTTTTTATATTATCTTCACTATATGAACAATAAAATAAAATTACATAACCCTGTCTCTGTTTGATAAATGTCAATAAAAATCAATGTTTCATATTTTTAAAATGAAAACAAAAATATCATGTTCATTTTGTTATGTGCAGTGAAGAGAATCGCGTTGCCTACACCACATGGCCATTAGGCTAATATGTTGATTTTTTTTTTGTGAAAAGAGGCAGAGTGGTGTTTTATAACATGTTTTGTTTTATTGTTGACGAAAAGAGGCTGAGTTATAGCATATTTCGTTTTATTGTTGCTTAAAATATATATAAAGAGATAACCGGAGTAGCCAGAGCGTGCTGATCATGCTGAGTGCTCTGTTCCATTTGCAGAAGAACCGGACTTGCGTCCTCTCGTCCTCGGGAGTTCGTTCTCCTGAGTCGAACTTGCCAAGTCTGAACTACCAAGGACACATGTCCGAACTTTGCGTAATTGGTATTGAGAAACGGTTAAAGTCCTGGTTGGGAAACTTTCTGTTTCATGCTCAACTAAGGACTTTTCAGTATCTGCTGAATAAATATTTGTGCCAACTTTGTGGTCCTGTTTGGGATTGACCCCCATTTGAGTACTACTACAAGGCTCATGATTGGACATAGCTTCATTTGACTGTTGGATTACCATTATGGACTTCCTTTCCTGACGGGAGGGCTATATGTTGGACTACAGTCATACTACGTTGAATTTCATTTACCATCAAGCCTCCACATCATTTTGACTCCTTAAAGACAGTTAAGGCTTGCATCTAACTTTCACACTTTAACCTTAACTTTCCACAACAGTGAAAGTTATAAAGACTGAAAGTATATATTACTGGAACTTCATCTCATGAACATCTTGGTGTGCTGGATGTTTTTGTAACACTGTTGAATATTGTTTCTTTATTATGAGTCTATGTTGGTGATTATATAAAGTCATATTAGGTGTTTACATTGCTGTTTTTTTATTATTTTATTCATTGGATTAAAAACATGTTGATGCTGATGACCCTCCCCTATAAACAGATTGTTAATTATCATTTACTCAGAGTAGCACGTGTTGGTTATCCACAAGTTTCCGAGGGGCGCTCCTGTAAAAAATAAAGTGGGTGAAACTTCCGGTGACACGGCGGAAGTAGCATTCCAATGGTATTTTGTGTGTTAGTTAGCGAAGAGGCTAGCTGTTTTTCGGAGAATTATTTTACTATTTAAAGACGCAAATCTTTATGAGAGATGTCGTTTACGGAGCTCAGGGACAACATGTGCTGTTCGCGGTTGTATGTATAACCGGACTAAACTAGTTCAGTGGCTTAAACGTGATTGTTTTAAACATAAGCTGAAAACGAAATCAGAGTGTTCCTGCCAACGACTGTAGTTTCCATCACCTCCCAAAAGACGACGAATCTTCCTGTGTACATTTGTTTAAATTCTTAATATTCTATAAACTTTTATCAGCATGTGTTTGGCTGTTCTCTACTGATGTTGCACCTAAACTCAGGATCAAAGCCGGTGTTGACAGTAGTGTTAAACGAAAATATTTTCGTCAACGCACATTTTTCACCGAACGAAAACTAGACGAGACGAGACTAAAATCCCCACTAATAAACAATAACTGGGAGTAAATCAGAAATAATTTTCGTAGACTAATAAAGACGAGACGAAAATGCAGTTCGGTAAATAAAGACTGGGCTAAAATCTATGGACATTTTAGTTCACGAACAAAGACGAGACGAAAATTACATATTATTATATGATATGGTTTTGTCAAATACTGTCTCCTCCTCCGCCTCCTCCTCGTCAGCTCTTCCGCCACACACCCACCCACTTTCAAACCTGGAGCGGGCGGGCACAGTCAGAGTAGCCTACACAACACGGAGCAGAAAGGAGCTGGATTCACGGTGAGGCGGCGGCGACAGGTTAAAAGTAAACATGCTTTGCACGGGGCTCGTGAGAAAGAAGAGACGTGATATATGGACACATTTTGTTACAATGATAAACTAACTAATGATGGCTAACTTTCATAGCATTTAGTATCCAGGCTGGCTATGTTACGTTAGCTTCTTAGCACGTAGCGACCGTAGCCACTTGTTGATAGAATTGTATGTGAAGTTAAATTTATGCTAACTTAGATATGTTATACTGGCCGGGCAACTATAGTTTCAGTTAAATTTGATTAAAGCAGACAGACGCTTTAAAAAGATTTCATACGTTCTAGCAAGCTATGCCTTGTTTCACCTTAAATACTGTACCTTTATATACCATGTGAACTAGCTGGCAGGAAAGCACTTTTGTTGTATCAGTTGGAGTTTTTTTTTTCTCACAACATTGACCTCAAATCTATTTATTTTTTTATTCTATGTGAACTAGCTTTAAACAGCCAGCACTTGTGTTAAGTTCATAATAGACTTTATTTTATTTATTTGTTTCCTTTGTCAGGTGTATTTTATTTGTTTTAATGCAAGCATTTGTGTTTGTGTCTTTGAACCTTAACAATGTTCAAAATAAATATGAAAATACCCAGATAGCAAACTGACATTGAATCAACGTGGAAATATGACATCGAAACAACGTTGATCTGACATTGTTTTGCTCATCGAATTAACGTTGAACCAACGTCAGACGCGTCATTCTTTCAAAACTAACGGAAAATCAACTTGAAATCAACGCGTTGTTTCAACGTTATGAAAGCAAACCAATTTTCGATTTCATTTAGCTTTGAAGAATGCCGCGTCTGACGTTAGTTCAACGTTAATTCGATGAGCAAATCAACGTTGTTTCAATGTCATGAGAGACGTCGTTTCCACGTTGATTCAATGTCAGTTTGCTATCTGGGTATTGTCAGTACATCTTCCATGTCTGCATGTGTTCCTTAAAATTGTGTTTTTTATCAAAAAGATGAGAGAAAATGTTGAAATGTGAAATAATTTTAGGAAATGTTTAATATTATCTGCTGACAACAAAGTAAAAGGTTAAAATGATGTCCTGACTAAAACTAGACTAAAATGTTGACGGTTTTTTTTTTGACTAAAACTAAACGAATAAAATTATGTTTTCTTGGACTAAAATAAAGACTAAAATGCTCGACTTATAGTCGACTAAAACTAGACTAAATAAAAATGGGATGATGTCGACTAAATTTGATAAAAACTAACAAGCGATGCTGAAACTGGACTAAAACTGAAACTAAATTTAAAAATGGCTGGTAAAATTAACACTAGTTGACAGAATACCAAATGTGCCAGTTAATGTATTCAAGTAGCACATTCATTTATAATTTTAAATAAACTCCAAAGCACAATGACTAAGTGTGTATTTTTTATTTTAATTGTTTGCCAGCTCGCACAACTGTCTGTCACCATGCCTTGATGAGTATTGATTATTAATAATGTTATAATAATACTCCCAATCAACTACTGCGGAGGGTAAAGGTACTGTTATTTCACCTTTTTTAATTTCGTTGAGGTTGTGTTCCCACATCGTTAGCTAGTTTGGATCGCTATAACTTGAATGACTGTCAACTGTTGAATGAACGAGTGTCAAGCATGTCAAATCGTGCTTTGTTTACTTCCAACCGGAAGTCGCGCCCACTTTTGACGCAAGGCCTCATGGGGCGTAGGAAACTTGTGGATAATGCTGTACGAAAACAATGGAAAACTTGTGACTGAGTGTGTGTGCGTGTGTATACCGTATTTTCCGCACTATAAGGCGCACCAGATTATAAGGTGCACCTTCAATGAATGACCTATTTTAGAACATTTTTCATATATAGGGCGCACTGAATTATAAGGCGCATGAAGGGGGTCGTACACCGGACGAGAAGGTCAGCGCTGCGTTGCGCAGCACCACATCTTTTATGAAAATTCGAACACATTATTCTCTGACACACCGGCGGCGCCATTCGCCGTCTGTCTGCGGCGCCCAGCAACGGCTCAGGTCCGTGTTCAAAATCCTGCAGCGCCACAGAGCGCCATTTACAGTTTCATATAAAACTTTAATAATTTTTTTTTTCAAATCTTTGCTAATGGATCATGACTTCGCCATATACTGCAATATACATTTAGTTTTGCATTCATTTACAGAAATCAGCTGCTTGAATGACAATTGCTGATGTTATTGGATTTTTCAGGCGAGATTCTTTCAGTTAACGGATGCTCTGAGGTAAAGTTTTCAGACTGCAGACTCAGCAACGATTGTATTTAATTGTACAGTACAATCATAACATAGAACAGACGTTATCTTCATTTCATAATGTCATTAAACATAACAATATTACTAATACACTGATGAGAAAGTGCGCGTCCGGTGTGCGATACCTGGAGTTGTCCTAGACGTGGCGTGGCGCGGCGCTTCTCGTCCGGTGTGCGACCCCCTTAAGATACTGCAGTCAAACCTTTGACTGGGTTTCCGTTATGCATCCACTAACGTTAGATGTGCTAAAGGGAATGTAGCGAGTGCGCGGCGCCGAAGGTGAGGCGTTTATTAGTGTGAACACGCTGGGGCGGGCACGTAACTTACATTCGAAGCCTAACTCATTCATGTCCTGTGGCTCGCTGACAGCAACATCTGGCTGTTTTGAATGAGACGACCCGGTTACTGTGAACGGATAGCGCTTTATGAACATTATGTGACGCGCGAGTAGCGCCGGGGACAGTGTGTCTGTTAAGAGTGAGCGGGCACATGATTTAAACACATAACCTGATTCATATGAGGTTGAACTGGCTGTGTGACAAAGCGGGCATAAGATGGACACAAGCGCGAATACGCGGGTGAATTTAATAACGCAGAGCGTTGTGAACTAATTGATCCATATATGAGGCGCTCCAGATTAAAAGGCGCACTGTCGTTTTTTGAGAAGATAAAAGGCTTTTAAGTGCGCCTTATAGTGTGGAAAATATGGTAAATCACATAATTTGGGAAATGAAACCAGACAGGTGTCTAAATTCGCATTACTCGCATGTCTGTCAAGTGCAGAGCCAGATTAACGTAAAGGCAAACTAGGCACATGCCTAGGGCCCGATTGGAGGGATGGGGCCCAGACAGAGGGACAAAAATAAAAAATAATAAAAAAACGTACAAATGTGTGTATTTCGTTCAGGCGGCAATAATACACTCACATTTTAGAGTCGGGAAAGACAGTAATAAGGTTTAAATTATTTTTGGGTAAGTTGTTTTAGAGTTATTGCCATTTCACAGTGATTGTGTGGGCAATATCAAAAACAAATCTAACTTTAAGTTCGGGAGGAGCATGTTCAGGTAATCAACCAATCAACTCAAGAGGAAGCCGGTATAAATAAGCTTTTCCTCACCTCCTGTCTCACGACAAGTCTCTCAGCATCCCTCCACCACCCCATCACCTCACACTTGGCTGAGTCTATCCCAGTATAGGGGGGAGTACTCTGGGTTCGAGCCAAATTCAGAGCTTGGAGCCCTCCCCTGGACAGCAAGCCAAATACGCATTAATATTACATTTGATTTCATGTACGTATGAACTCGTGAAACCAATATATTATAAATTACATGTGCAAATTAGATAAACCACTTACTTTTGCCCAGGCCCGGAGTGGGTAATCGGGAAATTTGGCAGAATTCCCGTTGGGCCGCTTCAGTTTTGGGCCGGTCGAGGATTGAATTTTTTTTTAATCATTTTTCACATTGTCTATCTTCTCTTAAAGGCTACACGCGTTCCGCAGAACACAGCAGTGGGCAGCCACTGCATGGGTTGCACCATGTAAGGGAGGTCTCCCCTTCTCTTCCAAATAGAGTTGGTTGGGTCCATAGCCCGTCTTTTGCAAAACGTTAGGCTACCGACCGATAGCTGGGCCGGCCCTACCGTTACTGTACGCGTCAGGGAAGATGGATCGAGGAAGAGGCCAAGAGGGGCTAAAAAAGCCAGGTTGAAAAAAGAAAGGCATTGGAGGAGGATACTGCCAAATGTGCCAAGCTTACAGATTTATTTTCAAGAGGACAAACACAAGTGGCAACAGGTAAAGTGAGATCGCCTAGTATAATGATTAGCATAAGCAGCGCTGCAACATAATCATTCGGCAAATACCCATTGTAGCGTTGTCAACCTATTCACAAGCAAAATATTAGCGTTAAATGTAATTAAGGCGAGACACGGCAGGCAAAAACATTATTAACGTTATTTTATTTTATTTTTTGTCAATTTTGAGATTTTGGGATATTTGTCTTCTTCCAGACTTCTTCCAGACTTCTTCCAGATACACATTTAGGTCTTTATAGCGACTACACTTGTCATTTTGCGCCTGTAGATTTCTCATAAATTCATCAAAAGTTGGCAATCTAAATCATCCCACTGCTCCGCGATTGCTGTCTGCACCCTGTCGTCACACACATGGTTAGAAATCTCTCTCTACTGTAATTCTCTAGGATCCAAATATGGTCATTTCCTTTTTATCAGCAACCAATCGTGAAAATAAAAGGGAGGATTTAATTCTAAATGCGCAATCTCATTGGCTGATGCTAAATCTTCAAAGCCAGTTTTCTCAAAATGACTTTTCTTTCATACTCCAAATCCGAAATCTCCACGTCAGTAGCACCTCACCAAACTTTCCAGGCTTGTCCCAGACAGCAAACTGACATTGAATCAACGTGGAAACGACGTCTCTCATGACATTGAAACAACGTTGATTTGCTCATCGAATTAACGTTGAACCAACGTCAGACGCGGCATTCTTCAAAGCTAAATGACATCGAAAATTGGTTTACTTTCATAACGTTGAAACAACGCGTTGATTTCAAGTTGATTTTCCGTTAGTTTTGAAAGAATGACGCGTCTGACGTTGGTTCAACGTTAATTCGATGAGCAAAACAATGTCAGATCAACGTTGTTTCTATGTCATATTTCCACGTTGATTCAATGTCAGTCTGCTATCTGGGGTACCTTATATTATGAAGACATTTACTGAGAGATTTATAAATATATAAATCGTAGCCTGATTTCTATAACATTTTATTCCAAAAATCATTTTTTAAGGCTATTGACAGTATATTTTGATTTACAGGATAAAGGCGGGCATACACTGTGCGATGTCTGTGTGATTTCAGCAAGGTACCTACTCACACTCAACGAGTAAATCGCATGCGATGCAAAGCCAAAGTTCAGGATTTATGTGGTCACACTGTACGGTCCGATCGTCGAGCTGCGACTTCACTGCTCACACTATATGTGTAATATCTGCGATAACCCCCTGGATTGCGTCTATAGACGTGTATGTATCCAAAGATATTGTCAAAACAAGCATCTGGTATCCATATCAAGATGATTTGCATTTTCAGTTTATGCATTTAATTATCATTAGTATTATTGTATTATAATTTTTAGGGGAGGCCTATAGGCTAATTTTATTATTAAATTGATCCGTTATTGTAATTAATTTGCCGCGCAATATTTTCACAGCACATAACCAACGTGCTGCGAGGATAATAAAATATTACATAATCTTACTCCTCATTAAAAATGGTCTAAAACATTTAGGTCGATTACAATGAATTATAGGCATATAAAATAGCTATTAACAGTCTATAATATGTCCAAACATTGCCATAATTATCATCAATGAAAATTAAAAACAGGTTTATTTCAAAAATATTGTTTAACAAATTAATAAAAGAGGTGTTACATCGCAGGTGGCTTGGAAAACGTGGGTAATATTATCCATTTTGCAACACGAACTGGAGGTAAGCAACAGTAATTTGTAGCTAGTTTGAACTACAGAACTTAAAGCGCTCCCTCTTTTCGTTTTTATTTTCATTTTATTTTTGCTGCAGATGAAATGGTTAAACTTCTGTTTTGGCGCAGGTGCAGTGAGGGAAAAAACACTGAGTTTAGGCCAATCGGTTCGTAGCTTTGCTTCAACTGTGCGATATAGTCACGAGGAGCGACCAAAATTTCTGACATGCCAGAAATCCATCCGACCATCCGATTGTTGATCGTGAGAGGCTAATCGCCTCTCGTTTCTCCCTGTACACTGCACGAACGCTGCACGACAAACGACGCACGACAAAGCTGAAAATCGGTCCGACACGAAAAAGTCGCAGAATTTGGCTCAAAATCGGACGAAAATCGCACAGTGTATGCCCGCCTTAACAAAAGTAGATATCCACAAATCCCTCTAATTTTAAGAAAGAGCAGTATATGACGATACATGATAAACCAAAATGTATTGTTTGAAGTGGTTGTAGTAAAGGAGTAAATTACATTTTGATATCCATGCAAAAAAATTACTGGTATTTTTGTTAACTTTTCAGCTTAAGTGAATTATTATTTAACCTTTACATTATTGCGGAACCATGGTATTAATAAAAACTACACTATAGTAAGAGCTGAATTGTTGCTTCTTTTATCCAATTTCTACCACCATGGAAAAAGTGGGCCGGTCTTGGGCCTAAAACTCTCAGGCTGAAAAGTGGCCCCACTCCGGCCCTGCTTTCAGCGTTTCCCTGTTAAAAAGCAAACCCATCCTGGTCTGCTCTTCATCTCGCGTCAACGGAAATGCCCCCCTGATAGCGGTTTAGCCGTGCACAGCACGTACACATTGTTCTAAAACAATATGATGTTATAAAACTGCATATAAAAATTCATATATAAATGCGATAAAACACTTAATCCATGCTGTTTGCCTCATCACATGCCTTGCATTGTGAATCAAAGAAAATGGCGTCTGTGTAAAAAGTCTCAGCTCGTTTCGTCATGCTCAGCGCGTAGATGTCCCGGATCACAGTGTTATTTCGATCTGAGGGTGCGGCAAATTATCGAAGTTGAGTCAAATATGTTTCTATAACAGTGAATAAAATGTTGAAAATTGGCTGGAATCTATTTTTGTATATGTGACATGAACTTTGGTGGTGATATGCATAAGAATCAAGGAAAGTTTGATGTTTGTAGAGAAATTGTCACAAATGAAAATTAAATCTGATGCAGAATTTAAAATAAAAAACTATTGATATGTAAAACATTCAACTGTATCTTGTAGATTACACTCTAAATTTGTATTTTGTACACTAATAATTTTGTAATTAAAATTTGTGCTTTGTCATGATCCTGGCTTTCTTTCTCCTTACTCTGTCTCCCCCTTCTGGACACATACCTATACACTCGCTGATTACCACACCATTCATCATGCACGCACACATCTCTCAGTCATTCATTACGCTCACACATATATCTCATCACTCCCAGCTGTCTCCACTATCTACTCGTTAGCTCATCATTCTTTCCACACCTGTTCTCTCTTTCTCTAATTATCTCTGCTTCTTTTACCCCTGCTTCCCCAGTCTCTTTGCCCGATTATTTTGTGAGTTATGCATATGAGGTCTCTGTGCACTTACCTATCTGTCCTGTCCTGTCCTGTGCAGTGCACTGCAGAGTTTTTTTTCAGCCACACTGTGTTTGCGACTAAGCTGTGCTTGTTACAGAGTTCCTGCCCAGTACCCCTCCTGCATTGTCTGCTGATACCTAACCATCTGTGAGTACCTGGGTCGGCTGGCACCGCTTTGGTGTTGTAAAATTGCAAATTTCAAACACACATTAATCCTTATTAATATTGCTTAATCATGTTAATGATTCTTCATGATTTCCATCTTAAATCATACGCTGAAGGTTCAGAATTATTGGAATCACATTCTGCAAAGCTCCTGTTATCTTAAGGGAAACAGTAGGAAACCACTGAAAGTGCTGTGGTTATTCTGAGTATCATATATCCTCCTGCCAGACCAAAGTCTCACATAGACAACATCTCCAACCTCCAGGATCAACACAACTCCATTAGAGGAGTTTAACCGATCCTGAGGCTGAAATTCATGTGCTGTAACCACACGCTCTCCATTCTTAAAAATGGATGCAGATGCTGCAGTTGGGCCAAAACCAAATACAGAGATTCTGAACATGTACGCTACTTTCAGCGGGGCTGTGAAAACACCTAAATCAAATAACAAGAAATACAGAATCAGATGTTTCCTGTATGATCGCTTAATCATCAAAACAATAAAAATAACACTGTGTAATAGTTTTGAAAGATGGCAGATCATTTAATTCTCTTACACACATTACACAACTGCAGAGAAGTCTGAATGGAGCAGAAGGGTTTTCATTCTAAAGTTTTATGACTCATTTCATTGATCATTACCTGTGATTGGGTTGTAGGCGTTCCCTATGTTTGTGAAGACGTTCCTGTAGGTTAGTGTGATTTCAGTGGTAAAAGGACCAATATGTCCACCGCCAGATTGCATCAGTGAAGCTGAAAAAGCTATTTCTCTGTCTGTTATTGAAAAACATAAGCAATATTGTATTACTCTATTACACTGATGATGTTTACACTGAATTTAACTTCATTCAAGCACACTTTTACCTCTATTTTCCTTTCTCAACTCCACTTGACCCAGAGTAAGATTTGATATTTCTGTGAAAGAATTAAGATTCTGTTAAATTACATTTACACTGATTATTGTAATAACACATTTTACACAGTATAAGGTGAACTTTACAATAACATTTATACTATGCAATTTATTTCATTGGTGTTTTACTTGGAGGATCAATGATAAAAGAGTGAATGTTTTGGTGAGGTACCATCATTTTTCTTGTTCATCTCTTCCAGAATAAACGTCTGTTGTTCCCTTAGTCTCGTCTCTAAAGCTCTGATGTTTGTTTTCTGCTCTATAACTGTGGCGGTCAGTTCTCTGATGTTGGTTTTCTGCTCTATAACTGTGGCGGTCAGTTCTCTGATGTTAGTTTTCTGCTCTGTAACTGTGGCGGTCAGTTCTCTGATGTTTGTTTTCTGCTCTGTAACTGTGGCGGTCAGTTCTCTGATGTTGGTTTTCTGCTCTATAACTGTGGTGGTCAGTTCTCTGATGTTTGTTTTCTGCTCTGTAACTGTGGTGGTCAGTTCTCTGATGATGGTTTTCTGCTCTGTAACTGTGGCGGTCAGTTCTCTGATGTTTGTTTTCTGCTCTGTAACTGTGGTGGTCAGTTCTCTGATGTTTGTTTTCTGCTCTGTAACTGTGGCGGTCAGTTCTCTGATGTTTGTTTTCTGCTCTGTAACTGTGGCGGTCAGTTCTCTGATGTTTGTTTTCTGCTCTGTAACTGTGGCGGTCAGTTCTCTGATGTTGGTTTTCTGCTCTGTAACTGTGGCGGTCAGTTCTCTGATGTTTGTTTTCTGCTCTGTAACTGTGGCGGTCAGTTCTCTGATGTTGGTTTTCTGCTCTGTAACTGAGGCGGTCAGTTCTCTGATGTTTGTTTTCTGCTCTGTAACTGTGGTGGTCAGTTCTCTGATGATGGTTTTCTGCTCTGTAACTGTGGCGGTCAGTTCTCTGATGTTTGTTTTCTGCTCTGTAACTGTGGTGGTCAGTTCTCTGATGTTGGTTTTCTGCTCTGTAACTGTGGCGGTCAGTTCTCTGATGTTTGTTTTCTGCTCTGTAACTGTGGCGGTCAGTTCTCTGATGTTTGTTTTCTGCTCTGTAACTGTGGCGGTCAGTTCTCTGATGTTGGTTTTCTGCTCTGTAACTGAGGCGGTCAGTTCTCTGATGTTTGTTTTCTGCTCTGTAACTGTGGCGGTCAGTTCTCTGATGTTGGTTTTCTGCTCTGTAACTGTGGCGGTCAGTTCTCTGATGTTTGTTTTCTGCTCTGTAACTGTGGCGGTCAGTTCTCTGATGTTGGTTTTCTGCTCTGTAACTGAGGCGGTCAGTTCTCTGATGTTTGTTTTCTGCTCTGTAACTGTGGCGGTCAGTTCTCTGATGTTGGTTTTCTGCTCTGTAACTGTGGCGGTCAGTTCTCTGATGTTTGTTTTCTGCTCTGTAACTGTAGCGGTCAGTTCTCTCAGCGCTGCATGGATGTCAGTGAAGCACAGATGGTAGTTTTTTTGGCTGTCAGTTGAAGCTTCATCTCTCAAAGTGTCTGTTTGAGGTGGATTCTGTCCTCCGTCCTCAGACCTGAGCTGTTGACTGATCTCATTCTCATTGAGTCCTCCATCTACCTGATGCTGTACGACACACACAAAGGTTTCCAACAGCAGCAGTAAACACACTAAACCCTTCATTCTTCACTGATGTTTGTTTCCAGCTCTTGCTCTTCATCCTCACAGCCTCTCATTTTCCTTTTATAGTGTCCTGATTTACTGTCTTTTGTACATGATTCACAATGCTCCAGATAAGACGTAGTTCAAGTTCATTTTTAATCGTAATCAAAGGGATGTTCCGGGTTCAGTAGATGTTCATCTCTATTCACAACATTTGCGGCACTTTGTTGATCACAACAGAAAATAACTCTGATTCATCTCTCTCCCTTTAAAAAAATGATTATATAGATCATTGGTCAGCATCCTTATAGCACACAAAGGTAAAGTCACAGAAACCTTGGGTCGCGTTAATTGAGTGTCGGATCTCACAATTCAATAGTATGTATTGGACAGGCATAATAAAACATTAAAACAACAATAAAATGTCTTTCTAAGCGTTGTTCCCCCATTTGCAGGGTCCACTTAACACACACAAGATTTGGCACAGGTTTTATGTCGAATGCCCTTCCTTTCACACCAGACACATGTGAACCTTGCCTCCTATCTAATTAATCCTCATTTAATGACGCACACTTTGATGTACATCACTTTCTTCTAGAATGCAGTGTGGATGTGTTATATCTATCTGAGCATAATGAAGGTATAACCACGCTTGGTACAAAGACTCATAAATTAACTAGAACAATCCTCCCACTCAGACATTTCACCATGCTTATTGGTCCAGTCAACCCTTAGGGGTTGGATCTTTCCCAGGCTTTATTAGAGACAGTCCACATGTGACCACCCTCTCTTAGTTTTTCATCCGGCCACAAA
Source organism: Pimephales promelas (assembly GCF_016745375.1). The sequence continues at coordinate 22,300,617 of NW_024121321.1, forward strand.
CACTGTTTCTGGTGAGACTGGGGAACCCCCTCCACGAGGCCCTGAGGGCCAAGCAGGCCTTGCTTCCAACCAGATACGGCCCCATGGAGGAGAGAGAAGACTCTCACAAAGAACCAAGGACAATCTCAGGAGTTTGGAACCAGGACTCCAAACAACAACGACTCCAATCACCCACACTTCTAACTTCCTCACTTCTCCTGGGTGCTCGGCGTGGCCTCAACAGGCCCCAGGCCTCGACCAAACTAGCCATGTGGTCAGGGAGAAAGATAACTTTAAAACAACTTCCACGTAATATTATAATAATATGTAATATTCCACTGTCTTTGCTTTGCTATAACACCTAATGAATTTGTGCTATCAGATGAAATCACACTGAGAAAAATTCAACTAAGATTATTCTGTAACACTTTACAATAAGGTTTCACTCGTTAACATGAATAATGAACTGCACTTCTACAGCATTTTTTAATCTTTTTCAATGTTAATTTAAATATTTACTAATACACAATTAAAACCAAAAGTTGTATTTGTTAAAATTAGTTAATGCACTGAGCTAACATTAACAAACAATGATCAGTTGTATTCTTATTAACTAAAATTAAAAAAGATGTAATTAAAAAATTACTATGGCTTATGGTCAGTTCATGTTATTTTATGCACTAACTAAGGTTGTAACGGGGTTCAACAGGAGGGTAGGAAGAAGGAGACAGGGTTGGCGGGACTGGAACTCGTACTTAATTTTATTTACTCAGATTCTGACAAAACAAAAGACGTGCAAACAGCACATTCAGCACAGCACAGCTACAGCACAACTTCATTCACAAAACTCTTTCCATGTCGAACAACTTCAAATTCAGCTTCGGCTTTCCAGCTTCTCTGTCCAGCCAGCTCTCTCTCGTCCTCTCCCACTGTGTGGCTTTTATCGGTCTCCCCACTCCAATCACTGCAATCAGACACAGGTCATCATCTGCACTTGACCCGCTTATTCATCGCACAGCTCATTGACTCGTCTCTCACTACAGACGACACGAAAACCACGTCTCCTCAATTTGTCTCCTGCTTTCTACTATTTTCTCTGCCTATTTTCTGATAGTAAAATTAGTAAATGTGCAATAACAAACAGCTGTTTTCTCCTTTCAGGATCTGGGGAAGGATCTCAGGTACGAGTATATGTGCCGATAACGTGCATCTTCCTCAGGACATTTCCCCTCATAAAAACAGGGAGTCATTTGAGAGCTGTAGCCTTTCAATGAGCAATGATATAGGAGGTTTGAAAAACAGAAAATCAAATGCAGAACAAATGATATACATGTTATATCAAACCAGAAGCAGAAATAACGTTAGGGACTACAAATGAAGTTTCAGGCAGCTGTTTTCTTTTGGTGAGATCATCTAACTTTGATGTGGACTTTGCGGATCGATTGCGTGCAAAAATACCTACATTACACGCACACGAAGAAGAGGGTAAAATCCAAAAAAATCATAATAGGTCACTTTAACCAAAGACATATGGCAAAGACATATGGCTAAATAATTACTTGATTATCAAGTTGGTCTAGGAGGGTCTTCATTTCCTCTCTATATGCTCCACCACTGGCTCTGTACGGCTTGATCGTCGGTGATCCATATTCATCAACAGCTGAAAAAAGGTACTCAATAGGTTAGTTTGAGTAATCTGGTAAAACTCAGCAGATATTGGACATGGGGCTGGGCTCAGCAAGTTCAGCTGCTGACTGTAGACTCAGCAACAATCCCTTCAAGCCATGGCTGGAAAACAAAGTAATTTTTTTTTTTTTTTTTTTTTTTTTTTTTTTTTTTATTATTTATTTCAGGCAATGGCAAAAAAGTACAAGGCAGACAAAATGTTTGTTAAGTCATACAGTGCAAAAAGAAACAAGAAACAAACAAAAAAACAACAACAAAAAACAAACAAAAAAAACAAAAAAACAACAACAAACAAAACAAATCGAATTCTACCTGAAAGGGCGTGGGAAGAAGAAAACTTATTTAATCCCACCCCAGTTCACCACTTGGTGATTAATACATTAAGCTTCATGTTTACTTTGGTCACGGATTGTTTACATAGGTTGTATCATGGTGGCGTTACCACAGTCACAATAATTTATTATAACAACATTATCAAACAGTTTAAGAAGAATAAACAATACCAACTATGGTAATGAACAATATACCAATGATGGTAATGGACAATATACCAACGATGGTAATGGACAATATACCAACGATGGTAATGGACAATATACCAACGATGGTAAGGAAACATTGAGCACATGTTAACATTATAAGACAGAGTACAACATCAATATAAATTAAAAATCCTCCTCTCTGTATTTTAACCAGACCCTATGTTTATATGACAATTTAAATTGATGGATAGTTTGACATTGCTTTTGTTGTAAGTCCAGTTTGTTCCAGAGTTTCACTCCACATACAGACACACAATAATGTTTACGAGTAGTTCGGGCTCTTGGTAACGAAAAATATCCAAAGCCTCTCAAGTTATGAGCTCGCACAGGAATTTGAAAAAAACGTTGTAAGTTAGGCGGTAATAAGTTGTTAAATGCTTTATAGAGGACTATTGTTGTATTATATTTTACAAGATCATCGAGTTTTAACAAATTTGACTGCTTAAACAGCTTATGAGTATGTTCTAAATAACCAACCTTATGAATGACCCTCACGGCTCTTTTCTGTAATATAATCAGAGGATTTATTGTGTTCTGATAATTATTTCCCCACACTTCAACACAATACATAAGGTATGGTAGTACCAAAGTGCAGTATAGGGTACGGAGTGCATTTTTATCAAGGTATAGTTTTGCTTTGTTTATAATTGAGAGGCTTTTGGAGATTTTTCTTTTAATGTGTCTGACATGGGGCTTCCAAGACAATTTACTGTCGATTATTACCCCCAAAAATTTATACTCACTCACAATTTCAATTTGGGTATCACCAATACTTATTCTCTGTTCAATCAATTTGCTACGATTACCAAACATCATTATTTTAGTTTTGTTTATGTTCAAAGATAATTTGTTTGTATCCATCCATTTTTTTATTATATTTAATTCCCTGTTTACCACATTTACGAGCTCCTTATAATCATCACTACTATAGAATATATTCGTGTCGTCTGCAAATAGTATGAGTTTCAGTACTTTGGATATAGTAAAAATATCATTTATATACACGTTAAATAATTTTGGCCCCAACACTGACCCCTGGGGGACACCACAAACTATGCCAAGAGTGTCTGATAAATACTGACCCATTTTTACAAACTGTGACCTCCCTGTTAAATAACTTTTTAACCAATCTCCAGCCAGCCCCCTAATTCCATATCTTTCCATCTTATTTAACAAGATTGTGTGATTAATAGTATCAAAGGCTTTTCTTAGATCAATAAAGATACCAACTGCATACTTTTTTTGCTCTAGTGCATTAGTAATTTCTTCAACAGCTTCAGTTATTGCCATCGAGGTAGTTCTTTTGGGCCTAAAGCCATACTGGCCATCATTAATTACATGATATTTCTCAAGAAACCTTTCAAGTCGAGAACTGAAAAGCTTCTCCAGAATTTTTGAAAACTGAGGCAAAAGAGAGATTGGTCTGTAATTAGTAAAAACGTGTTTGTTATCCTGTTTGAAAATTGGAATTACTTTAGCGATTTTCATTTTACTTGGGAAGCAGCCAGTTTGGAATGACAAATTACAAATGTACGTTAAGGGTTTTACAATATTCAATATAACTTTTTTAATCAATGTCATACTGATATCATGACAGTCGGTGGAGAACTTATTTTTACATTCACAGACAATGTTTGTTACTTCCTGCTCATTTGTAGCTGAGAGGAAGAATGAAAAGGAATTCCGTTCAATAGTTGATCTTATAGCTCCATTGTCTGGAATGTCAGCGGCCAACTTGGGGCCAACATTTACAAAAAACTTGTTAAACTTATTTACTACATTACTCATATTATATTCTTCACCAATTTCATCAATAAAGTGATCAGGATATATCAACTTTGAGGATCCTTGTTTGATTAGGCTATTCAAGACATCCCAAGTTCCTTTTATATTATTTTTATGTTCATATAGTTTTTTTTGATAATATAACCGTTTGCTTGTTCTTATAATATCAGTTAATTTATTTTTGTACTTCTTATATCTTTGTTCCACTTCTATTGTTTTTTCTTTAATAAACACTTTATAGAGATTATTTTTCTTTTTACAAGCATTAATTATTCCTTTCGTAATCCAGGGACTTTTTTTGTGTTTTTCCTTTATAGTATATTCTTTCACAGGGCAATGTTTATTGTGTAGGCAAGTCAAAATATCTAAAAAATTACAATAAGCACTGTCCACATTTGATTCTCTGTAAACTGAAGTCCAATCCTGGAGTGCTAAACTATTGTTTAAGGCACAGATCATGTCCTCAGTAATTTTGCGTGTAGAGATTTTTGCCATAGTATCTTTAGTTTTCTTGAGGTTACAGTCACACAAAGAAAAAACAGGTAAGTGATCAGTGACTTCACATATGAGTAGGCCACTGATGATTTGATTTCCCATCATATTAGTAAAGATGTTGTCAATGATTGTGGCACTATGTGACGTTATTCTACTCGGTTTCGTTATAGTTGGGTACAGCGACAAGCTATACATTGTGTCAGTGAAGTCATCAACGTTTTTTAGTTTGGTTGGATTTAACAAGTCAATGTTAAAATCACCACAGATAAATATGTTTTTTTGGTTCACAGTAGAATACAGTTTACCCATCCACTCATTGAAAGTTTCTATGCTTGAACCAGGTGCCCGGTATACACAACTCATGAAGATATTTGTCTTTTTATCATTATGAATCTCCACTGTTATGCATTCAAATAAGCCATCCACAGCTATGGTCATATCAGTTGAAACACTAAATTGAATTGATTTGTGGATGTACAAAGCAACCCCCCCTCCTATTTTGTTTATTCTGTTTGTATATCTTAATTCATAGCCATCAAGACAAAAATCAATACCTTTATCATCATTAAACCAGGTTTCAGTAATTGCAATAATGCTAAATGGATGAGTGAAGTGTTCCAAATAATCTTTGATAGATTCAAAGTTGGTGTACATGCTTCGACTGTTAAAATGTATTATTGACAGATTACCTTCTGGTTTTACACTGTTTTCATATTGTTCTTGGGTAAGATAATTGCAGTTTTTAGCAATCGAAGAGAAAAAGTTATTGTCAGGGTCTATCTCAGTATCAGGCTCTGTTGTGGTGTGCACTTGATACTCACACGTCTCCAGTTCCATTTGTTGATGTTGTAGAATGTTCTGTAGCATGTCCATATCAACACTTGATGTAATCTGTGTTCTTGGTTTGTATAGCATTTGTTAGTGTATGGAGTCACAAGCTACTTTGATACCAGGTGCTGCATCAATGTCAATACTTATCGAGATCTTCTATCCTCTTCACCATCAAAACTTTTGCTTCCTCCGGTGTCCCATTTAGTTTGATGAAGATCTTACAGTTAGTTACCCAGGTTTGTTGAATCTTGCCTTGTTTTTTAAGTTGTCGTGCAATCCTTGAGATGTCAGCATTTTTCTTTGTCAAGTGTTCATTTATGAAAACATTTGTGCCTTTCAGTTTGCGTCCTTGCTTCAGGAGTGCTATTTTCTTTTTTCGATTGGTAAACCTCATGATGACCGCTGGTGGTCTCTCATTCTTCGTGGGCAGTGGGTGACACGCCTCGATGTGCTCCAGGTCCATCTCTATCCCCCTGTTCTGGAGGTAGGAAGCAACCTGTTGTTCCACCGACTGTGTCTCCTGGTCGCTGGGCTCCCCGGTGTTCGTGGCCACCGCACGCGCATAGGAGCGCGGCCTGATCTTAATCCCGGTGATGACCACGTCATTCATGCGGGAGTATTGTTCCAGCTCGTCCACTCTCCGCTCAAGATCCACAATACGCTGGTCTTTTTCCGCGTTCTGGAGGCGTAGTTGTTTCACCTCCTCCAGTAGTCCCAGGAGCTGATCCTGCTGCGCTCTAACCGCAGCCACATCGCCGCACAGGGAGTGGATAGAGAGCTTTATCTCCTCGAATTCCTCCGGTATCGGGCCTTTCCTCGATGGGGGCATTTTGGTGATTTATACGCCAAGCATCCAGTATCCAATATCCAAAGGAATTTCTCATAAAACTCGTTTGAATTTTCCCGGATAAGCGTGGTTAACGTCTCGCGTCGCGCAAGCACTGCGTCACATCCGTCACCGCAGTTTGATTTTCGGTAATCACAGCAATGTTATCCAAGCTGGCATAAATATGCAATTATATGGCTAACTAATTAACCATATTTAATGTTATCAATTACGGCTTCTTGTTGGAAGAAAAAGGCAATGCAACTGGTCTAATTAAAAGAGGTTTGTTATTTGAAATATATATATTAAACATACTGCATTTTGGAGGGAGCCATCCCTGTCAGGCGATATAGCCAAATTATCAGCATCTTAAATATGTAAATCACACTCAAGCTCTCTTGTATTTGTAAAAAGGTTGACAGCTATACACATTCAAACTGGCATCAGCCCAGAGATATAGCCATAAGCTTCTACACACACTCTGAAATTTATGAACTTTTGGCTTCATAAAGCTATACAGTGAAATAATTAAATTAAATTATTATTAAATTATGGTTATAATGTTAATAATAATAATAAAAAAAAATGTTACCTAGTTTCAGTGGCTGTTGTGGTGGTGGATGCTGACATAACACTGTTGACTGTGGAGGCTGTAAACACCACAGAGGCAGAGGAAACTGTTGAGGTGTCCGAAGCTGCATCAGCTGACATCAAACGTCCAGGTGCTACATTGTCATAAGACTCCTGTTTAAAGCACAATGAAAGCATTGTCTTACTCTTATGCTGGCAATTGCCTGTACATGTGATTGCGGAGTGTGACAAACACATGTGACGTGTTTGTGTATATATAAAATGAATATATATATATATACTATACAGAAAAAATTATACTTATTTATTACACAAAAGATGAACCTACCAAGAGAATCAAGAGCAAGGCTCTTGCAGTTCTGGGGCCCCACAAAGTACTGTGACTCCACAACTGTTTTCGTGAGGAGCCTTATGAATTCCCTGTTAGGTCCACCACCATCGACTGAGCCCTCCCCAGATCCACAAGCATCAACAAAAACGACATCCAACCGTTTCGATGGATTAAAGGCCTGCCTCTTGAAGGTCCTCATAGCACTCTCCAGAACATTGGACCTCACTATACATATCTAACAAGAATACATTTACACAATGTAAAAAAAAAAAAAACTCTCAAGTTAAATCATCTTTAAAAACTCACATGATCTTCCAAAAACAAATGCTGGCCATTGTTTTAGAACATCAGTCACGAGAGGGTCTTTGTCAACTATCTCCTTTCTTCTCAGTGGGAATGTCAGTTCCATTTACGAGTCAACAAATGCCATGTTGAGATTCTTCTTCAATTCTTCCTATAGTGTATCTCTTTCGTATTCTCTTTTGTGGAGAATAGTCTCTGCCCAAGTGGGATGTCTGGGAGGAAGTTTATATCCTTGTTCGATTTTCTCTGGTTTACAGCAACTTCATATTTGGCAAACTGATATTTGATGCTCATAGTCCAGGTGTCATAACCTGTTTCTGGGCCTGGATCCTTGAGATATGGATGCTTTTCAAACAATGCAGCAGACACTCCAACTCTTCATTATTTGGATAAGCTTTGAATGAAAAAAATATATATACTTGAGTTATAGCATGCAAGCACAATTCATTTCTCCTGGGGCCTTGTGTATCAACACTGCGTACGTACAAAAACATGGCGTACGCCAGTTTCCACGTTCACAGCCAGATGTACTAACAGTGAAATTAAAGGTATAGCGGAGGATCTTTCCGAATTTTAGAGAAGACCCGCCCTCTCCAATTTTTTTAAAAAAATGCACATGCACAAACACAACACTCTTGCTCCAGAGAGCTAGGGAACGTCTATACGCCTTGCACAATTATGTTGCAAATTCTAAACTAACTAAAAAACATTCATAAAAAAGACAACATGTCAAATGCCCTTCCGTGTTTTATTTACTTATTATACTGATCGATTGAGTGACCGAGGACTCAAGACATGGTATGTGCAACCCTGTATCACACGAAATACGTTCTGAGGAAACTATTTTGCAAATCGCAATTACGTTACATAGCAACATATAAGCAGTGCTACGTTGGTCCTTAACCTAATATCTCTCATTGTTAATACGTTATTTTTATACATAGTTGCATATGGAGAAGTAGCTTGTTGCATTTGTGTAATAATAAACACACAAGATTTTAGAATATTTCAGCGTGATACCATTTACCATTTTGGACAAAAGGCTACTTTAGACAAATTGAGATGTTTACCGTGTCTATGCGGTGCATGACTCGTGCCAGGGCTAGCATTGTAGCTTGCATTAACTTTTACTAGTGATTTTAAATGGATTTCTCCAAATAGCGTGACAAACTTTACCTGTCTGGTAGAATCTTCGCGACTGCGGCATCAGTGAGAAGCCCAACCTGTGCTTTTAGCGCACGCCAGCGTGTGATATTCACCCAAAATCTCTCTGGTCTTGTTTCTATATTCTGCGGCCTTTCTCTTCTTATCATACACTTAGTAAACATTTTTTCTCTTTCGACCCTCAGCCATTTTCAAAGGAATGGCTGAAACCGTAACTCCGACATAATACACATGAAAGTGAAAACTACATAGGGATGAGCACGTAGCCTACGACGGCCTTACGTAAACATATCACCAGAATGATTGACACTTAGGTGGACCAATAGTATAGACTACCCACCTGGAAAAAGAAAATCCTCCGCTATACCTTTAATGTAAGAATGTGGATTCCTCCAAGTAAACTTCATGTCTGGCGTACGTACATTTGCCTTGATTTTTGTCCGTTGGCGACTCCTAGAGGCAATAAAGTGAAGTGGCAAACATTACACAACGAATTGTTCTTTCGCACCACCAGCTGTCAGATATTGCTTAATAATATGTCAAATAATGTATCAATTACAAATTATGTCACATTAATTTGGTCAGTAAAGGTATAAAAGAAATTTATATTTTTATTCAGCAAGGACACATTGAATTTGTTTAAAAGTGCCAGTAAATGCATTTATAATGTTACAAAAGATTATAAGATTTCTATATGTGTTTGGTTTAAGTTTTTATTCATTAAAGAATCCTGAAAAAACTATATCACGATTTCTATGAAAATATGAAGCAGAAGCACAGCAGTTTTCAACACTGATAATAATCATGAATGTTTCTTGATTATCAAATAATCATATTAGAGTGATTTCTGAAGGATCATGTGACACTGAAGACGAGTAATGATGCTGAAAATTCAGCTTTGATCACAGGAATATATTACACTTTCACATATATTCACATAGACATTTTCAGTAAAATTTCGTTTCTTGCTTAAATTAGTTTAATTGAGGGAGGAGACTGGGTGGGGCGTTGTGCTTGTGCATGTGCGCTCAATTTTACATTAATTCGGATGTACAAAGAAAAATATTCATGGGATCCTTCATACGCAGACATTAATACATCTGTTGTTTTTTTGTGCGTTTGCACATTTACAGCTTTGATCGTACGCAATGTTTTAGTTTGAATTCAATGCAAGTCTTTGTATATGAGCCCCCTGGAGTTCATTTGCGAACTCTGGACCCTCAAATTTTATAAAAATATCAAAAAGTCATCCTTGATTTAGAGCTTTTCTTGAAGGATCCTTTTCAAGTGTTCAACTGAAGTAAGATTTTCCAAAATAAACACAACACATAGTCGCATATTTTGTAAAAATAATTAAAAGTTAAGAGTACCTCAAGTAGAGGGCAAAGGCAAGGCAAGGCAAGTTTATCTATATAGCACATTTCATACACAGTGGCAATTCAAAGTGCTTTACATGGAAGAAATTAAAGTCAGAATAATTAAAACAGTTTAGAATAAAAAAAAATCATAATAATAAAAATAAAATACAGTGTCGAAAATAAAATGTACAAAGCTTAACAATATGTGCCAACACGTTATATGAATTAAAAGGATAGTTCTATGATGAAAACTTTCACAATTTAGCCTCATATACTTCACAAGAAACATTGAGTATTTGTTATTTGTTAAATAACAAGTTTATTTGTTAAAACACATGCTTTTGTCTTCTGCATTAGGAGGTCATACAGGTTTAGAATGTCATGAGGGCAAGCAACTTACAACCCGAATTCCAGAAAAGTTGGGACGTTTTTTAAATTTGAATAAAATTAAAACTATACGACTTTCAAATCACATGAGCCAATATTTTATTCACAATAGAACATAGATAACATAACAAATGTTTAAACGGAGAAATTGTACACTTTTATCCACTAAATGAGCTCATTTCAAATTTGATGCCTGCTACATGTCTCAAAATAGTTGGGACGGGGACACGTTTACCATGGTGCAACATCTCCTCTTCTTTTCAAAACAGTATGAAGACGTCTGGGCATCGAGTTTATGAGTGTCTGGAGTTTTGGTGTTGGAATTTGGTCCCATTCTTGCCTTATATAGGTTTCCAGCTGCTGAAGTGTTCGTGGTCGCCTTTGACGCATTTTTCGTTTAATGATGCGCCAAATGTTCTCTATAGGTGAAAGATCTGGACTGCAGGCAAGGCCAATTCAGAACCCGGACTCTTCTACGACGAAGCCATGCTGTTGTAATATCTGCAGTATGTGGTTTTGCATTGTCCTGCTGAAATACACAAGGCCTTCCCTGAAATAGACGTTGTCTGGAGGGGAGCATATGTTGCTCTAAAACCTTTATATAGCTTTCAGCATTCATAGTGCCTCCCAAAACATGCAAGCTGCCCATACCGTATGCACTTATGCACCCCCATACCATCAGAGATGCTGGCTTTTGAACTGAACGCTGATAACACGATGGAAGGTCTCCCTCTTCTTTTGTCCGGAGGACACGGCGTCCGTGATTTCCAACAAAAATGTCAAATTTGGACTCGTTTGACCATAGAATACTTTTCCACTTTGAAATAGTCCATTTTAAATGAGCCTTGGCCCACAGGACACGACGGCGCTTCTGGACCATGTTCACATATGGCTTCCTTTTTGCATGATAGAGCTTTAGTTGGCATCTGGAGATGGCACGGCGGATTGTGTTTACCGACAGTGGTTTCTGGAAGTATTCCTGGGCCTATTTAGTAATATCATTCACACAATCATGCCGATGAGTGATGCAGTGTAGTCTGAGGGCCCGAAGACCACGGGCATCCAATAAAGGTCTTCGCCTTTGTCCCTTACGCACAGAGATTTCTCCAGTTTCTCTGAATCTTTTGATGATGTTGTGCACTGTAGATGATGAGATTTGCAAAGCCTTTGCAATTTGATGTTGAGGAACACTGTTTTTAAAGTGTTCCACAATCTTTTTACGCACTCTTTCACAGATTGGAGAGCCTCTGCCCATCTTTACTTCTGAGAGACTCTACCTCTCTAAGACATCCCTTTAATCATGTTACAGACCTGATATCAACTTAATTAGTTGCTATAGATGTTCTCCCACCTGAATCCTTTCTAAATTTCTTGCTTTTTCAACCATTTGTTGTCCCCGTCCCAACTATTTTGAGACCTGTAGCAGGCATCAAATTTGAAATGAGCTCATTTAGTGGACTAAAGTGTAAAATTTCTCCATTTAAACATTTGTTATATTATATATGTTCTATTGTGAATAAAATATTTGCTCATGTGATTTGAAAGTCGTATAGTTTTCATTTTATTCAAATTTAAAAAACGTCCCAACTTTTCTGGAATTCGGGTTGTATGTCAAATAGCTTTTTAGGGAACTATCCGTTAGGGATGAGCGAGTACAGCATTATCTGAATCTGTATCTGTATCTGTATAACCATATGAATTATCTGTATCTGTACTCGGACTGGGCGGGGCCTAAACCCGGAAGTGGGTCGGGTAGTCTTGAAATGGGCGGGGCTTTAACCGGTATGTTATTTTAAGCATGCAATTGATATGGGTTGATCAGAAATTGTTATATTTATTGCTGATAAGAAAACTATTTACATGACAGCATCAGCATTGAGCTTCAGATCAATGGTTTTGATCACGATAACAACGAACTACAGAACAAGTTTTGCAACAATGAATACAACACATGTGGTTGCAAATATGAAGTAAAATGTAACGAACAAGAGTTTTCATCTCAACTAGGGCTGGGTGATATGGACCAATAGTCATATCCCAATATATTTAGGCTGAATTTCAATATACAAAATATATCCCGATATTTTTTCTGCAAAGTGAGAGCAAATGTTCAGTCAAAGCCAAATATGACATGTCACAAGTAGTTTTATTGAAACATGAACATTTGCAAAATCAAATGAATAAATAATTAACAGGTTTCTTCACCTTAGGGCTGCATGATTATGACAAAAATCTTAATTGCAGAGAATTGTAATTGTGATTTATTAATTGGTTTATTTATTTTGTCAATACAACGTTGGTATGAGCCATTACATTCATTTAAAAAATATAAAAAATAACACAAAGAAAAATAGGGGCATTAAGGGGTTAATATAGACATGACAGTTACCTTGGTGAATAGACAATACTGTTAATGAAACATTGAAACTGCTCCTGGTGAATAGAATTAAAATCATACCTGCTTTGTTTTTATTTCGTGTTATTTACAACGCAACAGTGTTGCATGCTCGTTGTTTCTTTTGCACTTTATATACAGTGAGGCGATCCAGCGCGCGCCGCCGCATTTGCGCGTGCAATTGAGTGTGCGCTACGACTAACGTTACAGTATAACGGCTGACAGGACAAAGTCCGTTTTGCTGAGGTGAAAGACTTTATTTCATGTTATAACATAACATGCTTTAATCAAGCACGCAAAGTGGAAAAGGAGTGACTGGGGCGCGGGGAGCAGTGCAGAGAGCTCTGGGTCAGCACTAAGCAGCTTGCTTGGAGCAAGGCGTGCAGCGCAAACTCTAATTACATATCACATTTAAAATATATATTCTTTATATTGATATATCGCTCAGCCCTAATTTCAACATTACTTTTTTTTTTCTTTTTTTTATCCGAGCACAGATATTGACTCGTATTACTCGTATAATATTTGTACTCGACAAAAGTGCTTTATCCGTACCGGATACTCGTTTCAGCCGAGTATCCGGCTCAACTCTACTATCCGTTTAACCCATAACAAAAACTCCCATCACGTAAAAGTTCAATGTTATGAATTGGCACTTTTCCACTGCATGGTACGGCACAGTTTGGTACGGCACGCGTTGGCGCTTTTCCACTGCATGGGACACTACGGCTCGGCTCGGTACGGCTTACTTGTGACGCTTTTCTACTACATGGTACGGTACGGCTCGCTTTAAATGATACCACCTTTGTTGAGGTTCCAAGTGTACTGTACTGATACTAAAATGTGACGTGAACACACTACAGATCACTGATTGGTCAGAGTCAGACAGAATCGTCACTACCCGCTAGATTTAAATAGCCAGTAACTGCCACCGCTGTAGCACCTGTTTTAAAACTACTTTCTTGAAGACAAAATAAAGAAAGAAAACTTCCAAAAAAAGAAATGGCTGAATCGTGGTCAGTGGACGAAGTGCAGACGTTCCGGTTGCTGAGGAGCGGATAAACTATAACGGTCAGACTATAACCCCACCCACTTTGAAGCGGTAATAACTGTAGTGGAAAAGCAAACCGAGCTAAAGCGAACCGAGCCGTGCCGTGCTGAGTCGTACCGCGCAGTGCAAAATCAAACCGAGCGTGCTGAGCCGAGTCGTACCTCGCAGTGGAAAAGCGAAGCGAGCTGAGTCGAACTGTACTGAACCGTACCAGCAGCTCCAACACTGTTCTCCATTTTGTAGGCCTAGTCAAGTAATTTGTGACAAATGTCGATGTGGATTGATGTAAAATTCGCATCAAAACTGCCTGGGTTGTTCACACTGCAGCCACACTGAAAAAAATCAGACCTGGGTCTGATACACGACCACATATGGAAGTAGTCTGAATCTGATTTGAGTGTTCACACTACTTCCGACAAAGTCTGACCTTGTCTGCCTGCAGTCTGAACGGGGTATGAGTGATCTGTAAGGTTTATATTCAGTGAGCATATCTGGACCTGGACCATTGAGGGATTTATTAACAAGTAACGGTATTTTAAAATCAATGTTCATATGCTCTGGTTCTGATCATAATTCTCCAGTACTTTAACATTCTCATATTTACAAATAATATTATGCTGTTAAGAGCACTGCATCAGAATGTTACATTGAATGGTTTTGATATATCTAACATATAAATCTGAGAAACAGGGTTGTGTTAAAGATTTATAACATTAGTGCTTAATTTATTTGCAACATCTCTGTTCTTGCTCAAAGCTTTTCAAACTAAAACAGAGACACTGAGGAGTTCAAGCGATAAACCCAAAATCCAGCATAAAGAGACTCAGTAAACGTGGAGGTAAAAGTGTGCAAGTGTATGAGTGTATGTGTGTCAGTGAGGCTGTAGAAGGACAGAGTACCGGCTGACACATCCACATACACTCCAACTCTTTTTAAGGAGCCTGCAGGGACACGTATGTCAGTTGACTTTTTGTCATGCCAGACTGTGAATCTGTTATCAGAGCAATTCAGACTCCAGGAAAATTCATTGAGTCCAAACTGACAGTCACTCCATCCTTTCCTGTTGATTCCTTTATATGTCACTGATATATCCGCCTCTCCTCTCCACTCAGCCTCCCAGTAACAACGTCCAGAAATACTCTCTCTACACAGAACCTGAGGACACTCATCAAATCTCTCTGGATGGTCAGGATAAGACTGTTTCTCTTCCAAACATGTCGCTTTTCTTTTCTCATCGGAAAGAATAAGTTCAGTGTTTACTGTGTTTGGATCCAGTGTGAGATTGCAGGCATCTGAACACAAGAAGAGAAAACGTTTACAACAACAACAACAGTCACTTAATGTGTGCGTGTTTGTGTGTGAGAGTGTGTGATTGTTGACACACATTTTTGTAGTCCTGCTGTAATCCTGAATTCTGCTCCATGATCCACACTATGAAAGACACAGTGTCACATTCTGCACATCCAATGCAATCAATAAACACACACACACACACACACAAATACACACACACATACTTGAGTTTGTCCAGTGTGCAGTTTGGATTGTTCATTGTATCAGAGAGCAGCTTAACTCCTGAATCCCCTGGGTGATTGTAGCTCAGATCCAGCTCTCTCAGGTGAGAGGGGTTTGAACTCAGAGCTGAAGACACATAACCACAGCCTTCCTCTGTCACCATACATCCAGACAATCTAAAAACACACATCAATAGTCCACATGACATTGGTTTGTCAATCAGACATTACTATCACAGTGACCTGTTTGGTTAATTTATTCCAGAGGGAGCTACATTTTCCTTGAATCCATGTGATTTTAGCTTATTTACTGAAATTAATCAAGCAGTATAAAAACAGTTAAACAGTTTCTAAACTCAAATTTAGTATAAGAGCAAGGAAAAGGAGAGTTTGATATAATCTTTCTATTTCTCTGCTTTAAGACTGTGCTCTGAATGTGCAAAAATGCACTGCAGTGTAATTGCAGTATTATTACAAGAGGCCCAAAATGTTTGTGCCTATATTGTTTTTTTGTTTTGTTTTTTTTAACGAAACTCATTGTCCTGCATAATCACAGCCTGTTATGTACTTGCAATACACTTTAACTGCAGTACTATAGCGCAGTCTTCAGTGCTTGTTGAAGTCACAGATAAAAAATTATAATACAACCACGTATGGCTGTTTAATAGCATTTACAAATGTATAATGTGAAGAGAGCTTACAGAATTGGGAATAGACTGTGTGGCCATCAGATAGCCACAAACTTTTGATACACTAAATGATAGTAAATGCATTGAGTAAAAGTGAATTTAAAACCATCTAATGTATATGAAATATCATAACCTTTTAAAAACTGATTTTAAAACAATCATATCAAAAAATATTTTATGTGGTTGTCATACATTTCAAAATGTTAATTCTGATTATTATCATGTATTCTGATTTTATGTCTCCAACTCATTCAGTTGTTTACGTCCTCATTTTTAGTGTAGAGATGTTATGGTGAAATTAGTGCATCCCAGATTAAAAATCAGACAATTCATTAAAAACAAGACCAGATGTTTTCCCTAAAAGATTAGAGCAAATAAAGCAACTGGGTTTTGATCTGATAGTACAGGCTCCCATGGAATCAAGTGCATCAAGTTACATACTTAATTTGATCAGGGTTTTCATCTTTCTTCTTAATTACCTGAGTATGTTCAGGAGACAGTGCGGATTCTTCAGTCCAACACAGAGCAGCTTCACTCCTGAATCCATCAAGGCATTGTTACTCAGGTCCAGCTCCCTCAGACAAGAGTTTATTAATTGTAGAACTGAAGACAAACTTTCACAACACTGACCAGTGAGATTACAGATGGCCAATCTAAACAAAAACAAATCAGGAACTTATCAAAACCAATGTTAGAAAGATATGATACAGTGTATTTTCACATGACAGCAATGTATTAAAATAGCATATGTGTACTGAACATTGTGTGTGTGTGAACAGTTTGAAAGAAAGAAATTGTATTGTACTAGAAATCACAAATCTTACCCACAACCAGAATAATACTTTTACCGCCAATGTTCCCGCGGCGGTAAATTGGGTGAGTGTATTTGCTGTCTTTTACCGCTAAGAGGTGCTACAATCACTGACTTCGAAAAGTGTCTGTTTATTCTCTCTATTGCTTAATCTGCCGCCACGCCACGGCTCATTCAGAGTGATTGAAAGATGGTAGCAGATTAATTCAAGTGAAACAATGTAGTAAAACGGATTGATAATCACAATACTGAAATTACTGAAATTAAATTGAACAAATAATGAAAATATTTCAACATATAACATTGCAATAGAAACATATTAAGCTACATCAATGAGGCTTTGGATGAGCATAAAAGATGTTATCTTCACAGCGTTGAGATGGTAGCTCTGTGATCAACGCAACAATATGAGCCTCACAGAGCTTTAAGCGATGCGAGAGCGAACCTACATGCTGTTAACCGATGTTTGCTGACAGTGTACAAAAGGCCCGGATGCCTTTAAATGTCC
Source organism: Pimephales promelas (assembly GCF_016745375.1). The sequence continues at coordinate 22,317,863 of NW_024121321.1, forward strand.
TGGACGATTTCAACCAATCACAATCAAGCACAAGGTTGCTATAGTGACATTCGTGCTGAGGTGAATTCGTGCTGATAGCTGGGAAGGAATACGTGAAAAATCATGAAGATTGGGCACTTCTGGAAAAGTTTTTGATTTTTGGCAGGGTGTTAGTTATGGGCCTAAGGTTTTTAAAAAACCATGGATACAAGTTGGGGTCGTCCCCCTAGTGGCAGTTATCCATAAAATCCAAATTGGCCCCCGCCGAAAAGAGAAAAGGTTATATCTCAGCTTCTTTTAGTCTTAAATTGTTGTATGATGACACTTTTTTTACTTGATATGATACAAGGACCATATGTGAGTAAGTGTACAGTTATTTTACATATTTTAAGTGTACACTGACTTGCCCCCATTCCTAGTGTAGTAGTTTGAATTTGCCATGTTGATTACTGAGCTTGCTAGCTCTTGGTAGCTTGCTAGCTAGCTATCTAATATTGGGAAATTCCGCTTCATTTCTCAATTAGCTGGCTCTGGATGGGACCGGTTGTTTGCCCTTGCAAAGATCTTCAATACTGGTGTTGCAGCATCTCTACTAAGCGGCAAGCATGTCAAACGTACACGGTATACCCATCAGCTTACCCTTGCCTGGCTCCTCGTACTCAAAATACAGGCATATGAGGAGTAACTGCCAAGAGGGCTATGGGCCTGGAAGCATGGAGATGTGGACGAGTCGACAGGGATAATGCTCCAACAACCTCTTACTGGTTAACAGTTAGAGACTACTTCATGATCACCTGCCGCCTCCTTTCTGAAAGGAGGACAGTGGTTGAAAGGGCTTTCATGGCCTGCAGGAGGAGAAGGTGATAAAAAAGCTCTCAAAACCGGAAGTGCTACAGACCATTGATGAGTTTGAGGTTGCCTGTTTCTCTGCCTCAAGCGAGAAGGAAAGTCTGGAACATCCAGAGTCCTCAGCTGCTGAACAGAAGAAGTTCCTCAATAATCTGAAAGAACTATGCGATCTTGCAAAGGAAGATAAAATAGTCAATCCCTTCAAAGAAATGGGTACAAGCTCATCACCCTAGACACTGGTGAGGTCCTTGATCATGAGATCCCTCAGGGAAGCTCCTAACATTGGCAATTAGCCATGTTCACAGAGTTTGTAAGCGACAGAATAGAAAAAGCCACCAAGCCCCTATCTGATGTCATTCCAAGGGCCAATTTGTTCACATTCACGAACAGGCCACCCGTGGATCTGAAAAAGGGTGCCCGCGAGTTGGGGTCTGCCAAGGCAAATACAGCTCGTCACCAAGCTCTTCATGTCCCTACGAGCCCGTCCTGATCTGGACATCGATCACTTCTTCAAGCTTGAGAATCAGCGTGAGCCTCCATCTTTGTCCGATCAAGGCAAGCTGCAGTCAGGAACCAAGTCAGATATTCTTAGGTGCTTACCAGGAATGCCAGGTTTGTGTCATATTTTCTGTTTGTCTTAGATAGGGTGAACAAGGGTTCGGCACCTTTAAGCTCTGCTTCTGCCGTAACCATTTTCAATTGGCTAGTCTTTACTTAAAATCTTCTGTTAATCTGTATGATCTTCTGCTGCTGCTGCTATTCATTCATTCATTCATATATCCTGGCCCCTCTCCATCAGCCAAAGAAGCTTCTGTGGTTGTGCTTGATATGGCAGCAGTAATACACAGCCTGATGACTGACAAGACGACAAGAGTGGATGCAGTCTGGGACAAGTATATAGAGGCAAGTCTCAAATCCCAGACTCGTGTTAAGCGTGGTGGGAAAGCAGGGTACAGAACATGAGTCTCCACTAAGATACCTCTGCCAAAGGGAGCTCAATGGCAGAGGTTCCTCAAGGACAGTCAAAATAAAGATGAGTTGTTTCAGTTGTTGACTGTACTCATGTATAGTAAGAACTACGGTGTCAAGTCAGTCAATGAAGCCCGGATGCTTCTTTTCACTCATGGCCTCAAGTCCCTGGATTCAATCCCCCCTAGCCAGCATGCCTTATTCCTGCATGGGAAGTGTGCCATGTACAATGCAGCTTTTGTCTGGAAGCAGTCCCTCTCCAAAACTCCAGAGATTCCAGACCCCAGTGAGTGGGGTTGGGAATGGAATGACTGAACCAAAGTCTGGGTGCCATATTGGACAGATCTGGAAGATGTCAGTAAGGGATGCTCACTCCTCCTCAACTGTGGCTGTGTGGTTGCCTGTAAGGGCAACTGTAAGTGCCACCGAGCTGGACTTTGCTGTACCTTATTGAGCAAGTGTGAGGGAGGCTGTACTAATAATGATGAAAAAAAATACTTTTGTTATTTTTATAAATACATGATGTTTAAGTATGTATTGTTTTTTGATGTTATTTGACTAAAATGCAGTATTGATCCTTAACAATATAACTTTTCACTGTGGCATAGTTCTGAAGTTGTGTTCATTTAAAGCAGGGGTTCTCAACTTTTTTTTGAGACAGAAGAGACAGCTCATTCAGCTTTTTCTGGAGAACACCAATTTACAGGGGAGGCATTCTGTGACAGATTGGATTGATTTCGATTGAACTGACATCTGTGCAGTCTTGCTTCAACCTCTTGATCACAGCAGACATCATTCAGCTTCTTCTGGAAAAAATCCATTTACAGGGTAGGCGTTCTGTGACAGATTGGATTGATTTTGATTCCACTGAAATTCAGACATACATCAGTCTGCTGATTCTGGCCGGCGTGTAAAGGTCATGAAATGAATCGAAAAGAAGACTGTGGGATGTGGAAAATGGACATTCTATTTTCCAGGCCACCATGTCCCACAAAAATTCAACCTCCTAAGCTCCACCCTGAGGATAGATCACTGGATGACATGACCTGCATGCACGATAAGCTAGCTGCATTTCGGACCCTCAGAGAAGTGGACACATAACCTTCCAATGCTGTTCAACCCAGGCCAGGATGCTGGGTTGTTGGTGAACTTATTGGTGACTCAGAACTTATTGGTGACTCTGAGATGACGTTGGTCGGCGAGTTAGAAACTTCTCGATCAGTTGACAAGTGGAGTTAAGAGAAGAACGCGCATTATATCTTCCTGTATCTCAACGTTCAGTGTTCATCTTCTGTGTGTGCGTTCATGAGAAAATGTACGTTTATTTACTTAATCGTGATTTAGGAATAGTTAACTGCCACATTACTGTTTGGTTGATGTAAATTAACGAGCTGTTTATTGTTTAGTGATACTGGCCTCATGTCAAAGTTGGGACTGTCATAAATATAATAGATAAGAAGTTATTTAAGTTACTGAAGTTATTTATTTCTGTATACTCTGTTTGTGGTTACTAGCTGCAATGTTAACACTTTAATGAGTGTCAAGTTAATTGTATTCGTCCTATTTGATTCGATATGATGATTCAGTGTTTTCTCAGATTCAGTGGAATTCGCGATCCGCATTATATGCGCTTTATACGATATCTAGTGGTTAATTTCGGAAGTGCATGTCAAACCCTGATAATTGTATTGGATGTAGAATGACATGTATATTCTTATTATGTTTGAATACTGTAATTGCTTATTGTAATGTTATTCATTTGCTTATTTCAGACCACACACATACATACGCACTAACACCAAGTAAAAAGAAGATTCTGAATCCTGTGATTATGTGTTTTGATTGACACCCTGAGGCGAGCACAATCACCTAATCAGCACATATGTACATGAGTTGTATTTTTTTATGTGACACTGCACAAAATATATGAATGCAATCAAAGAAAAAAACTTGGCATTTAGTAAACTGAAAAAAATTACTAATTTTCCTTTTTTTTTATTAAAAAAACATCTGTGGCATTATGTAAACAAACCAGCATTTAAAGGGTTACAATTATGAAAATTAATGAATGTTTGATAATTATGATTAGAACTGATGCTGGTAAAATAAAATTATGCAGAAAGGGTTAATTTATTTATTTATTTATTTATTTTTTACAATTAGTCCATTCGTCAGTTATCAGATGCAGCTGATTTATAATAAAATTTGATCACTTCAAAACACCTATTCATACATATAGTGAAGAAGTGAAAGTCACACCTCAGTATGTTCAGATGACAGTATGAACTCTTCAGTCCAGTAGAGAGCAGCTTCACTCCTGAATCCTGCAGGTCATTGTTACTCAGATCCAACTCTCTCAGAGGGGAGTTTGATGATTGTAGAGCTGATGACAAACTTTCACAGCACTGAGCAGTCAATCGACAACCTGCCAGTCTGAACAAAATAAAGGATTCAGTAATTAAAATGTCAGAATTAATTGACATATGTCATTAACCATTTACATGCCTTCTTTGTTAAATGTCTTATCCTATCAATAAGCCACCAATCCTATTGTATTTGAATCTTTATATCCATAGTAACCAAGCATTCATAACCAAGCGTTCATAACAATTTGTATCTGACTTATAAGGGATACTGTTTTTTTCAGACAAAATAGATTTTCTACAACATGATAGGCCACACAATTAACTATATAGGTCACACGTTGTAGAAACGCTTGAAACCACCTGAAAAATTTGATAATCTGTAGGTAGTGAGCATTCAAATACACCAGAGCAGTTAAAATACAGTGAAATAACTCCATTATTGACATATAATAATAAAATTATACCCAATTATCAGCCAGTAATACATTGACTGTTTATTGGTTGTGCATGTCTAATAGTGAGTTTGAAGGTTAAACCTTAGTATGTTCAGTTGACAGTGTGAACTCATCAGTCCAACTGAGAGCAGCTTCACTCCTGAATCTTGGATGTCATTGTTACTCAGGTCCAGCACTCTCAAATAGGAATTTGATGATTGCAGAGCTGAAGACAAACTTTCACAGCACTGATCAGAGAGACCACATCCAACAAGCCTATTACAGAGAATAACAATGAGGAGGAGAGGGATGTTAAAATGTTTTCAATATTTTGTGCATGACATTGTCTTTTAATGAACACAAAGCTTTCAATCCTGGTACTGAGGCTGCATCCACATCAAGTGAATCCTTCATGTTCTCCACAACTCACAATCCTTTGCACAAATTCCAAATATTAGAGGAAAATTAAATGTGCAATGTGTAAAAATTTTGAGTATTTGAGTCAGAAATGCACTATGACATCCATAACTATGTTTTCAATGGTGTATAAAGAACTTAATAAACCGTACTGTTTTTATTACCTAAGGCTATGTTTACACGGAAACGATTCTAAAGAAAACACAAAAGTAGCGTTGCGTTATCACTTTTTATTCTGCGTTTAGACGAGCGTTTTGGGTGGGAAATCCATGTGCAAATGGAGACGCAAAAGTGTATGAAATTCAATGTAGTATGCACTCCAGGCGGCTAGGAGTGCATACTACAACAACACCAAGACCACGTGCCTGCGTACAACCTTCACTGTCAAGCAGACCTTTGCATTTTTACCCTTTACACAGGAACGCGGCGGTGGAGCGTTTTTAAGATTTCCACTCTGGAGGGTGGTTTCACTTTTTTGTGTTTTTAAGCCTCAAAAACGCCGTCGCCGTGTAAACGAAAGGCACACCCGATAAAATATTTTTACATTTTCACCCGCGAGCGTTCTCGTGTAAACAGGGCCTCAGATTGAGACATTTATAGCTACATAACCGCGTACACCCCCTTCTATGAAGGTTTCTACCATAGCCGAACGTGAACAAACATCGCTACAGAGCACGTTTCGTTCATACTTTGAAAGAGAAGCCGCAGAAACCTAGAAGCTAGCCATAGACACAGTGAGTAGTGACTTTTCCCTTGTCAGTGGTGTAAAATATGTAGTTGGATTGTTTCATGTAACTTAGTTCTCCCTCGCTGTGTTATGGGTTTGCTATGTGGGGATAAATGTGCTGTTACGTTCGTGAGACAGTTGATTAGTACTCTCGTCATTGACCGTAAAACAGTAAATCACCAACATGTCGATCACGGTCGACAAGTCGATCTTGGAAGCATTTTAAGTCGGTCAAGAAGAGTTTTCAATATCAGAGAAAAAGCCTATTGTGTGTAGTAAATGGTGTCTATGTGATGCGGATGTGCACACCCTGTTACAATCATGTAATTTTTGTCGCGCGCACCTTTGGGCTCATGCGGACGCGTCAAGTTTAAACAAGGCTTTACACTTTAACCAGCTCAGCCACAGTAACAGCTCATATTACCAGCTAAACTTTTACTACGCTGTTTGAAAACATATATAGTTGCATAGTTTCATGTGGTTCTTCTCCCTCGCTGTATTGTGGGTTTGAAATGTACTGAATACGCTTGTGAGATAATCGGCTGATTACTATTATTATATTATTTATTATATAGTAAGACCCTTGATCGTCACCTGACTATGGCTTTTTTAAACTTTATCTATGATGTGGTTTATAATGGACTGTGGTTCAGAAACAGTGACAATGTTACACACTCTTGGCTCTTACTCTGGCTATTCTCTGCTGTCTCGACGAAATATTTGTCCCGTTTGAGCCACCGTAGCTTCTTTGAAAGGGAGGAGTGAGCAGTGGGCTGAGGCTTTAGTGCAAACTTGCAACCAAACCGCTAGATGTCGCTACACTCACACGCACCTTTAAATGACAATGAGCTCACCCAGTTCTATTATGTAATGCAAGGAAAAATGATTTTGGAGATAAAGGTATGTTAAAAAGTAAATAATGTAAACCACCGGGATACCATAAATGTTGAATAATATTTTTATGCCATGATCATGGGGGTGAAAACATGTATTAGGCAGTCTCATTAGTCACATTCTGCATAGCCTCCTATGGACAAGTGTTGTAAATTATCAGTTTTGCTATAACACTAAAAAAAACAACGTATCTGGTTTGTCTAATGCTGTTGTTATGTCCATATCAAATAAATTTAGTTTTTTTATTTTACATTTTTTATCTCTAACTAAGGGTATGTTTACACAAAAACGATTCTGAAGAGAAAACGCAAAAGTGGCGTTGCGTTATCACTTTTTATTCAGCGTTCAGACGAGCATTTTGGGTGGGAAATACGCGTGCAAATGGTGATGCAAAAGTGTGTAATATTCAATGTAGTATGCACTCCAGGTGGCTAGGTGGCAATGTGGAGCACTGCCACACAACAACACCAAGTCCACGTGCCTGCGTACAACCTTCAAAGTTCATTCAAACTGCAGGCCTAGCCCTGATCAAACACAACTAAAGCAGACTTTTGTGTTTTTACCCTTTACATGGGAACGCTGCGGTGGAGTGTTTTTAAGATTTCCACTCTGGAGGGTGGTTTCACTTTTTAGCGATTCTAAGCCCCCAAAACACCGTCGCAGTGTAAACGAAAGGCACATCCGATAAAATATTTTTACGTTTTCACCCGCGAACGTTCTCGTGTAAACAGGCCCTAAATTACATGAGATATGGAGTCCGAATATGGAGGTGAGTTGAAAGTATGTGGTGAAGAACAGCTGGAGACTTGTCATTCTCATCACTGTTGCAATTAAACTTAAATTACACTTGTGTGCCTCCAGAAACAGGTTTGGGAAACAAATGTACTAAGTAATACTTTGAGTTTAAAACATGGTGTGCTTTAAATTCTGACTATGAGATACTACAAATTTCCACATGGCTGTGCTTCTACTGCATACTCTTCAAATGTTTATATCCTTTCCGCTTCAATACAAATAGACATAATTTAATTATTTCCACACTTGTGTTCTATAAATAAAAATAGGGGTATGGCTCCATAGATTATTAAGGTTGAATCACAACTACATAGAAATATGTTTATTTTGTGATGCCATGAATGAATACTTACAGAGCTTTTCTGCAGTTCATCACTGCTGGTATGAGTCTCCATCTACCCTCATCTGATGTGTTGTATTTCATGAGGTCGAACTCATCCAGCACCTCTTCTAACATCTGAAGCATGTAGGCTATTGCTGAGCAGTGAGCAGGAGAAAGTTTATTTTCTGAGTGTTTGTCTGATTTCACAAATCCCTGAATCTCTCTGTACAGCGTCTGATCATTCACCTCCAGCAGACAGAGGAACAGATTGATGGATCTGTCAGCCGAGAGACCATAACTTCCTTTGATTTCATTTTTAATGTACTGTGTGATTTCTCTAGTGCTCTCTGAGCTGGTCTCTGTGTGTGTCAGCAGATCCTGCAATAGTTTCTGATTGGAGTCTAGTGAGACACCCAGCAGGAACCGCAGAAAAAGATCCAAGTGTCCATTTTCAGTCTGAAGGGTTTTATCGACTGCTGAGGATAGCAGTGCACACATGTTTTTCGTAGATCTGTACTCATGTTTGTCACTCAGAAACACCTCCAATGGCTCCATGTTCTTCAACAGATGGCAGTAAAACACATAGAATGCAGAGAGAAACTCCTGAACACTCAGGTGTATGAAGCAGTAGACTTTCCTCTGATGAATCGCAGACTCCTCTTTAAAGATCTCAGTGCAAATCCCAGAATACACTGAGGCATCAGTGACGTCTATACCGCTCTCTCTCAGGTCGTCCTCATAGAATATGATATTGCCCTTCATCAATTGTTTGAAAGCCAGTTCAGAAAGTTTTATAATCACTTCTCTGTTGGACTGCAGGAGTTTCTTGGTATCACTTTGTTCATACTTCTGATTCTTCTTGTTGATCTGAATGAGCAAGAAGTGAATGTACATTTCAGTCAGAGTTTTAGGGATTTCTTCACTTTGTTCTCCTTTCAAGAGCTTCTGAAGCACAGTGGATGAGATCCAGCAGAAGACGGGTATGTGGCACATGATGTGGAGGCTTCTTGCTCTTCTAATGTGTGTAATGATTCTGGTGGCTTGAAGCTCGTCACTGATTCTCTTCCTGAAATATTCCTCCTTCTGACGATCATTGAATCCCTGAATTTCAGTCAGACGGTTGATATAATTGGAGGGGATCTGATTGGCTGCTGCTGGTCTAGAGGTGATCCAGATGAAAGCAGAGGAAATCAGCTCTCCTTTAATGAGGTTTGACATCAACAGACTCACTGAGCAAGGCTTAGTCACATCAGAAACTTTCTCACTGTCAGAAAACATCAGTGTCATTCTGTTTTCATCAAGACCATCAAAAATGAACACAACTTTACACTCCTCATAAATCTTTGAGTCCAGATCTTTAAGTTCAGGATGAAAGTCCACCAGAAGATTGTGAAGACTGTACTTATCATCTCGAATCAAGTTCAGATCTCGAAAGGGAAGCACAAACATGAAATCTACATCCTGATTGGCTTTTCCCTCAGCCCAGTCCAAAACAAACTTCTGCACAGAGACGGTTTTTCCAATTCCAGCAATGCCTTTAGTAAGAACAACCCTTATTTTGTCGTTCTCATCACATTCTCGTTCAGGTATGGATTTAAAAATGTCATTGCAGACGATTTGAGTGTTATGTGATTTCTTGAATCTAGGTGTTTTCTCCATCTGTAAAACCTCATGTTCTTTGTTCAATCCTTCACATTCTCCCTCTATGATATACAGCTGTGTGTAGATCCTGTTTAGGAGGGTTTGATTCTCTTCAAGTTTGATTCCCTCAAATAAGATCTCAAACTTGTTCTTCATGGTGGTTTTGTGTAGATCTTTGACTTTTTGTAGTTCATCATTTACTGGTTGGTGAGAATCCTCCTGCAGGTCTCCAATCTGATCATCTCTATTAACACAGCAGAAACAAGAACAACAACACAAATAATTACTGCGAGGAAGATCTTCTGGCAAAGCCATGTGTCATTTACAAAACCAGCTGACCAGCTTTCTCCAGTCTGCTTCTGATTGCATTTAGAGTTAAACCTGCCAATAAATGCTGGTCTAGTGTCAGTTCCCTTTCGGCGGCGCAACAAACTCAATTTTTTTCTTATCAGTGCAAAAAAGACTCAAAATACTCAAAAATAATATTAAATTTGATTTTACATATGTGTTGTACATCATTATATCCTGTTAAAAGAGAACTCCAGCGCAAAGTGAACCTTTGGTCTAATTACACATTGGTACATAGTCAACCGTTATCTGAGATTTGTTTTCATGATTATTGAATGTAAAGAGTTTTATCTCTAAAAACGGTTTAGATTATAATGCTAGTATATGGGGCATAGAGTAATGAAAATAAAAATCACTAGTTAATACCACTAACAAGGCTCAAAATAGCCCAACACTAACTCAGCGCACTTGGTTCGGCGTTCGTGGTTCGACTTGTCGAGACTGTTTTCCAAAGATGGCGCCGCCTGTATACAAGATGTGGACTGTCTTTATAAAGTATCTTCTTATTAAACTGTATGGACACTTACAAAGTTCTCAATGGTTCGTTTTGCATGCAGGGACCCTGATTATGCTACTGAGTTAGTGGGGGGCTATTTTGAGCCTTGTTAGTGGTATTAACTAGCGATTTTTATTTTCATTACTCTAAGCCCCATATACTAGCATTTTAAGCTAAACAGTTTTTAGAGATAAAACTCTTTACATTCAATAATCATGAAAACAAATCTCAGAGAACGGTTGACTATGTACCAATGTGTAATTAGACCAAAGGTTCATTTTGCGCTGGAGTTCTCCTTTAAGTGTCTATTTTTTGTGTATACTCACAATAAAAACAAAATGTTGTGTTTTTCGCCAAATCAAGAAAAAAATAAATAAATAAACATGATTCGAGTTCTGCGTTCCTTCTGTCAGTGAAGTCCATTCTGAAACGCGTCCAAAAATGAACTGTAACGAATACTCAGTCACGCAGGAACACAGGCAAACAGGTATGAAGCTTGAATTCTCATCTTTTAAATGAATTTACATAAAAAAACAAATATTCTCAGTTTATGTAATCTGTATGAAAAGAGAGAAGTCCGTTGTTTTCTTTTCAGCTCATTATAGCTCATTGAGTGTTAATGTGACCACGCCCACTGAGAGCGTGCACTATTCAAACAATAATCTGAGGCAAGCCATGCAAATGTGTCAACGCCCATTTCAGCTGGATAAAACACATAAAGTTTAAAAAGAATCATTTAGGCTGCATTTACACTGCAGGTCTTGATGCCCAAATCCGATTTTCTGACTATATCCGATCTATATACGACCCACATACATCATCTTTTAAAAGTGACCCGTATCCGATTTTTGCATTTACATTATACACTGCTGAAACTACCAAATGTAGACGTTCTGACTCGGAAAATGAAGTAAAACAGCACGAAATGCAATGGATACAGATGCGAATAAAATTATCCAGTGTTTTTTTTCCACAATATTTTGAAAAGTCATCAAAACATTGGTCTCATACTGTGGAGAAAAAAAGAGGAGAGCCCTTGTTGGCACTGTAGCCACGAGCGCCTAAATCCGTGCCTCCCCTTATCTCGTGAAATGTCTTCAAATACGGATTTATTTCTAACAACCCTGCATTTTACCTGTACTCTTCGCCCCAAACACTCAAAAGACATGAAACCTCCGCATTGCTCCACTCTGTGTATCCTTTGTCTTCCATCACGCCTATAATCGCGCACTTTTTTAAATGACGTACGACTCACATTTACTGGGGAATATCCGATTTGTCTGCTTACATGGCACACGCAAATGCACGTATCCGATACATATCCGCTTTATTACCACATATGAGTGAGGCCTGAATCCGATCTGAGAAAATCAGAATCCATGTATTTGTTCCTGCTTACACATTCGTTATCTTGTTTCATCACTGTTCGTTGATATCCGATCTGTGCCACATGACAGGAAAAAATCGGATTTGGGTCACTTAAACCATGCAGTGTAAATGAGGCCTTACTTTTTAGATCAGTGGTTCTCAAACCTGTCCTGGAGTACCCCCAACACTACACCTTTTCTTTGTCTCCCTAATCAAACACATCTGATTCAACTCATCGGCTGGCATGGTTATATATCACATTACCCCATGGTCACATGGGGTCTCCCTAATGTTGTCATTGTTTACTTTGGTTAATACAGTACATGTACAGGGAGAGATTTTGTTGGTGTATAAGCTTTATAAAACTGGACATGTGCATGGGGGAGGCCTTATACAGGATCACCAGATAAGAAAAGTATGAATACAGGATGTTAATAGTATCACCTAACGTGAAGGGCATTTAAAATCCAGTTAAGAGAAGTATAAGTTTAACAAAAATGAAACGGGGAATTGTTTAACTATGGGGGAGTGGTAAAATGAGCCTATTTCCCAAAAAAGTGGAGTATCCCTTTAAGAATAAATAACTTACTACTATTAACATCAGCTTGATCCATTGCTCCTAGAAATGAACTGTTTTTTTCTCACCTGGGGTTAAAGGTCACTGTTTCATCACAGAAGTTATGGGGTGCTCCCATGGATTCGTCACTCTTCATAGACACAAGGCTGGGCTCTGGAGATGCTGCTCTCTTGTTCTGGAAGTGAACAACATCCTGCTCCTCTTTCTCCTCAGAGGAACTCATTCTCCTGTGATTTAAATGTGTTTTCGAGTCAAACCTTTACAAACACAAACTACATAAGTGATGCATAACAGGGGCATAAACAATTCTAATAAACAATATCATTCTGTAATGCAGGGTTGCGCAAGTCTCACACATTTTCCATGAGAAATGCTTTCAGGCTCTGTTTCATTCTCTCCCGCACAACAAGACAAGGCTAAATTAATCAGGAAATCTGCTCATAGATCACTTATGAAAACCACTAGAATATATTTCTAGAAGTAAAGAGTTATGTACTTTCATGTCATATTATTTTGGCTCCTAAATCAGAACTATAGTGTAAATGGAAATGTGTTTAAAGACAATGTGTGCATAAACGATTTCAAGAGAACTCAACTTAGTTGGATGACGACATCACTGCATTATGGCTGAATGTAATTATTATCATAATTCAATTTACTTTTCTCAATTATTGAAATTAAATGAATGAACACTAAACTGTTTTCAACTGAATGATGTCTTCGTCTTCACTACACTTCCCAGAATCCCTTCAGGTGTCTTCACACCTGAACTCACTCCCTCATTACACACCTGTTTATCGTCATCATTATCCGTGTCACCTGACCTCACCTCATTAGTGTTCATTTGCCTCTGTATTTAGGTTCCCTCTGTTCAGTCAGTCCTGGTCAGTTCTCGTTTATGTGAGGTGTGTTTATGTTGTGTGTGTCCTCTGCCTGTACCAGTTTAGTGTTTAGTAAATGTTGGAATTGGAGCCCATTTCCTATTGTCCTTTAAGAGCTTCTTAACAGCAGAATTGAATTTTGTTTGATTCAGTGGATTGTCATTTTTCTGTTTATCACTGTAAAGTTGCTTTCTAACAATCTGTATAGTATAAAGCGCTATATAACTTACAGTGACTTACCAAAACTTTGATTGCTAAGTACATATGTACAATGTGATATTAAGTTAGATTTTCTTTATTTTTATTGGTTTATAAGACCCTGATTTGAGCTGGGAGACTTCAATAACAAAATCAGTTAATTTGTCATATTAAAACATTAACTAAAAAAATAAAAATCATGTTTTATCATGATTCTTGACCAAGTGCACCTGAAAGTGTGACATCTGCAGCAAACAATCATAGTTATGTTTTATTAGTTATGCGTTCTGCGTTCGGTTACGGCAGTCAACGTGATGAAACTTTCTCCAAGATGATTCAATGTTCCTATTATTGTACTTGATCTGTAGATAAAGGTCTATGGTTTCGCATAAAATAACATTATCTATCTGGAGTTTATGTAACTTTCTAGTAACACTTGGATTAGAGAGCACTGTAATTGTTCTTCATGCACACAGTAACTGAAATTTTTTAACTTAACTTTTAGGCGGCAAGTTTTTTTTTAAAAAAAATGCTGGATTTTGACATCAAAATTTCAAAATTTAAAGGGTTAAACTATTATAACTATTATATTATAACATTGTTATAATACCGCAACTATGCATCAATATCTCTTCCTTTTTGCTTTGAACTTTTAAATGCGAAGGGCTGTGACTCCATGTTGCTTCAAGTGCATCATTCAGCGCATAGGATCCGCATAAGCACTTTGTGCCACTCTGTAGGAGCCTTTCATATTATAATACTTTTGAGCAAAGAACGATTATGAATAGCCTTTATTTTTCTCTCCTATCTATAAAATGCTGCTGCGTCATTAAACAGCTGCACTACATATTAAAATGTCTTTCAATTTTATAGTATATTTACTTATTTTTCATAATTTTACAACAATACAAAGAGCAATGGGTAACATTTTACCAGATTTAGTTCTACACTTATTCATTTTGTTTGTTCGCCATCTTTACTAAATAATGTTTTTTTTTTTCTCTAAATGTTTAGATTTGGTAAAATTACTATGCTCTCATGATTTTTCGAGAGTAACTTTTGCTGCAGCTGATTTTTCATTTAATCTAGTTTTTAATAATATTTTGACATAGGTTATGATCATATTTTTTTCCATTTCTTGTTTTTCTTTATAATGATGTTTAACACACAAGAGTAATTATTAGTTCAACAAACAGATGTATAAAAATTCTACATTGATCAAAAAAAAAACTGTGCTGATATTGGATCGGTATCAGCCGATACTCAGCATTTTTTATCAGATAGAAAAAATGGTATCGGTGCATCACTATTTCTAATACTCTGTCATCTACTCTAACAACTTGATGGAAATGCACCTAATTCGCATTTGTTTTTGTAACTTGTTTTTTTTCGAACGCTGAAAATATTTGCTTCACGTTTAGATGGAAACTCGACCATTTAAACAAAACATGGAGAGTATTAGTTTGATTCAGTTCTTGTGAGAGGGTGGAAAAAAGAGAGAAAAAATCTGAAAATTCTATATTTATGCAAGTGTATTAACTAAATTTATTTAATAATTGAAATGTTAACAAAAAGGAAAAGAAAACCTAAGTTTAGCAGTTAAGTTTTTTTTATGTATTCTAAAGCTTGAATATAGTTTTAAATTAAAAGTTGAATATTAACTGCTTATGTCTACTGTGCTAATTATTTATGATATATTAAATATACTATAATATATATAAAATATACTATATAATTATAATAACACAGCATCAGATACATGTCGTTTTGGCTTGCAATCTCTTACAGAGCATGTTAGCCATGTAACGCAAGTCAAAATGTCAGTGAACAGCAATAATAAGTAAAAACCTTGAAACCAAACACCAGATTTTCTCAGACTAAACTCGAACTTATAGTCATTGCCACAGCTGAATTTGATCAAAGTGCCCATAATATATTGTGCAGGTCTTTTCAGGGTTGTAAAAAAAGAAGCCAGCAGAGGATCATTACAGTAGCATATCCTTAAAAATGTATCCTTTAAAATTTAAGAGCATAAAAAAGTCTTACTTTTACTTATGAGATACCTAAAGTTTTGGATAAGACTTTGACTTTGAATGTGACTTTGAAAGGTGATGCATACATTTATTTTATGTAAAAAAAAATTCTGTAAATGCCCTCTGAAATCAATTTAAGGTGGCAAATATTTTACCTTGTTGATTTCTGTCACTGCTGTGAACTGACCATTGCATAGAATATGAATAAACAGTTATATCTTCATGAGTTAGCTGTCAACAACAGCAGGCCTAAACCAGCCATGGTACCAGCACAAAAACACATTATTATCAACAAATTAAGAAAATATCAAGATATCATTTTTTGTCAATATTGTACATCCTGTATACAGTATATTAATTTGTATTTCTTACCGTCTTAAAAAGCCTTTACTTTGACTTTAAAGTGTGCGGTAACCCTGATTAACCTCCACCTCTAATAACCTCTAATCTGTTGACTACTAAGCAAACAAAATGGTGGATCGGTAACAGAGATTGGGATTGTATCTAAGCCACCGTTTCCTTGGAAGGACACAACATACCCGTGGGAGAATTGGTTGATAAATAACTGTTGACCTCGATATGAATGTTGAGAAAACCTTATTAAAACCTGTAGGTACCAATTAAAATTTCACAGAAATGTATATAATACATTATATGATAAGCATTATCTATTCATTTATTGTGCCTGATTCCACAAGTATACCTTTCATTAATTCATTAATCGAGTTTGACTGTAAATATGACATGTAAACGTTTGTTTAACTATATTAGTGAGGGCGTGTCATAGGCTTCTGTTGTGTTTACATCAGGTTAAGATGTATTTATTTCCTTGGCTGACTGGAATCCGCCAGAAAAGAAGAAGTTGTCCTCACTCGACCCGAAAAATAACCCTTACAGAAACCTGTGCAAAACACTAAATGTTAATAGAACTAGATTTTTGTATTTTTAACTAGTGCGTTTCGGCTAGTCGGTGTTAAACAGCTTTCACTATATTAGTGAGGTAATGTTTGAATAGTGAGGACAGTCATTTTGGTATCGTATAGTCATAGCTGAACACACATATCTAATGTCAAGACATTTCTATGGCAGTGTTATAAGAAAGAAATGTACTGAACTTACCAATAAATTTGACCTTGTAAGCTTTGTTTTACAGCAACCTTAAATGGCGTCTTATCAAGCGAATTCAAACTTTTGGTTTCTATTTCTTTTAGTGTGAAGGATCAAATTACAACCTACTGTGACTGGTCTATCCTGACAGCAGACAGCTGTGATTGGCCCAAACCAGTTACACAAGTGCATTACTCAACCTCAAGTCACCTTTTTTTTCTCTTCATGCATGCATTCATCAAAACCAGTCAGACACTGGGCATTTGATTGTTTGGAGAGATAAGTTTTGATAGAATCTGGAATGCCTAATGTTCAAAGTAAAAACAATACCAGCCAAAAGCGTATGGGTCATATTTTCTTTTCCAGGAAGGAAAAAAAATGTCACGAAACATCACTGCTCTAGAGGAGATCTGCATAGAGGAATGGGCCAAAATACCAGCTACAGTGTGTGCAAACCTGGTGAAGACTTACAGGAAAAGTTTGACCTCTGTCACTGCCAACAAAGGTTATGTTACAAAGTTTTGAGTTGAACTTTAGTTATTGATCAAATACTTATTTTCCACCATAATTTACAAATGAAGAGTTCAGATGCAAAAACCTCTAAATGCCATTTGAAATTTTCTTCTTTAATGATGATTTTTATCAAACTTGTATATTTAAGTTCAGTAATTTCACTTAAATAACAATTAATAGGTAATTATCATTGCCATTTAAGCGAAATCACTGAACTTAAATATACAAGCTTGATAAAAATGATCATTCTAGAAGAAAATTTCAAATGGCACTTAGAGGCTTTTGCATCTGAACTCTTCAAATAATGATTTCCTGGATTTTTTCCCCTCATTTTGTCTCTCATAGTTAAAGTGTACCTACGATGAAAATTAGACCTCTCTCATCATTCTAAGTAGGAGAACTTGCACAATCAGTGGCTGACTAAATGCTTTTTGGCCCCACTGTATATGTCATTTCAGGTTTGTATGTGTTTAAAAGGTTCACAGACATAAACACATTTGCTTTGCTTAACCTATTATGTAGCCTACAATTTAATTCTAAAACGAATTTTAAGGTCACACAAAAAGTCACATTACACACAAACCATAGTTCAAAATAACACCATTTATCTGAAATAGAAAGCTTTTGTAACATTATACAATTTTAAAGAAATTAAAGAAAGTAATAGCCTACTTTAATTCAGCAAGGACACATTAAATTAATCAAAAGTGACAGTATAAATAGAAACTTCTGTTCATCAATTATTATTATTATTTTTTTTACATCAATAATAGGCCTAATCAGAAATGTTTCTTGGGCAGGAAATCACATCAGCAGATTATTCCCTCAGGAAGATTTCATGTTTTCTTGCGTGGGTGGATGTTGGACTCATGAACAATAATCACGTTGTTTTGAATTCGCCAAAACTGCATTTGACGAAATCAAAACTCGGCCGGACAGTGGATTGCCGGTTTAATGTTTCTGTCAGAGCATCCACAGTAGATGTGAGTCTAAATGGAAAGATAAGTAATAAGAAGTAACTTACTTCATTAAGACACACACACACACACACACACACACACACACACACACACAAAATAATTAAGTGACTTCATTGTGTAATAGCTTTCATTTTAAATTTTTTAACTCTCAATGTGAACTGTATTACTAGCCTTACCTTTGTGTTACATTATACGACACATTCAGCTCTGAATTGTCATCTTTTCTTTATGTAAACTTGTGTATGTGTGTGTATATACATATATTATTATTTTTTATAAGTAAATGTTTATGCGCTTTTATGATTTCAGACCGTTTCAGACACAGCACGTTCTTCCGTGAACAGGACTTTTATTTTGGTCTTGATGTACGACGTCATAAGGCTGCGTCGCGCTCCTGCTTCGGCTGTGATTCGGCTGGAGAAAGGTTTGTGTTTTAAGCGTTTGTAGCGATAGAAACTATTTAAAACGACCCAGAATGGATTATGTTTTATTAAATGTAACATTGCATTGCTTTATCTAACATTTATTAAACTCGTGTGAGCAAAGTAAAGGAACACACACGCGTAAGAACACAAGTTGCGTGAATCAGTGTCAGAAACACTGAGCTTTTATCAATCGAATGCACGTTGCTTTTTTTTTTTTATTATTTGTCATCTTAAACAGGACAAACAAATAAAAACTCCTGGTGAAGCGACTGAGACCCACGTCACTATTATAAAGATGCCGTTTATTAAAGAAGAGAGTAAAGACTTGAAGATTGAAGAAACATTCAGAGTCAAACATGAAGATACTGACGAACACACAAAGATGCAATTTATCAAAGAGGAGAGTAAAAACCTGAAGATTGAAGAAACATTCAGTGTGAAACAAGAAGAAACCGAGGAACAAACACAGATGGCGTTTATTAAAGAGGAGAGTAAAGACATGAAGATTGAAGAAACATTTAGTGTGAACCAAGAAACTGAGGAACAAACAGGTTAGTTTCATTCTCAAAGTTGAACTCAGTCATCCTTGCTCTGTCCAGCTCTACAGAAATAAATGATAGTTTAAAATACTAAATATTTATAAATTATGCACACTTTATCATCTGCAATACCAATGTGTAACCACTAGATCGCTCTATGGTCTTATATATAAATATAAACATTTGTTACTGAGTGACAGTATAAGACAAAGTACATGTTTTATGTTATTCATCTGGATACATGTAACCTGTCCCACTCGACCCGCTCCGATCGAGATTTGAACCGGTGTGGTGAAGTGCTGAGTCTGATATAATCTGTTCTCGCGATTCTAAATGTAATTAATCAAACTTGAATTCATGTTATAATCTTTTATTTTTATTCTGATTAGTTATATGTATTATTCGCTGACTTTAGCTAGCTTCTTTGCATGAAGGACAGCATAGTGACGAAACGTGCAGACAATTTTGTCTGTTTAGGGTTCCTGTAGAAACATGTAGGAGCAAAATGGCTATTTCAATGTAAGGTGACCCACGTGTATTTAGATAAAAATAGGCAATAACGGTTCATTAAAGGTGCTATAACGTAAAACTTCAAATAATAGCCGAGTCCCAAATAGACGCCTGTCTCTTTTACATGCCTGGTGTGGTGACAGGTTTGGGTATATAGAGCATCACAGTCCCGCCCACAGCCGGTGCCGGAAGTAAAAATTCAATACAATTTCTCCATTGACATTTGAGATATAAGCCATAAAAACGTAACCATAAATGGTAGACTTAAAACCAGCTACGGCTGTACTAAGTGATTGTATATGCTCATATAAACACCAAAAGTTCATGGGGCACTAACCTTGTTTTAAGATAAATGCCTTTTATTCGCGATGTATTGGATAAGTACTTCATTATTACCCACAATCCAGAACAATCCCACAATCCAACAGTGATGCATCTGATTGGTGGAAGTCGTGTCACGTCTCTGAAACCCCGCGAAGGTACGTGAAGATTGAAGATCGCGTGATGACGTAGGGCTAAGTTCATTGGTCGCACTTCTGAGACGCCCGTGCGCCATTGGATGTGCAGTTGTCACAGCTTAGCTAATGAGCGAGCCTGATACTCAATGTTTTCGCATGTTGAGCTGCAAATGCGTTTGCTTCAGTAAATCGAGGAAAAGGAGTTTCCCTGCACATTCACTGTATAAAATTCACTGGAGGAAAAAGTTCACTTGCCCGTCGTCAGATTTGGAAGTCGCTCAAAAGGCTCTTTCACGGTGGTTTTCAGACGACTTCAGTGAGGCGTGGTGGTTTATGGGAGGAGTAGTTCCTTTGCTCGGAAATGAAAACATGTACACAGGCTTGTACCCTCGACTTTTTTTTATTTTCTCTTCGTTTTTTCACTCGAAATGATGTGTTGTATGCTTATGAGTTCAGCCGTAGCTGATTATCCTCAGACATGCTCTAATACTCTTTGGATTTTACAAAATGTCAATGGGAGAAATGAATGGGAAATTTACTTCCGGCACCAGCGCTCTCTCGGGCTGTGGGCGGGACTGTGATGCTCTATAAAAGCCGGTCTCAAATAGAGGCCGGGTCAGTTTTTTGGTTTCGGTTTGTATTTAATCTTCTAAAACCCGTCAGATCGTCTGTGTAGCCCTCAAACCGTATTCACTTTATAGCCCTTAATCCTGTAATTGTAGACAAATGTGGGCACAGAGGACTCTGTTACTATATCACTGTTTTGTCTATCCATTTATGGTGTTTTATTTTTATTTTGGTGGTATTTTTGAATTTATTTACTTAAAGTACCATATTTTCTATGTAAATTATGCTTATTTTTATTATTTTTTTAAATTTAATTTTTTTAACTACATTAAAATATCATTCCAATAAGTTCTTAGAGCTAAAACCTAAAGATGAAGTGACTTTACTGTCACCTGGTGTCTTATTTTGGTTTATTTTAAAATGCTCTAAATTACAATTGTTCCCATTCATTTCAATGGGTGCCCATTCTTGACCCAAATAAAAGATAAAGGTATCCTTCACCCAATTAAAGGAGAACTCCGGTGCAAAATGAGCCTTTGGTCAAATAAAACCTCGGTACCTAGTCAACCATTCTCTGAGATTTGTTTTCATGATTATTGAATGTAAAGAGTTTTATCTCTAAAAGCTCTTTAGCGTATAATGCTAGTACTGGGGGCATTTACTAAGTAAAAATAAATCGCTAGATTAGGCTATACCACTAACAAGGCTCAAAATAGCCCCACACTAACGCAGTAACATAATGAGGCTCCATACATGCAAAACGAAGCATTGAGAACTTTGTAAGTGTACAGACCATTTAATAAGATTCTTTATAAAGACAGTTCACTTCGCGTATACAGACAGGAGCCATCTTAAAAAATAGTCTCGATAAGTCGATCCCCGAACGCCATTCATACAGTTCAGAAGTTTGCTGAACTTCATACAGTTCAGATCACTCAGCACGACGTTCGTGGTTTGACTTATCATGACTGTTTTCCAAGATGGCTCCTGTCTGTATACACAAAGTGGACTGTCTTTATAAAATATCTTCTTATTAAACGGTCTGTACACTTACAATGTTCTCAATGCTTTGTTTTGCATATGGAGCCTCATTGTGTTACTGTGTTAGTGTGGGGCTATTTTGAGCCTTGTTAATGGTATAAACTAGCGATTTCTTTTTACTTACTCAATGCACAATATACTAGCATTATACTCTAAACAGTTTTTAGAGATAAAACTCTTTACATTCGATTATCATGAAAACAAATCTCAGAACGGTTGACTATGTACCGATGTTTTATTAGACCAAAGGCTCATTTTGTGCCAGAGTTCTCCTTTTAACATTTTAGAATTGAGTCAAAAAAAAAATTGTGTGTGTTCAGGAGGCAAACTTAGGAAAAGTAGACAAGTCTTGTACCGCTCAGATCAAGGGAAGTATTTTTTAAAAATAAATCAACTATTTTGCCCTCATTTGTCCATAATACGGTTTTACGGTTAAGCCAGTTATATGGTGCAGATTGTGAGAACTTTTTTCGATATTAACTAGGCCCTGCATGGTTTAATCAATCCCATTTTCTTCCAAATTTGCGCGTTAGACAAAATATTTGATCATGTCTTTACAGTTGATAGGTCAGCTGTCTACTTGTTTGTATTACTGTTCTCTTGGAAACAACAAAAAGTATAACAGACTTTCTTTGTTTAGTTTTCAGTTTTTCTAAACGCGTTTCTCTCAATTCCATGGCGACAAAGAGAAAGCAGTACGATTTGACCTTTAAGCTGACGGTTGTCAAATTTGCCGAACAAAATTCGGGTGAAGCAGCGGCAAGACATTTCTCGGTTGATCCAAAGAGGGTGCGAGAATGGCGTAAAAATAAAGCTGAACTGCAACGTCTGTCCAATGAAGGCGGTAAAAGGGCTAGATTGCGAGGTGGAGGGAGGAAGAAAGCTAGTGAAGAGCTGGAGGTGATCGTGTGCAAGTGGATCCACAGCATGCGGGCAAAGCATCTCAGAGTCTCACGTAGAATGATCAGGACTAAGGCAAAAGAAGTGTATGAAACCGTGAGTGACAGCCGAAATCGTTTTACTGCGAGCGCTGGCTGGCTGGACAGATTCCTGCAACGCAACGACTTTTCCGTCAGAAGACGCACAACTGTGGCCCAGAAAGACGCCAGGCACTTGACTGAGAAACTGGTGAATTTTGTCACTTATACAACCCGGATTATTAAAGCAAAGAAAATACAGCCGAAAAACATCATAGCCATGGACGAAACAGTGGTGTGGTTTGATATGGTGGGCTCTACAACGGTGGATGCAAAAGGTGTTTCATTGAAAACCACAATACATGAGAAGAGCCACTTAACTGTGGTGTTGTCTGCGAAAGCAGACGGGACCAAATTGAAACCTTACGTTGTTTTCAAAGGCGGGATCAAGGAGGTGAAATTAATGCAAAATATCAGTGGGGTTGTGGTGGCCACGTCCAAACATGGATGGATGAACGAGAAGCTGACTGCAGACTGGCTTCAGAGAGTGGTGGGAAAGCGCAACTTCGCCCCTCGTCTCCTTGCCTGGGATTCATATCGCTGTCATATCAGCGCAGCAACCAAAGCTGAGCTCAAAAAGGGCTACAACATAACCACGGCTGTGATACCCGGTGGCTGTACGAAGTACATACATGCTCCTGACGTTGAATGGAACCAACCATTTAAAGCCAGCCTGCAGGAGTCCTACGACAACTGGATGGCAGGGGATGTGGACAAGGAGTACACCGTTGGAGGAAATATGAGGGCCCCGGCTCGACGCTTGTTGCTTGACTGGGTGCTTAAAGCGTGGGAAAAGCTGGATACGGAGCGGCTGAAAAATTCCTTTAAGGTTGTGTGTGTGTGTGAGAGAGAGAGTAGAGATATATCGTAATATATTTCTGGTAACACTTTACAATAAGGTTCATTAGTTAACATTAGTTAATGTATTAACCAACATGAACTAACAATGAGCAATACATCTATTACAGTATTTATTCATCTGCATCTGTGTTAATGTTAGTAAATAAAAATACAGCTGTTCATTGTTTGTTCATGTTATCTCACAGTGCATTCACTAATGTTAACAAACACAACCTTTGGTTTTAAAGGGATAGTTCACTTTGAAATTATTTTTTGGTATGTTTTATCTTACCTCAAGGGCATCCAAGATGTAGGTGTCTTTGTTTCCACAGTAGTTTAAATTTTTATATTTTAAGGTCAAACCGTTGTTGTCTGTCAGTCATATAATGCAGGTTTATGGGGTCCACCTCGAAGAGCATGCACAGAGAAGTTAAAATTAAACATGATTTAATGACTCGTAAATGTAAGTACTCATTGATGTGTACTTACTGTGGTTGCAAGAGGTAAAAACGATATAAATACTGTTCGTTTTCTCACACAAACCACTCGTTTCGTGTCTTAGGCCATCAATGTGTACTTACATTTATGAGTCATTAAATCATGTTTTATTTGGACTTCTCTGTGCAGGTGGGCTCCATAAAACTGCATTATATGACAATAACGGTTTGACCTAAAAATGTCAAAATTAAAACTACTGCGGACACAAAGACGCCTACATCTTGGATGCCCTTGAGGTAAGCTAAAACATATCAAAAATTAATTTCAAAGTGAACTATCCCTTTAATAATGTATTAGTAAATGCTGAATATAATAATAAGTTATATTAATAAATGCTGAAGTATTGTTCATGTTAACTAAGGTAGTTAACTAATAAACTTTATTGTAAAGTGTTACCATATTTCTTTAACTTCGTGATGTTGTCCTTAGGTATGTGGCCTGACAGTAGCTTCTGATGGAAGCGAGGATCATCTTATCCATTGTTTCAAAGAGGGAGAGCCCTGCGCATCTGGGCGGGAGCTGTTAGCGCAAGCAAGGCAGGCAGAGTTAGCGGAGGCCTCAGAGGAAGAAGACGAAATGGAGGAGAGCGACGAGGAGGAGGAATTCTCTAATGAACTTGTCGTTGAGGATCGCGGTGATGAGGATAGTGATGAATAGGGTCATTTTTTTATCACATGATTGCGGTTGTTTTACTGGGTAGCCTTCATTCTTTTTTGTTGATGTGTTTCGGGCAACAACTTCATATTGTATTCGTATTGTTCAGCCCATGGCTGTCACATCGTTTAGTGTTTTTTTCATGCTGCCAATTCCAAAACCGGTAAGACAAAGGCCTACGGCAATATAACGGTAGTAGGCTATTTCTTATACTGAATTGTTAAACGCATATGAGTTATAAATAAATCGTAAAATAATGTGGTAACCTCCTACTGTACTGTCATGCTTTCCATCTATCAGCCTATGCTATTTGGATCGTTAGGGGCTAGAAGTGCTTCAGCACCCCCAAGAAAGACCAAAGCACCATTATAGCACCTCCAAAATAATCTGGAATCAATCTAATATCTCATTATTTGACTTAATAACAGGTTTTTGTGCATTTAATTAATTTATTTTTTGCGGCCACCAAAGCAAATTACAATTTTTTTTTTGTCCCGCCAAAGCCTTTTTTATAGAGCAGAGAGAGAGTGAGCGCCCTGGTTGCGCGCCCGCACTCGCGTCTTCAAACAGCACGAGCGCTGCCTTGCTCTCTCTCCCTCGCGCAAATTAATCATAGGGAGATTTTTAGGGATAAGAGACTCTAGGCCTACTCTCAATGAAAAACATCTCAACCCTAAATTATAAAGGCCTGTCATATATAGACGCCTGTCTCAAATGCAATACCGGTACAGTTCGACGAATTTGGAAAATAAAAGCCTGGGCTATTGTTTGAAGGTTTACGGTATGTATTTTTTGCGGCTTCTATCGGTGAGATTGCAACCAATTTTTACAAGAGCGTTTATGCTCTTGCACGTGCTCGAACACAAGAGCGAGCACTCATGGTACACTGCCACACTGAGACTTTCAACAATCCAGAGAAAAGCATCACACAACATGCTGGAAACTCGTAAACTTCCACTGCAACGTTACAATAATAGGCTACTTTTATCAGCTTGACCGAATTAATGCTCCATGCTCGTATCATGATTATGTTACATTTGTGGTGTTATTTAGCATAAGGCATTTCACTAACTATTCGTGTATGTTTCACAATCAGCAATGTCAACAGGTGAATGTATAGTATGATAACGAAAACGGTTAGTGAACCAGGGATCCCGCTGAACCTTAAAAAGTATATTAGATTTAAATTTAAATGGCCATAAAATTGTCTGATTAAGTCTTATTTTTACTCGGGTCTTAAATTTTAGATGACACTTCGACTTAGTCATATCTAAATGTTTTCCAAATTAAAACTATCTAAATCTAATTGTGCAGTTATAGGCGTAGACGTGTATTTATTATGTCTATGGTATGGTTATAGGTCCCCAAATTAGTTTTTGTCTTATATTTATATGATATTATGTTGATGCACAAGTGTGATATTTATGTTATACAATGGTTAAATTAAAAATAAATTAACATTGTGAGTTACATTTTCGACAGTGTTATCAAAATTGTTTGTTTTCCCTTTATTTCGCCGACTAGAATTTCAAAATGAAACCGTAGCAGTCAGAGTCTCAATGCAACAGACAGCGATGATTTCTTGAATGAAATCCACGTTTTTAACAAATCATTTTAACGATTCAATGAACAATAACTTGCGTCTTCCCGAATGAATCAGTTGAATGAATGACTCCCTCAACTCGCTTTAGAGTGACTTGCCGCCACCTACTGGTGGTTTTAGTTTCAAATGTAAAGTAAAACGTTAAAATTAGAAATCATACCATACCATACCATCTTCTTCCGCTAAATTAGAAATCATTTAATATTTAAATATTGATTAAAAAAAAATCTAATAGGTTTATTTATGTAATTGTAAATGGAGTGTAAATGTATTTGCCACTTCTGATGCTTCTGTGTCACCTCTGCACTACAAAGATAGATTTTGATTGAATGCTTTAATTTGACTGCTAACAACGGTACTGTTTAATATATGTGTAATTTAGTTTTATTGTATTTATTTATTACAATTTATTGTAAATATGATTTATTTTGAATGTTGACAAAACGTGATGCCAAACTCTAAATAAGTTTAGAAAAAATGTCCATATATAGGTGAAAACGCCCCTGGAAATCAATTTAAGGTGGTAAATATTGCACATTAATTAATCATATCTGTCACTGCTGTGAACTGACCACTGCATAGAATATGAAAATATGAATATCTTCGCGAGTCTGCTGTCAACAACAGGCCTAAACCAGCCATGGCACCAGCACAAAAACACAATCAGTAAAATATCATCTAATTATTATAAAGAAAACATTGAAAATAACGATATTTATGTCAATATTGCACACCACTAATGTATGGTATTAATTTTTGATTGTTCAGTCTGGTTCCTGCACACTTTTTAGTGTAACAGTAAGATCGTAGGAAGTAACATTACTGTACTGAAAGTGTCTGGAAATGTGTATTATAAACAATATGATAGTCATGGAATGAGTGATGTTAGACAGTAGATCTAGTACATCAAATAAAAGTTACATCCTAAAGCACCTACTTTTTTGTTATCCTGGAAAAGTATTTTGTGTTCATTTCATGTCTCATATTTGTTGTAGTTTACCTTGCTATTTCATTACAGTTTACCATTATTTCAGTATATCTGAAAACTTGTAATTTATCACAATAAAAATAGCAGAGATCTCTCCATAATTCAAACGCTCTGTTGATGTTGAACCGTGTTTTCGTCCTAAGTCGATCCGATTCACATTTAGCCTGACGAGCTTCAGCAGATAAATTTCTGTTGTTTTTTTTTTTTATATTTATGTGGAGTTGTGTTTGAGTGTGTGTTGTGCTGGAGGCAGGAGTGTTTGGTGTTATCGGACTCATGTTGTTCGGTTCGGTGCAGTGCCGTCGCATAGACTGTATATAAAGGAGAGAGGCTCGGGAGCGCGCCACATCCGATGGATTTCCCAGAAAATCCGACCCAGAAACTTCACATAGAAATATGAATACTGGCCTTCAGAAGTAATAGCAAAACCCGACAAGTGGATCATTGTAATGTGTGATTACAATACCTTCACACACTGGCAATAAAAAAAAAGGATTCATTTTAGAAGAAAAGTTACGTATAGCACCTTTTAAGTAAGGATTTATACACCATTTAAAACGTAGTTGTGTATATTGCATTTCTGTCAACAGATCCAACTAAATATTACACAATGCACTTTTAAATGTTGATTTGAAGATTTGTCAGTTGTTGCATTATCATTGCTATCAAATCTGGCTCAGAAAACATTTTGTTATTCATACTAACTCCATATAATGGCATGATCAGTCACATTAAAATAATCAGAAATATAGCTGCAAGCAGCAATTATTGGGGCCAAGCACAAATAAAGCCTCACCAAGACGACGACCGTGTGGTTTTTGAGCGTCGGTCGGCTTTAGTTTTACCGTCAGGCTATTTTGCATGTCGAAAACCTGAGTAAAGTGGGAACTCACTCACTTGTCACTCTTGTCATCTCATCTGACCAGAGGATTATTTTAATAACATGGCTTCGTGGAATCAAGGCGCCGAAGACCAGCTCGTCACCATGATCCAGGAAAGGTCACCTCTGTATGACATTACAGATAAACTGTATTCAAACCGGGTGGCGAAAACTGAACTCTGGCATGAGATTGAAGAAAAACTTGATATATCAGGTATGTTTTTCTTTTTGGCTATTGATAGTTGTTCGCTAAAACTGCTCGTTATTGTTTGCTAGTCATGAACAGTTGTATTGTTACTTGTTTAATCCGTACTGTAGCAGGAGGAAAACATTACGCTTGCTGGCACCAGTGTTGGGTGTAATGCATTACTTAAGGACAACTCCGGTGCACAATGAACCTTTGGTCTAATTACACGTTGGTACTAGGGCTGCCCCCGACTAAAGATATTCCTAGTCGACTAACACTCCTGCATTTTAGCGATTAGTCGAATAATCGTTAATTTATGATATTAATATAAAAGCTTGCGTATATACAAGGAAAGGAATAGTCCAAAGTTGAAGTTTAACACTTCCATATGACAGAAAATGCTAAAGCATGATATTAGCACGTTCAAACTGAAAATTAAGCGCTTAAAACAGAATAGTAAAGCGTTTAAATACAACGCTTACGACACGTTATTGTAGAATAAAAAAACAGCAATCAGACTGCCTGTGCAAGTGTGCATTTTAATAATTTATTATCAAAAATACAAACTGTAACAGTTAAATGGTAAAAAAAACAGTTTTGAATAAAATAAAATAAATTTCATTCTTTAAAATAAATTAAATAAACTTATTAGTAACTTAGGCCTAGTACAAAACAAGGCAAAAAATAAATAATACTGTAGCAAAAACACTGTTTGGTATAAAATACAGTGGAAAATTAAATTAATATATTTTTTATATTGTTCAAAAGGAAAATTAATAAACGAACAATTTAATAAACGCACATGGCATATCGCAGAACGCCAAAACTTATATTGCGAATAAAAAAGAAGGCGGCAAACAAATCAACAGCCTAAGTATTTGATTAAATTGTTTAGAACAACTAGGCTATATTTAAAAAAAATGTGGAACAAATTTGCTAATTTAAAGGACAAAAATATCAGAGCAAAACCGCAAACTGCCATTTAAGACGATGGATGAGTCTTAACCTGAAACAACAAATTGCAAACATCAGACTATTTTTTCTTAGAATAAAAAACGACTTCTGCATTATATAAAAACGAATAAATAAAAATAATATTTATTTATTTGTATAGCCTAACCGTTATAAAAATATCCGTTTTTTTTGTTTTGTTTTGTTTTTTATATAGCCTAACGAATCGCAAACAGAAACACTTCAAAAATGAAATTAATTATTCTTACCTAAGCTTTCAATTCGATTTAATTTTTTTCATATTATGTGAGAGGAACACCAGCTTGTCCACATTGTTGGGAAGAAGGGAGCTTCTCGACATGTTTACAATGAAGCCGGCCTTTGAAAAGATGCGCTCTGATGGAGTGGATGTGGAGGCGTTTAGCTGCTTTAGCGAGCTTTGAATATCGATGTTAATTTTTTTGCCACCATGCCAATGGTCCCGAATCAACCTTTGTTTTATCTGCCAAGTACATTTTTTAGTTCATCCTTCTCTTCTGCATGCTCTTCCTCATCAATTTTCCTTATTCGGTTCGAGCTCACCCTCCGCAGGGCTAATACTGTCATGATCACTTTCTGGCGCGCAGCTTCTGTAGATAAAATTTCTGTCAGATCCGACACTGTGGAGTACGCATCTTCTCGCTGTGGAGTACGCATCTTCTCGTTCGTGTTGGTCAAAGAATGACAAGCTCTTTAAACGTGGGACAACAGCTTGTTGGTCGCGATATTTTCCGATACCTCTCCCACAAGTGCGTTTTGGTATACCGCGAGGCACGAGATCTCGTTGATCTCGTTGCTTTGATGTCATGTCATACACTGACTGCGCAGCCCCTGGTTGCGTAATTTTTTCAAGTAATATTTTTATTTTATTTTTTTTGCGACTAACCGACTAATGAAAATGTATTCGACCAAGCCCTCCTCATATCGACTAACATTTAGTCGACTATTTGGGGGCAGCCCTAGTTGGTACATAGTCAAATGTTCTCTGAGATTTGTTTTCATGATTATTGAATGTAAAGAGTTTAGTTCTAAAAACTGTTTAGCTTATAACGCTAGTATATGGGGCATAGAGTAATGAAAATAAAAATCTCTAGTTAATACCACTAACAAGGCTCAAAATAGCCCCACACTAACACGGTAGCATAATAAGGGTCCCTACATTCAAACCGAAGCATTGAGAACGTTGTAAGTGTACAGAACCTTTAATAATAAGATATTTTATAAAGACAGCCCACTTCATGAAAACAGGCAGGAGCCATCTTTGGAAAACAGTCTCGAGCAGTCGAACCACGAATGCCGAGCTGAGCCACATCTCACCAGTGCACTTGGCTCGGCGTTCTCAATGTGAAACCAGTGTAATGTTAAAGGGTTAGTTCACCCAAAAATGAAAATTAAGTCATTAATTACTCACCCCCATGCTGTACCAACCCCGTAAGACCTTCGTTCGTCTTCGGAACACAAATGAAGATATTTTTGATTAAATTTGAGAGCTGTAAAACTACCACATTGGCTGCCTAAGGGACTGCCTCTTGACGGCCCAGAAAGTCAATGAAGAAAATGTTTAAATATCCCATGTGACTACAGTGGCTCAACTATAAGTTTATCAAGCGACGAGAATACTTTTTGTGCGAAAAAACTAACAAAAATAACGAGTTTATTCGACTATTTCTTTTCTTCCTTGTAGGCCAGAAACGAGACTTCCTTAGATTTCCACGACGCATGCGCGAGAATTGCGATCTGAAGTAGTGTAAGCTGGTGTAAGCAGATCGCAATTCTCGCGCATGCGTCGTGGAAATCTAAGGAAGTCTCGTTTCTGGCCTACAAGGAAGAAAAGAAATAGTCGAATAAACTCGTTATTTTTGTTAGTTTTTTCGCACAAAAAGTATTCGCGTCGCTTGATAAACATATAGTTGAGCCACGGTAGTCACTTGGGATATTTAAACATTTTCTTCATTGACTTTCTGGGCCGTCAAGAGGCAGTCCTTTAGGAGCCAATGTGGTAGTTTTACAGCTCTCAAATTTAATCAAAAATATCTTCATTTGTGTTCCGAAGACGAACGAAGGTCTTACGGGGTTGGTACAGCATGGGGGTGAGTAATTAATGACTTAATTTTCATTTTTGGGTGAACTAACCCTTTAAAATGTGTGTTCTCAATGTGAATCTTTGGAAAACAGTCTCGAGCAGTCGAACCACGAACGCCGAGCTGAGCCACATCTCACCAGTGCACTTGGCTCGGCGTTCGTGGTTCGACTGCTCGAGACTATTTTCTAAGATGGCTTTTGCCTGTATTTGCGAAGTGGACTGTCTTTATAAAATGTCTTCTTATTAAACGGTCTGTACACTTACAACGTTCTCAACTTCGGTTTGCATGTAGGGACCCTCATTATGCAACAGTGTGGGGCTATTTTTAGCCTTGTTAGTGGTATTAACTAGCGATTTTTATTTTCATTACTCTATGCCCCATATACTAGCGTTATAAGCTAAACAGTTTTTAGAGATAAAACTCTTTACATTCGATAATCATGAAAATAAATCTCAGAGAACGGTTGACTAGGTACCGATGTTTTATTAGACCAAAGGTTCATTTTGCGCCGAGTTGTCCTTTAATCCCTCCTTCAAAATTAGACCTTTTTTTTTTTGTCCAGATTTTGTATCTTTTTTTACATTTAGATCATACTTTTCTATTTTTTAATCAATTTCTTTGTAGTTTTTTCCTTTGAATTAATAGATTTAATCAATTAATAATAAATGTATAATTAAATTGAATAATTTAAGCACATTCTTCACATTCTTTCAACTATGTTTATTCATGAAATTGTGAGTTGTTTTGAATTTAAAAAAATGGGTGTCTTTGCCGACCTTTTGTGGAAAAAATAATATTACATGAAATAGCTCTGTTTGTGGCAAATGAGCAGTTTCCCCAGGGTCCTACAGTCAGTTTTTCTTCAGTATCCATTCAGATACAGACATTTATAAAATCATTTTTTTGTGAAGTTTGCATTTTTAGTTTAAATCTTTAGGTTTTTCTATGTGTACTGAAGTATTTTACGGATCCCATTCATTAAAAAAAAAAAAAAAAAAGATTTGTTACTTTTTTAAATTTCAACCACAAAACTCCACGAGTCCATACAATTCTGTATTCGAGTGTGAAAAAAGTCATGGGGTCTTGGACCCCTCTGATGAACACTCAATTTTAAAATAAAAATGTCCAGGTCACAATGACCCGAGAGAAGGATGACATGTAATTAGTCTTCTTGAAAAAGTACAGTAAGGGATTGCTCTTGATTTTCTGTTAGTGTATTACAGTTGTGATGTATTTGTGTTGCATACAGTCTAGACTATAGCCCATTCAATATAAAACAATAAAACAAAATTGTATGTGTAATGTTAAAATGTGTGTTCTCAATGTGACCTGCTCCCTTCAAATACTTTGGCCAGTTCAAGAACAATTTATGCAATGCTGTATTACTTATTTGAATTACACCAACACTGATTGGCACTGCATTTATCCATTTTTTAGACACGTTAAGTATGCACATTGCTTACAAAAGTGAACTTTGTCTTGCAGCAAAACAGTTAAAGAAGCGTTGGGAGTCTCTGAGAACACAATACACACGCTACAAGAAGAGTTCAGGCGCGCAGAGGACGGGCAGGCAACACTGGATCCTGACCCGGCTGCAGTTTTTGGAGCCCCACAGCAAAAGAAAGGAAACCACGTCCAAGCAAGCTATCAGGGTAATGTAATATATATATATATATATATATATTCTTTTGATTTAAAGGGAAATGATTGCATTAGCATATCTAATTTACTTACTGTAATTAGCTTCAACGCATCAACTAAATGTCAACAATGTAAATACAAATTGGCAAAAAAGGGCCACTGATTAGTGGTGATGGGTAATACCACTTTATTTACATGCAGCTTTTCATGTTAACGTGGTTTAGTTCTTACATTGTCATCCAGAATGTGCATCTGAATAAAGCTATAATAATCACATTGACTCAGTGACGTAGCGGACGGGCGCGCTTTTTGGAGGAATTAGTTCGAATAATTTACTCATTTCAAAACCAACTTGTTCTACACTAAATACTTCTATTTTTTTTATGGGCCACAAGAAAAAAATATTAAGAAAATAAATTAAAACAGTTATCAGCACGTTGAAGTAGATTCAGGTCAGATTTCAATGTCTCGGAGAGAATATGTAGCCTACCGTTAAATGAAAATTAAGTCATTAATTACTCAGCCCCATGCTGTACCAACCCCGTAAGACCTTCGTTCATCTTCGGAACACAAATGAAGATATTTTTGATTAAATTTGAGAGCTGTATAACTACCACATTGGCTCCTAAGGGACTGCCTCTTGACGGCCCAGAAAGTCAATGAAGAAAATGTTTAAATATCCCATGTGACTACCATGACTCAACTATAAGTTTATCAAGCGACGAGAATACTTTTTGTGCGAAAAAACAAACAAAAATAACGACTTTGTTCGACTATTCCTTTTCTTCCTTGTTGGCCTGAAACGAGAGTTCAAGAGATTTCCACGACGCATGCGTGAGAATTGCGATCTCCTTCAACTACTTCAGTTCAGTTCTTTGTGCTTTCTGTTTGATGTTTCTGTGAATGTTTTAGCACCGCTTCCAGATCTGTCATGTCCGTAACATTTGTTTATTCCTCAAATGCGAACATGGAAAAAAAAAAAGTAAAATGAATATTTTATGTTCTGGGGAGAACCAACCATTCTTCATTTGGTAGTATTACTTTTGGTTCGTGCAGTGTAATTCACAGAATTAGGCTACTAAAACAATATTTTTGCCACCCAAAAGTTAAAGATGTTTTGTGTCACGTCCATAACGCATGTGTATTTCCCTCATATTAAATATAAAATGCATGTGTAGACTTATATTTTTCTAATGTCTGTCTCCTTTATTAAGGGAGTATGGATATATAAACAGAACTTTCTATATAAACAGAGTATTTATATTTCAAGTTTTGACTGCAAATGTCACGTCCATAATGCTGAAATTGGACAATTTTAATTTATCTTAAACTATTTTTCAACAACTACGTTTGTTGTTATGTTAACTTCAAATAATACTAATATTAATTTAAAGATGTGGTAGCATTGGGTCTGGACGGGAAGGATAACTCTGGGATTTGGAAGGGGGTGTGTTGCGCATTTGAGTATCACGACTTCGGTTTTATATCGCGTATCGTTATAGCCCTATTAAAATAGCTTTAAAATATGAAAACTGGCAATATTAAAGTGGTTTAAAACATCTCCCCTTAAAACGCTATTGGTCTCAGCTATTTAAATAAAGATAAAGGAATATAACTTTGCCTGAATTTTTTTTTCCCACAATGCGTTAAAAGAAATGACCCGTTATTGTTACTGTACATTCACACCGCCGCCGACTTGAGCATCAAAGAAGCTCTGGCCACTCTGTCAAGGACGCTTGTTAAATAGTACAGGGAAGCTTGTTGACACTTTGGATGCTTTGAATGCTCTGACATTGTAGGGAGAATAGAAGTGTCGCAATATAAAATGTACTAAACAGAAAAAAACAAGCAATACATTGAAGAAACCTTTTATAATGACAGTAACTGTTTTGGTTACCTTTGGTGGGGAAAAATAGTTAGCTATTATTATTATTGTTTGCAGTCAAATCGGTGTCACCGTGAGCAAGTTAATTGCATTCCCGCTTTAAAACGAGGGTTTGTAAATATTTCAAATAAAAGTTGCGCTCATGCGGTCCCTATAAGCAAACATCATGTCATAAATGATACGAAACCAGTAGGAATCACAGCAACGCGATTATTAGCTCTTCTTCCTTTTTCTCGGAGCTAATGTTTTGGTAGGAACGAAAGTTTACATTGTGTATTTCTCCGGAATCAGCCAGCGTGAAGGACGTCTATATTCCGATTGGTTGCTGGCGTTTTGCCGCTGAACCACGTCATAGCTCATTACCATAAAGTTGAGCTTCTTTCAACTTTCTGATTGACGCCCAAAACGCAACGCCTATGAATTTGACACTCCTTGCAGCTGAGAAAAGCCAGCTTCCATTGAAAATGAATGACTTCCGGCCTGTGGCGGTGTGAACGTACGGTTATGATTGCTTGTTTATTTCTATAGTGCAACACCCCTCTCTAATTGTGGATATTTTGTGTTTTTTGTGTGTTTTTAGGAAACTTTATGTGCTAGTGATTCCAGTTCACCTTCAGATCCTAGCCCACACACTGGCATGCGGACTAGCACACCTGAAGAGCCGTTCTTGGAGTCTGAGCAAAGGCCCCGCAGTCCTCTGGCAGAATGCAGCATCTTTGGAGCAGAATCCACATCGATTATAGACGACCCTTTGCCAAGCACATTCAGTAGGATAAGCACTCAGAGGCCTCGCAAGAAGCGTATTAAGCGGTCCATAGATGACTCTGCCAGTGACGAGTCATCCAAATTACTTTGCACTATAGGCAACATTTTGAAAGGGATAGTGCATCAGGAGGACCACAATGATGCCATTGCAGCATATTGTAAAAACGTTGAGCACAGAATGCGCAGTCTACCACCACATTTACTGCCATATTTTCAACATGAGGTGGACAACTGTCTCTTTAAGTATTCTGTGGGACCAGAACAGTCTTCCAGCAATCATAAACATCTGTAATGTTTGTGGCAACGAAGATGACTTGACTTGCACACTCACTTGTTAATCAAGATTGAATTGATCGAGATTATGTAATGCAACAGTTTTTACAAGTTTAGAGCTTAGACTTAGAGCTGACACTGTAGGGAGACCAAGTTTGCCAAGAAGCGCTGGGTAATCATCAAACGTTCCCCAAGAGGAGATACAATCTCAATGGTTTGTATTTTGCCTCTGTATGAGTGGAGTGAGAAGTTCTTTCAACATGTGGAACTGAACAGGAAAAAGCTGAGCGAAAATTTTTAAGTCTGAGGTTTCGGTTGTCTCCAGCTCTCGGCAAAGGTCCGGAAAAGCCCCTTGTGCCTGTTGATGCAGTATCCATGATTTTACCCGTTTAGTGCGGTTTCAAAAAGGCCAAGGGCTGACAATGCAAGTGTCATTTGTAACTTAACTGACATAATTGAAAAAGCCACATGAATCCGTCTGTAATGAGCGCGGCTGATGTAAACAAAGGTAAGCACTGATTGCACAGAACTGCCGTACAAAGCCAAAACGCAGTAACCACATATTTGGTCAAAACTGAGTTTAGATTGGAAATGGACTTTGTAACAAAATCTCCTGGTTCAACTGTATCCCGTTTCAGAGAAATCACTGTCAAATTTGCAGTACCAAGATGGTACCAAGGCAAACCACAGTAAGTGAAGCCACTGCGTTCTGCCTTTGTTTACCCGGCTTTGACGTGGTATATATTGCGGTCTGCCATTGTAGCCACATTCGAATCTACCAATCTGACCGCCTCACGCACAGCATCCTTTTCACAGAATCTGATAAGGAGCGAGGTGACACAGACCACCAAGCCAAAAAGATATATCATCATTAACCCAGGGAAACATGGCACAATCCCAAGGAGAACATATACTGTCTCATTAAAACGTAACTTTAAAACGCAAGTATCCAGATAGCGGTAAGGAACATGGTAAAATATGAACCTTGCAAATAACACCTGAATCAAGAAATTGCCTTTACTAGCTAGCGAGCTTACCCGCTCCCCTTGAAGGCTGTAACGTTAGTATTGTTGTGGCAAAAATACTGTCAAACGTCATCACTGCGTAAGAGACACTCAGAGTCAAATTAATAAAGAAAGATAAGTTTTTATTGCAAGAATAGGCCCAGTCGCCAACACAGCAATTACACTGTAGCATGAGTGAGACACCTTCAGGGAGACATGAGACAGTCTTTTCAAAGTTTCTCTTCACCCGCTGTACCTTTCACCCACCTAGATAAGGCCCTTACTGCTGTTTTAGTCTCTACTTAAGGACAAACTGGTACTGAAATAAACTGGCTGTCCCTAAGGTCAGAAGTCCTGTTCTATATGTTCCTGAAACGTCACCCACAACCACGTAGACATTTATATTTTACTCATGGAATAGGTTCAATGGAAACACATGTAGGGATGGGTATCGTTAAGGTTTTATCGGTATTACTACTCTTACCGATACCGCTTATCGATCCGGTACTTTAACGGTATTCTTATCGGTTCTTTTTGGTGTTTTTTATTTATTTTTATTTTTTTTTAAGAATTAAGAACATAATTAAACTTTATATTTTGAAATGTAAAATATAAAAAGCAAAACGAAGAAAAATATATTTTTGTTATGCAGCAATGTGCAGGCTTTTTTTGTTTATACAAAAAGGACACATAAGAAAAAAAAACAAGTACAAACACAAGAATACAATTAATCAAAGGTACAAATTATATACAAAGTGCTTTAATTTCAGGAAGGTCTACTAGCATATCTTGTCAGGTAATTGTTTCTGTCTGAAAAGAAACCTATTAATCAAATATAAAATAGCACTGTAGTTTATCATAGATAGAATAATGCTTATTAAATCTAAAGTTACTCATTCAAAGGCTGTGAGTGATTTTCTCTGCCTTTTGTTGTTTGATTTGCATTAATGGCTGAATCGTCAGCAGGTTTAGGCTATTAGACTGCTGCCCCTTTAAGACCGAGTGCAGATAATGGGGACTGATGCACCATCATTTTCTCCCTATTATTTACGTCCGTTTAAGACATACTTGTGTTTAAGTGAATAAACTGTGTTTAAGTGAATCTCAGAGCTGGTCATTTTGACATTTGTATGTATATTTGATAGTTAAGGACGCACAAAGCCCAAGTATATAGGTTACTTTTCTTGTCTCGTTGCAGTCCGTTTCGGAGCGTGCACCGCCTTGTGAACAGCGTCTCTTGCGCAGGTTTTTGTGTTTTTAATAGCTATTTTCTTGATCTTGCAACAGTAGAAGACAGCACTTTGAAACAATCGCCGATCGTGCTGATTCTGACGGTTACGTTTGGGTTTTAGGAAGAACTGACAGCGCTCCGCAGTGCTGTGAAGTAAAGGAAGTTAAGCTGGACAGATCGTTTCGTTTTTTAACGGTTTTATCTCAAATATCTTCTTTTTATAATCTTTGGAAGCCGAAATACAAAATATATTAGAATAATACCCCAGATCTAAAGTGTAACCACGTTGGATGTTTAGTTCTGTCCTCATTGTCACTCATTAAGCAAGGGCTGTCGTGTTGCGCGTGCTGTGGCTTTGCGTGAGAGATCGCTCTCTCTCTCTCTCTTCTCTCTTCTCTCTCTCTTCTGAACTGCGAATTGCAAATTTGCATCACAGACATATGGTTTAATTAAAATATAGTTTATATATAGAAATGGCTGGTGATATAAACATGTTCGAGATAACGTCTTTATAGGAATAATAAATAGTAGCCCAACTTGCGTGTATTTACTTAATTTCTCCAGTACCGACAGCAGAACCGGTAACGTCCGAGCTTATCGATACAGCGGTCTTTCAAAATTCAGCACCGGGGCCCGTTTAATACCGGGTTTCGGTACCCATCCCTAAACACATGGCTCAGACTATCTAGTAATCTTCACTAATAATTAAAATTTCCATAACAATATCCACTCTGGAAACACTGTCATAACTGTTTTGTTTCTTATTGTCTTTATTTCTTACGCCATTGGAATGTATTTTGTGTAATCTCTCAGTTGAAGCTTAAATGGATACTCCACTGTTTTTTTCATATTAAACTGTTATTCCCTTAACTAAGACGAGTTGATGCATACCTCTCTCGTCTCAGTGTGTGCGCTCAATCGCTCTGGCGCGCGGCAACACTTGATCGCACTTAACTTTGCCCAGTTCAATATGGGCCAAGCAGAGAAGTGACCAAACACCTCCACATTTTCCCTATTTAAATACAGTTACACGAGTAGAGTAACTCGACCAAGAATGTTGACACAAAATAAAACGTTGCACTTTTCTAAGCGTGTAAAGTGGATAATTATATTGTACGTCGGTATACCACAGCAAGTGATTGGAAGCACTTTGAAAAGGTCATATTGCTGCCCCCACCCCCCGTATGCCAGGAGGGAAGTCTGCAGTCTTCACTCGAAGAATCATTGCCTTTCATGAGACTTTTGTCAGTGTTGGCAAGAAGTCACCCTTTAAAAAGAACACTGTGGTATGGCATAAAGGCATTGCGGGGAGAACAGTAGCATCTGCATATGTCATTGCCCTCCATCAGGAGCGGGATGTGTGGCATGTGACATACTGGGTGGACAACTGCTCTGCTCAGAACAAAAACTGGGTCCTGCTCACCTTGTTGGTTAAGCTGGTGAACAACACAACTAGCAACATCCAAGACATCACACAGAAATACTTTGAACCAGGGCTTTCACTTTCACGAGCGCTGACAGCTTTCACCATGGGATGGAGAAATCCATGAGGAAACAACCTGAAGGTCTTGTCTTGAACTTTCAGGACTACAAAAATGTGAATGTGATAAGCAGTAAAAAAGTAAATGTGATAAGCTTCAGTGCAACAACATCCTTGCATGGAGCAATGGTCGCTCATTGACCAAACTTGAGAATGCGCCAAATTTGCCCAGAATGACAGTCATTCAGATGAGGAGTGGCTCCAGGTGCATGACTTCGTGCCTTCTGAGGCTTATTCCTCACAGTACGTCTCCCCAAAACAATGAAAAGCAAAGGAATCTGATTAAGATTGATGCTTTGTTTGATGGTTTACACGATTGCTGTATGAATAGCCTATGCTGCAAATGTCAGGGTTGTCTGTTTTTGTGTTCGATATTGAAAAGTTCTGAGACTATGCAACACTTCTTTAAGTAGTTTAGTATGTACAGTAGGGCTGAAAATCTTATGGTGTGTTATCACTGCAGAAGCAACGGACTAATTAGGACTAATTGGCTCCTAATTTAGAGTAGGGTGTAACCCTGCACAATAGGAACGACCTGTGATGCAAATGTAAGCTGATTGGCAAAACACAAGGCTCTCATTCACT
The DNA here is from genome assembly GCF_016745375.1 of Pimephales promelas. Next base: position 22,357,922 of record NW_024121321.1, read on the forward strand.
AATTTTTAAAAAGCCATGTAAACACAGTTGATTGCGTATAGGATTTAGCTTGCATACCTTTTGATGTCTGTTGCTTTGTGGCATTAAATTGAATTATTTTTCTTTTTTCATCTTAGGCCTGATGTCATTGAAAGAGGAGAATCAAGATCTGAATGAAATGGAAGAGAAAGATCACAAGACGCATCGTGATTTTAAAACTGAAGAAAAATCTTTTAGTTGCTCAAAGGCTGAAGAAACGTTCTTGCGAAAAAGGGCTCGAAAGTCAAGGAATATAGGAAATTTAACCTGCCATCTGTGTGGACTAACTTTAAAACAACAAGGAAACCTTAGTCCATATGAGAATTCACACAGGAGAGAAGCCTTACACCTGCCCTCAGTGTGGAAAGAGTTTCAATGTACATGGAAACCTTAAAGTCCACATGAGAGTTCACACTGGAGAAAACCCTTTCACCTGCTCTCAGTGTGGAAAGAGTTTCAGACAAAAAGGAAACCTTAAAAAACACATGAGAGTTCACACTGGAGAGAAGCCTTTCACCTGCCAACTGTGTGGAAAAAATTTCAGCCGAAAAGGAATTCTAGACAAGCACTTGAGAATTCACACTGGAGAGAAGCTGTAAGGCCCAGATATAAGTTCTATCTGTTCTTTGTTTAGGGGAAAAAATTAAGTTTGTAGAGCATGAGCAGTAATATGCTGTTAGAGAACATCCGCTGACGCCCACACTGCTGAGAGTGGCATTTAGATTAATATGTTAATAGGTGCTGTGTACTATCCTCTCAAAATAAATAGATGCACAACAAAATTGCAAAAACGGCAAGCATTTTTTATAAAGCATAAGACAAGCATTGGATCATAGCAATTTGAATATGGTATATTAACTGTAAGGTCCTCGGGTTCAGGTCGGGGGGGCCGTTCCTCCCAACGGTGTTCAGTTATTGGACTTCTGTGCTAGTTACAGTTTGTCCATGATGAACACCATGTTCAAGCATAAGGGTGACACCCTAGGTCGTAGGTCGATGATCGACTTTGTGGTCGTTTCATCTGACCTGCGGCCGTATGTCTTGGACACTCGGGTGAAGAGAGGGGCGGAGCTGTCAACTGATCACCACCTGGTGGTGAGTTGGATCTGATGGCAGAGGAGGAGGCTGGACAGGCTCGGCAGACCCAAGCGTACTGTAAGGGTTTGCTGGAAACCTTTGGCCAAATCTCCTGTCAGAAAGATCTTCAACTCAAGAGCTACGACCAGATCCCGAGGGAGGCTGGTGATATTGAGTCTGAGTGGACCATGTTCTCCACCTCCATTGTCGAAGTGGCTGCTCGGAGCTGTGGCCGTAAGGTCTCCGGTGCCTGTCGAGGCGGCAATCCTCGAACCCGGTGGTGGACACCGGAAGTAAAGGATGCCGTCAAGCTGAAAAAGGAGTCCTATCGGGCCTGGTTGGCTCATGGGACTCCGGAGGCAGCTGACGGGTACCGGCAGGCCAAGCGGACTGGTCGTGGAGGCAAAAACTCGGGCCTGGGAGGAGTTCGGTGAGGCCATGGAGAAGGACTATTGGCTGGCCGCGAAGAGATTCTGGCAAACTGTCCGGCGCCTCAGGAGAGGGAAACAGTCCCCTACCAATGCTGTTTACAGTAGGGGTGGGCGGCTGTTGACCTCAACTGGGGATGTCGTCGGTCGGTGGAAGGAATACTTCGAGGACCTCCTCAATCCCGCCGTCACGTCTTCCATTGAGGAAGCAGAGGCTGAGGGCTCAGGGGTGGACTCGTACATCACCCTAGCTGAGGTCACCGGGTGGCAAGGCACCGGGGGTGGATGAGATCCGCCCCGAATACCTCAAGTCTCTGGATGCTGTGGGGCTGTCTTGGTTGACACGCCGCTGCAGCATCACGTGGCGGATGGGGACAGTGCCTCTGGGATGGCAGACCGGGGTGGTGGTTCCTCTTTTTAAGAAGGGGGACTGGAGGGTGTGTTCCTCCTGGACGCCTTCCTGGGGAGGTGTTCCGTGCACGTCCCCCGGGGCCTCGTGTCCTAGGTCTGATACATCAAATTATATTTATCTATTGCACAAAAGCAAAAAAGAACAACTAAAACAAAATAAAAACAATTTACAGGCGCCAAGCACAGCGTTGTGCAGTGTGGCCAATCACAGACATTTGTGTTGATATATTGAAACCAATCCAATCAGATGCATTTAAGATAGATTTTTAAGTTTTTGTTCAGTGCTGAATTCTTTATTTTGGCAAATCCTCTTATTATAACAAAGTGTAAACATTATAAAAAGATTAATTGTGCAGTCAGCTTCGTTGAAAATGATAGCTTTGTGAGACCACTCGTTTGCTTTATGGCATTCATTCAGATCTTGTTTTATTGTTGCTTTATTGAATCTATCCTTTCTTTTGCTCTTGTGAGCTGGTTCGGGTCCATCACACTTAAAAATAGAAATAGGCTACAATATTTAGTGAAAGTGTGTGGCAAAATTTCCAATAACCATTTGTCCGATATAAAAGTCATATACGAGACAAGGACCCTTAAGAAGGCACAATCGATATTGGCCGACCCTAGTCACCCCCTGAACAGTTGTTTCATCTTATTGCCGTCGGGCCGCAGATTCAGTTTACCTAAATGCAAGACAAATAGACATAAAAATTATTTTGTCCCTTCAGCTATAGGCCTTTGTAACAAGTCAATGTAAGTTGTAGATCCGTGTGTAGCATGTAATTGTTTAGGTGTTTTAAACTTTATTTTTATTTATTACTGTTTGTACGGCTGCTGTTTTGTATTTATGTGTATGTGTTATGTCATATGCTGCGGCACAACAAATTACCCCTCGGGGTTAATAAAGACTCCTTGAACCTTCAACCGGGATTAATTTCTGTCTTTTTCACCTCAGATCTGATGCCGTTGAAAGAGGAGAGTCAAGATCTGAATGAAATGGAAGAGACAGATCAGAACAAGACAAATCATGATTTCATAACCGAAGAAAAGTCTTTTAGTTGCTCTCAAACTGAAAAACCTACCTCAAAAGACAGGGAATATAGGTAATTTCACCTGCCATCTGTGTGGACTAAATTTCAGAAAGCAGGGAAACCTTGAAGTCCACATGAGAGTCCACACTAGGAGGAGGCTTTACCCCTGCAAACAGTGTGGAGTAATTTTCAATCAACAAGGAAACCTTAATACCTGCCAACAGTGTGGAAAGAGCTTCAATCAATACGGAAACCTTAGCCTGACTTTGTCATACTCATATTCTTGTCGGAATATGAGTCTGAAACTGCTCCGTAGGGCTTTGATTATGAGGCGTGTCGTAACCGGACCAGGAAAAAAAAAACTCTGCACTCAATTGGATAGTCGGTTAACCTACAACCAATCAGAGCAATGCAGTAAATCAACCACTTTGCATACAGTTGTAAACTACAGAACTTACTTATTTTAGAAGTTAAATATCGAGTGTTGCTTCTTTTACTTACTCCTCCATGAGTGCGACCAAAGGAGAAACCACAACGACCACAGGCTTTTCATTACGTCCCATCTTCTTAACGACCGTTAAAACTGACAAGTTATAGTGCTGCCGAGATATAAACCTAAATTAGCATGCTAAATTACTAGCCCTGGCCCGGCAGGTGTCATAATACCAGTTTCGGCCATTGGAGGCAGTATGCGGGCGAGCAACATAACCACCAGCCAAACTGCAATAGACGAGTAACTCGCGCAGCTTGTGTGTGTACTTGAACCTCATGTCAGTCGTGTGGAAATACAGCCCACTACTACATTTCAGTTCAGGGAAGAGTTCAAAAAATGATTGGTCGACATTATGCATGAGGAATACATTTTGGTAAGTTATAGCATACTGTATCTTTTAACAGAGTTCATGTTCTTTTTCCATTAGCTAGTAGAGACGATCGGTTCACGTGCGCTAGGGATCTGTGGTGTAACATGTACAAGCGCCAAAACGGTATTTGTTTGAATTGCGTAATAAAATTGACAGAATCTGAGCGCTTAACTAACCTGCTTGCTAAGTGTCAATTGCGTGTGTCTCACGGTGAATTTGTGAGAGTTGGCAGCTCTGAATGGCGCTAGGTTGATCAACATCAGCGAATGCTGTCTGTCAAATTAATTCAAACTAACAATAAAAGTGTAATATGAACAAAACGGATACCGTAAACTTAAAATAATAGCCCAGTGCTTTTATTTTCCCATATCGTCGAAATGCACCAGCTTGTTTTTGAGACAGGCGTCTATGAGATGGTCTTCATCATTTAGTGTTGAGATGTTGTTCAATGAGTCTCTGAGCTCTAAAAATCTCAAAATGCTCCACATGAAACTGCGGTCTTCCCACCTTTTACTATCGTGTCAAATGATTTGAATAATATGTGCGAGAAAGAGAGAGCAAAATAGCACTCGTTTGTGTTGTTTGAAGACGTGAGAGTGCGCGCGGCCATGGCACAACTCACTTTCTGGAGGTATACTGCCCCCATTTGTTATGGAATATGATTTGATTTTATGTGCAAGATGGCACCTTTAAGTATTTTTCAGTTATATGTCAACAAGATTAAAAAAAAAACATTTTTCACCTGCTATACCCAATATTTAGATCTGTTTGGGTAATGCAAATTAGCTAATACGTAAATATATTATGCACCGTTTGTCCATGTTAACTAACAATTTAAAAAACTTGTAATACATTTTTCGTTTGTCTTGATGTAAGTAATCAACTCAGTGATTTTCATGATGATATCTAAAGGTTAAAATTTTTACCCTATTCACGTGAGAAACAGAATGAATATGAATGGGATATATTTGGGTCTTTTTCTAAACTTTTCCCTAATGGGATTCTTCGGGGCCTTTTTTTCCTTACTCAGGACATATTGAGGATACATCATCAGTTGAGTTTGCTTCTGTTGCAATTTGTTCAACCTTTTTTCATAAAATGACTGGACTAATATACAAAGACAGTAAATCAAAGTCTTGATTTTGGGTAGTTTATGTGCTACTGTGATGTACTATTTTTGTGGATTATTATAGTATGTTACTCATTTTATACAACTTTTTTAGCAGTGCGGGTGGCATAAGGGTGAGTAAATAATGAGAGGATGTTCATCTGTTGGTGAACCAACCATTCATTCAATGCTGATCTATGGCAGATTGAAGAACCAGAAGAATTGATAATCATGGGACAGTGGATGAAGTGGAGAGAAACTGAAGTGGTGTAAATCTCAGGGAAAGGCTGGAGGCTGAACTGTCTTGATGGGACAATGAACTGTGTCTGTAGATGTGACCCAGATAGCAAACTGATATTGAATAAACGTGGAAACATGACATCGAAACAACGTTGATCTGGCATTGTTTTGCTCATCGAATTAACGTTGAACCAACGTCAGACGCGTCATTCTTCAAAACTAATGGAAAATCAACTTGAAATCAACGTTTCAACGTTAGGAAAGCGAACCATTTGATCGATTTTCATTTAGCTTTGAAGAATGCCACGTCTGGCGTTGGTTCAACGTTAATTCGATGAGCAAAACAATGCCAGATCAACTTTGTTTCTATGTCATGTTTCCACGTTGATTCAATGTCAGTTTGCTGTCTGGGGAGTCTAAATGGAAAAAGAAGTAATTAAAAGTATTTAATTAAGACACAAAATAAATGAAGTGACAGCATTGTGTTATTGCTTTAATCTGGATTTTTTTTAATTGTTAAGCACAAAATAAATGAAATGACAGTGTTGTTGCTTTAATTTTTATATTTTAATTGTCAATGTGAGCTGTATTTTTAACTTATGATTGTTTTATTATATGTATTTCACCAATACAATCAGCTATGAATTTTGCCATCTTTTATAAACATAAAAATAAAAATACATCAATTATAAGGTATTACAAAGAAATATAAATTTCTATGCGCTTTTGTGATTTTAACCAGGCAGCGTGTGAACAGGACTTTTAATTTAGTATCCTGAGTGTGACGTCATAAGGCGGCGTCGCGCTTCAGCATCTGTTGTGAATCGGCTGAAGAAAGGTTTGTGTTTTAAGCGATATAAGCAGTTTAATCTGCTTCAAAGTTTTAAAAGCGACGCATAATATATTAGGCATTATAAGGTATAACATTGCATTATTTAACATTTATTAACGTCATGTGAGCAAAGAAGCAACGAAAGCACGCAAAAGGTGCGTTTCAGTTTGACCCTGGTTCGGACGCTGGCGAGCATGAATGAAATATTTGTTTAAAAGTGATTAAGTGATTTGAAGCGCTACATTTCTATTTATATCTCTATTTATATAAATCATTAAATACTCAAACTGCCTAATATATTAAGTGCCTTTATAAGTTGCATTCTTTTATTATTTTGTAACGTTAGTGCTAATTTTTGTGTGTGTAATCGGGTGATTTAATAAACTTACATTAATTGCGTTTGCTGGACTAACTGAACTAGAGCTGATTGAGATGCACACAGTTTAAGTTTAGATGCCTTTTTTCTTTATATTAATTATCCTCATTTTAAACAGAACAAACAGAAAAATCCTGTAGAAGCAACTGAGATCCACGTGACTCACTATTATAAAGATTGCGTTTATTAAAGAGGAGAGTGAAGACATGAGGATTAAGGAAACATTTTGTGTGAAACAAGACGAAACTGAGGAACCAACAAACATGACGTTTATTAAAGGGGAGACTGCAGACATGAGGATTGAAGAAACATTTAGTGTGAAACAAGAAGAAACTGAGGAACAAATCAAGATGGTGTTTATTAAAGAGGAGTGTGAAGACATGAAGATTGAAGAAACATTTCGTGTGAAACAAGAAGAAACTGAGGAACAAACCAAGATGGTGTTTTTTAAAGAGGAGACTAAAGAAATGAGGATTGAAGAAACATTTAGTGTGAAACAAGAAGAAACTGAGGAACAAACACAGATGGCGTTTATTAAAGAGGAGACTAAAGACATGATGATTGAAGAAACATTTAGTGTGAAACAAGAAGAAACTGAGGAACAAACCAAGATGGTGTTTTTTAAAGAGGAGACTAAAGAAATGATGATTGAAGAAACATTTAGTGTGAAACAAGAAGAAACTGAGGAACAAACAGGTTAGTTTCATTCTCAAAGTTGAACTCAGTCATTTGGTCCCTATTGAAATGTTCAGCTCAACAGAAATAATTGATATTCTTTAGGGAAGTGCCGATCCGATACTGTTTTTTTTTTTCTTTCTGTTTTTTTCCAATACCGTGTCAGTATTGTGCCGTATCGGCCAGACGAGACCGATCCAAATCCGATATTCGCAACGTTCACTGCTTTCAGTTGGAGCAAGATTTATGACTTATCACAGAGCCGTACGTCAGCACACAAAACATTATTGCAATTTTATAATCGCAATAAGTCAAAGCGCAATTTCATATTAATTGCTATTTATCGTGCAGTTCCAGTGCAGATGAATATTTAAAGCTGCAGTCTGAAACTTTTAAAAGTTAAAATTAATCCAAAATGAATTTGAGCATAAAGAGTCTCGGCTAGTAGACTATATTTAGTCATTACGTCACAACTGTACTAAAGAAGAGTCTCGGCTAGGAGACTATATTGAGCCATTATGTCACAACTGTACTAAAGAAGAGTCTCGGCTAGTAGACTATATTGAGTCATTACGATCACGATTAATCGAACAAGTCACCTCGATTTATGATTATTGAACGATTATTTTAATTTTTTTCTTTCTCCTGTCACTGACAAGGCTTGTTCTGTAAATGTGTATGTATTTTTTCTAATGAAAAAGTGCATAATCTTTGAGCTTTTAAAATAAGGAAACACACAGATAGCTTTTAATGCTTATTAAATATTTAAAAATATTTAAAAAATTTAGAAAATAGTTATTTTTGTTAATAAAATAAATTATTGTAAATATTCCCATCTAAAAAGTAAAATATAACTTGTATAAAACTAAAACTAATCCTTTTCATATAGTATAGCATTTGTAAATGCTTGTGTTATCGAAAGCTGCTGTGTGGAGTAGAAGCACTTGTTGCTGGGCGTTTGTCTGTCTCTCTCTTTTTTGCATGTTTCTTTGGTACAAGCAGCTCTTGTCCTTCTATTCCTAGAATCAGAGAGTGCATTCACACACAACCAGCAAAGACACGTGACATGTCTCAGCAGCGTCTATAGTTTGCTTATGAGTTGTGATTTCTTTTTCAAAAAACCACGCTTGTGCATTTGTTTTTCTCTGATTTGATGATAAACTGCCGCATTACGTACCATTTCACGCTGGTGAACGATCCCAGCTTAAACGGCATCATTAGGCTGCAACGCAACTTTGATTACGGCTTTTGTTAACACAGCGCGCGCTCCGTGACTGAACTATGGACTGTGAACACAGCAACTGTTACTCTGTCCCCAACCTGGCGGCACCAATCCCGGGCCGTGTTTGCGTTCAACGGGGCTCATGTTGTTTCAATGTCGCAGACTGGACGGGGTGGAGTGACGTGACTACTATGTTTTAAGGGGAAAGTACGTTAACACACAGTGGGCTGATATATTATTAATAGTATTCAAAACCCGAAATAACCGACATGGTAAAATCACGTCGGTTATAGGCTCTGAATTTCGGTTTCGATTATTTTTTCGGTTAATCGTCCAGCCCTATTATTGAGTCATTACATCACAGCTGTACACATAAAGAAGAGTCTCGGCTAGTAGACTATATTGAGTCGTTATGTCACATCTGTACACATAAAGAAGAGTCTCAGCTAGTAGGCTATATTGCGTCATTACGTCACATCTGTACACATAAAGAAGAGTCTCGACTAGTAGGCTATATTGCGTCATTACGTCACATCTGTACACATAAAGAAGAGTCTCGACTAGTAGGCTATATTGCGTCATTACGTCACATCTGTACACATAAAGAAGAGTCTCGACTAGTAGGCTATATTGCGTCATTACGTCACATCTGTACACATAAAGAAGAGTCTCGACTAGTAGGCTATATTGAGTCATTACGTCACATCTGTACACATAAAGAAGAGTCTCGGCTAGTAGGCTATATTGAGTCATTACGTCACATCTGTACACATAAAGAAGAGTCTCGGCTAGTAGGCTATATTGAGTCATTACGTCACATCTGTACACATAAAGAAGAGTCTCGGCTAGTAGGCTATATTGAGTCATTACGTCACATCTGTACACATAAAGAAGAGTCTCAGCTAGTAGGCTATATTGAGTCATTACGTCACATCTGTACACATAAAGAAGAGTCTCGACTAGTAGGCTATATTGAGTCATTACGTCACATCTGTACACATAAAGAAGAGTCTCGACTAGTAGGCTATATTGCGTCATTACGTCACATCTGTACACATAAAGAAGAGTCTCGACTAGTAGGCTATATTGAGTCATTACGTCACATCTGTACACATAAAGAAGAGTCTCGACTAGTAGGCTATATTGAGTCATTACGTCACATCTGTACACATAAAGAAGAGTCTCGGCTAGTAGGCTATATTGAGTCATTACGTCACATCTGTACACATAAAGAAGAGTCTCGGCTAGTAGGCTATATTGAGTCATTACGTCACATCTGTACACATAAAGAAGAGTCTCGACTAGTAGGCTATATTGAGTCATTACGTCACATCTGTACACATAAAGAAGAGTCTCGGCTAGTAGGCTATATTGCGTCATTACGTCACATCTGTACACATAAAGAAGAGTCTCGACTAGTAGGCTATATTGAGTCATTACGTCACATCTGTACACATAAAGAAGAGTCTCGGCTAGTAGGCTATATTGAGTCATTACGTCACATCTGTACACATAAAGAAGAGTCTCGGCTAGTAGGCTATATTGAGTCATTACGTCACATCTGTACACATAAAGAAGAGTCTCGGCTAGTAGGCTATATTGAGTCATTACGTCACATCTGTACACATAAAGAAGAGTCTCGACTAGTAGGCTATATTGAGTCATTACGTCACATCTGTACACATAAAGAAGAGTCTCGACTAGTAGGCTATATTGCGTCATTACGTCACATCTGTACACATAAAGAAGAGTCTCGGCTAGTAGGCTATATTGCGTCATTACGTCACATCTGTACACATAAAGAAGAGTCTCGACTAGTAGGCTATATTGCGTCATTACGTCACATCTGTACACATAAAGAAGAGTCTCGACTAGTAGGCTATATTGAGTCATTACGTCACATCTGTACACATAAAGAAGAGTCTCGGCTAGTAGACTATATTGAGTCATTACGTCACATCGGTACACATAAAGAAGAGTCTCGGCTAGTAGGCTATATTGAGTCATTACGTCACATCGGTACACAAAAAGACGAGTCTTCGGCTAGTAGACTATATTGAGTCATTATGTCACAACTGTACACATGAAGCAGAGTCTCGGCTAGTAGGCCATATTGTGTGTGTGAGGATGTTGGAGGTGAAGATTTATAGCCTTTTCTCACAGCACATGATATAATTAAACTTATTAATTTGATGGCGGATCCAGAAAGGTTCAAACGACAATCACCTGTTACAACAGATTCACCCGCTGTAAAACGCAAAAGAATTCGGACTTTGGAGTGGCTAGAGAAAAAAAGAGCCTGCAACCGGAACCATGCGAAAACAAGGATAAACATCGGCAGGGCTTTTGAAAGGTGGCGTGAACTTCGTGTTTTGAAGGGGTTCAAAACTGACACAGAGACGGCTTTTTTTCTTTTGGACAGGTAAGACATTTCAATGGTTCAATTATGTAACAGTAGCACAAAAAAGTCCCTGTAAAGGCAAATCTAAATAAAATTCTAAACACTTTATAAATGTTACAAATGTGTTGCTAAAACATATTACAAAGACTCTGAACTATGAAGTATTGAATTGTGGAGTTTCCATTTCTGTTTTCCTGATTTTTTGGGCGGGACTAAAATAGGGACTCAATGACGCACTGGAGCCCCTGAGCTCCTGGACACACCCCTACTTGATGACGCACTGGAGCTCCTGGACACGCCCCTACTTGATGACGCATTGGAGCCCCTGAGCTCCTGGACACGCCCCTACTTGATGACGCATTGGAGCCCCTGAACTCCTGGACACGCCCCTACTTGACGCACTGGAGCCCCTGAGCTCCTGGACACACCCCTACTTGATGACGCACTGGAGCTCCTGGACACACCCCTACTGTCGATGACGCACTGGAGCCCCTGAGCTCCTGGACACACCCCTACTTGATGACGCATTGGAGCCCCTGAGGTCCTGGACACGCCCCTACTTGATGACGCATTGGAGCCCCTGAGCTCCTGGACACGCTCCTACTTGATGACGCACTGGAGGCCCTGATCTCCTAGACACATGCCCCTACTTGATGATGCTTTGGAGCTCCTGAGCTCCTGGACACGCTCCTACTTGATGACTCACTGGAGCCCCTGATCTCCTGGACACGCCCCTACTTGATGACGCATTGGAGCCCCTGAGCTCCTGGACACGCCCCTACTTGATGACGCATTGGAGCCCCTGAGCTCCTGGACACGCCCCTACTTGATGACGCACTGGAGCCCCTGAGCTCCTGGACACACCCCTACTTGATGACGCAATGGAGCTCCTGGACACACCCCTACTGTCGATGACGCACTGGAGCCCCTGAGCTCCTGGACACACCCCTACTTGATGACGCATTGGAGCCCCTGAGCTCCTGGACACGCCCCTACTTGATGACGCATTGGAGCCCCTGAGCTCCTGGACACGCCCCTAATTGATGACGCACTGGAGCCCCTGATCTCCTAGACACATACCCCTACTTGATGACGCATTGGAGCCCCTGAGCTCCTGGACACGCTCCTACTTGATGACTCACTGGAGCCCCTGATCTCCTGGACACGCTCCTACTTGATGACGCATTGGAGCCCCTGAGCTCCTGGACACTCTCCTACTTGATGACTCACTGGAGCCCCTGATCTCCTGGACACGCCCCTACTTGATGACGCATTGGAGCCCCTGAGCTCCTGGACACGCCCCTACTTGATGACGCATTGGAGCCCCTGATCTCCTGGACACGCCCCTACTTGATGACGCATTGGAGCCCCTGATCTCCTGGACACGCCCCTACTTGATGACGCATTGGAGCCCCTGAGCTCCTGGACACGCCCCTACTTGATGACGCATTGGAGCCCCTGATCTCCTGGACACGCCCCTACTTGATGACGCATTGGAGCCCCTGAGCTCCTGGACACGCTCCTACTTGATGACTCACTGGAGCCCCTGATCTCCTGGACACGCCCCTACTTGATGACGCATTGGAGCCCCTGAGCTCCTGGACACGCCCCTACTTGATGACGCACTGGAGCCCCTGAGCTCCTGGACACGCCCCTACTTGATGACGCACTGGAGCCCCTGAGCTCCTGGACACGCCCCTACTTGATGACGCATTGGAGCCCCTGAGCTCCTGGACACGCCCCTACTTGATGACGCACTGGAGCCCCTGAGCTCCTGGACACACCCCTACTTGATGACGCACTGGAGCTCCTGGACACACCCCTACTGTCGATGACGCACTGGAGCCCCTGAGCTCCTGGACACACCCCTACTTGATGACGCATTGGAGCCCCTGAGCTCCTGGACACGCCCCTACTTGATGACGCATTGGAGCCCCTGAGCTCCTGGACACGCCCCTAATTGATGACGCACTGGAGCCCCTGATCTCCTAGACACATGCCCCTACTTGATGACGCATTGGAGCCCCTGAGCTCCTGGACACGCCCCTACTTGATGACGCATTGGAGCCCCTGAGCTCCTGGACACGCCCCTACTTGATGACGCATTGGAGCCCCTGAGCTCCTGGACACGCCCCTACTTGATGACGCACTGGAGCCCCTGAGCTCCTGTACACACCTACTTGATGACGCACTGGAGCTCCTGGACACACCCCTACTGTCGATGACGCACTGGAGCCCCTGAGCTCCTGGACACACCCCTACTTGATGACGCATTGGAGCCCCTGAGCTCCTGGACACGCTCCTACTTGATGACTCACTGGAGCCCCTGATCTCCTGGACACGCTCCTACTTGATGACGCATTGGAGCCCCTGAGCTCCTGGACACACCCCTACTTGATGACTCTCTGGAGCCCCTGATCTCCTGGACACGCCCCTACTTGATGACGCATTGAAGCCCCTGAGCTCCTGGACACGCTCCTACTTGATGACTCTCTGGAGCCCCTGATCTCCTGGACACGCCCCTACTTGATGACGCATTGAAGCCCCTGAGCTCCTGGACACGCCCCTACTTGATGACTCACTGGAGCCTCTGATCTCCTGGACACGCCCCTACTTGATGACGCATTGGAGCCCCTGAGCTCCTTGACACGCCTCTGCTTGATGATGCATTGGAGCCCCTGAGCTCCTGGACACGCTCCTACTTGATGACTCACTGGAGCCCCTGAGCTCCTTGACACGCCCCTACTTGATGATGCATTGGAGCCCCTGAGCTCCTGGACACGCTCCTACTTGATGACTCACTGGAGGCCCTGAGGCTGGCCCCTACCCTAACAATATAGCACATTCGCACTAGTTTGGCACTCAATTGTGAGTTACTGTCAGTATTATTAGTTATTACAGCCTACAGTTTGCTATCTATCTATGCCTTTTTCACAGAAATGCGTACTACCTGGATGCGATCACGTACAAACAGCAGTGTTCTTTATTTAAATTTCCGAAAAATGATAACATCAAGAAGAAGTGGATTAATTTTATGAAGAGCCAATCTTGATGGAGAGCTGAGGATTGCCAACACCTGCCTCTGTAGTGATTATTTTACACAGGATAGTTTTATAAACTTTCGTCTGAGACAATTGGGATTCACTGATAATCAGCTGTTACTGGACTCTTTCCCGCATCGGCCTTCATCCTCTCGTCCTAAAAGCAGTATCGCCTAATATCACCATCGGCAGTTTTCCCGCGAGGGGCGGACACGCCCCCAGTGTTTGAGAGTAGAGAATAATGCTCACTTTTTCAAGATTTTGATAGCTTATAGTTTAAGACTTTATGTACTTGCCGGTTTTTTTTGTCATTCAAATTTGGCTGGGTGGCTAATAATACATTTTTCTGTGGTGTGACAAACTGATCAGAACACATACTTAATTTTGTCTTTACAGGGACTTTAATTCATACAGTTACAGTGTTTACTTTATTGTGCCTTTCTCATTTTTCTATGTGCATTATGGTAAATATCAATTGTTTTGTGCTAGATATGAAAGGCAGCAATTCACCTCTACTCCAAAAGAACCAAACCCGCCGCCTCCGTTGTCAAGTATTGGAACTGAATCAGATCGGTAAAGTGATATTGGTCCTGTCGTAATATTGCGGAGGAGTTATATAAGCCGAACAGTTATATTATTTAAAACACGATTTTGCATAACAGGCATTAAGTTCATACCCTGTTTATTTCATAGCACTATGATTGTTATTTGGTTGTACATGTTAACTTCTTTAACGTGATTAGCTGTTTCCATCACATAACTCAGACTGTGTAATTGACACTCATTTGTTACTCCTTTTACAGAGAAACGGATTTTTCTGTCCCTGGAGTTGGTTTGTTGGGAAAGTAACATGAAGTAAATGCAATGCAAACAAGGTTTGTACATTTATCACTAGTAGTTAAATAGTATACATTTTTTTCTGATTATCCAGAGTGTATATAATGTAAGTGTGTTTGTCTTCAGTGTATTCTGATGTGACGCATTCAGCCTTTTTTCTATTCTTTCCATTGTATAGTCTCCAATTGGAGGTCCTGTCTTTTATTTAATTATATTGTTATTGTAAAAATGTAATGGTTTACCAAATGTAAGGTGTTTTCACACTTGTATTAAAAACTAGACTGAAGGGTACGCTACATGACTATCTCAATAAGCTTAATACCGAACTCTGCGACTTGGCTTTGCTTCGTAGCGCTTGTCTGAAATTGAAATATACAATCATTGGTTATCACATAATTCAATCATCTCTCTCCATCTTAAACATCACCTCCATTCAAAATGTTTAACAAACACTCTACTTGTTCGGGCTTCAATTTGCAAATGCTGGGAATATTCTTCACAACCGAGCGAATTGCATCCCGCATCTCCATATCCGCGGTCGTTTTCGATTTCCCTAACCTAAAATAAAATCTTCAACTCTGCGCTTAGCGTCTCTCAGCCTGCCCTCTGTTCGTTGATTGGCCGGCTGTTTTCAGGCCGGAGGAAAACTGAGAGATAGCGACCTATCTCAGACTGAGTACTGAAGCGAACTGAAATTGAGCGCAAGTACGAAGTCTGACATAGTCAGGCTAGGGCTACCTGTAGTTCAATTTCCAATTCCGTGCAGTCACGTAAAGTTGATAATTCCGCGAATTACTGTGATTGCAGATTTCTAACAGAGAGGACAAAGAGGAAAAACTGCGGACTGCCGCTTTAAGTTGTGGAATTTCTTCTCTCTGATGCTGCTGTCAGCATGATCAGTCACATGAAATTAATCAGAATAAATGTTGTCCTAGTGCGACGGGTGATTTTTAAACATTTATAATTGAGTGTTTTCAGATGGCGACGACAAATCAATGCCAATAATAACTGAGCGCACAACTGATGCTGGCGCACGCAGTAAATTACTTCCGCGAGAGGATAACAGATCTACACACACAAGGAAACAGGAACTCGTGAGGTCATTCAAACTCTGACATCTCCTCTGCATGCAATACAAGCCCTCGCGCTCGATCTGCTCTCACCTGCTGCTTTTCCTCACTCTAACACTTTTATTTTTGCCAGTCGAGGGCCGGGACTTACTGTTTTAATAACCTCAAATGTCATTGGTTACGGAAAAGGTCATTACTTCCCCTTTTCCGGAAGTCAGTTGTGATTGTACGCCTGTCCAATGTAATTCACTTGACTTGAGACATCACTTAATTTGTTTTATTTATTGTGGTTTATTAATGTGTAATGTGATTTAATTCATTGTTAAAATAGATTCTTACCAAATACTTTATTAGCAGGAAGTCTTAATAGTGTTTTCATTGTGTTTTTAAGAGATATTTACAGACTGTAATGCTGCATTTTCATGGTTATTAGCATTGTAAATGTAGCAAAATTCTTAATTCGTAATATAAATGGTTAATTATGTTTTCTATTAAATGTAAAAGGGTTTCTGGCTCAAGTTATAATACAGTACACAGCATGAATTATAGCTTACAAAATGCCTTTTCAGAATTTGCTACAGAATACAGATGAACAAAATGAAACCCAGCAAATTATTAAACCCAGCTTAAAGGGATACTCTACTTTTTTTGGAAATAGGCTAATTTTACATCTCCCCCAGAGTTAAACAGTTGAGTTTTAATAATGATCTTAATCATCTAACTTTTGTAAGCTAATAAACTTAGAAAGTTTGAGGCAAGTAAATGATTTAAACATCTTTAAAAATAATCACCTTTTTCTGAATTTGTTGGGTTTCAGAGGGGTGTAATCATTCATGCTGTGTACTGTATCTTAACTTGAGAAGCCAGAACACCTTTTACATTACACCTCCATAATCACTCCGCAGAAGTAGCAGTGCTTCTGGTGCCTCTGTCCCAACGTACTGTGCAACACGATACATTAACTCATGTTAAATCAGCGGTAGGGGTACGCTCATGTTCTGAGCGCGTACACACAAAGTGCGCGCACTCTAGACTCTTGCAGCGCGTGAGGACTGATCTGAGTTATCTTTCGCATCTTGTTGAGCTTAAACTTTCATACACAAAACAAACACAAACACAGACAGTTCCGTCTAAAGTGAAAGTAGACTGGAATATAAACGGAAGTGTGTCATTATCCGTGTGTGAGCTCTTAAAGTGGCAGAAACCAGAAAATGCACTTTACCGTTAGTCCTTGAATAACAACAAAAGAGAAAATCACTGATCTTCACCAAAAAACTTCAATAGCTTCAATAAGAATCAATGTTTATTCAATTTCGTATTTGAATGGTTCTGTTATATTCACCTACTTTGACTGAAAAAATAAAACACTGTTTATTTCATTTGTATAGTATGTTTTGTATTTGCATTGTGCAGCTTTGTTCTGATTTTTTAAATAACAAAGATAAAATGAAATAAAGATTTATCTTCGCCCACGATAGCCTTCATGGTCTGTCTTTCATTTTTCTGTTATATTATTACCTTGCAAGGCTTAGTTTGTAAATGGGGACATACGTGTGTCTGTACTGCTCAGTCACTTGGCAAATAGTAAAAACAACATGAAAAGAATCGTGATAAAATCATGAATAGTGATTTTCCTGAAAAAAAAAATAGTTATATCGGCCACCCCTAAAAGAGGTATAACAGAAGAAACGCATTGCAATGCCATGTAAAAGTTTAGAAAAAAAAAATACAAAAGTACATGAGCACCTGTGACAATGCGTTGAAGTGGGGAGTCCACTGAAATTAATTTCCCTTCTACGACAACCTGGATGAAATTTGGGGTGCAAGTGCTTGTCTGCCAGATGTTGTCGAAGGTGGAAGTGCACATGCGAAATGCACAGAGAGGATCTGAGTTCTTATGAGGTTGTGGTGTGAACAAGAAAGTGTCATTTCAGTGCAGAAGAGGATCAAAACAGGAACTGGGTCCTCTTTTGAGTCCTTATATAATGTGAACACCAAAAGGACTGAGGTCTATATGTGAAAATGCCCTTAAAATGAACTAATTTGTAGCTCATTGGTATATGTGGTTTCTGCGAGTTCCGCAACGATTTGGCTGTCTGAGGCATTTGCAAATCCTAGAAGATTCCTCCGATCCTAGGCTAAAATCTTTAGTCTTTGATCGTTAGATTGACATCCTCTCCAACAGCCGATTAATATGTCTTAGGTTTTCAAGACAAGCCATGACCAAAATTTAAGGTAGATATTTCTTTGTTGCCACCATTTCAATCCTGCATGTAATGCAGCTCACTGCCACTGAACATGTCATTGATTGATGTAAAACTCTGGACAAGTTTTCTTGCGTCTGTTTTTACTGCGCCTTGACTGACGTACAACATAAGTGTCTTAAAAATTAATGTTAAGTCTAACATTAATGACAACTGAGATCTTACAGTGTGACATAACTTACAGTGATGATCATGATCGTACAGCAGGGCTTGACATCAACCTTTTCATGTGCTTGTCATTCAGACAAATAAATTGTCATTCACTTGTCCAAGTAAAAAAGTTGCTTGTCCAGATTTTCTTTTTTGTGTGTTAAATATAATTATTCTGAAGCAATATTCTCATCAGCGTTCAATTAGCTTTGATATATTTAAATCTGCATATTGTAATATCTGCACCTTTAGAGGGCATCCCCTCCCCCAATCTTAGTAAATATTTCCTTCATCTTCCATTTTAAATTCCTAAATTTTATCAATAAATTCAATTCTTTAGAATAAGACGACACTATAGGGCTGTTACCCTAGGTAGGGGTGATCAAATGAAATAATTTCTGAGTGTAGATTTCTACTCGGAGGTTGCGCGAGCCTCAACAGCGTAAACATGTTACTGTCAGTAATACGTTTATTATCCATCGATCACAAGTTATAATTAATATAATAAAATCAGAATCATTCTCTCATTTTAGTGATTCCCTAGTTTGTTTTTGTTATTGACGTTCTAATCCAACATGACATCATGACTTTGCGTAAACATACAAGCCACTTTTGAGTCAAGTGGCGTGTTATCTCTACGCATTTTGAGATATCCGCGTGTATGTCTACGCCATTAATGTCCGAGTGATTCCGCATGTATGTACACACCATCAAATGTCCGAGCGAAACGATGCAAAATGTAGATCTACATCTGGCGAGCGATCTTTTTTTTTCCCCTAGTATGGTAGGGGAAGAGTCATAAATGCCATTGACGTGTAGACTTAGGGACGGGATTGAGGTAGGTCATATATCAGTAATAACGTTAAGTCAACGGCGTTCATAAACACGCTGAAAAGCGATTATGCGTCTTGATAGCACGCCAAAAATGGAAATACGAATTGGCGTGTCATACACACGCTACTTCATGAGATCAGTCTGTTCTAATCAGGCTATTTGTCCGGTCGAGCAAGTTAAATTCTCTTTTACTTGTACCTTAAAAAAAACAAGCGTTAATGTCAAGCCCTGGTGCAATCTGACAAGCAACAATTGTGAAGGACAATTAAAAATCACAGTGTGCATCTGGCTTTAGTGACGACAAAAACGACTCAGAGTAAATCCTACAGATGCGCCAACACCATTCTCTAAAAATGCATGTAAATGCAGATTTTCCAGCGAACTCCATTCTCGTTTCTGCTATTCCACCAAGTCATCAACCGCATCTGCATTACAACTTAAGATAGGACTGTTAAACAGATTGTAAACTAAGGAAGATGGCCTTTGTGGTGAGTGCTCAGGCTCTGGCATTCTCAGCGCTGTCAATATAAATGTCTGCCACCCTGTAAAAAAAATTAAAGTCCCACACAACAACCAGAGAGACGGGACTTTTGTCAAATGGAGGGTGCAAATGCAACCCTCCAAGAACTAAGTTTGTCTGTCCTGGTGTATTGGATCAAACATACATGTTATTAGTTTGAATGTTTTAAGTGTCTAAATGGTTGTGCTTTGTGGCATTAATCTGGGATTAACTTTTATGTCTTTTCACCTCAGACCTGATGCCGTTGAAAGAGGAGAGTCAAGATCTGAATGAAATGGAAGAGAAAGATCAGGAGAAGACCCATCATGATTTCAGAACTGAAGAAAAGCCTTTGAATTGCTCACAGACTCAAACAACTTCCTCACAAAAAAGGGCTCGAAAGACAGGGAATATAGGTGATTACACCTGCCATCTGTGTGGACTAAATTTCAGAAAGCCGGGAAACCTTGAAGTCCACATGAGAGTTCACACTGGAAGGAAGCTTTACCCCTGCGAAGAGTGCGGAGTAATTTTCAGTCAACAAGGAACCCTTAAAGTCCACATGAGAATTCACACTGGAGAGAAGCCTTTCACCTGCTCTCAGTGTGGAAACAGTTTCAGGCAAAAAGGAAACCTTAAAAACCACATGAGAGTTCACACTGGAGAGACCCCGTACATTTGCAAACAGTGTGGAATGAGTTTCAGGCAAAAAGGACACCTAATTTACCATTTGAGAGTTCACACTGGAGAGAAGCCTTACACCTGCCAACAGTGTGGAACAAGTTTCACTCAGAAAGGAAACCTTACAAAACACATGCACATTCACAACAGAAGCAATCCTTAACATGCCAACGGTGTGGAAAATAAGGTTTAATCAATATGAAAACCTTAAAGGGGTCATTGTTTTTTTGTTTTCTGGGGTGCCCTTATAATCTCAGAATAATTTTTACCTTATTTTTTTTTCAAATAATAAAAAAGAAGCATTTTTTTAACTCTGATTTAAGCCTCCGATTTGAACGCTCTGTTTGAAGGGGCGTGTCTGGTGTGAGACTTCAGTGGAAAGGCCCACTGCTGTGATTGGCTGACATCTTTGCAAATGAAATAGCTAGAATTACATTTTTATATTTTCATACAAATTATTTACGACAGCTATCGAGAAGGAATCGTGAAAAGCATAGTTTGAAGCATTGTATTTAGATCTGTTCATCACATGAAAGGTTGCAGTGATGAACATTGAGCAGATGACAGACAGTCTGTTGATCGCGTGAATTAAAGGTTCTCTAAGCGATGTGGGGCCAAAACATTTTTTGTCACATACATCAAACGTCTCCTCACTATCGGCTAGCTGCCTGTCCCCTAAACACACTGTAAAAAAACGCGGTCTCTGTAGACACCACAGGCTCCACAAACGGCAGTCATGTCTCACCCGGACCAGGAAACCTAACAAACGGTGTTCCAGCCAATCACTGGCAAGAAGTATTTGAGGGTGGGTCTGGGGGTTTAGTGCGCGTGCACATCAAGGGGGTGTGTTTGTGAAGGAGAGAGAAGCATCAGAGGGAAGTTTGAAAAATGGCCGACACACGACCAAATAGACGTCGTTCTGAAGAACAAATTAAAAAGCAGAAGGAGTCGGATAAAGAACGTGCGAAGTTCCGAATTTACATCGGTAGCAAAGCTTTTGAACGATGGCGAGAACTCCGGCGGCAGAAGGGCTTCCAGTCCGACGTCAGGTTGCTCTTTTTTTGCTGGACAGGTGGGTAACCTTTAATTTTAATTTTTTTTCTTCTAAATTGACGCTTTATGTTCGCCAAACCCACACAATGATATAATTAGCTAGAACTATGCACGTTCACAATTATTTCAGGAAGCACGGAAGGGAGGGGGAGGAGATGAGATGCGGCGGAGGGAGGGTCTAGCTAGCCTCCGATTTGTTTGAAAATATTCCGAACGTCAACAACACCCAGGATCGCTCAGAGAACCTTTAAGAGATTCATCATTTCAACACATGAATGCTTTCACCAATGCATTGCAAACACTATGTAAATACAGTAAGAGCTTTGGTGTGCCGTGTAACGTCATTATTTCTATTTCATAACGAGTTTCGGCAAGTGTCCAGATAAACTTGACAGCTTTGGGCAATTGGAAAAGGAGGCTGCTTTTATTGCTTTCTGTATATAATTTAATCACAGTTTAAATAAGATTATTTTCCTACTTAGAGAAACGTTACTCCTTTATAGTTACTGGCTTGATTTACTGATGCATAAAAAGTGTTGAACGATTTTGAGAAAAATAAAATCTGTCTGAATAACTTGAATAATTACACATCACAGATCAGACATTGGAATAAAAATGGTTACTTGCGTGTTTGTGGGATTGCTGGTAGATCCATATCGTAAAAGTCTGTTTGCAACGAAATTGCGACTTAACTTCATTCACCAAATAATGCTCTGTGAATAGTTAGAATAGTGAATAGTTTAGACTTTAGATAAGAGCTTTGTATAATGCATTTGTAGAAAGCTGTGTATGATGATGTTTTCATGCGTTTACACATCATGTATAACAGGTAGTTTGTTCTGCAATGTAAGTGCTGACTAGTGAAGTGTCTTCTCTGAAAAACATTATTATTAATATTAAATAAACTGCAATAAACATGACTCCCTTTTTGTTACATTGATTGAAACTGACAGAACATTTTATATACACTACCTGTCAAAAGTTTTAGATCAGTAAGATGTTTTATGTTTTAAAAAAAAAATGACAAACAGTAAAATTGTGAAATAGTATGACAATTTAAAATGTTAAAAAGTTTTCTATTTTAATATATTTTAAAATGTAATTTGAAAGCTGATTTTTCATGTGGGTTCAAAGGTTCACCATCATCATCAGAAACAGCATCTTCCTCACCATCGGCTCCAACGGTACCAACTTCCTCCTCAGGAAGCTGGGCATTTTCCCTGACTGCAATGTTGTGGAGAATTGCAGTAATCAAAATAAAGATGAAAAACCACACTCTCTCTATAGTTGCAGCTCATATTTATCCATGTCCACACAGACGCGTTTCGGCCTAAGCCATCATCAGTGAGTGTGTGAGAATTGCAGTAATCACAACAATAGAACAGCTTTTGCTGATGCAGCGAAAATGTTGTTTCCATAGTCCTATAGCCCTCTCCACTATAGAGTGAGTCCTTCCATGGGCCTGATTAAACCTTTCCTCTGCAATGGTGGCTGGATGCTGCACAGGTGTCAAGCGGTAGGGGCGAAGAGGGTATCCACTGTCTCCCAGGAGCCAGCTATCACCAAAGCCATCTTCTTCAGCCATCTGGTAAATTGCAGAATTGGCCCATACAAAAGAGTCATGTGTGCTTCCAAGCCATTTTGCCACAATGTCAGTAAACATTGCCAGGAGATCACACACTACCTGAACATTAATGGCTGGATAGCCCTTCCTGCAAATGTACAAGGGGTCATTTATCTTAGGGATTAATTCTGGGATTAAGGTGCCACCACAATGATGCCAATCACTCTGGGGATGTTGTCAAATTCATAGAATTGTTGATTGGCCAGCTGTATTTCCTCAGGAGTTTTGGGGGAAACAAGGATGCTCTTCAACAGCTGTAACAGCAAAGGTGTTACTGCTATCCCAGTTTTGCTGACTAAAGACTTGCTGAGCCCTAGGTCATCACCCACCACCTCCATAAAACTACCAAGAGCATAACAACGCAGTGTAGCCAACAACTGCACATCTGGACTTAAAGGGTTAGTTCACCCAAAAATGAAAATTCTGTCAGTATTTACTCACCCTCATGTTGTTCCAACCCCGTAAGACCTTCGTTCATCTTCGGAACACAAATTAAGATATTTAGGATATTAAGATCGCTCCTGCATACAGTCCATAGGCTTCTTGAGGGACTGGCTCTTGCTGTCCTCGAAAAGTCATTAAAGACACCGTTAAAATAGTCCAAGTGACTACAGGGGCTCAATCTTAAGTTTATCAAACGACGAGAACACTTTTGTGCGCAAAAAAAACAACAAAAATAACTACTTTATTTCAACTATTCGTTTATTTCTCCCTCTGCGCGAGTCAGGTTACTAGTTTAATAGCGTAAGCTTCTGTTATTGTACGTCACACGCATCACACACACACATGACCAGCGTCGGACAATAGTGAGCCTACGTGTGACGTAGCTCTACGCAATCACACTACGTTAACTGACTTACAGGCTCATGGAGAAGGAAGTGAATAGTTGAAATAAAGTCGTTATTTTTGTTGTTTTTTTGCGCACAGAAGTGTTCTCGTCGTTTGATAAACTTAAAATTGAGCCCCTGTAGTCACTTGGACTATTTTAACGATGTCTTTAATGACTTTTCGGGGACAGCAAGAGCCAGTCCAGAGCCAGAGCCTTGGAGTTGACAAGGATATTATGCTACTGTTTTATAAGGCAGCTATTGAGTCTATTGTTCGATATGGTATGGTAGTTTGGTTTGGTAACCTGTCAGTTAAATTAAAATCATCACTCCAAACATTGATTAAAAGGGCAGGGAAAATAATCGGGCAAGTGCAATCGACTACTCTTTGTAATGTTCTCGTGCAGGGTTTTGAAACTCTGACTAAACACCAAGTTAAACCGTTGCAAATGAAGACAGCGTCGTAGTAAGGTTGATCATTTACTTTCACACTTCCTCATTTACATGTAGGTGAAAACTGTAATAAAAAACAATACAGCAATATTCAGTGTCCATTTCTTAAGTAACATCCCATTGTGAATAAAATGAATATACAATGCAATTCTCATTGTAACAGCAGCAGCTACACATGCCAAAAAGGGAATCCAGTGAGTCGCTGCGTGGATCTAAGTATTGAACTATGAGGTTCAGGATTAAAGTGTAAATTTGAGGATTCAACACATGCCAATGATTCCCTCTTCTTATATTTTCTCTTTGTAAATAAATTATTTTTTTTATTTTGGGATGCAATGATCTTAATTACTGTCCTGTTTTTCTAATTGGTTGTTTGTGTATTTTATTTAAATGTACGTATTCCTTTTTCTTTAATAACAAAATATCTACTAATACATGACCTTTAATATCTAAAATCACATAAACAAACTTACAGCATTGCCTCTATGATGCTTTAAGGTGGATGCAAGTGGATTCAACACCAAGAGCACACCATGTCTGTCTCCTTGTTTCCATGCAGTACCAGGAAGGACAAACAGGAAGTGACTTAATAGGAAATGGCATCATCACATGACTCTAAATTCCTTAAAGGACAACACACTCCCCGCCTGACCTATGTGAGGTCACTATGGATTTACAGTATGAGAGTGCCTAACCTTAGTCTTTAGATCAGTCTTTGGTTAGAAGTAGAACAACTTCTGCAATTGGCCTTAGAAAGGTTTTCATATTATTTTGATCACTTGTCACTACCTCAACCTTTCTGACATGTCCATCCTTTCCAGGGAATATGGCAGTGATTCTAGCCATGGGCCAGCAGTTGCGGGCTACCTGCTTATCCCTGAGCAGAACTATATCTCCAACTTGAAGGTTTCTACGAGGTACCGTCCACTTCTGTCTCTGTTGCAAGCAAGGTAAGTATTCACGGCTCCAGCGGATCCAGAACTGGTTTGAAAGAGCCTGAACTTGTCTCCATTGTTTTGTGTACAGGTCCTTGTCCGAGAAGTCTCCAGGAGGAGGTGGAACTCCTGTCTTCTGCGTAAGGAGCATTGATGGTGAGAGTATGAAAGGTTGTTCCGGGTCTACAGACACAGGTAAGAGTGGTCGTGCATTAATAATAGCAGTAACTTCTGCCATTAGTGTGCAAAGAACTTCGTGGGTTAAGCGAGTGTTCAGCTGCAGAAACATCGAATCTAGGATTCTCCTGGCAATACCAATCATACGTTCCCACGAGCCTCCCATGTGAGAACTGTGTGGTGGATTGAATTCCCAGCTGCATCCTTGCTCACTGAGGTACCTCTGCACCTTTTTGTCCATTCTAAGCTCCTTGCATGCCCCAATGAAATTACTACCGCAGTCGGAACGAAGCTGTTTCGCAGGGCCTCTGAGTGCGAAGAATCGCCTGAGAGCATTTATGCAGCTTGACGTGTCCATAGACTCAATAACCTCAACATGCACAGCTCTCAAACTCATACAGCAGAACATGATCGCCCATCGCTTGCTCTCCGCCTGTCCTCCTCTGGTTCGTCTGGTTGTTACGCACCAGGGTCCAAATACATCAAGTCCCACATATGTAAAGGGAGGGCAGGTCTTGAGGCGTTCAGATGGTAAGTCCGCCATGCGTTGTTCTTCTAGCTTTCCACGTAGCTTGCGACAGATTATGCATTTGTGGAGTACTGAATTTATTAGAGCTTTGCCTCCCAAGATCCACAGTCCTGCTGCCCTTATCGCTCCTTCCGTCAAATGACGGCCTTGATGTTTCACTTGCTCATGATGATGTCGAGTGAGCAGTAGCGAAATATGGCTATGTTTGGGCAGAATTATTGGGTTCTTTTCAGCAGCTGGAACCTGAGAGTGCTTTAGACGTCCACCAACACAAATTAAATTGTCCTCCATGATCGGACTGAGCTTCCGTAAGCGGCTACTTTTGGATACTGCCTGGTTAGCTTGGAGGGCTGACAGTTCTTTTGAAAACGCTGATTTTTGTGTTGCTTGAAGGATAACATTCCTTGCTTGGTCCATTTCATCCGGAGTATGAGGTAAGTCACATCTGTGCCAACCTTTGCATTTTCTGTTTTGGTTTGTGTGTTTGCAGGATTTTGCCATGTGAACTAGAAATGCTACTCCTCTTACCAAAGATGTAAAGGTGGAGAATCGTTGGAATCGGTCAGAGGTGAGCTCTGGCTCTTCCAGGTTAGTAGCACAGCTTTGTACTTGCGGTCGGATTTCTGAATCTTTTTCAGGTTCAATTAGCTGAAATGTCCCACTTGTTTTTATTTTCTCTGCATGTGGCTGATACAGGAAGGAAGGACCGGTAAACCAGGAAGTCTGCACCAGGCCAGATGCAGGTAAGGATCTTGATGCATGATCAGCAGGATTTTCTTCTGTATGTACATAATGCCACTGCTCAGGTCTTGAGGACTGATGGATACGTTGGACTCTATTGTGAACATACACATAGAATCGTTTTGACTCGTTATAAATGTAGCCGAGCACCACTTTGCTATCGGTGAAGAACTTTATGTCATCCAACTTTAGATCCAGCTCATCTTTAATGAGATCTGCCATCTCTACTGCTAAGACAGCAGCGCACAGCTCTAGCCTTGGGATGGTAGGTTCAGAAAGAGGTACTAGTTTTGCCTTGCCCATAACTAATCCTACTTCAACTTTCCCATCCTTCTGACGTGCTTTCAGATACGCCACAGCACCTATGGCCATGGTCGATGCATCCGAGAATACACACAATTCTGTGTGCACTGCTTCAGTGAGTGAGGTTGTTGTATACATACGGCAAACATGAAGCTGTTTTAAATCTTGGAGTGAATCTCTCCAGGCTTCCCATCTGCTTAGCTTCTCTTCTGGGAGAGTTGTGTCCCAGTCTGACAATTCAGAGGTAAGTTCTCTGAGAAGGGCTCTTCCTTGGATTGTGACAGGTGCCAGTAAACCCAAAGGATCGAAAATACTGTTGACCGTGGAGAGGACTCCACGACGAGTGAATGGTTTGTTAATGGTCGATGCAGAGTAAGTGAAGGTGTCATTCATGATCTCCCACAGCAGACCTAAGCTCCGTTGTGTGGGGTAAGTCTCTCCACTCAGATCTAGGTCCTTAATTACTGGAACACAATCTTCGGGTGGGAAAGCTTCCATGACTATCTGAGCGTTCGAAGCGAACTTGTGTAAACGGATGTTTGACTCAGCTAGTGAGGCCTGTGTTCGTTGGAGCAAATCAATTGCCTCAGCTTCAGATGGTAAGGATATCAAGCCATCATCAACATAGAAATGTCTTTCCACAAACCTGACAGTATCCACACCATACTTCTCTGCGCCTTCTCTGATAGCTCTTCGAAGTCCGTAAATTGCCACAGCAGGTGATGGCCCATTGCCAAAGACGTGGACCTTCATTCGATATTCAACTATTTCCTTGTTGACATCATTGTCCTTATGCCATAGAAAACGAAGGAAGTTGCGGTGGTCTTCAGACACTAAGAAAGAGTAGAACATCTGCTGAATGTCCGCTAGGATTGCAATCTTCTCTTTACGAAAGCGTAGCAGAACGCCTACAAGGGAGTTGTTGAGGTCTGGGCCTGTAAGGAGCACGTTATTGAGAGAAACACCTGAGTATTGAGCACTGGAATCAAAGACCACCCTGATCTGATTGGGTTTTTGTGGATGATAGACCCCAAATGTCGGAAGATACCAACATCCTTCATCTTCTCTCAGTGGCGGTGCTAGCTCAGCATGTCCATTAGCAAAGATCTTTTTCATAAATTCCACATACTGTTGCTGCATCTCAGGTTTCCTCTTAAGAGTACGTTGCAGGATTGTAAATCGGTTCACTGCTTGCTTTTTATTGTTTGGCAAGGGCTGTCGTGGTTCTCTAAACGGCAGAGGAGCTACCCAACTGTTAGCCTCGTTTCTGTAGACGTTTGTGTCCATTATTTTCAGGAAAGCCGTGTCTTCCACTGATGGAGCAAGTTTATAGTCATGCTCAGTTCTACACTGTCTGTGCCAGCGTCTTTTCAGTTACCCTGGCAGACATGTTACGGCTT
Organism: Pimephales promelas; assembly: GCF_016745375.1. Next base: position 22,386,019 of record NW_024121321.1, read on the forward strand.
GGCTGCATCTCCTTGACTTGCATGAAGCTTTTGCAGGGTAGAAAGATTGAATGGCGACCATTTTCTAGCACATTGGTCTTGAATGTGTTGACCATTGGCTTATGTACATTACCCAGGCACACATCTCCTATTACTACCCAGCCCAGGTCCAGTCGTTGGGCAAAGGGGGCGTTATTTGGTCCATTGACCTGCTGCCTGACCTTGTGTGCCCTGATGACATCTCTTCCAAGTAGCAGCAGTATTTCTGCTCCTGGTTCCAGCTCTGGGATATCCTTAGCAATGTGTCGGAGATGAGGCTGGTGTAGAACTGCACACGGCGTTGGAATTTCAGACCGATTATTTACAATCTCATGACACTCAATGAGTGGTGGAAGAGAGATGAGAACTTTTCCATCCAGTGACTCAATCTGAAATCCTTCTGCTTTCTCGCCAGATGTTTCTTGGGTACCAGAGCAAGTCCTGAGATGATATGAGAATGGCTTGCTCTCCACATCAAACAGCTCGAAGAACTCTGGTCTGGCTAATGAACGATTGCTCTGATCATCCAAAATTACATAGGCTTTGATGGCCATGTCCTTGGAACCCTTGGGGTATATCTTCACATGGCAGATTTTTGAACATGAGCGGCTCCACTGACCTGGACTGCAAACTTCTGTACAGCTTGTGCAAACTACAGCTGTGTTAAAATCATCTTCTCCCTCCCCGCCGTCCTCTGGTGATGGTGAAGGAGCCTTGACTGCTTGAAGTGTTGAACCAGGGTGCATGGCCGCATCATGATATATGCTGCCGCATTCAGTGCACTTCACGGAAGACTTGCACTCTTTAGCGAGGTGAAAGATTGAAGAACAGCATTTGAAACAAATTCCTTTTTCCTTAAGGAAGGCTTTTCTCTCATTAAGGAGTTTGTTTCTGAATGTTCTGCATTTTTTCAGAGGGTGCGGTTTATTGTGCAATGGACAGATTTTGTTTGGATCGTCATTGACTGCACACAAATCTGTTTTGTGCACTGATATGAGTTTGTTAGAATGGAAACTCTTCACAATGGATCTGTCTGGTTTCATGGGTGTTGTAGCACTGCTTTGGTACATAAAGCTTGGGTCGTTTCGCTTCTTTGCCTCAGAACACAGAAAGTTACAGAAAAACTCAAAGGGAGGGAAGTGACCATGATTGTTTTCTTTGTACCATGACCCAGAAGTCACTCACTTATCCTGAAGCCCATATGGAAGTTTCTCAACAACAGGAGCAATTCCACGTGAGGTGTCGAGGTATGACAAACCTGTTAGATAACCATCTTCTTTGGCACCTTGGATTTCCATTAACAAGTCTCCAAGTTCACGTAATTTGATGTGATCTTTAGCAGAAATCTTTGGAAAACTGTCCAACCGCTGAAACAATGACTTTTCAATGACTTCTGGCGCAGCATAGCACTCACCTAGTCTATCCCACGCTTTATATAAAGCAAGATTGGGATTACTGACATGCACAGAGCGGATGCGTTTCACCAGTTGGCCAGATTCCTTTCCTAACCATTTAGTCATGAGGTCCAATTCTTGAGTTGCTGTGAGGTGAACTTCACGAGCTGCACTGCTGAATGAGGAATACCATGACAGGTAATTCTCTGGCTTATCATCAAATTGGTACAATCCTGAATTAACAAGGTCCCGTCTTGCTAAATACTGTGCCAAAGGCTCTGCATAAGGTGGCGTGCCAGCTGGAGCAATATATCGAGGAACATATGACATGTGCGTTCATGATGGAGGCTGTGTTTCTGACTTCTGACTTCTTCACACCAGTAGACAGATCCGGTAAGTTTACTGCTGGTAAGTTGCTATCAGCTTTCTCAGACTTTGGCTTGCTTTTAATAGACTGTGTAGGTGAAACATATTCCGCAGGCGGGCTCCATGTTATGAAACTACTATGCAAGTCAGCATGGGATGGAGGAGCGACATGTAAGAGTGGAGAGGGAAAATTACTTTGAAAGTTGATTTGAGAATTGACATATTCACTGATACGCTCAATTTTAACTTTCTCTGTTTCAGAACCTCCTCTTTCAACTGCAGCATGTGTTAGCAGTTCTGCATCTTCCAGCACTTGTGCTTCCGCTGCAGCCACATCAGCTTCTCGATGTAATGTTAACACATCCAACTCCGTGTCTATTCTTACCGTTTCCAGCTGATTTTGAGCTTCTCTTGCAGCCTTTTCCATCTTCAGTTTAGCCACTTGACTAGCATATGACGCTCTCACCTTAGCAGCTTCAGCTCTGGCCCGGGCTTGGGCTGCACTAACAGATGCTGCGGATGACTTGCTGCTTCTAGCGCTGCACACAGACGACTTGCTGCTTGATGCCATCTTAACCACTTTGAACATCAAACGGTGCTTTTTCACTGTAATGTTCTCGTGCAGGGTTTTGAAACTCTGACTAAACACCAAGTTAAACCGTTGCAAATGAAGACAGCGTCGTAGTAAGGTTGATCATTTACTTTCACACTTCCTCATTTACATGTAGGTGAAAACTGTAATAAAAAACAATACAGCAATATTCAGTGTCCATTTCTTAAGTAACATCCCATTGTGAATAAAATGAATATACAATGCAATTCTCATTGTAACAGCAGCAGCTACACATGCCAAAAAGGGAATCCAGTGAGTCGCTGCGTGGATCTAAGTATTGAACTATGAGGTTCAGGATTAAAGTGTAAATTTGAGGATTCAACACATGCCAATGATTCCCTCTTCTTATATTTTCTCTTTGTAAATAAATTATTTTTTTTATTTTGGGATGCAATGATCTTAATTACTGTCCTGTTTTTCTAATTGGTTGTTTGTGTATTTTATTTAAATGTATGTATTCCTTTTTCTTTAATAACAAAATATCTACTAATACATGACCTTTAATATCTAAAATGACATAAACAAACGGTGTGTGGGTTAGAATTTAAGTGTGACATTAATTAGGTTAATCATGTCGGGTGTGACATTAATTTTTAACATTAATATAATCTGTAATTCATGTTTGTGTGTTATGTGTTATGTATAATGTATACTGTGTTACATCTGTTTCCTGAAGGCCAAAGATGAATTTCACCATTAGGAGACAATAAAGGCTAATCCAATCCAATCCAATCCAACTTATCATTGTGTAATAAATGCATTTCACAAATACATTCTGCTGTGAATTTTGTCATTATTTTCTACGTAAATTTCTATGTAATTTTGTGATTTTAACCAGCAGCGTGTGAACAGGACTTTTAATTTTAATAAAAGAGCAGCTGTCTCCTTCCTTTGGGTTCCTGCTCATGTAGGGGTGGAAGGAAATGAAGTTGTAGATATGCTAAAAAAAAAAAAAAAACTCTATAAAGCATGAAACAATAGATGTGCACCAATAAGTAGAGCAGAGGTTAAAACCATTATAAAACAACACTCACTTAAAATATGGCAGGAATATTGGAACACAGCGGATACAGGACGTCATCTATACAGTATTCAAATAGTCACAAGCATGAGGAAGGGCAGAAACCCAAGGGAGGGGATGTTAGTTTCACGTCTTAGGATAGGTCACACTGGTTTAAATGCAACGTTGTATAAAATAGTAAAACACCCCACTGGATTATGCACTTATTGCAGTGTACAAGAGACAGTGAAACATTGTTAGACTGGAAAAAATATGAAGAAGATAGAATAGAATTAAAGGTACAAATGGATGAACAAAGTTTTACACTTGAATGTTTATTGGGGAAAACATCTTGGAAAATCCACAAGCTGTTAATTTTGTTTTTAAAAAACAATGGGCTAAGCTAAATAATTTAATAGGAGTTCCTCTATCTCTTCTTGATGCCAGTTTCATGCTCACACTCCAGTCTAGTAGGTGGCGGTAATGCACTTTTGAGATGAGTTGCCAACCGCCATTAAATCCTGAAAGAAGAAGAAGGACTTTTAATTTGATATCCAAGTGTGAGGTCATAAGGCGGCGACGCGCTACCGCATCTGTTGTGATTCGGCTGAAGAAAGGTTTGTGTTTTAGGCATTATTAAGTTTAACATTGCATTGCTGTATCTAACGTTGTATGCGCAATGTAACAATGAAAGCTCAAGAGTAACAAAATGTGAGTTTCAATTCGGTCACATACTTTTTCAAATTGATTCAGTGATTCGAAGCGCTACATTTCTATTTATATCTCAACTTCTACAAAACACTAAAACTGCCTAATATATATGAAGTGTCTTTATAATTAGCATTCTTTTACTAATTTATAGTGCTAATTTCGAGTGTTTATTTGTCTATTGTGATTTTAATCACAGAATAACTGAATGACTTTATTAGTTTGCTGGACTATTGAACTGACACTGCTGATTGAGATTTAGTTTGGATTAATTTTTCTTTCTGCTAATTATTCTTATTTTAAACAGAATAAACACACACAAGAACTCCTGGTGAAGCGACTGAGACATGTGACACTATTATAAAGATGGCGTTCATTAAAGAGGAGTGTGAACACATAAAGATTGAAGAAACATTTAGTGTGAAACAAGAAGAAACTGAGGAACAAACACAGATGGCGTTTATTAAAGAGGAGACTAAAGACATGAAGATTGAAGAAACATTCAGTGTGAAACAAGAAGAAACTGAGGAACAAACACAGATTGCGTTTACTAAAGAGGAGACTGAAGACATGAAGATAGAAGAAACATTCAGTGTGAAACGAGAAGAAACTGAGGAACAAACAGGTTAGTTTCATTCTCAAAGTTGAACTCAGTCATTTGATCCCAAAACATCCTGTAGAACTACAGAAATAAATTATACAATTTTTAAGGGTGCGCCAATACGCAATACTCTGTATAATTTTTTGCTGGATCAGGTATTGGTCAGAAGAGACCAAATCAAAATCTGAGCTGATAGTGTTTCCCATAGGAGAAGAATTTGCTTGTGGTGGTGGGCATGGGGAAGTGGTGCAGTGCTGTATTTTTTGAGCAAATTCAGAATAACTAGTCAAACAAAGGTTTATTAAATATTTATTTCAGAAAATACCATCACTAAATTAATATTATACTATATTCATAAAATTATAGCCTACTAGCAGCATGAACAAATATTCAGATTTACAAAACCATTTACAAAGTTGACCGTTTCTGTCTGAGAAAATGAGGCTGGCTGCAAAAGTAAGTCAAATCTGCATCTCCCCAATGTTAGAAAACCCAAATTTACAATAGAAAAAAAATATCTTTACAGCCTGGAGCAAAAAGTGGTTTTGTTCTATATAGCTTATATTGCCCTTCATGACAACTGTGAGGGGGTTGACCTTTTTATTTTATTTTTTCTCTCTTGTAAATTAAATTAAGCCTTAAAGTTCTGCATAATTAAGGACGTGGCCACTTGAGTGACAGGTGGATTGCGGCTGCTGTCACTGCTAGCCTAATACTAAAATGAAAAACAATGTGGAATCAATTATAGTGACATGCCATGCAGGCTACACACATTCATTTGTGTTAGGTTACATAGTCTAAAAAAATGAAATACTCCCACAAATGACAAAATAATATCAAATATTTTCGATTTCTATAAGCCCTTCAAATATGGTATAAGAAAATCATAAAGACCTATTTAAAACAAAGAGGTACTTGGCCTAAGACTGAAAGACAAATAGGTGGGACATGTCCCCACCACTTTTTGCCAAGGTTGAAATTGAATTAAATAAGGCGATTAGTGTTGAAATGTGTCTTTTTAACTCTCTGAAGGTCCGCGGGGCCCAAATGACACTTGCACAAATTAAAAAAAAATTTGTCCTTGTCCAAATCATATGAAACTTTCTTCTACAAAAAAATAAATAAATTGGAATAACATCTGTTTTTATGTTGGCGTGACAAAAATAGTCACTCGTGCACTCAAAATCGACCCAAAATAATCATCAAAATCAGAAACAATGCAGAACACATAGCAATGACAGAAATAAAGTGTCACACTTTCAACAATGCAAAAAACACCCACAATGCAAAAAAGACGCGCGCGCGCACACACACACACACACACACACATACAGTGGGGCCAAAAAGTATTTAGTCAGCTTGTTACGAACCGTTGTGGGTCTAGGGTTGGTACCGCAACATTTATATATTGACCATACTGCTGAAAGTGGAGTGTGGTGGACAAACACATGTCAGACTCATTTTAAAGAGAAAAAATAACTGGAATTTATTTCTGTAAGCCGAAGCCATTGAGTCCAGTCAATAATAATCATAATAATAATAAGTGTCACATACAATAAATGATAGGGTGAATAAAACCAACAAACAATAAAAAGGAAAAGAACAAAAGTGGCGCCAAAAGAAAGAACACAAGATAACAAAACACTCCTTACATCTAACCTAAGCTAACCAAAGAAAAATGTAGAAAATAAACCGAAATCTTCGGTGCATCCGGCACCCTAACTCACTATCTAATAAAACAAAAATACAACGGGTGGCGCTCACTTCTTACCTGGTGTTTCTAACAATTATCTGCTACGGGTACAATGTATATCGCGATATACTTGCCTATGTTCTTTTCCCCGAAAAGCAAACAAAAGCTAATAACACGAATGAATATCACCCATTCAAAAATAGATAAACATGTCGCATAAAGCACATAATGCAACTCTCATTCCGCTAGTGACCTCAAATCACTTTACAAAGAGAGAACAGAGTTTTCTACCATAAGCTACAACAAAGGAGAGACACTGGGACAATGAACGCAACATCCTTTTAACCAGCTGGGACGATCTCCAATTAGTCACCAAGCCCCGCCTTACGGATGAATGGCGTCCGACTCGGCCAATCCCAGCAACCTATAGGCAGAGATCAGGCGATAGAGACAGAGAGAGAGTAATGAGCAGCATAACGACTAACAGGTGATAAACACATCAATATACACAGAATAACAAAACGCCACACACACACGTGGAACGTAACACAGCTACTGATTGTGCAAGTTCTCCTACTTAGAATGATGAGAGAGGTCTGTAATTTTCATCATAGGTTCATCTATGAGAGACAAAGTGAGAAAAAAATCCAGGAAATCACATTGTAGGATTTTTTACAATTTTTTTTGTTGTTGTTGTAAATTGTGGTGTAAAAGAGATGATTTTTTCCCCCTGATTTTTAACACATTTAAAAGATTTTCACTGCTTTATTTGCTCATTTGTTTTTGCCGTTTCTTACTTGATATGTAATATAACTGTTCATTTCTGTTTATTTGTGTTATATTACAGTTAGTAATTGATATATTGATTAGAATTTTAGAATTGTATTTAGAACTGTTGATTGAAATAAATTAGGGCTGCAACTAACGATTATTTTCATAATCGATTAACCGGTCAATAATTTTTCCGAGTAATCAGATAAAAATTTCGATTTGATTTCTGGTTTACTATAACTAAATAAAACCCTAAATCAGGGTTGTGGTGAGCAGGACGAGGCAGAGCAACGTGAGAGATGCGACGTGTGTCTCACTAATATCACTTTTACTAATATCAATATTTGCATTGCTTTTAATTAGGGATCGACCGATATGGATTTTTTAGTGCCGATACCGATACCGATTTTTTTCCCATCAGCCTTAGCCGATGACCGATACGGGCTGCCGATTTTCTTGAGCCGATATTTGGAGCCGATACATTTTGCTCCCTCAATTTACATCATAAAAATGACATGATGTTAACAAATGTTACAGGTCTCAATTTAATAAAAGTAACATTTAACTAACTTCAAAAATTAATATTTAACAAATAGTAAAGACATGTGAGGTAGAACAAGAACAAGTAGATAAACAATTTAACAAATATTAAAAAGTAGCAACCAGCATAATAAAGTGCACAGTGCACACTGTACTTCATTTTAAAAGAAACGAACTATGTACTGCATGGTTTCAATTTTTCTACATAAAATAAAATGAGCATGTCTAGTCTGTAATATCACTGCGATGGCGAGGGAGACACACACCACACGCGTCCAAACCTCATCCAGGTGGGCGCTGAATAAATCTCCCACAAAAAGCACTGAACAACATTGGCATTGCTTAATCCTATGACCAGAGTTCGTTACAGCACCCGTATGCATACTAGGGCTGTCAAAATTGCTCAAATGGCGTTTGCATATTCCCTCTAAAAAACATATTCGAACATCCCGTTGCGCGTTTTGTTATTGACGCGCATTACGTCAATAACAGGACACATTAATAAAAAGAGACATAACTACTAGTATTAGATAGTTTATTTGAGTTTAAACATATTTGACAACATATTAAAAAGCAAGTAAATCAACTAATGGCCAAGACCGCAGAGCTCACTCTCTCGCCTGGACTTGCTCAGGCACTCTCTCTCTGTCTCTCGCCCTCACGCTCTCTGCGCGTCGGTTAAATGAACAACAAACAAATGTTGAGTGCTGATCAAGAGTTTTGTGCAAGCAATTTAAGGTTGCGAGTCGTGACTCTTGTCCCAAATATAGCAGGCTTCATTCAGTGATTGAAGTTTCACAGTATAACCGACAGTGAGCGCTCCGAGCGAGCTGTGCAGCTGTGGTAACGTTTGCAACCGCGGGCGTGTTTTTCCACATTCAAATATTAATTTTCACCTTCAAAATTAATAGATATTCGAATGTAGAATATTCATAGACAGCCCTAATGCACACTGAACGGATAGCCTACACCTTAGCTATTTGCAGCTCCCTAATACAATGGCAAGCAGTTAAGTTTTATAGACGAGGCATTCGCGTTTTCCATTTGGACCCACAAACTTGCTTAGTTGCAAGCACATAACAGTTATAGGGCGACGGGTTTCCATTTTCAAAGTGTTGCACAATATTTCAGCAGTCATACATTTAAAAGATCCTTTGAAAGTTTAAGTTACCATTCTCGTGAAGAGCAGGTTGCACTCTGCTACTGGGGGAGGGCGGGCACGTGAACTGCAGGATCTCCAGCAGCACGGAGCTGCCCGTAGCCGCCTGACTATAAATAACGCCGGGGGAAAAAAACTATCGGCGAACGCGCAGCGGTGTATCGGCCGATTCCGATACACGCAAAAACCTCAAATATCGGCCCGATATATCGGCCGGCCGATATATCGGTCGATCACTACTTTTAATGATAATTGCTGATGGCAAGTTGACAACCATGATTGGAAAAAAAAATTATATCCAACATATTATGTGTTAACCTACCCTATCTCAGGACCAATTCGTACGAATGATTAAAAAGTGGCTAATTCGTACGACCTCACTCGTACGATTTGTCTAAACCCACGTGACGGTTAGGTTTAGGGGCGGGGTAAGGGGTAGGTCATTCGTACGAATTCATACGAATTGGCCAATTCGAAAAATATGTACGATATAGCAAAATCGTACTATTTCTTACGAGTGAGGTCGTATGAATTTTTACGAATTAGCCACCTCGTAAAATTCGTACGAATTCCTGTGAGATCGGGTTGGTGTTAACACAATGTTTGTTAAATAAAATGTACACAGATATGTTGTTCAGATGTGAATTTATAAACTAAACATCTCAAATATATAATTCATTTAATTATTTAATTTAATTAAATTCTAAGGATAAATTGATAAAATAAATATAGAAAGACTGAAAACAACCATTTGAACATAGAGACAGTAGATCGCGTTTGAAAAACAATAATTCGCTGAAAACCACCGAGTACAATGACTAAACAATATTTTACTGCAGCTGTTATTAACTGCCTTTTTATTTAGTGCTTCACATTGTAAACACAGTTTTAATTTCACCTATTTCTGCGGTTATTTACCTATCTCGGCTATTTTAATCCATCACTTATGTCGCGAATGAACTGATTGCACAACCTGATGCTCGAGACAAAATACAGACATCCCAAGTCTCCTGGAACTTCCAGGAGTCACCCGCATATTGATGGCGGTTCCCTAAAAGCCCGCTAATTAGTTAAAACTCATGGAATCAAGAGCGCGCATGCGAGGCAGAAGAGACTGTGCTCCAAACGGTCCGTGTTGCGCGCGTAGGGCAAAGTGGCGAGGAAGAGAGACTTTGCGTATGTGCCTCATGAAGCGCTTTATAAGACGGAGAGCATCATGATTGGCCTGTTTCAACCAATCACCAGTAAACAATCCCCGTGACATAATCAGGCCAACTAATCGATAATGACATTCGTTGACAACGATTTTCATAATCGATTATAATTGATTTTATCAATTAGTTGTTGCAGCCCTAAAATAAATGATAAAATCTTAAGACTCCAACATTTCTCTTTGTAGTGTTGTTCAGGTTTGATTCTAATCATAATGTAATATTATTGAAAACATTTTTTTAGTACAAAAAATGCTAAACTTTGAGAAAGTATTTTTATTTTTTGTTATAATTGTTATTTTATCAAATTTAGATGAATCCAACTTGTGAAAAGATACCTTTGGTTAGTCAAATAGCAAATAGTGGAGCTCTATGGCCATATAGTGGTTAAAGTGTGTGTTGTTTTTTTTTAACTGCATTTTCCACAAAAAAAATGGATAGAAATCTTGCATTAAACCATGTAAAATTATCCATGCTATCCACATGAATAAAAATTTGAAATTTGGGTCTTTTATAAAATGAATTTTACATTAAATGGAGTTTAAAAAAAAGCCATTTAAATGAATATTTATTTATAGAAATTAAAAAAAGTTATCATAAATCCTCCAAAAACTGCACAAATGTTGAGTAAAAACATTAATAAATCAAGTAAATTTATATTAGTAAAAAAAAGGGGTTTTTTTTCCAACTAAAAATGTGTTTTAGGTGCAATACAAGTGCAGAATTATTTTTTGCTTAGTGATGTGTGTTCAAGTAAGTGTGTTCAAGTAAGCCAGAAATGTGCAGATTCTGTGCAATACACTGTATTTAATATATCATGAGGACAGGTTGCATATTTGGTGCAAGGGGGCGGGCCTTGGCCAAATGACTCCCATGAGAGGAGGCTGTTTATACAGGGATGCCAGAAACCTACATTCACAAAGTAAAGGGTCAGAGGAAGGAATGTTAATTTTTGCAGAACGCCTCTAATATCCCTGGCACAGCCTAGGCCTAGTGAGGGCCAGCCTGTAAGCATAGATCTATCTGAGGGCTCAGAGGAGCCATAGCCTATTAAAGAATATAGTCTGAACGTTTCTGCAGCCCTTTGTATGGAATAAGTCAATCTAATGAAAACTCAACATTGCTCAAGGGATGAAATACTCAGAAAAGTCAAAATGGTCCCATGGGACAGACATAAGATCTATCTGAAGCTCTAGCATCATTCACCACTCTAAGTAAAACATCTTATAGAGGGACCAACTACTCTACCCTGAGGTGGCTTAAAGCCTGAAGGCTAACATAGTTATCGTTCTGGCTACCTAACGGGGAACTTCAGGCCCCTAATAATCCAATAACTTCTCTTACCTTATTACCTTGCCTGTTACATGGCCCCATAACTCCAGGGAACAAGGTCTGTAAAGAGAAAACATTATTTTTTATCTCAAAAAATACTCTTTATAAAGACCAGCAGCTGACCTGCGGCATGAAAACTGAAGACTTGCCAGATATTTCTTACGAGCCTGGGATCCCCCACGTTACATGCCTGAAAGGGGCGTTTCCAATTACCAAGCTTAGGTGGGCCATCAGAACACAGTTCTCATCATAGGCCCATCCCCAGGCCTGATGTAATGAACGCCTGGGGGTCAAAGGAGAGAGGGCAGATTTCGAGACCCTCCGAGGAGGTTATCCATTACTGACGCAGTGTGCGTTTGTACTGGATAACTTCCCTCAAATCTACTCTGTTGCGGGAGTCACGCCTCCTCTGCAACCTGCTCCTCGAGGGAGAGGGCGCATGAGAGGCGACACTGGCTCGCTGGCCCGGCCTACGGTCCTCAGACCGTGAAGGGTCAGGCTCTCCCGCCTGCCCGGGTGCGGGCCGGGTCTACAGGTCTTAAATAAGATATACAGGTCAAAATGCGGTATACAGGTCACCCCCTCTACGGAGGTGCCAGAGAGTTCGGAAGGCGAAACTGGTGAATCGAGGAGAAAAGCCTTTTCTTTCTCCCCCATGCCGGCTAAATTTAGCCACAGATGCCTCTTCGTGGCCACCATCGCCGCTATCGACCAGCCGATCGTGGTGGCGGTTTGCTTGGTAGCCCGGAGAGCCAGATCTGTGGTACGGTGCAGCTCAGCCATCTCCTCAGGGGACATCCCTGCACCCTGGTCAAGATCCCCCAGTAGGTCGGCCTGGTATGCCTGCAACACCGCCATAGTTTGCAGTGCAGCACCGGCCTGACCTACTGCCGTGTACACTCTGCCATTCAAACGAGCCGTTGTTTTCAGCGGTTTGGATGGCATGGTTGGAACTCCAAGATACGAGATCAATGGGCTCGTCAATGGGCGGCATTGACACGTACCCATGCTCTCCGATCCCTTCAACATTTGCGAAACTGGCCCGCTGATGTTGGTGAATACAGGCAGAGTATGGGTTCTTCCATGCCTTCTCGATCTCCAAGTGAAGATCAGAAAGGAATGGAAGGCTCACCCGAGCTGGTGGTGTTTGGCCGGGGAGAAACCGATCATCGAGCCTACCGGGAGCAGTCTCTCCTCTTGCGCTCCATCACATCCACCTGCTCTGCATACACATGGAAGGGTGGCTGAGGAGGTATTAGGATCTACCTGATCATAAACCTCAACCATTTTCTGCGTGTCCGGAAGAGCCGCAACTGCAGAAACGGTCGGTAAGTCATCTTCCACATCTTCGCCCTCGTCAGCCATCAAATCATCTGAGAGCTTAACAGGCCTCTTGAGGCGATCAATGAGCTCCATCTGGGAACCCCATGACGCAAGTCGTCGCTCAGCCTCGGCACGAGCGAGACCTGCACCATGAAGACCAGACGCTAAGCCCCCTTCACTCGAAAAGAGGGATAGACGAGAGCGGACCGTTTTAATAGAAAAACTCTCGCAGTTTGCTCAGAAAGCTCCCTCAAACTTCCCGTGCGTATTCTCCCGTGTGTGTCAGCCGGTCTCACAAACCTCGGACACGGGTCAGCACACTTGCGAAAACAAATCAGCCTTTGTTGTGCGTTTCATATCTTACCTTTCTCTGATGTAACTTGAGTAGCGTTTCATACTAACAGTCCCTGAAGACGATGAGATGATTTGTCATGTTTGCAAGGCGCCCTTATGTACTTCCAGGTCGCACGTTAATCATTCATGTTAATGATTCACGGGCTGTCGCCGATCAATGTGATTGACGTGACTTGATAGTGATTTCAGACACCTGTCACGCCTGAGGCGTTTCCCCAAAGCGTCATCTGACGCAGTGCGAGTTCCCTTCGAAAGGGAACTCATTCTTTCCTTACTTTCTTTCCTTCTGCAACTCGTATGAATTTGTGTGTGTATGTTTGATATTAGTTTTATATGTTGAAAGTCTTGTTTTTACTAAGAGAAGTGTTCTTGTGTTATGTCCTTACGAATTTAATGTCTTGCACTGCTGATTTATGTTACCTAGTTAATAAATAGTGTTTTCACTAGGGCTGTCGACTAATCGGTCGATGCCGTCTTGGTCGACTGACATTCTTATTGGTCGACCAGTTGCTTTTTTTTTTTTTTTTTTTTTTTACCAATAGAAAGAATTTTTCAATGATTTACTCCTTGATATTTATTCTTTTATAAGCTGTTATTTGTTACTGTATTCTAAATATAATTAGCCTATGTTTTGTCCCCAACTTTAAAATGCTTTAATTTAGGCTATTTTTGTAACTGCGCCACAGTTTAGCGCACACACATAATACACTCGGGAACCGCACCTGTGGCTGGCTGCGCTGCTGCTCGCGCTCGGTAAGGGATGCTGTATTCATTCAGTTAGAACGCTGCTTGTTTTGGCTTTAGTCGCCTAAATGTTCAGGAAATCTAAATCTTTTGTCTGGCTGCATTTTAAAACGACAAGACTGTGGAGGGAGGTTTCGCCTACATTTGAAATCGAACTTGAGCGCGCAAAAGACGTGAGCAGCCTTTTAACGGCTATATCATGCTGACTCAATAGATTGTGTTTTCTTAATCCTTTAACGTGCATTGTAACCGTGCGGTTGACTTTTTTTCCGCGGTCAAATTCCTGTTATTAATACGCGCCAAACCCCATTTTTAGCTGTTTGTTCTTATTCCTCTCACTGAATAGAATGTGTAATGACAAGTATATCCACTGGGTGGCAATGTTGTACTAAAATATGTGTTGCTGAGACGAGCTGAATCTGAACCGGAAGATTATTGTCGTGATCTCTCTTCAAACAATGGCTGCCAGTGACGTGAAAATTAAAGGTAAGACATTTTTTGGTTGGATTTCATGTTCTAGACTTCCTAATGATTATCTTTTTGTTGAATGGAAGAAACGTGATAATAAAATGTATCTCTCTGTTGCCTCGGAAAAGTTGTGTGACCGCTCGGTTGAGTTGCCCAGTTAGGGTAAACACTGAACTGGACTCTAGCCAAATTAGCACAGCAGCGCGATCGTGACTCAGTATAATACACCCTGCAGGATCATGCGGCCTATTTCTTTGCTAGACTATATTTATTTTACCCTTATTTATACGGCCTGTGGTTTACCTTCAGATTCTAAATGTAATACTCTTTACTCTTTACATATTACGAAATGAACCATTAGTCCTACTCATTATTTTTGCAATAGCCATCATAGCTGAGGCTTATTGACTAACACTACGTTATGCATTGAATAGCTACAACTACGTCTGTCTCGATGGGAATAAACATTACATTTTTCTGTTCAACAATCTGACAAACATACGATAATGAGACTGTAATTGAATTGATGATTGGACATTTTTGGCTTTATTTAGCACAGTAAACTTACCTTATCAGTCACGCTTCAACATTTTCTGTCTCTTGTCTAATTTTCTGTCTCTTAATCTAATTTCATGGTTGAGTGTTATCCAGTTTGTCATACATAGTACAAAGAGTATTTTTTAGCATATTTAATTTTTTCTTAACAAATTAAAATAAGTCATAATGTGCCTGTATGTTGGGAGAACAGTTTATCAATATGACAATTGTGCATTTATTATGGATAGATGTAACTGATGCACTGATTACTCAAGACACAGTTTGCGACCCTACACTGTACAGTAATGTTTATTATGTTCCATCTCTTTCAGACATAATGGACTGCCGTACATTTTATGGACAACCCAGATCTACCTCTAGCACTATTGTACTTTTACCCGCTGATCCATGTGACTCAGAAGTGGAAGACCTCAGTGATCCAGACGATGGAGAAAATGAAGATTTTGTCCCTCCACGCAGTATAGATTTACCGCCCCCTTCAAAGAAATCGAGGAATAGAAACAGGCTTGTTGAGGTATCTTCAGACCTCAATCAAACTCCCTCCCCTCCTGCAAAGTCCAGGAAGACCAAATGGGTCAAAAAGGACATTCCAACCTTCACTCTGCCCGAGCCTGTCTTCGAGCTTCCAGAGTTGGTCCAGACGCCATTTCTGTATTTTAAGAAGCTCTTTACTGACCAGATGATTGTGCACATAACTGAGCATACCAACCTGTACTCAGTTCAACAGACCGGGACATCCATCAACACCACTGCTGCAGAAATTGAGGTTTTCTTGTCAGTTTTGCTCTACATGGGTGTTTTTGAATTTCCCTCTTTGGAAGATTACTGGGCCTGTGAGTCACGCTTCCCACCAGTGGCTGATACCATGTCAGTGAAGCGCTTCAAACTGCTCCGAAGATATGTCCACTTCAATGATAACTTCCAGATGGAGGGCTGCCCTGACCGCTTCCATAAGATACGCCCTCTTTTTGACATGTTCAGAGAACAATGCCTTCTTATTCCACCTACCAACAGGCAAAGTGTTGATGAAGTGATGGTGGCTTACAAGGGTACCAGAGCTGGCAAACTCAGGCAGTACATTCAGAACAAGCCGGATAAGTGGGGGTTTAAGGTCTTCTGTCGGGGCAGTGACTCTGGCATCATCCACGACTTCATATTGTACCAAGGCTCCACAACATTCTTCAACATTCAAGAGGAAGAGCATGCACATCTGGGCTTGAAAGACCTCCTCCTTGGCGCCAAGGTTGTCTCAATACTCTGCAACACTATCGTACACAAAGAGGCAACTGTGGTGTTCTACGACAACTTCTTTACCAGCTTCAACTTGGTGAAGACGCTGCACACCAACCTGGGACTGAGAAGTGTGGGTACCGTCAGGGTAAATCGCACAGGTAATGCACTTTCAGTAAATATGTTAATCATGTTAGTTACACAATCACAACCAAATCAAACCATGCATGCACACACATTTTTCTTCTGATGCAGATATACTGTACACATGCCTTCCATTTGTTATAGATATTATATTAGTGTTATTGTGAAATTTGTGTTGCATGCTGTACTCACAAAAACAAATTTCCATGTCTTTCAGGTGGTGCAACATTGATGAGTGATAAGGAGATGGTGAAGCGAGGCCGAGGTTTTGTTGATTTCCGTTCATCAGAGGGAGTCGTTGCAGTAAAGTGGTTCGACAACAAGTGTGTCACCTTGCTGAGCAATGCTTATGGGGTGGAGCCACTGTCTTCAGTGAAGAGATACACAAAGGAGGCGCAACAGAAGGTCGACGTCCCCTGCCCATCCATCGTCTTGGCATACAATCAAGCCATGGGGGGCATCGATCTCTCTGATATGCTTGTGCACCTCTATAAAACACCAATGAAGTCCCGGCGCTGGTACCTGCCATTGTTTGGGTACATCATCGATGTGAGCATTGTGAATGCATGGCTTATGTACAAAAGGGACTGCAGCATTCTCAAACAGAAACCGATGCCCTTGAAGAAGTTCCGTCTGTCGGTGGCAGCTACGTTGAAGGGAGCTGACAAGGTACCTGCCAGGGTTGGCCGACCCCCAGGTGCAAAGCACAAGCCACAAGTCCGTCGCCCCAACCCCCGAGTTCTCCACCCCACCCAGGAAGTCCGATATGATGGCGTTGGACACTGGCCTACATTTGGCACTCAGAGAGGGAGGTGCAACTTGTGCAAAAGTGGAGTGTCGCGTTGGCGATGTTCCAAATGTGGAGATGGGAAGTTGTTCCTTTGTTTGAACAACAAAAACCAGTGCTTTGTTGCATATCACCAGAGATGAGTTAAGAGTAAGGCAAGGATGAGACCTATGCACAATGAGATTTATTTATTTATTTATTATATTTATAGTATATATTTTTAGTTATTTATTGATTACAGTTGTAATTATGTATTTAGTATTGTATTTGTGTGTTACATTTCTTGATTTATATTGTTTACTGTTCACTTTACAATGTTTTTATTTTATGTGTTATAATAAGAACATGTTTTTAAAATAAATGGATTATATTGTTAACATATTCTACTGTCTGTACTGTTTTTATATGAAAAAATATTCAACTTAAGATTCACACAAGAAAAAAATCTATGAATGCCTAATACTAGTTACTTCATGCCGTGAATTACCCTAAATGGGCAAGTCAACCAGGTGGTTGACATGTGTATCTGCTTCCTGATTGGGTCATTAAAAAAAAAAACTGAAAAGTTGCTAAATTTGGACTAAGGAACACCATTTTATAAAAAAAATGTTTTTTGCATATTTATTTCTTAGTGTGACTTTTAAAGGGTTAAGTATCTAAATGTTTGTGCTTTCTGGCATTAATCTGGGATTAACTTTTCTGTCTTTTTTCACCTCAGACCTGATGCCATTGAAAAAGGAGAGTCAAGATCTGAATGAAATGGAAGAGAAAGCTCAGGACAAGACACAAACTTTGAATTGCTCACAGACTGAAACAACTTCCTCACAAAAAACAGCTCAAAAGACAGGGAATATAGGTAATTTCACCTGCCATCTGTGTGGACTAAGTTTCAGAAAGCCGGGAAAACTTGAAGTCCACATGAGAGTTCACACTGGAAGGAAGCTTTACCAATGCCAGGAGTGTGGAGAAAATTTCAGTCAACAACAAAACCTTAAAGTCCACATGAGAATTCACACTGGAGAGAAGCCTTTCACCTGCTCTCACTGTGGAAAGAGTTTCAGGCAAAAAGGAAGCCTTAAAGGCCACATGAGAATTCACACTGGAGAGACCCCGTACAGCTGCAAACAGTGTGGAATTAGTTTCAGGCAAAAAGGAAACCTAACTTACCACTTGATAGTTCATAATAGAGATAAACGTTACACTTGCCAAGAGTGTGGAACAAGTTTCACTAAGAAAGGAGACCTTACAAAACACATGAGCATTCACAAAGTAAAGAATACTTGGATATGCCCAAAGTGTGGAAATACTTTTAACCAACAAGGAAACCTTAAAATCCACATGAAAATTCATTCTGGTGAGAAGTAAAATAAAGAAAAGTAAAGTTAACATTTGTGTGTTAGTGTTTATACAAATGCAGGTATGCCAGACCAACACTTTACGTACTGACACACATGAGATTGCACATTCTTTGTAACGTCAAGATCTATACATAATATGATATGAAACATGTTTGTGTGTGGGGATGCAGAAAGCTTTGAATGAATGTGTTTACTGCAGTGTAAGTGCTGACTGTTGAAGGTACAGACAGCTGTCTTCTCTGACACACATAGACTCTTCAACACACATACACACACAGATGGTGGTCTTTAATCACTGTGCACCTGACATGAGCTTCAGTGGAATGTAAGACTGGTTCACATTATCATTAGATCTCATACAGAACACAAGTCTGTGCTGCATAGGTAAAGAGGTCATGAACTGGCTTTTTAAAATTTATTATATTATTTTCTGAGGTGAACTTATGACGTTCGCTTGGTTTTTGCATTCAAAAACATCAAAATGAATAACTAATAAGCTATTTTGTACCCTAGCTTTGAGCCTAGCTCAGAAACGCACAGCGTTTCGCACTGAAGACTTGGAAGTAAACGCCCACTGCTGTGAGTGTAGAACAGTTTTGCATATTATAATGAGTTTTTCAACTTACCTTGTCGGTGTACATGGGGGAAACAGTTTAGAAAACGTTCAATGTTGTAAAAATGGCAACCGGAATGATTCGCCCATACATGTTCGACCCAGAGTCCGTGTGTTGCACAATTCCTGTCAGATCCAATATAGACGGCACAGCACCGTTCTTTACTCTTAATCGGTCTGCAAATCCAGTCTTGTTTACACAACAATGCTCAGTGAAATGAAGCGAACAGACGGTTTTACCCTCATCAGCTGAAACGTCATTAAAAATAAAGTTTATCCATGCAGTCCTATGTAATCCAGAGAAAGCTTATGCAGCGTCTTCTTCCACAACCAGGCACTGCAAAATATTCTGTATTGCTTGGTAGCTCGATCCAGTTTGTCATCACGAGGTAGGCCTATGTTATTTAGCTATGGTTGTAATGTGCGAATCGGTGGGCGGGGCTAAACCAGCCGTGTTGAAGAAGGAGTTGATCTTCTTCTGCGGGGGTGGGGTTTTATCCTCTTTGTCGTCATAGTTCCCCACTTTTAAAAACGAGTTGTTTGCTGGGGCTGGTGTCAATAAAAGCTTATAATGGACTAACAAGGACGTTTCCAGTTCTGAAACTTACAGGATATTCTTATAATATGATGACCTCTTAGATGTCAAAAGCTCAAGGAAAATAATTTCTCAGTTCATCACCCCTTTAAAGGACTTAACATAACCCGCTGCAATCCTGTAAGTCATTAATAAATGTTAATTTGCTTAAACTAATAAATGACTATTTTTTTATTGTATTTTTTGATTACAAACAGAAGAATATATATATATATATACATACATATACACATATATATATATATATACATACTAGGGGTGGCACGGTACATGAAAAAACACCCGAACCGTTCGGTTCGCTTGTCTCGGTTCGGAGCGTGTGTGCGTCTCACGGTTCGACGCATGCGCAATGCAGCCTCGTGCCTGTATGTGACGTGTGTTTTCTTTTCGCGCGACATAAGCTTGTTCGACTTGGACCGGCGCTGCACAGAGCGACCGGTGAATAACATCAAGCTAGTGCGAGAGTGACGGCTCTGTATGCTTTTCAATCACTTTAGCGTTGTATAGACCATTTCACAAGATGTAAACAACACTGGTCCAGAAACACTTCCTGTTTCAGTTTGTAACTGTTTTCTTTACTTCACATGTAAAGAAAACATCTTAAAGATGTTTGTTTAACTTTTTGATTCAGTTTTATATGTTCTGTTGGTTGTATTTTATCCCAGCTTTTATGTAGTGTTAAAAAACTGAAACAGGAAGTGCTTCTGGACCAGTGTTGTTTACATCTTGTGAAATGGTCTATAAGTCTATGGTACAAGTCCAGTGACTGGGAACATTTTGGATTTCATGTTATGATATTTTAATATAACGCTACAGTGGCACTTTATGTTTAGATAAGAGCTTCAGTCAAATGTTTCCAAATCCTGCACTTTAATTTCAAGTGAAAAAAAGTACCCTCACTCTCTGGGAATAGAAGCATTGTTGATATTGTCTTTTGTGTTTAGGTTGAACTTATGTTTCACTTTATGTTTATGGCCTTTGCTATTGCTATAGCTAATTATAGGCAATGAGGTTTAATGTATATTGACTTATTCTTAAAAGACAGTGTTTTAAGAGTTCCTCTTTTATTCTTTTAAAAGATAGAATTTTTGTAAGAGCTACAAAAGTTGGCAGTTGATAAATGCAAGTTAATTTCTTTGTGTAAATAAGATTTGTGTGATAAAAATGCACAAGTTCTTGTAGACAGTGATACACATTCTCCTTTTTTTTTTGCCAAATAAACGAAAAGCATGTCAATGTCTTCTCTCTTGCTGTGTCAAAATCTCACCTAGCTTTCCTCTGAGATAGTCCGAAAATGTGCTAAAAGTCAAAGAGTCAAATTCAGTTTGTGCATGATTGCATGAATATCATTTTTTTATACTGTATCCTAAAGTGGTAAGCTATATATCACATGCTGAAGTACATTTCTGGAGTGTTAAAGATTAAAAGAAAAAAATAACAAGAACCGTACAGAACCGAAAACCGTGACCCTAAAACCGTGATACAAACCGAACCGTGGGTTTCGTGAACCGTGCCACCCCTAATACATACACCTACATAAATGTCAATTTCTGTATATAAAATCAGAACAAAAAAGAACCCAAAAACAAACAATAGCAAACAGACAAAAAACTAAACAAAAATGGGGTACAGTGCAATCTAGTGACACCTTTGTATCCTTAGTGTTTTATTTCCTATAATAGACTGATTATATCCATTATACAATTACTCAATTTCCTACAAATTCCTTCCATCTCTTCCACAACAGAGCCCCTTTTTGTTTGTTTTTTTAACTTCAAAGAAAATGTAAGGATTTCCATCCTATGTATTTCACTAACAATTACTTTCCAGTCTTCTATAGTGGGTGAAGTAGGTTGGAGCCATTTACAAGTGAGAGCCTTTTTAGCTGCCACCAGGAATATTCTCCATAGGTATATATAATCAGTTTCTTGTAAATCCAGATTTCCCATAAAGAAGGTATACCATTGGAATGGAATTTTTATCCTTAATATGGCCTGAACATCCTTCCAAAATAAGTCGATAACTGGACACGCCCAGATATGTGGTGGTGATTTGCTACTTCTGAATTACAGTTTCTCCAACAGCCTGATCCTACTTCACTAGGGCTCTTTTGAGCGGTTGAAATAAAGAATCTACTTATATTTTTCCAGGCAAATAGCCTCCATTGATGGGAGCCTGTAGTTTTCCATTGGTATTTACATGTTTCTAACCAAGCCTCTTCTGATATAGTGATGTTTACTTCTTTCTCCCATTTAATTCTGATATATGAGGTGGATTCTGGTCTATGGTTTTGGAGACAATGATAAAGTTTAGAAAAAAACTGTAGAAGCCTTTAATGTAGACAGGAGTATCTTCACAAAATCATTTCCAGTTTCCAATTCCCTGTTTTATTTACTGTTGTGTTTAAGTGGTGTCTTATTTGAAAGTATCTTTACAAATCTTGATTTCTCACTTCAAACCGATTCTTAAATTCTTGAAAGGTAAAGAAAATACTGTTGTTTGTGATAGAATAATATGACGTAACTCCTTTCTTAATCCATTTCTTAAAAACTTTGTCTAAAGTATTGGGAGTAAATTCTGTATCGTACGCACACCATCTAATTATCTTTAAAGTGTCTTTCAATTCACATTTTTTAATTATTTTGACCCATATTTCTAGTGTGGTAGTAATCCATGGATATTCTTTATTTATATGGGCTCTTAGTAGTTTATCATCTGCGATTACTAAATGACTCTAATTTAAAACATTGCTTTAACACTTGCGTGTTTGTGGTTTTGAAAACAGACCTTCTTATGTCATGATGTATCAATAAATTATATACTGATGATTTACCATTGGTTTGATCATTATTATCCATCAATTGAGACGCTAAAACAAGTTTGACACTAGTAACAAGTGATTCATAATATATCAACTAGGCTTAATAACTTAACCATCTACTAATGATCTGATTTTATTTATTTCATGGTTTACTATATTTTTTAGGATGACTTAAATAATTACTAAGTAATATGGTAATTATTTACAAATATGTTTTATGAATGTATAGTCATGTTTTGATCCCTCACCTGGCTGATGGAGGACACTGCTGAGTCATCATAATCATTTCATAACCACTTGCTTAGCCAACAGAAAAACTTGCCATTGTAGTAGTGAGGACAAATGACTGCTTTACTTGAAAAGTAATTTACTTGCCTCATAATTTAATTTTCTAATGAGGCCATGTAGGCCTAACCCTGGTTGACAACAAAAATAATGCAAAACAATGAGCCTGATTTAGTAAAGATGAAGCATTCCTATTACAGATACTTTATTCGTGACACCCAAAAGACATGCAGAGATCTGCCAGAAGAGGAGCTAGACAAAGATAATGGTAGAGTATGATACATTCCCCATCATTAATCCTTATGAGAAAGAGATGTGACGGATTCGGGTTGAACCGCACAAATTAATTATATAAATAAAAATGCAGGAGTCAATCGGAAGAAAGGGGTGGAGCATCTTCGGCGGAAATGGACAAATAAAAGTGGAAGTGGAAGTGAAAGGTGGACGGGAAGTTGGTTAATGATGTGTTGAGGTGCAGTGAGTGTGGAAAAAATTAGGAAGCTGCATGCAGATCGAGTCTAGTCGCCGGCGGAGTGACTCAACCAGGATTACCTGCCACTGGATATGCCTTTGGAACTTTATTGCAGAGACTGCAGAGCGCTTGTTTTGCTTACTGCTGAGTATCCTACGGAGCGTGGTCTGGCGCGAACGCTGAAAGTGTCGGTCCCCTTCTGACCGAGACTACTGACGGAGCGTGATCGTTCCTGCGTGCCGAAGCTGCCTGTAAAGTGTGCGGGATCGTTGTCTGGCGTGAACGCTGAAAAGTGTCGGTTCCCATCTGAGACGTGTAGCCTACTGACTGAGCGTCCGTTTCTGCGTGCCGAAGGTGGTGTATTGAAAGAGCCTCCTGTGTGCATGCATGTTCGGATTCAGTGGACCAAGAGGCATTGTTCGTCTTCGGATCTCCTTGCTTCATCTGCGTGCTTCCTAGACTGATAACTCAGGTACTCTTCAAAAACAAACACTACACTGACTATAAACTCAAACTTATCTATGCAGAGCCATTTGCGCCACACACTTACACATCTGCAAATACACGCAAACGAAGAAGCAAAAAATAGCTATTCCGTATACTCCCTGCAAAAGTGTGCCTTATTTATTTATTTTTTGCTCATTGATTTTTTTTGTGTGTGAGTAATTTCTAGCCTAAGTATTTTTTTTTTATAATCTCTTACAACGCACCTCATGAAACTTTTTTTTTTTGATTTATGTGCTTGAGTTGTGTATTTGCATTTATTCTCTGTGGAATTTTTTTTTTCCTTTTTCTTCCTGTGGTGACAATTACATATTACAATTTGTCATTGAAGCTATTGTGTGTAGTTTTTTTTTGTGAACAAATTTCATTGTTGTGTAATTGGTGGTTAGATTTGGGTTAATTTATTAGCCTACATTAAACGATTTTGGTGGATTTAATTCTGCCTGGCGCCCGAATTTCTTTAAGAGTAATTTAAGGAATTTATTTCCAATAAAGTAGGTTGCCACCGTTACAGAGAAAACCAGAGTGGTTCCATCCTCTCACTTGTGGGCTAGGTGCTGCATTTTCAATGATCGCTACAGTGACCGCTTCAAATTTTGTAATCATTAACTTGATTTTTGATTATTCACTGGTTGAACCACAGTTCTTTGTTTTCTCTGTAAACTAACACTTTGAATCTGCTTTCAAGATTTCCATTACACAAGAGTAGATGTTAAAACTTCATGCTGATTTGTACTCGGCTTTCGCCAAGATAAGCACAAATTAAAGGGTTAGTTCACCCAAAAATGAAAATTAAGTCATTAATTACTCACCCCCATGCTGTACCAACCCCGTAAGACCTTCGTTCGTCTTCGGAACACAAATGAAGATATTTTTGATTTTTGATATAAGTGTAACTTATCAGCGTTATCAGTGTAACTTATTAAAAGTGTAACTTATCAGCTGGCTCTGACGGTGGTTAAGAAGATGGGACGTAATGAAAAGTAATGAAACCCCCTCTTCCAACTCCATCAGTTGAACAATGCGTGCTGATCCAGACCACAAAACAATATCTGGTCATAGGTTAGTGGTGGTAATCTCAGGTGGAAAAATAAGCCGTTGATCAAGATCAGCCAGCATTTTCCAGTCCCTAGCAGCTTCCAGTTGTCCTGGGTGAGAATTGGTTTTAACACCTTTTCTTGGTGGCTGCTCGCCTGGGCGGAGGAAAATTGGCTTCTGCATGTAATGTTTTGCTAGAACAGGTGGCAACTTGTTGGTCATGCTACGCTTGCCTTCCAATGCTAAAGCCAAACATCGCAGTACTTGGTCATGGTGCCAAGTAAACCGACCTTGGCTAAGAGCCACCTTACATCCTGTCAGAGTGTGCCTTGATGTGGCGGAAGATGAACACAAAGGGCAAGAGGGATCCTCTCCTACCCAGAGGTTTAGGTTCTGCGGTGATGGGAGAACATCATATGTTGACCTGATAAGGAAACTAATCCTAATCTCTTACATTGACCAAAGGTCTAGCCAGCCCATCTTGCGTTGTTCCACACTCTGTCATCTCATCCACTCTCCCTGCTTGGCCTGGGAAATGGCCTTTATACACCTCATCCTCTCCTCCTGCTTTCGCACCTCGTTGACTACCAGCTTCCTCCTTTGAGCTGGGCCTGCCTTGTGACATTTAGGAGAAGCTAAACTGAGCCCAAAACCCCCTCTTCCATGCTGTACCTGTCCCACAATATCCCCAATTTGAAGGGCAGCCTTTGTCTCTACCACAGATTTCTTTGCTGACCACTTTCTACCAGTTTTTAACACAGGTGCTGCCTCCCTTACACATTTGTCGTGTGACTACTAGGGTAATTTCCAGCCTGACCTTGGCACACTTAAAATCCTCGGTTAAAGCAGAGACTGGCAGCTGCAATATTCCTTTACTATAAAGTCCCACTCTGCTGAGGCAGCGTGGAACTCCCAACCATTTACTGATGTACGAATCAACACTTCCAGCTTATCCACTGTCGTCAAAGAAACCTTGTACACAGTCAGTGGCCACAGCAACCTTGGCCGTTGACCAAACTGAAAGCACCAGTTTTAGTTTGCCTGGTAGAACACAGCTGTTTATGCTCTTTAACCCTTCCACTGCTTGTTGTCTAACTTCTCCCACTCGAACTGTGTCCTTTGGATCCCCATCATACCATCTCCCGAGACTCTTCACTGACTTCTCAGAAACTGTAGGTAGTGCCTCACCATTAATGAAGAATGTTATATCTAATACCTTCCCTTTTACTATCGAGATTCTCCTTGATTTAGCATAAAGGAGTAGTTCACTTTTAAAAAAACTTTTGCTGATAATTTACTCACCCTCATGTCATCCAAGATATCCATGTAATTCTTTCTTCAGTAGAAGAGAAATTAGGGTTTTTGATGAAAACATTCCAGGATTTTTCTTCATATAAGGCACTTTACTGGTAACCAAACAAGGTCCAAAAGACAGTTTCAGTGCAAACTGTTCAAAGGGCTTTAAACGATTCCAGACGAAAAGTCTGTCTTCCATCTGTCTTCGGTTAGTAAATGTATATGATATTTAAAATACAGTATATTAAATGTGCTAACATATGTTATCAATGTTTTTTAAACTGTGGTACGGATACCACTGTTGGCACTCATTTAATGATAACATTACTCAGTTAACTGACATAAATATTCTCATGGCAGACGTGATACCATAAACCATTTAATAGTATACTGTACCTGTTGATTGTATAGTTGAATATGTAACTACAAGTGTACTTGTAATAATATTTATAACAACGTTTTCTAGGTTTCTTGCCACTTGGGACACATTCAGGACGATAGCGTCCAGCTACCGAGTTGGTGTGTCACAGTGTGACAGATCGTCGCCCAGGTAGTGGCTGCCATCTGAGACTGCCTTGTGGAGGACTACATGGCTGTGCCCACCACTGATGACTGGAGGTCCATTGCAGAGGGATTTCAGGAGCAGTGGAACTTCCCTCTGTGCTGTGGAGCGGTGGATGGGAAGCACGTGGTGATCAAGGCACCCCCCAACTCAGGATCCCAGTTCCACAACTACAAGGGAACCTTCTCCATCGTTCTCCTTGCAGTTGTGGATGCGAAGTATCGCTTCCGGGTGATCGATGTTGGGGGATACGGCAGGACCAGCGACGGTGGGATTCTTCTGCACCCCGCCTTTGGACAGGCTCTCCGGGCTGACACACTTCATCTGCCTCCTGACCACCGTCTTCCCGGTGCTGATGAAAGAAGACCCCAGCCCCATGTCTTCGTGGCTGATGAGGTGTTCCCGCTGCGGAGGAACCTCATGCGGCCCTTCCCTGGACGCACCCTTCCTCCAGAGAGGCGTGTCTTTAATTACCGCCTCTCCAAAGCCAGGCTGGTGGTGGAGAACGCCTTTGGCATCCTCACCTCACAGTGGAAGTTGTACCACCGCCTCATCGAGGTCCACCCTGAAGTTGCGGAGAAGTGTGTGAAGGCAAAGTGTGTTCTCCACAACTTCATGAGGTATTCGGAAGGGAGAGAGGCACCTGCTGTGAGGGGCGTGGGACATGCTGGAGAGGAGCCACTGCCAGGTCTGGGTCGGGTTGCGGCCAACAACTCCTCCAGAGAAGCACTCCAGGTGAGGGATGCTTTCATGGCACACTTCTCAGCAGAGGAAGCAGTACCATGGCAGCCGACGGAGTAGCGTTTGAAGTCCTCCTCATTACTTCCCCACGACGGCTCTTTTAAGAGCCACCCACAAACCTATAAAGAGCATAACTTTCTAAAAACTGTTTTCTTCCATTATTATTAGGGATCGACCGATATGGATTTTTTAGTGCCGATACCGATACCGATTTTTTTCCCATCAGCCTTAGCCGATGACCGATACGGGCTGCCGATTTTCTTGAGCCGATATTTGGAGCCGATACATTTTGCTCCCTCAATTTACATCTTAAAAATAACATGATGTTAACAAATGTTACAGGTCTCAATTTAATAAAAGTAACATTTAACTAACTTCAAAAATTAATATTTAACAAATAGTAAAAACATGTGAGGTAGAACAAGAACAAGTAGATAAACAATTTAAAAAATATTAAAAACATGAAGTAGAACAAAAAAAGTTCAGTGCTGAAAATGAATATTTAAGCATAAATTAAATAATTACACTATTGCACACAGTAGCAACCAGCATAATAAAGTGCACAGTGCACACTGTACTTCATTTTAAAAGAAACGAACTATGTACTGCATGGTTTCAATTTTCCTACATAAAATAAAATGAGCATGTCTAGTCTCTAATATTACTGCGATTGCGAGGGAGACAAACTCCACACGCCCCAAACCTCAGCCAGGTGAGCGCTGAATAAATCTCCCACAAAAAGCACAGAATAACGTTGGCATTCCTTAATCCTATGACCAGAGTTCGTTAAATTGCTCAAATGGCGTTTGCATATTCCCTCTAAAAAACATATTCGAACATCCCGTTGCGCGTTTTGTTGTTGACGCGCATTACATCAATAACAGGACACATTAATAAAAAGAGACATAACTACTAGTATTAGATGGTTTATTTGAGTTTAAACATATTTGACAACGTATTAAAAAGCAAGTAAATCAACTAATGGCCAAGACCGCAGAGCTCACTCTGTCTCGCCCTGGACTCGCTCAGGCACTCTCTCTCTCTCTCGCCCTCACGGTCTCTGCGCGTCGGTTAAATGAACAACAAACAAATGTTGAGTGCTAAACAAGAGTTTTGTGCAAGCAATTTAAGGTTGCGAGTCGCGACTCTTGTCCCAAATATAGCAGGCTTCAGTTCATTCAGTGATTGAAGTTTCACAGTATAGAACCGACAGTGAGCGCTCCGAGCGAGCTGTGCAGCTGTGGTAACGTTATTAGTCTGCAACCGCGGGCGTGTTTTTCCACATTCAAATATTAATTTTCACCTTCAAAATTAATAGATATTCGAATGTAGAATATTCATAGACAGTCCTAATGCATACTGAACGGATAACCTACACCTTAACTATTTGCAGCTTCTTAATACAATGGCAAGCAGTTAAGTTTTATAGACGAGGCATTCGCGTTTTTCATTTGGACCCAAAAACTTGCTTAGTTGCAAGCACATAACAGTTATAGGGCGACGTGTTTCCATTTTCAAAGTGTTTGACAATATTTCAGGAGTCAAACATTTAAAAGATCCTTTGAAAGTTTAAGTTACCATTCTCGTGAAGAGCAGGTTGCACTCTGCTAGTGGAGGAGGGGGGGGGGGGCACGTGAACTGCAGCATCTCCAGCAGCACGGAGCTGCCCGTGGCCGCCTGTCTATAAATAACGGCGGGAAAAAAAAAAACTATCGGCGAACGCGCAGCGGTGTATCGGCCGATTCCGATACACGTAAAAACCTCAAATATCGGCCCGATATATCGGCCGGCCGATATATCGGTCGATCACTAATAATTATATTTAGTAATTTTTTCCCAGCATCAGTTCCAGGCTGTCAGGTCCACAACATGCACATGTATTAAGTATGTTTTAATAAATAAATGGAGCCAGCCTCCAAAAGTAATTTAATCTCACTCTCACTCAACACCGTTGAGCCACTGTTATACACTAAAATATGTTGGTTGTCTTTATATTACAATGATGTTTCATATAATCTATATTTAGATATGGGATAAATGACATTCAATACAAAACTAATACATCTCGTAAATAAATAATCAAGTTATGTGATAAAAGATTTGCTTTGTTGTGCATAAAACCACACCAGGCATTTAGTCACCAGTCAAATAGCAAAATAATTTTATAAGGCCAATTATATAAAATCAATATGAACCGAAAAATAATGTGCAAACTATTACATAGAGACAGGAATAAAAAGGACCTCACTTGGAAGGTGGAACAACGACGCAGGTAACAACATGTAGGAGAAGAGGAAGGAGGGCATTCTGCGATATAACGCGATCTCATGAGCGTGTCAGTACATAAAGTGTCAGTGTGGCATACTTGCATTTGCATAAATACTAACATAAAAATGATTATTTGACTTTATTCTACTTTTCCATACTTCCATTTGCATAAATACTAACGTAAAAATGTTTATTTGACTTTATTCTACTTTTCCCCAGAATGAATTTTCATGTGGACTTTAAGGTTTCCATGTTGTTTAAAAGTACTTCCACACCGTTGGCATGTTAAAGGGTCCTTTCTTTTGTGAATGATCAGATGTTTAGAAAGATTTCGTTTATTAGTGAAACGTGTCCCACACTGTTGGCAGCTGAAAGGCTTCTCTCCAGTGTGAACCATCATGTGGCTTTTAAGGTTTCCTTTTTGCCTGAAACTCTTTCCACACTGAGAGCAGGTGAAAGGCTTCTCTCCAGTGTGAATTCTCATGTGGACTTTAAGGTTTCCATGTTGATTGAAAATTATTCCACACTCCTGGCATTGGAAAAGCTTCCTTCCAGTGTGAACTCTCATGTGGACTTCAAGACTTCCCTGCTTTCTGAAACTTAATCCACACAGATGGCAGGTGTAATCACCTATATTCCCTGTCTTTTGAGCTGTTTTTTGTGAGGAAGTTGTTTCAGTCTGTGAGCAATTCAAAGGCTTTTCTTCAGTTCTGAAATCATGATGTGTCTTGTCCTGATCTTTCTTTTCCCTTTCATTCAGATCTTGACTCTCCTCTTTCAACGGCATCAGGTCTGAGGCGAAAAAAGACAAAACAATTAATCCCAGTTTAATGCCACAATGGATAAACATTTAGACACACAAAAACATTAAAACTAATAACGTGTATGTTAGAACCTATACACCAGGGGTCTAGTTGTGCACATCTAGTGTGCAAACTAAATCTATTGACTGAAACAATCACCAACATGTTGGAACATCATCGTAGATGAAAAAGATTGGGTTTGTACAAACTGCAGCAGCAACAGGTGAGATGTTCATTAAGGCTATGTATATTGATGACTTTCTACTGGCTGGACGCAATGATAAACAGATGATAGAGGCGAAGAAAATGCTTGCAAAACACTTTGAGATAAAGGACATTGGTGAGCTAACTCATTTTCTTGGAGAGACACTGGAGAAATCTGGATCGGTCAAAACAAAATATGCCAAAAATGTGTTGGAGAAATTCGAAATGGAAAATTCAAAGCCAGTAAGCACACCAGTAGACTTGAACTCGGACTAATCATACTCTCTGATGACAAAGAAGGACTGGATCCAACACAATTTCAGTCTGCTGTTGGTAGTCTGCTTTATTTGTTAATAACAAGACCAGGGTCCTGTACCAAGGTGGCAGTTGAACAAACTCAGGGTTACAGGATTAGTTTCCATTCAACGGAACCAAACGAATCCAACCAGGCTTTGTTGCTACTGGTGTGTTCAAGTCCTCCTGGGGAAGTTCGTATGTACAAGTCGTGTTTACGACGGCAGTGCGTTCAATGTACAAAATGTTTAAATGATGCTTTGGAGAGATCGCTCGGTGTTTCTTCTTGGTGACTTTAATATCGGTGATGTACGTATTTGCAGCTTTTCAACAACATATCACATCCCCAACACGCTCAAAGCATATCTTAGGCATCCAAAATATTCCCAAAATATTTGTCCATGAAGCAGTGTATTGTAAACACCAAAAGAACTGAGGTCACGTTCGGCTGGTTCCAGTTCTGGTTCACTTTAAGTGAACTGAGTTTGGTTCTTTTCGAACAAACTATATGTGAAAACACTTGTGAAAGAACCCCGTTCCTTTTTTGGTCCTCTTTCACTCCTTGGGGTACAACCAGGGTAGAATGGTTTGAAGCTCCATATTGGACTTTCAATGCAGCTTCAAAGGCTCTAAACCAGGTGTGCCCAACCCTGCTCCTGCCGATCGACTGTCCTGCACAGTTCATGTTCAACCCTAAACAAACAAACCTGAAGCACCCAATTGAGGTCTTCTGGATGACTTGAAAATTAAAGTCAGGTGTGTTTGATTGGGATTGCAGATAAACTGTGAAGGACAGTCGATCGGCAGGAGCAGGATTGAGCACACCTGCTCTAAACAATCCCAGCTGAGGAATAAGGGCCTTATATGCAATACCGATGTGCCACGCATTGCGTAATCACCTGGGGCCTGTTTCAGAAAGGAGGTTAAGTGAAAACTCTGAGTAGGTTAACCCTGAAATGAAGAAAACTCTGGGTTTTCCGTTTCAGAAAGGGGTGTATATCAAACCCGAGAAAGCAGAGTAAGTCAAGCCCATTTCTAAAAGAGAGGTAACTTATACTCAGAGTCAGTTACCATGGTAACTTACTCTGTGAACCTAACCTGGTCGTGAGCAGGTTTTCTTCAGTAAACCCAGAGTTTCTTGCGGTCTCCTCCCCTTTTTTAAAGCGGAAGCGCTGTTTAAACACCAATAATAATACTAAAATGTATTTACACATTCTTTAAGGAATATATATTGTTTGTTCATGGTTTAATTGACTAAATCTGTTTTGCAGCACTTTGCCAAAAAATAAAAGGATTAAAACATTTGCTAAACTTTTATTTGATTACCACCGTTTTTGATAATATATTTCTATTAAATCATTAAAAAATTGGAATAAAAAACATTTAATAGAACTCAATTATTTTTCAAACATAATTTAATAAGTTATTAATGATAAAAATAAGATGTTTATCTTATTCCCAATCAATTATTGAAGTTAGTTGATTACATATGTTTTATTGAACAAATGTTTAATTAATTTAACTGTCATTTTTAACTGTTGATAATAATAATCGTAATTCAATAATGCAGTTTATATATTTAATAATTGTTTAATACCATAAACCGTGATATTTTCTGAGACGGTTCTCATACTGTGAAACTCTCCCCACATGGGGGAGTCCCCCATCCCACCCCCACTGTTAAACAAGTTTTAAATTACAAACATGTTTTAAATTAACTACTTTTTACTTGACTTTTTACCTTTTCTTCCTTGTTGGCCTGAAATGAGACTTCAATAGATTTCCACGACGCATGCGCGAGAATTGCGATCTCCTTCAACTACTTCAGTTCAGTTCTCGCGCATGCGTCGTGGAAATCTCTTGAAGTCTCGTTTCAGGCCAACAAGGAAGAAAAGGAATAGTCGAATAAAGTCGTTATTTTTGTTTGTTTTTTCACACAAAAAGTATTCTCGTTGCTTAATAAATTTATAGTTGAGCCACTGTAGTCACACCGAATATTTAAACATTTTCTTCATTGAATTTCTGGGCCGTCAAGTGTCATTCCCTTAGGAGCCTATGTGGTAGTTTTACAGCTCGCAAATTTAATCAAAAATATCTTCATTTGCGTTCCGAAGACGAACGAAGGTCTTACGGGGTTGGTACAGCATGGGGGTGAGTAATTAATGACTTAATTTTCATTTTTGGGTGAACTAACCCTTTAACAGAAACTGACATTCACAGCCATTATAAAGCTTGGAAGATCCAGGCCATTAGAGCTTAGATCGGGCCCAAAAAAAAACCCCCGGCCCGGCACAACTAACAGCCGTATCGGAGAGAAGCGTTTTTAGGTGAACTTGAATTTAATAACTGAAATATTAATCTGTACCTCACATTAAACTATGGAATATCGTTTATGAAAACATTATGGTGCTTTATTATGTTTTTGTGCTTTTTGTCTGGTATAACAACAACACGGAATAGTAGAAGCAGTATTGGAACAACACCGATACGGTATCGGAAAATAACAGCATCGGATCTAGCCTGGATGCCAGCCCAAATTCCGCCCACAACATTTTTTGGACGGGAAGTTCGGTCTGGACTCGAGCCATTGAGGAGTAATTATGATCGGTTCAGAAATCATCGGGCCAATCAAATTGCCAGGGCGGGCTTTATACGATGATTGACAGGTGGTCTTCAGTAACGTAATCCCACGTCATCAACGAGTGCTTGTCAAAGATGACTGCAGCTGGAGAATTGAGATGTATAGATTCCGCTGTCGCGTCTGTTGTAAAAAAAAAAAAAAAATCGACAGTGCATTCATTTTAATAGACAAACAGAGAACTGCAATCAAGGCATTTGTCGATCGGAAAGATATTTTTGGCGTCCTTCCTACATGATTCGGGAAAAGTGTAACTTATCAGCTGGCTCTGACGGTCGTTAAGAAGATGGGACGTAATGAAAAGCCTGTGGTCGTTGTGGTTTCTCCTTTGGTGGCACTCATGGAGAAGTAAGTAAAAGAAGTAACACTCGTTATTTAACTTCTAAAATAAGTAAGTTCTGTATTTGAAAACTGCGCTATGCAAAGGAGTTGACTTATGCGTTGCTCTGATTGGTTGGTAGGTCTACAGACTATCCAATTGAGTGCAGAGGGGTTTTTTTTTTTTGTCCTTGTTCGGTTATGACACGCCTCATGATCAAAGCCCACTCGAGGAGTTTCAGACTCATATTCTTTCTTGAATATGAGTATGACGAAGTCAGGCTACATCAGATCGGCACACCCCTAAACAATATCACTTATTTCTGTAGAGCTGGACATTTTAATAGGGATCAAATGACTGAGTTCAGCTGTGAGAATGAAACTAACCTGTTTGTTCCTCAGTTTCTTCTTGTTTCACACTAAATGTTTCTTCAATCTTCATGTCTTCGGTCTCCTCTTTAATAAACGCCATCTGTGTTTGTTCCTCAGTTTCTTCTTGTTTCACACTAAATGTTTCTTCAATCTTCATGTCTTCGGTCTCCTCTTTAATAAACACCACCATCTTTATTTGTTCCTCAGTTTCTTCTTGTTTCACACTGAATGTTTCTTCAATCTTCATGTCTTCACTCTCCTCTTTAATAAACACCATCTTTATAATAGTGTCATGTGGACCTCAGTCACTTTAACAGTTTTTCTGTTTAAAATGAGAACAATTAACAGAAAGAAAAATAAATCCAAACTAAGTCTGTGTGTGCATCTCAATCAGCTCTAGTTCAGTCTGAGTTAATGTACTTAAATCACCAGATCAGACAGAAAAATTCACTCCAAATTAGCACTACAAATGAATAAAAGATTGCACATTATAAAGACACTTAATATATTAAGCAGTTTAAGTATTTAAATGTGTGTACTAATAGATATAGATGTATAGAAATAGGGATATATAGAAATAGAGATATACATAGAAATAACACTAACTGTTATAATTTTATTTTTAAGTATTTGATTCACTGCTGCCAGTCACCGAACTGAAACGCACCTTTTGTTTTCATTACTTTGATCACACGACGTTAATAAATGTTAGATAATGCAACGTTACACTTAATAATGCCTGGATAATTATGCGTCGCTTTTAAAACTTTGAAGTCGATTAAACAGTTTCTAATGCGTTAAACAACTTTAAACACAAACCTTTCTTTAGCCGAATCACAACAGATGAGGGAGCGTGGCGCCGCCTTATGACGTCACAATTTGAGAGCAAATTAAAAGTCCTGTTCACACGCTGCTGGTTAAAATCACAAACGTATATTGAAATGTAGAATATATATATATATATATCTACATTTATCATTTATCAATATGTTTTATTTTATTTATATATATGATAAAATTCAGAGCTGAATGTATTGCTGAAATACATTTAATAACACAATAATAAGTTAATAATACAGTTCACATTGACAATTAAAAAAAATAAGATTACCCAATAACACAATTAGTTTGGTGGAGAAATCATTAACAAACCTTACCATTTCAAAGCAAACTAGCAAAAAAATAAATAAAATAAAAAATTAGTAGGATCATCACTGCATCATCTGTGCCTTCTGAGATATTTTTTCTAAAGCAGGAGAGTTCCTCAGGTAAAGAAAAAATTATCTAAAGGGACATTCTCTTCATCATTCCCTTATTCCTATTCACTGAAGTATTGGTATCGAAATCAACGATACATTGATCGAAATGAATAATAGATTATTGATCGTATAATAAATCAACGATCCCTACAGCGTGCCTTTGTGCTTGCTCATGTTATCCAACATTAATTTAACACTTGAAGAAGAAAAAAAAAACTTATTTTAAAAGCTGATGTACTTTTATGAATTTGATTAAACTGTGCATTTGATACTTTTTTAACGAAATATGTGTATGTTATGTATTTTGTTAATTTGTGTACTTACAAATGTTATTATAGTTTTGCATTTTAACTAGTTTTTATTTTAATATCAGTTTCAATGTTGCTTTAAATTTTAGTTTTAGTTAGTTTCATTAATGGTTTTGTTAGTTTTAGTTTACTTTTTATTTTGCAAACACATTTCTATTTAGTTTTTATTTTATTTTATTTAGTTTATTTATTTAGTTGTTAAGCAGAGCAAACAGAACACTTCCGGGTAGACTGAAGCGAGACACATTACATTTCAATAAAGTTTAATGTTTGCACAGGTTAACTCTTGTGCAGACATCTTAATAATACAAAAAAAAAATAATGATATGAGATTGAACAAAGCACCAAATAAATGGAACTTAAAGAGTACAAGTAAA
Source organism: Pimephales promelas (assembly GCF_016745375.1). Next base: position 22,422,159 of record NW_024121321.1, read on the forward strand.
AACTATGAAAATATAAGACAAACTAATTAATTTAAAGATTAAATCTGGTTAAACATTGGTGGTTTACTTTTTTTCATCTGAACAATATAGCATAGTGAGTGACCACTGGTACAAAAAAAAAAAAAAAAAACGGCTCAATACATCTGATTACAGCCAACACAACCTCCTCTGAAGCCAGTGTGATTAATGCAGTGGTTGATTATGATTTCACTTTTCTATTTCACTATATGATTTCATATCATATAGCTCTATAATATCATGAAGTAACATTAACAAAATAACATTATGAAAAGCTATGAAAACATTTATAAAACTCACTTATTCAAAACAAGAACTATCGGTACACTAATAACTACATATACTAATTATAGTTAGACCAAACTAATTGTGTTATTGCGTAATCTTAATTTTTTTGATGGTCAATGTGAACTGTATTATTAACTTATCATTGTGTTAGTAAATGTATTTCACCAATACATTCAGCTTTGATTTTTTTCATCTTTAATATATATCTTTTTCTACTTAAATTTCAATGCACTTTTGTGATTTTAGCAGCGTGTGAACGGGACTTTTAAGTTGCTCTCCAGGGTATGACGTCATATAGCGACGACGCACTCCTGCATCTGTTGTGATTCGGCTTAAGAAAGGTTTGTGTTTTAAGGTGTTAAAAGCATTCAGAGTTTTAAAAGTGACGCATAATGAATTAGGTATTATTAAGAGTAACATTGGATTGCTTTATCTAACATTAATGAGCAAAGTAATGGAAAACAAAAGGCAAGTTTCAGTTCGGTCACTGACGAGCAGTGAATCAAATACTTTTTTTTAAATTATAGTGTTATTTCTATTTTTATATATCCCTATTTCTATATCTCTATATCTATTTCTTGTACATTCTTTTGTTAATTTGTAGTGGTAATTTTTCTTTATTTATTATTATTAACTCGGACCGACTCCCTACTAGTTTGCTGAACTACTGAACTAGAGCTGATTGAGATGCACAGCATTATACGCTAAACAGTTTTTAGAGATAAAACCCTTTACATTCGATTATCATGAAAACAAATCTCAGAGAACGGTTGACTGTGTACCGATGTTTTATTAGACCAAGGTTCATTGTTCGCCGGAGTTCTCCTTTAATGAAGATGCTGAAGACAAAACGCCAAGGTTTGGCTGCATTTCACATGTAACATTACTAAGGGTGTCACGATTTCGCTTTTAAATCGAAATCGATCAAAATTAATTCAGAATATTCGATACTGCCATAACCCATATCACGTCCGTTCGGCTTGCCAAGCGGAAAAAACATGCGTGTTGAAGTGCTGCGAGTCTATAGTCAACCTCCTCTAACATGATCAACTCTTACTATTGTAAGTAAAATGTACTTGATACACACCCAGCCTGTGTAGACCATAAAATCAATACAGATTTATGATAGGTGTATGTTTTTGTGTAGAAAGATGAAGAGAATGTCCCTTTAGATAGTTTCTTCTTTGACTGAGGAACTCCTGCTTTAGAAAAAAAAATATATATCAAAAGGCACAGATGATGCAGTGATCCTACTAATTTCTTATTTTCTTTCTTTCTTTTTTTTTTTTTTTGATAGTTTGCTTTGAACTGCTAGGGTTTGTTCATGATTTCTCCACCTAATTTTGTTATTGCTTAAAATTAATATTTTTAATTGTGAATTGAAATAACTGTATTGTGTTATTAAATGTATTTCACTAATGCATTCAGATCTGATTTTTTTTCATCTTTTATATATATATATATATATATTCTTTAGACGTAAATTTCAATGCTCTTTTGTGATTTTAACCAGCAGCGTGTAAACAGGACTTTTAATTTGCTCTCTGAGTGTGACGTCATAAGGCGGCGACGCGCTCCCGCATCTGTTTTGATTCGGCTGAAGAAAGGTTTGTATTTAAAGGTGTATTTAAACAGTTTGAACGGCTTCAAAGTTTTAAAAGCGACGCATAATGAATTATGCATTATTAAGTGTAATATTGCATTATCTAACATTTATTAACGTCGTTTGAGGAAAGTAACAGTGAAAACTCGTGTGTAATGAAAGGTGCGTTTCATTTCAGTCACTGGCAGCAGTGAATCGAATACTTAAAAATAAAATTGTAGTGTTAAATTTCTATATATCCCGATTTTTATATCTATTTCTACAAACCATTAAATACTTAAACTATTTAATATATTAAGTGTCCTTATAATGTGTAATCTTTTATTCATTTGTAGTGCTAATTTGGAGTGAATTTTTTTGTCTGATCTGGTGATTTAAGTACATTAACTCAGACTGAACTAGAGCTGATTGAGATACACACACAGATTTAGTTTGGATTTATTTTTCTTTCTGTTAATTTTTCTTATTTTAAACAGAACAAACAGGAAAAACTGTTAAAGCGACTGAGGTGATAAAGATGGCGTTTATTAAAGAGGAGACTGAAGACATGAAGATTGAAGAAACATTTAGTGTGAAACAATTAGACACTGAGGAACAAACAAAGATGGCTTTTACTAAAGAGGAGAGTGAAGACATGAAGATTGAAGAAACATTTAGTGTGAAACAATTAGACACTGAGGAACAAACAAAGATGGCTTTTACTAAAGAGGAGAGTGAAGACATGAAGATTGAAGAAACATTTAGTGTGAAACAAGAAGAAACTGAGGAACAAACAGGTTAGTTTTATTCTCAAAGCTGAACTCAGTCATTTGATCCCTATTAAAATGTTCAGCTCTTCAAAAAAAGTGATATTGTTTAGGGGTGTGCCATACTGCTTTTACTATTCTGTGTTGTTATTATACCAGACAAAAGGCTAAGGTTGGATACCGAAACGCCGTGCCGATTTTTTTACCCCCATCAGTCTTAGCCGATGACCGATAAGGGCTGCTGATTTTTCTTGAACCAATATTTTGCTCCCTCAATTTACATCATAAAAATGACATGTTAACAAATGTTACAGGTCTCAATTTAATAAAAGTAACATTTAACTTAAAAATATATATATATTTAACAAATAGTAAAAACATGTGAGGTAGAACAAGAACAAGTAGGTAAACAATTTTTAGCAAATATTAAAAACATGAGGTAGAACAAATAAAAAGTTAAGTGCTGAAAATAAATATTTAAGCATAAATGAAATAATTACACTATTGCACACAGTAGCAACCAGCATAATAAAGTGCACAGTGAACACTGTAATTCATTTTAAAAGAAACAAGCTATGTACTGCCATGATTTAAATTTTTCTACATAAAATAAAATAAGCCAACATGACATCATGACTTTTGCGTTAAAATACAATGACTTTCAAGTCAAGTGCCGTTATCTATACGCATTTTCAGCTATCCGTGTGTATGCGTGTATGTCCACCCCGTTAAACGTCCGAGTGATTCCGTGTGTATGTACACCCTGTTAAATGTCCGAGCGAAACGAAGCAAAATGCAGATCTACATCTGGGGAGCGATATTTTTTTTTTCCTAGGATGGTAGGGGAAGACTCATAAATGCTATTAACCCTACTGACGGGTAGGCTGAAAAGCAATTATGCTTGTTGATAGCAGGCCAAAAATGGAAATACGAATTGGCGTGTCATACATATTCAATTTCATGAGATGAGCATGTCTAGTCTGTAATAATATCACTGCGATGGCGAGGGAGACACACCACACGCGTCCAAACCTCAGCCAGGTGTGGGTGCTGAATAAATCTCCTGGTATTAAAGTTAATGAGCTAATTAAGTGATTCATTGAGTGATGATTGACCATTATTAAAGACACCTGATATTAACAAGCAGAATCACCAAACGAGAAATTCTAATGTTAAAGTCACCATTATCATGATCTGTGTTTGCATTAGTTGGGCTATTGACTCTTCGTTTTCTCACACAAACCGCTCATTTCATGTCTTATGCCATCAATGTGTACTTACATTTACGAGTCATTAAATCATGTTTAATTTTTATGAACATGTCTAAACATGTTTACTATTGCGCTGATTTAAAAAATAATACTTTTTCTTTAGTTGTCCTCTTTCATAGACAGCTATCTTCTTCTTGCTGTGTGAATTTGTTTAAGTTCTTAATGTTTTTCAATCGCGTAATATATTCTGTTGGAGAGAAGTGGTTTTCTCGCAAGAAGTGAATCACAGTTTCGCACTTTCTCAGCATGTGATTGGCTGTTCGCTATTGAATATCACAGCCAAACACCTAAACTCAGGATTAAACCTGGGTTGACAGAGAAAGTTGATGATCAGTATCATGGTAACAACAAAGCCTGGTTGGATTATTTATTTGTTTCAAGGATAGCCCCTTGAGATGAACCATCTCATTTTCGAGGGGGTCCCTTCTTTACAACAAACAAGATCTTAATAGAAGTTCATAATTAAAGTAAATACAACACAAAACTATTACAAACATTTAAATACATTGACATTCTCATACATACACAGACACTTTCAAACAATGCTCCCATAATACTCCCTTTCCCTTTTGTCCCATCATCAAAAACAAGTCAAAAAACCATCCGTGAAAAATAAAAAATACACAATCAAAATAAGGATATGCTTACAAACATCCATAAACCCATACAGGTTTCATTTCGTTTTGTTGACTCAAAACTAATCCTGTAACCCTGAGTTAGTTTGTTCAACTTCCACCATGGTAAAGGCCCCTAGCCTTGTTATTGTCAACAAATAAAGTAGACTACCAACAGCAGACTGAAATTGTCTTGGATCCAGTCCTCCTTCGTCATCAGAGAGTTTGAGTTCAAGTCTACTGGTGTGCTTACTGGCTTTGAATTTTCCATTTCTAATTTCTCCAACACATTTTTTGGCACATTTTGACCTATCCAGATTTCTCCAGTGTCTGATTTTTGGACAATTTTCACTCCCAAGAAAATGAGTTAGCTCACACATGTCCTTTATCTCAAAGTGTTTTTCAAGCATTTTCTTCACCTCTATAATCTGTTTATTATTGCGTCCAGCCAGTAGAAAGTCAACAACATACACAGCCTTAAAGGGGTGGTTCGGGATTTTAGACATCGGGACTCATTTCCAAGTGAGCCTTAGTGTTATTTATTCAGTAAAGACATTTTTTTTTTAAAAATCATCCAGTCGTCCCAGTTGCTTAGTTGGCCGGTGCTAGGCTAGCGCGAATCATTGGTATCTGTATTAGCATGCCATTAAAACAGTTTTAACCACTCCACAGTTCACCAAAAGCACATCAATTATAACACCAGACTATCGATGTAAATGTCTGTTGATAGAATAATGTTAGAAATCAAACTACTCAATGCAGTTTGACATATCAAAATATATTTCAATGATCGCATTACATCTACAGGAACTAGTTTCTCAGCAGTGGCGGAATTTTACTTTGCTCCGGGAGTAGAGCTGCGCCGTAAAGTAAACACAACAGAATCGCACTACGTTACAGTCAGAACGTCAAGTATGGATACACCGACAGAGACTACTAAAGGCCCGAATTTGTAGCGATCATTTTAGATCGGATAACTTTGTACAAAGTGATAGAAACGACAACAAGTCACTGAGTTTGAATGCAGTTCCAGCCGTCTTTCCCGATGCACCAACAGCTACAGATGAACAGGTAATAACTTTTGTTAGTCTACTCTAACCTCCAGCTAATGAAGCTACTCTTTCATAACTGATAGATCGACACTGACAACGTTAGTGGAGATAACGTTACAGTTCAATGCATTGTGGAGAGTGACACTATAGTGTAACTAGTCCCACTCCCTGCAGCAAAAACACTCGCCTTCCGTCGACATTTTACATTTTCTGCATTGACACCACCAGTCTCCCGATGTTCTGTCCCGGTTCTCTATGGCATCTCCAGGGGCTGCTGTCTCTACAGATTTTTTTTCTCTTTCTGACCTTTTAGCATCCATCTCGATTAGTTCTTCATCTGTGTATTCCGGCTCATACATGTATGGTTCGTTGAATAACACACATTCCTCATCTTCATCGTCTTCAAAGTCCGAAACATTGTCATTGCTTTCAAACGTGGCCATAATTATATGTCTTGTTGTTTTATTATGGAAATAAACTCTGTTTCTGTAGTGATGACGAGTATCAGCGGCAGGTAAATACACTTGCGTGATTGATTGTCATGTGGACCGGCTCTCTCGGTTGCCTAGGTAACATATCACTCCGCTCCTGCTGTAGACTATGCTGATAGATAGAGGGAACAAAGTATAACTATTGCAATGCGATGAAAGGGTAGTTTGATTTCTAACATTATTCCCTCAACCGACATTTACATCGATAGTCTGGCGTTATAATTGATGTGCTTTTGGTGAACTGTGGAGTGGTTAAAACTGTTTTAATGGCATGCTAATACAGATACCAATGATTCGCGGTAGCCTAGCACCGGCCAACTAAGCAACTGGGACGACTGGATTATTTTTTTTAAAAAATGTCTTTACTGATAAATAACACTAAGGCTCACTTGGAAATGAGGCCCGATGTCCAAAATCCCGAACCACCCCTTTAATGAACATCTCACCAGTTGCTGCAGTGTAAATGCAGGGATCAGCTTTAATTTGTACAAACCCCATCTTTTTCATCTTGGATGATGTTCCAACATCTTGGTGATTGTTTCAGTCCATAGATGCTGTGATTTAGTTTGCACTCTAGATGTGCACACCTAGACCCCTGGTGTATAGGTTCTAACATACATGTTATTAGTTTTAATGTTTTTGTGTGTCTAAATGTTTATGCATTGTGGCATTAAACTGGGATTAATTGTTTTGTCTTTTTTCGCCTCAGACCCGATGCCGTTGAAAGAGGAGAGTCAAGATTTGAATGAAATGGTAAAGAAAGATCAGGACAAGAAGACACATCATGATTTCAGAACTGACGAAAAGCCTTTGAATTGCTCACAGACTCAAACAACTTCCTCACAAAAAATGGCTCAAAAGACAGGAAATATAGGTGATTACACCTGCCATCTGTGTGGACTAAGTTTCAGAAAGCAGGGAAGTCTTGAAGTCCACATGAGAGTTCACACTGGAAGGAAGCTTTACCCCTGCGAACAGTGCGGAGTAATTTTCAATCAACAAGGAAACCTTAAAGTCCACATGAGAATTCACACTGGAGAGAAGCCTTTCACCTGCTCTCAGTGTGGAAAGAGTTTCAGGCAAAAAGGAAACCTTAAAAGTCACATGAGAGTTCACACTGGAGAGACCCCTTACACCTGCAAACAGTGTGGAATGAGCTTCAGTCAAAAAGGAAACCTTAAAAGTCACATGAGAGTTCACACTGGAGAGAACCCTTACACCTGCAAACAGTGTGGAATGAATTTCACTAGGAAAGGAAGTCTTTCAAAACACATGATTGTTCACAAAACAAAGGACTCTTTAACATGCCAATGTTGTGGAAATACTTTTAAACAACATGGAAACCTTAAAGTTCACATGAAAATTCATTCTGGGGAAAAGTTGAATAAAGTTAAATAAACATTTTTTACGTTAGTGTTTATGCAAATGAAAGTATGCCGACACGACACTTTACGTACTGATACGCTCATGAGATCATGATATACACATTTTTGTAACAGCAAGACCTAAAAATGAAAAATTAAAAAAAATTAAATTAAAATTGAAACATGTTTATGTGTGATGAATAGTTAAGACTTGAGATTAGGGGATGCAAAAAAACTTTGTGTGATGATTTATTCATGTGTTTACTGCAGTGCTGACTGGTAAAGGTCCAGAGAGTTGTCTTCTCTAACAGACATGGAAGGGATACTCCACTTTTTTTGGAAATAGGCTAATTTTACCACTCCCCCAGAGTTAAACAGTTGAGTTTTACCGTTTTCGAATGCATTCAGCCACATTTGCATTTTCTGATATTTAGAAGAATATCAGTACCCAGACAGTTTCTGGTCTCATTGACGTCCATAGTAGGAAAAAAATATACTATGGAAGTCAATGAGACCAGAAATTGCCTGGTTATTGATATTATTCTAAATATAAAAAAATCTGCTGAATGGATTTGAAAACGGTAAAACCCAACTGTTTAACTCGGGGGGAGTGGTAAAATTAGCCTATTTCAAAAAAAAAGTGGAGTATCCCTTTAACTGCTGTGCATCTGATGTGAGCTTCAGTGGAAGGTATACTAGAAAATATTGGCATCAAGGCATCTTATCAATCAGCAGTGGCTTGGAGCACCTCAAACAGTCAGAAATCATAAATATAGCTTTTTTTGAACCTGGCTTCTCCCACAGCTATAGTAATAACATCATAACTAAACATGGTAAGTTTATATACCTCTCAAATGATTTGGTTGAATAGTTGTGTTAAAGATTAAGATGTTATTTGCATAGCATTTGTAAAAATTTGCTTAATGTTTGGCTGAAAACTAAATGCACCACATTTGACCTAAGACTAGCATGAGTGGCACAAGTGTCCATTTTTAGACATATGCCTTATGAATGTATGTTTTTTTAATTATAGTTAAATAATTAAATAATATAGTTAAATAATTTTTTGTTTATACTCGACGCGTCCGCAAGAGCGCGAGTCTCCGCTGCCTGTGCGCGCACCTCTCCAAACGGACGAGGCATTTATACTTGACGCACTCGCCGTTGTGCTATTCTGTGAAACGACAGGGGGCGAACTCTCGAGTAATTCACCTCTAAACCACCAGGAATCAGCAGTGAAGAAGTAGTTTGCTGTTTATTAGTAGTTTATTAATTGCTAATTCATAAAAGAGTAAGTGCAGTAGGTTTATTGTAGCCTACTTTCACTGCATGTAAACTAGTTAAACAACTGAAGCCTTATTGGAGAGTGTTTAAACCTTAATTTTACCAGGGCTTAATTCTGCTATTGTAGGCTTATTTTGTAGATGTAACCAAATACTTTGGACAAGTGTAAACTAGGTGCTTAATGCAAATGTGTTCCTGTTCACAAAATGAGATGTTAGTCGCCCATCAATGCAAATGTCTCCGTGTATAGAAGGATCATAAACATGCTGGTACAGATCGTACCAGTTCGGCCAGATTCGGCTCGTAGTCGTCTATCTTCGGATGCGGCGCCGCGCGCAAAGTTACAAAAAGTACCGTGCACACCGCCAGGCGCAATGGGGTCTTGCGGACCCTACGCGCACGACCGCCCACACCGCAATGACGTCAATTTTGCCGCGTGCTCTTGCGGACGCGTCGAGTATAAACAAGGCTTAAGCGTTCTCAGTGAGCGCAGCGAGCATGGAGTTTGGGGCAAATGACTCTCAGGTCATACTCAAACCAAGACATAAATACATACCTAAATCCCTCAACACACCGTTCAAAGCCCAGGTTATTTCCCTGTGCGCCCTGCAGGATAACAGAGAGGAGGAGGGCGTTAAGGCCAATTTATACTTCTGCGTAGGGTGCGCGCAGTAGGGACGGCGTAGCATACCGTGTACCCTTCGCCATCGCCTGACGCGCACCTCTTCAAAAATGTAACTACACGTCGCGACGACGCGGAACGCAAGATTGGTGATTGGTCGGCTTGGTAGGATCGCATTTCCTCCTACGCATTTCCGCACGTACCTTCTCACGCATTTCCACCACTGTCTGTGATTTCCACACGTACCATCTCCTCCGACGTCTTCTGTCATTTCTGCCTTTCAGTTTTAGTAATTTCACTAAAGTGAACTGTTTTTCCACCTCAATAAGCTCCAACTCCAACATGATCAGCTCTCTTTCAGTCGATATTGCTTGTAGTAACCTAGCCGCGAGGAATCTAAACACAGTGGAACATTAAAACCCTCCGCCGCCAACTAGCGTTTCGGAGCAGTACTGCAGAGCAACAAGACCTGAACGCAGAAGTATAAATGCTCATAACTGCGTCGCCTACGTGCGTAGCCAACGCCGTGCACTACGGCGTACCCTCGACGCAGAAGTATAAATTGGCCTTTAGCTTCCTTTGCCCAGTCAGGGCATTAAGGACCTATGTGTTGCGCACCTCTGCTTTCAGGCAGACTGAGCAGCTCTTCATTTCGAACTTGTATGGCGACAGGCTGGGCCTCCCTGTCTACATTAATCAGGTTTTACAACCTGGAAGTTCCCGCCTTACAGGCAAAGCTATTTTAGGTCTAAAACAGTATTGTTTGCCCTGAAGCTTTGGCTCAGAATACTGACACTGCTTGAGCACTGCTCACTGACCGATAATATAACATCTTGGGCTGTTGTAAGACTCATATGATTGCTCAGTTCAGGCTGAGAATGTTTCTCCCCCTGACTGTCTGGAACACTGTTATGTGTTTGGCCTCCTTTGGATGCCACTTATGATTGGAATGATCCTTCTAGCCTCTCTTCCTTGACTCTCTGTGAGTCTATGGTGATTGTGCACTATAAGAACCCTGGGCACCTGCCCTCGGGTCTTTGATGTTCGATCCCTGCACACAAGATCCGCACGTTACCTTTTAATAGGTCGCCCTCTATGTTAGTGCATGTGGCACGTAACAATAGATAATGTAACAAAAATATAACGCATCGCACGACCCATTTTCGATAAAGGTCACATAATGTTTCAAATTCTTTCCTCATAAAGGCTTTTGTAAAGGAACAAGAGAATGATGACATTTTCCCCCTTATTTCTTCTGTAACTGATCAACTCTTTTACTGTTGAAAGTAAAATGTACTATACACACCCAGCCTGTGTATACCATAAAATCAATACAGATTTATAATAGATTTATATGTTTTTGTGAAGGAATAAGAGAATGATGAAGAGAATGTCCCTTTAGAAAGTTTTGACTGAGCAACTCCCCTGCTTTAGAAAAAAAATATTTCAGAAGGCACAGTTAATGTAGTGATCCTAAGAAATTGTTTTCTTTTTTTGTTTTTTTTTATGCTAGTTTGCTTTGAAAAGGTAAGGTTTTTTCATGATTTCTTCACCTAATTGTGTTATTGCTTAAACTTAAAATGTTTAATTGTGAATGTGAACTGTATTATTAACTAACCATTGTGTTATTAAATGTATTTCACCAATACTTTTAACTCTTATTTTTTTAATATATATATATATATATATATATATATATATATATATATATATATATATATATATATTATTTTTTTTTTTTCTACGTAAATTGCACTTTTGTGATTTTAACCAGCAGCGTGTGAACAGGACTTTTAATGTGCTCTCCAAGTGTGACGTCATTAGGCGGCGCCGCGCTCCCGCATTTGTTGTGATTCGGCTGAAGAAAGGTTTGTGTTTAAAGTTGTTTAACACATTAGAAACTGTTTAATCGGCTGCAAAGTTTTAAAAGCGACATATAATGAATTAGGCATTATTAAGTGTAACATTGCATTATCTAACATTTATCAATGTCCTGTGAGCAAAGTATTCATGAGTAGTGAAAGGTGCGTTTCAGTTCGGTCACTGGCAGGAGTGAATCAAATATTTAAAAACAAAATTATAGTGTTAAATTTCTATTTATATCTCTATTTATATGAACCTTTAAATACTTAAACTGCTTACAGTTTTTTTTATTTGGTACTATTTTCACAAGTAAGGTGTACATTTTCAAAACCCTTAGTGCTAATATCACAGCAGATCATCAAAAGTGCACTTTTTTCAAACATTTCATCATGTTTTCAACTGTGTTGGTACAATTCACACAATCACAAAGTATCCTTTTCACAACACAAAGTAAGTGTTTCATCTACATTATTGTTTCATTCACAGTAACTGCCTTTCATAAAGCTCTTACTATCAAAATTTTGATTGGCATCTCTTTTTGTTCAGTTTAATACTTTTGTCTATTATTTAATCCAACAGATCTTAATGGTTAATCGATTAATCATTTGGTAAACCTATAGATTTTCATTTCAGCAATATACAGTATATGGATTTTGAGAACTACAGAAATAAAATGTGTGTTTGTATGAATATTTAAATTACATGTAACCACACATGATGAATACTCGTTATAGCTAATTGATTTCACATAGTGGTAACCACAATTGGCCACTAAATACTGTAAATGATTGTAGAGGATGTCTTGATTGATCCTTCACTTGATTACATATATGATGGATATTTGGAAATTATAGATTATGTAAATGTTGGGTACTGTAATTGTATTGCCTAATGCTACCGTAAAACTGTGTAATCTGTCTTTTATAGTACTGTAGCATATTCATTTCAGCACTTCTAAGGCCGATTTGAAACATGTATCTTGCATTGTTTGCTGTTGGATGAACTGATTGTTAAAAGTACTAAACTGAAAGAAGATCATATTGTTGTGTTTCAGTGATTAAACCAAATTTTCTCATTACATATTACAATAATCTTGTGTTTGAAATAATGATTATGTGGACTGAAAACATGTGCAACTGACTGAAAGCGTTACATCAGGTTTTGAAAGAATGACTAGCTGCGTTACAAGTGTGATCAATTTGGATTTTTGTACTAAGAGTTTTGAAAATGTACACCTTACTTGTGAAAATGGTACCAAAGCGAATAAAAAAACTGTAATATATTAAGTGTCTTTATAATGTGCATTCTTTTATTAATTTGTAGTGCTAATTTCGAATGAAATTTCTTTTGTCTGATCAGGTGATTTAAGTACATTAACTCAGACTGACTCCCTACTAGTTCGTTGAACTACTGAACTAGAGTTGTTTGAGATGCACACACAGATTTAGTTTGGATTTATTTTTCTTTCTGTTAATTATTCTCATTTTAAACAGGACAAACACAGAAAAACTGTTGAACCGACTGAGATCCACATGACACTATTACAAAGATGGCATTTATTAAAGAAGAGAGTGAAGACATGAAGATTGAAGAAACATTCAGTGTGAAACAAGAAGAAACTGAGACACAAACACAGATGGCGTTTATTAAAGAGGAGACCGAAGACATGAAGATTGAAGAAACATTCAGTGTGAAACAAGAAGAAACTGAGGAACAAACCAAGATGGCATTTGTTAAAGAGGACAGTGAAGACATGAGAATTGAAGAAACATTTAGTGTGAAACAAGAAGAAACTGAGGAACAAACAAAGATGGCTTTTACTAAAGAGGAGACCAAAGACATGAGGATTGAAGAAACATTCAGTGTGAAACAAGAAGAAACTGAGGAACAAACAGGTTAGTTTCATTCTCACAGCTGAACTCAGGCATTTGATCTCAATGTAAATGTTCAGCTCTTCAGAAATAAGTGATATTGTTTAGGGGTGTGCCGATCCGATACTGTTTTTTTTCCGATACAGTATCGGTGTTGTTCCAATACTGCTTTTACTATTGTGTTGTTGTTATACCAGACAAAAGGCACAAAAATATAATAAAGCACCATAATGTTTTCATAAACGATATTCCATAGTTGGATGTGAGGTACAGTTTAACGTGAGGTACAGATGAATATTTACGTCATTAAATTCAAGTTGACCTTCACGCTTCTCTCTGATACGGCTGTTAGTTAATGTGCAGGGCCGGGTCAGGCTCGGACACAACGTGCACGGACTCGGGTATGGTCGGGCTTGATTTTTTTTTTTTTTAAGCACTAATGGCCTGGCTCTTCCAAGCTTTATAATGGTTGTGAATGTCATTTTGTGTTAAGACCATAAAAGTGGATCTATCCATGAGAAGAAGGGCTTCAGACATACCTCTTTTCCACCAACAAGAACCAGGTGCTGGTTCAGTGCTAGAGCAAGTGCTGGTTTGGAGTTGGTGACGAGCTTTCAAAGAACTGGTTTGCCTTTCCACATGCTAGAGAGCCGTCACAGAGCCAAATCTTACGTCACTGTATACATTTCATGTTTGCCCAGCAACGCTAGCGTGGCACACACAAACACACCAGGCTTGTTCGAGATAGTTCAGCACTGCAAATCTCGAACTGTGAGAGCGATTCGAAAAAACATTAGAAAAAGATTTGATTCAAAAGCAGGACTCGTAAACTCTCCAAACACTCCAGCAGCTCCGATCAGTCCACGCTGCTCCGATGCATCTCGAACAAGCCTTCCATCAACAATGGAGGTTGTTGTGTTACTATGCTCATGGGTTTGCAAACCTAGATCGGTATCCAGCACGTCCGTGCAGCTCGCCGTAACTAGGGCTGTCGCGATAACCACAATACCGCGTAGTACTGCGCTTCTGGTAAAAAATGCGGTCCGAGTTGCGGGCGGGTTATTTGAAAACGTTGGTCGGGTGTTTTTTATACACTGACCTGCGCATCACTGGTAGTTATATATCTATAGCTAATCACCAAGACACCTGTCCTGTTCTCCACTGGTTCTCCTCACACCACAATTCAATTTGTCTCTGACCGTTCTGTCTAACATTATCCTGGCCTGTCCCCTCTCTCTTAGCAGCATAGCAGGCTCATAACTGTATGGCTGTGGTCCAATTTCCTCCGCGCATGAAATGACGATGCGATCCATTGTTTTCCTGTTGTATGAATCGACCGATCTCCCGTCCGTTATGCCCATTTTCAGGCGCGGAAGTAAAATTCTCTCACAAAAACGACTCCAGAAGCCTCTGTAGCTTTTTTATAAGTATATTTTAAAGAAAATCTAGTTCCTGGATAACACCATTTTTTTTTCTGTTACGATAGTCACTGTGTCGGATTACACGATTTTGACTCCTAAAATCTTGTCGTGTCGTGGATGAGAAATATGTCAGATCACACGTTGCTTTTTGACCAGTCATCGTGTGCCGTCTTCAACGAGGCGCGTGATGTCATCGAGAAGGCGAAACTAGTTGCGATTGACTTCCGGAAACGAACGTAAACAAACAACGGATGCCATTTTTGAAAGTTGTGTCCGGAAAAGCTTGTGCTCCTATTGGTCAACCTCATGCATGTGACGGAACCGTCGTGGACGACCGTTAAAAAAATTAAACATGCTAGTCTTTTTGTCGTGATGTGAAGCATTGTAGAAGCAGACTGATCTCATGAAGTAGCGTGTGTATGACACGCCAATTCGTATTTCCATTTTTGCCGTGCTATCAAGACGCATAATCGCCTTTCAGCATGTTTATGAACGCCGTTGACTTAACGTTATATAAAGATATGACTTACCTCAACCCCGTCCCTAAACTTAACCGTCACTGGGGTTAATGGCATTTATGACTGGAGATTTGACTGCGTGTACAGACACGTGGAATGACGCGGATGTTAATGGCGTAGACATATACGCATACACGCGGATAGCTCAAAATGCGTAGAGATAACACGCCACCTGACTCGAAAGTGGCGTATATGTTTACGCAAAAGTCATGATGTCATGTTGGTAGAAGCGACGTAGGTTGTCGCCCACTATGACACACTATACAAGATGACGTCCCGACGCCCGTTGTCGTTTACGAATCCCCACGACATCCTACGTCAACTGGATCGTGCCAAAATCGGGCTAAAATCGTGTAATCTGAACCAGGCATTAGTGACAATAAAAATTACTGAGAGTAAATCCTCACAGGTGCACCCACACCATTCAACCTCATGGGCATTATACCCACTTTTGTTTGCATTATTTTCCTGTTATCTCTGTAAATCTGCTTTAAAACAATCTGTATTGTAAAAAGTCCTTTATTAATAAAGGTGACTTGGCTATAATATTAAGACAGGACCAGAGGTGTAGTGGTAAAAAAAGAGAGGTGGGTAAACTATAAATTCTGGTGTATGTGCATCTCCTGATGACATTGCTATATAGGGAGGGCTCGACATTAAGCCTTTTCATACGCTTTTCATAAATCTGCCATTCATTTGTCTGAGTAAAAAGTTGCTCATCCGGATTTTTTATTTTTATTTTGTGTGTGTTAATTTATTCTGAAACAATATTCTCATCAGTGTTCAATCAGCTTTGATATTTAAATTACAATATTGTAATGTCTGCACCTTTAAAGGGCACCCCCTCCCCCAATATTATTAAATGTATGCTTCATCTTTCATTTTAAATTCCTAAATTTGATCAATAAATTTAATTATTTCGAATAATAAGACACTATAGGGCTGTTACCCTAGGGGCTGATCAAATTAAATTATTTACACTGAAAAATTACAATTGGATAAAATAATGTTATGAAATTGATTTAAATTTACATATAAGAAACATTGGAAAGAATGATACTACTTTTAAACATTTAAAACTAAATCACCAGTAGGGGGCAGCAGGCGTCAAGAATGAGACAGATGTTTTTGAATGGGCCATTGAATCTTTGACTCAATCGATTCGTTCAAAATGCTGAATCATTCAGTAATGAAAACAGGTTGAGTGTTCCTGTGACATGTGCCGTGGTTCTGCTGTGATTTTTGTTTGGAACTATTTTCACTGCAGAAACAGAATAAAAACAGCTTGTTTTAGGAAATCAATGTCACATTTTCAATCGTGATGGTGTTCAGGAAAAATAATTGAAGTTGCTTTACATATGTTAAAAATATAAAAACTCCACATTTAGATTTTTTATAGGCAGCATGTTGTTAACTGAGTGTGTGACTGTGTTGTGCTCATTTGTGTAGATTTCTGCTCAAGAAGCTGCGCGACCTCACCGTCAGTAATAATCAACAACACTAACAGTAGGTGCCCTTCAAGTCCCCCAAACTTGCTTCAAAGATTTTCAATTGAAGGAAATCATGAAATGCATTTTAATGCTGACAATTAATAACCAGTTGCCTTTGCATTATAATGCAACACAATTGCTTTAAAAAAAAATAATTTAAACATAATTGTTTGCATAAGTAGTAGACAACAAGCATGTTTGCTTGTCCGCACTAACCATCATTACATTTTAATAGAATATCAAACAAATGAAGTACAATTAATACCAAAATGTTGTTGCTAATATAATCATATGTTGGTCTAGCCCTCCTATTATCCTTGGGGTCAATTTGACCCCATTCAATGTTTAACGTCTGTAAAAACATAATTTTATTATTTTTTTTGCTTCAAATTTAATGACCTTTCCTAATTTAATGGGGACAACTCTGTAAACATAAAATTAACCTGCTAATATTTTTTCAAAGTCCTGTACAAATTTTGTAGTATCGGTGTTCCTTGGGGTCAATTTGACCTCAGGCTCTTTTAGTTGTATAATAAAACAGAAAAATATTAAAATTTCACACACGTTTGTTTTGGTTGTTATATTGAGGTCATTATAACATGTTAAAATTTGAATTTATAATGTTCATTGTAATTTTACATATTCAATATCATTTTCAAAAAACGTCCCTCTGTTTTAGGGCTCTAACCAAACATAACCATATCTGTAGTATTGCGAGAACTACTAGTAGTTCACATGACATGTGACATAATTCTCAAGATAACTAATAATTCTTTCCTGCGCATTGGGGAGGGGAAAACATCATTTTTGTGAGAACTTTGATGTTTCCCGTGCCATGGGGGAGGAGAAAACATATTTTTTTGTGAGATTGACCCCAAACATAACTCGTGTTACTATCCTTGATAAAATAAATAGTTTTTCTTTCCAAAAGTTATAGATTACAAAAATCTATACTTAGAAATATTTAAAAACAAATAAAACACCAGATGTATTTATACTTTTCCAATTTTTGGTCAAATCAGTAAGATTTTATGTTGATGTTGTAAATTTGTCCATAGTCGTGCAATGGGTATTCTGGATGTGTAAGGGGTTAGGTGGGGGGTGGTGGGTGGATGTCAACTTAAAACGTTACTTAAGTAGTCAACAAAGAAATAAATTAACTGAGACAAACCTTTGTAAAAAAAAAAAAAAAACATATTGTGGAGGTTTAAATTACTGGGGTTAAATTGACCCCAGAGGGTAAAAAGTGTTATCAGATTTGAGGGTAACAGGAGGGCTAGTGTATTTTCATTGACTGTTGTGAAATGGAAAATCAATAATCACTAATTGAGAATCGTTAATAATTGAAAATCGACTGTAATCGAATCAGGACTTCAATAATCGTGATGGAATCGAGAAATCAGACAGATTAACCACCCCTAGCGTCCAGCCAGTAGAAAGTCATCAACATACACAGCCTTAATGAACATCTCACCAGTTGCTGCAGTGTAAATGCAGGGATCAGCTTTAATTTGTACAAACCCCATCTTTTTCATCTTGGATGATGTTCCAACATCTTGGTGATTGTTTCAGTCCATAGATGCTGTGATTTAGTTTGCACTCTAGATGTGCACACCTAGACCCCTGGTGTATAGGTTCTAACATACATGTTTTTAGTTTTTAATGTTTTTGTGTGTCTAAATGTTTATGCATTGTGGCATTAAACTGGAATTAATTGTTTTGTCTTTTTTCGCCTCAGACTTGATGCCGTTGAAAGAGGAGAGTCAAGATCTGAATGAAAGGGAAAAGAAAGATCAGGACAAGACACATCATAATTTCAGAACTGAAGAAAACTCTTTGAATTGTTCACAGACTGAAACAACTTCCTCACAAAAAACAGCTCGAAAGACAGGGAGAATAGGTCATTTCATCTGCCATCTGTGTGGACTGAGTTTCATAAAGCTGGGATGTTTTGAAGTCCACATGAGACTTCACACTGAAAGGAAGCCTTTCCAATGCCAGGAGTGTGGAGTCAATTTCATTCAACAACAAAACCTGAAAGTCCACATGAGAATTCACACTGGAGAGAAGCCTTTCACCTGCTCTCAGTGTGGAAAGGGTTTCAGTCAAAAAGGAAACCTTAAACGCCACATGATGGTTCACACTGGAGAGACCCCGTACAGCTGCCAACAGTGTGGGACACGTTTCACTAATAAAGACAATCTTTTAAAACACATGATCATTCACCAAAGAAAGGACTCTTTAACATGCCAATGGTGTGGAAATACTTTTAAACAATATGGAAACCTTAAAGTCCACTTGAAAATTCATTCTGGCGAAAAGTAGAATAAAGTCAAATAAACATTTTTACGTTAGTGTTTGTGCAAATGCAAGTATGACACTTTACGTACTGATGCGCTCATGAGGTCGCGTTATACACATTTTTGTGTATATGATACATGTTGATGTGTGTGATGAATAGTTAAAGGAGAACTCCGGCGAACAATGAACCTTTGGTCTAATAAAATATTGGTACCCAGTCGATCGTTCTCTGAGATTTGTTTTCATGATAATCGAATGTAAAGAGTTTTATCTCTAAAAACTGTTTAGCGTATAACACTAGTAATGGGGGCATTGACTAAGTAAAAAGAAATGGCTAGTTTATACCACTAACAAGGCTCAAAATATCCCCACACTAACACAGTAACATAATGAGACTCCATACGTGCAAAACGAAGCATTGAGAACTTTGTAAGTGTACAGACCGTTTAATAAGTAGATACTTTATGAAGACAGTTCACTTCGTGTATACAGACAGGAGCCATCTTAAAAAATAGTCTCAATAAGTCAAACCACGAACGTTGTGCTGAGCGATCTGAACTGTATGAACGGCGTTCGGGGATCGACTTATCGAGACTATTTTTTAAGATGGCTCCTGTCTGTATACGCGAAGTGAACTGTCTTCATAAAGTATCTTCTATAAAGTACCGTATAAATTACTTTATACCATGAAGTACGGTATAAAGTATCGATGTTTTATTAGACCAAAGGTTCATTGTTCGCCGGAGTTCTCCTTTAAGACTTGAGATTAGGGGATACAAAAAAACTTTGTCTAATGATTTATTCATGTGTTTACTGCAGTGTAAGTGCTGATTGGTGAAGGTACAGACAGTTGTCTTCTCTAACAGACAATGGGTCTCATTCATGAAACACGAGCAGAACGAATTTTTGTGTAAATCGTGTGTAAAGTGGTTCTGGCGTAAATTTTCGGACTTATTAAAATGTTGTTTTTTCCAAATGTTCAACATGACATCATGACTTTTGCGTAAACCAGGGATGCCCAACCCTGCTCCTGCCGATCGACTGTCCTGCACAGTTCATCTCCAACCCTAATCAAACACACCTGCCTTTAATTTTCACGTGAACCTGAAGACCTTAATTGGTTGCTTCAGGTGTGTTTGATTAGGGTTGGAGATAAACTGTGTAGGACAGTCGATCGGCAGGAGCAGGGTTGGGCACCCCTGGCGTAAACATACATGCCACTTTCGAGTCAAGTGGCGTGTTATCTCTACGCATTTTGAGCTATCCGCGTGTATGTCTACGCCATTAACGTCTGAGTGATTCTCATGTCTGTACACGCCGTCAAATGTCCGTGCGAAACAAAGCAAAATGTAGATCTACATCTGGGGCGCGATCTTTTTTTTCCCTAGGATGGTGAGGGAACACTCATAAATGCCATTAACCCCAGTGACGGATAGGTTTAGGGACGGGGTTGAGGTAAGTCATATATTTATATATACAGTAATAACGTTAAGTCAACGGCGTTCATATACACTCTGAAAAGCGATTATCCATCTTGATAGCACGCCAAAAATGGAAATACGAATTGGCGTGTCATACACACGCTACTTCATGAGATCAGTCTGAAATGTTAGTTGGTACGAAAGAAATGCTCCCAGCGTGGTAAATAGTGCGCTTAACATCCGAACGTTTTGCTCATTAATAAGGCTGCATTTTAATCACCTTAATCTGGTACATATTCACACAGAAATTTTGAAAAAATATTATGTTTAGTAAGTAATTACATACATTTTTCTTTTTACTTGTATAATGGGAGCCAGTAATATCATCTATGATGGTGGAGCTCCTCCAGTTTGAATAAGATTTTTCCCAAGAGAACTAATTCGTTTTTTGCTGTCTAGCTTAATGTCAAACCATTTTCTTTTAATTTCTGGGACTGTTCGATTAACAGATGAAACTCCATTTGGTGCATCTGTTATATGCTGCCAAGCTTCCTTTTTTTAGGACTTGATACGCCACTATGTTCGCTTGAAAATAAAATGTGGCGTTTTGAATGAACTTCTGATAATAAAACTTCAATTTCTGCATCTGAGAAATTTTTCTTTTTCATTCGCGTTCAAATCATAATATGATGCCCATATATATAGTTGTCAGTCGTATTTAATAGGCGGGATTTATGGTAATTGAGAATGAACGTGCTCGCGCGTCCCATTTATGACTCATTGGAATTCATTAAGACACACATATCTCACTATCACATCTGATGTTTACAAAGTATTTCTGAATCAGGAGAAGAGTTTTCAGGAAGGCCTCTTTACGCGCAAATCACTCACATATTTACTCGTATATTTACAAATGTTTCATGAATGAGACCCATTGACTCTTTATCTGATGTGAGCTTCAGTGGAAGGTATACTAGAAAATATTGGAATCAAGGCATCTTATCAATCAGCAGTGGCCTGGAGCACCTCAAACAGTCATCTTGCAGAAATCATAAATATAGCTTTTTTTGAACCTGGCTTCTCCCACAGCTATAGTAATAACATCATAACTAAACATGGTAAGTTTATATACCTCTCAAATGATTTGGTTGAATAGTTGTGTTAATGTAATAATTATTTGATGTAGCCTACTAAAACTTTAAGAATTATTCATAGTACTAAACTACATTTTTTTAATTGTTTGCGTGCTTGAGTTACACTATTACGTTGTGTGCAGTGAGATGTTAACTTTTAAGCTGGTGTGAGAAAATGGCACTATCAAAGAGTCTAAAGAGGAAAGTTGACAGGAAATATGCCCACATATCATACATATCCGGGCCTCATCTGGGTACATGTTGCTCAGTTTTGGCAGCGTTGTTTATTTGTAAACTTGTATATAGGATAAGGATGGAAAGAAACGTATAAAGATACTGAGACAATTTGCACTGTATACAGCCTTAAAAGGCAGCAATCACATAGACCAGAAAATAAATTCTCAGTCACCTGCAACATCTGAAATGTCAAGTCAAGTCACCTTTATTTATAAAGCGCTTTTACCAGTATGGGTTGTTTCAAAGCGGCTTCACAGTTATTGTACAAATTACCATAACAGAGTGTTTAGGCTGTACAACAGGATTGGGATAAAGTTATTGTCCAGCTAAAGTTAGTCAATCAATACTTTTTTTGGACTAATGTAGTTTGCACATGCACACAGATCATCTGTTATCATCATCTGTTATCTTTGTGGGTACTCTCAATAGATGTCTGCAAGAAGGTCTCTGAGCTAGTGGTGGAAATAGGTACTG
Source organism: Pimephales promelas (assembly GCF_016745375.1). The sequence goes on from NW_024121321.1 coordinate 22,444,241, forward strand.
CAGTCCAAATTCCTTAGACTTGGCTCTTTACACAGGTTGCCAGTTTAAGGACACGCAACAGGAACTGATGTAATTAAAGGAGAACTCCGGCACAAAATGAACCTTTGGTCTAATTACACATTGTTACTGTTAGAAATGAACGACTTCCAACAAGTGCCTTTTCCTCCACGTCCTTTTATTGAGTTGTGAACAGACCATACAGAATAAAAACCACCAGCGCTGGGGGAGCCAGAATAGATAGCTCAGCCTCCCCATATGTGACATGCAAATATATATGAAAATATCAAGGGGAGTTATATGGTCTTATCCAATAGAATTATATATGACCTCATGCCATATCATATATACGTTGTATAACATTTATATAATAACTCCGAATATGGTCAATATCCGTTGAAAATACCCTCAGAACCTAGGGATCCTAGAAGACTTTCTATATGTAACAAAAGAAAGAAGAACAGAAAGAGGAGAGGGAGAAACTCTCCAGATGTTTGAACTTACACACATACATACAGAGGAATGTGCAAGCAAAGCATGAACTCTTCATAGAGCCTTTACACTCTTGGGCCTAATGGACATAGCTGAGACTAAAAAGACTTATATTTCTGACAGTTACCTAATCAACCGTTATCTGAGATTTGTTTTCATGATTGACGAATGTAAATAGTTTTATCTATAAAAACAGTTTAGCCTATAACGCTAGTATAATGCTAGTATATAGGGCATAGAGTAATGACAAATAAAAATCGCTTGTTATTACCACTAAGAAGGCTCAAAATAGCCCCACACTAACACGGTAGCATAATAAGGGTCCCTACATTCAAACCGAAGCATTGAAAACTTTGTAAGTGTCCAAACAGTTTAATAAGAAGATATTTTATACACACAGTCAACTTCACGAAAACAGGAAGAAGCCATCTTTGAAAAATAGTCTCTACCGGTCGATCTACGAACACCGATCTAAGTGCGCTGAACTGTGCAGAATCTCATATGGTCCGTTGTTTCCAGAAGAAACACAAACACAAACCGTTTTTTTCTCTTCAATATGTACATGTAGACTACTGTTCGTGCTCACTTTATCACCTTATTCACATCTCACCAGCGCACTTGGATCGGCGTTCGTAGATCGACTGGTAGAGACTTCCTTAGATTTCCACGACGCATGCGCGAGAATTGCGATCTCCTTACACTACTTCAGTTCAGTTCTCACGCATGCGTCGTGGAAATCTAAGGAAGTCTCGTTTCTGGCCTACAAGGAAGAAAAGGAATAGTCGAATAAACTCGTTATTTTTGTTTGTTTTTTCGCACAAAAAGTATTCTCGTCGCTTGATAAACATATAGTTGAGCCACGGTAGTCACTTGGGATATTTAAACATTTTCTTCATTGACTTTCTGGGCCGTCAAGAGCCAGTCCCTTAGGAGCCTATGTGGTAGTTATACAGCTCTCAAATTTAATCAAAAATATCTTTTTTTTTATATATTTGTGTTCCGAAGACGAACGAAGGTCTTACGGGGTTGGTACAGCATGGGGGTGAGTAATTAATGACTTAATTTTCATCTTTGGGTGAACTAACCCTTTAATAAAATATTTCAACTAAAGTCAATATTTCGTTTATTTATTAACTCATGTGGCAGTGTAATAAGCGTGATAATGTACATCCAGCTGGTTGTACATGCTATTTTACCCACAGAATTTTATAATTGTAGTAAACCCCTTGATTTATTTTAAAGAGGTTTAACCAGATTTATGATTTTTTTTAAAGGGTAAAAAATATAACCATTATGTAAATAAAAAAATAAAAGTTTAACAAACATTTACTATGTACACCCTCATTAGGACAATCGGCGATACACAAGTGTACTCCAACACAGCACTGCACTCTAGTGGACATCCCCATCTTAGGGTTAGGCCAGACAAAGGGTTGCAACACAAAGCGTCCCCATCTTCCACTGAGCGAGAGAAGCCAGTCATTTCTACTCCTGCCAAGCTGCTTTTTCTCTCAGTCCATGGCACAAACGTGCTCCAGAAAGGTTCAGATGGGCAGGACGAAAGCCAAACAAAAAGAGAAGTACCCAGCGTTCAGCACAATATTACTGTAATGGCATTATTTTTGCAATGCGCTTCTCACATTGCAAATACAGACAATATATTCTATGCAATTGCTCATTATTTTAAAGAGTAAGCACACAAAAAAGTAGAACATTAAACGTAATTATTTCATAATAATCCAAGTGAAATGCATGAATCAGTAGGCAAAGATTGGATAATTAGGTGGAGTGTGAGGACTTCATTATTATAGCTAACATAGTTAATATATGAAAAATGTCCCTAATATACATGAAGCATTATTTTTAATTAAAGTGTAATATGGTTTGTGTTATTACTCAAAACCGTTTTTTGTGTGTGTGTGTGTGTGTGTGTTTTTTTTTTACAGACAAACAACAGCATGTGAACGGGACTTTTATTTTGGTCTGGTTATGTGACGTCATCAGACTGTGCCGCGCTTCAGCATCTGTTGTGATTCTGATAAAGAAAGGTTTGTTTTTTGCGCATTTAAACTGTTTAAATCAATGCAAACTGTACCAACAATTTAAATTATTTTATTTTTTTTACAAGATATTAACCTCCGAGGTAGTCGAATCAGTTGTTTCTTCAGTGATTAAGTGCTCGAGCTTAACGTCACCAGCTGCTGAAAACAACATAACACAAATGTGTAATGTCAACTTTTATAAATCTACAGTTAACTTCTGCTGTTTTCACGAATGCCTGTAATAATTACATATAATATGATAATTTAATATGAACTTTAATATGAACTTTTGGTATTATTTGTATTTGAATCGGGTGATTTAAGTCCATTAAGTAACTCACTCACTCTCTCTCTCTCTCTCTCTCTCTCTGACTGACTCTCTTACCAGTGAACTACTGAATTAGAGCTGATTGAGACACACTCAGAGATTAAGTTTGGATTTATTTTCTTTCTGTTGAATGTTCTTGTCTTAAACAGTACAAATACACAGAAAAACTCCTGGTGGAGTGACTGAGATCCACGTGACACACTCACAAGAGGAGAGTGAAAACATGAAGATTGTAGAAATATTTAGTGTGAAACGAGAAGAAACTGAGGAACAAACAAAGATGGCGTTTATTAAAGAGGAGAGTGAAGACATAAGGATTGAAGAAACATTCAGTGTGAAACATGAAGATACCGAGGAACAAACACAGATGGCATTTAGTAAAGAGGAGACTGAAGACATCAGGATTGAAGAAACATTCAGTGTGAAACAAGAAGAAACTAAAGAACAAACAGGTTAGTTTCATTCTCAAAAGCTGAACTCAGTCATTTGATCCCAATGTAAATGTCCAGCTCTAAAGAAATTAATGATAATTTAAAAATGTCATATGAATGTCCAAATTATTTGATTATTCGAGTGGGTCACCTCATGTGGACAGACATGTTAAGATAACATGACCATACAAACTAGTGCTGTCTTCAGAGTCAATTTCAACAATACATTTGATAGGAATGTGTCTTGGTATGCCCACATATACCACTTAATTTACAATATTACACTGGCCCAACAACACATACCACACATATACATCACAAACAAATACAACACAAATACCCACAGTTTCTTCAACCTGAGAAGATCCGATTTCCATGTTTGGTGTTTGTTATTAAGCATTAAACTGGGAAAAATAATTCAGACAATATTATTTAAACCTCAAATTGACTTTTTATCTCCTAATTATGAAATAGTATCTAACAAAAACATGAAGACTACGGTTACAAAAATTCAGATGATTAAAAAAAACTTGACTTATAACAATATGTTATCTTAAAACATTTTGACATACCTGAACTTAAATATGAATTGAACAAATCTGTAAATAAGTCAGTAGTTTTTACATCACATTAAGGCCCACAAGAAACTGTTTAAATCAAAGACAAAATGAGCACTTGACTTTCACATCTCCTATCAAGATCAGTTGTATGACAATAAATACAAATTTTCACGATTATCAGTTATACATTTTTGTTAAGACGTGCTGTAAATGTTCAAAATTACACTGTTACGGCCCAAAACCAACTTAAGCTTTTTTTTTTAAACCTTTTAAAGGGATAGTTCACTTTGAAATAATTTTTGGTATGTTTTATCTTACCTCAAGGGCATCCAAGATGTAGGTGTCTTTGTTTCCACAGTATTTTCAATTTTGATATTTTTAGGTCAAATCGTTCTTGTCTGTCAGTCATATAATGGAGATCTATGGTCACCACCTCAAAGAGCATGCACAGAGAAGTCCAAATTAAACATGATTTAATAACTCGTAAATGTAAGTACACATAGATGGCCTAAGACACGAAACGAGCGGTTTGTGTAAGAAAACGAACAGTATTTATATCAGAGAAACAAAGCTAACGATATGGATTTCGATGATGATCATTCCAGCTGCTGTTGGGAGAAAGAGGAAGGCATCTAAAGAAAATCATCAAAGGGAGAAGACCAAACGGGCAAGGCATTCAGGGGAGGGAAAACATCCAAAGATTAATTGTGGTCATCGTGCGACTGCGAGTAATGTTGGTCTGTGTCATGCCAACAAACTGTCAGATGAAGATGTAGCCTTCAACTTCACAAAAATGTATAAAAACACTACAAAAGTGGACCAGGATAAAATAATCCTCCATCTGTCAACAATAAACAAATGCAGCAGGGAACGGGTCTCCGCTGATGTCAAGAAGAAAGCCAGGCAGGTTGCAGTGAAATACTGCCTTTTGTCCTGCGCTCCTCCCCATCACAAGATACCTGTCTGCAAGGCTACATTTCTAAGTGTCCTTGGTAAGTTTATTTTTTAAATAATTTCTTACATGTAGCTAAGTAGCCTATCTGAAGATTTACTGCAGTTTGTTTGCTCTGACAGCTCAGCTAGACAGGCAGCGCAACTGTGTGTTTTTTTTTAAAGGGTTAGTTCACCCAAAAATAAAAATTAAGTCATTAATTACTCACCCCCATGCTGTACCAACCCCGTAAGACCTTCGTTCATCTTCGGAGCACAAATGAAGATATTTTTGATTAAATTTGAGAGCTGTATAACTACCACATTGGCTCCTAAGGGACTGGCTCTTGACGGCCCAGAAAGTCAATGAAGAAAATGTTTTTATCAAAATTTTTGTTTGTTTTTTCGCACAAAAAGTATTCTCGTCGCTTGATAAACTTATAATTGAGCCACTGTAGTCACATGGAATATTTAAACATTTTCTTCATTGACTTTCTGGGCCGTCAAGAGCCAGTCCCTTAGGAAGCCTATGTGGTAGTGATGCAGCTCTCAAATTTAATCAAAAATATCTTCATTTGTGCTCCGAAGATGAACGAAGGTCTTACGGGGTTGGTACAGCATGGGGGTGAGTAATTAATGACTTAATTTTTATTTTTGGGTGAACTAACCCTTTAATGCCTACTGTCCCGATGTGAAGCACAAGCACACAGACATCCGCACGTTGCTATCCGACCTTTTCATTCAAGGACTGCCCTGGATTACTGGCACACGCCACAGTCGCATTATGTTTATTATGGCATTATGTTTTTGAATATTATGAATATTTACGATTAATTGATAAATTATTGTTAATTTTCCCACTGATGATCCAAAAGATTTCTTCAAATGCCCATCCTGAACCCAGGTGCTATAAACATAGTCTAAGATGGCTTGTTCAATCTTGGGTAGAAGCCAGAAGTGTAGCCTTTTATTAAATTAATTTATGATTTTCAGGTTCCAGAAAAAAAAAAAAAAAAAAAAAAAAAAACGAAGACAACCTTATTAAAGCTGCTGTCCGTAACTTTTTTTAAGTTAAAAATAATCCAAAGTAATTATTTAAAAAAAAAATAAAAACATTCTGCTAGTGGTCAAAACTATCTGCTTGCCATAGCTAGATTCAAAACGGTTAGCTTGTAATAATGATTTTAATTCCAGTGGTACTGGTGGGTTTCCACGGGAAATTCGAGCATGTCTTTGCGCCATTACGTCTCACTCGTACACATAAAGAAGGAGTTTCGGCTAGCCGGCTATACTGCGCGTGAGGAGATGTAAAGATGTATAGGCTTTTCTCGCAGGCTCGCAGGACTTCACATAATTAAACTTATGGCATCCAGAAAGATCCAAACAACAATCATCAGTGTCAACTGGAGATTCAGCAGTTATAAAACCCAAAAGACTTCGTACTTCGGATTTAAGGTGTCTAGAGAAAGAGAAAGAAACCGTCTCATGCGAACACAAGGATTTAAACAGCGGCGGGGCTTTTGAAAAGTGCGCTAACTCCGTGTTTTGAAGGAGTTCAAAACGGAAGAAGAGACGGCTTTTTCAAGACGGCTTTTTAAGACATTTCAATAGTTCAATCGTGTAACAGTACGTTTTCTTAATTCACACAGTTATGGAGTGTCCTTTGTTTTGCCTTTCCTTTGTTTTGCCTTTCTCGTTTTGCTATTATGGAGAATATGAATTCTGAACTACACACTAATCATAAAATACATTAAATTTAACATTAGTCACGCAATGCTGATGTTGTTAACATGAACAATTTGAGAACAAAGTAGGCTATAATTTGCACAGTTGCTGACTGTAAATCGCGTTGATTAAATCTAACGATTATCATTTCGAATGCTTTTCCCCCTTAGTTGATCAGAACGAAATGGATGTTACTTAAGCCAAGTTCACACTACATGATTTTAAGCCCGATTTATGCCCGATTTGCGAATCGTTAAGTCGCCGACAGGTCAGGGTGTTATCGCGTGCAAATCGCGGGAGATTAGCGGACGATGAACGCTTGCCAATCTGTTAGTATGAAAGAGCCAACAACGCAGCGAAAACGCTCGCAGACGCCTCGCAGACGCATCGCAGAGCCCAGAAAAATATCTAGCCTGCTAGATATCCAGAGCAGTCGTGCGACTCAAACTCAGTGATGTCATGAGTACAGCCAATCATTGCAACGCATGGGTTGAGGACACCAGGTAAATCTTAGTTTTTCTCTCTTTTTTGCATTTTTTCCCTCAGAGCAGATCGTCGAGCAAACAGTGTGCAGCACTAGTTTCTGTCTGACGTTTATTTATTTATTGCGTGTTTTTTTCGTGACAAAACGTGGTTTGTTGACAAGATAGAATCGTTGGGTGACAGAGTTGTTGTCAACTTGTTATTTATTTGATTATTTTCAGGATTTAGACCGTAACATAGTACTGAAACAGCTCTTATTGAGTCACAAATGATTTGCTCTTATCATCCGATCGTGGTTGTATCTCTATGTAGTGCGTTGTCAACTCGTGTAGTGAGTTACCTCCTGTTGTGGATCAATCACGTTGTGTTGTGTGGTGTGAACAGTTAACACCTTGAACACTCCAGATTTCACTGAGAGCAAGTCATGTAGTGTAAACCGCACAGTTCAGCCCGACGTTTTAAAATCATGTAGTGTGATTAAGGCATTACTTGTTCAGAAGACATTTTCCGGTGAATATTTTTATGTTGTTCAAACTTTCAAAAAGTAAATCTGTGATTCTGTATGACAGTATCCACGCAGCGCGGTGATTGACAGCAGCACTCGCCTCAAAACACTGTGTTCTTTCGCGCTGTTTCATGCGATTTACAACCCACGTAAAGATGATGATTCCGCGAATAACTCCAATTGCATATTTCGAACAGAGATGACGACAAAAAGGGAAAGCTACGGACTGCAGCTTTAAAGGAGTAGTTCACTTTTCAAAAAATCTTTTGCTGATAATTTACTCACCCCCATGTCATCCAAGATGCCCATGTTTTCTTTCTTCAGTCGAAAAGAAATTAAGGTTTTTGATGAAAACATTACAGGATTTTCTCCATATAATGGACTTCAATTGGAACCAAACGGTTAAAGGTCCAAAAGACAAGCGAAACGATCGCTCAAAAAAAAAACCCCAAAAAAAACAAAGTTTAAGTTTTATAAGCTTAAATGCTCGCCTTGCTCTGTTCTGTGATGCGCGTTCGTGACTCTCCCGAGTCTTTTTCCGAGTCAATTCATTTGTTTCGTTCATTGAATGAACCAAATGACTCGGAAAAAGATTTGTTAATTTTTGTGAACGAGTTCGAATAGGAGAGTCACGAACGCGCATCACAGAACAGAGCAAGGTGACCATTTGAGCTTATAAAACTTAAACTTTGTTATTTATTTATTAAATGAGCGATCGTTTCGCTTGACAAGGCCCTTATTCATCGTCTGGAATCATTTAAAGCCCTTCGAACCGTTTTCAGTTTGTACCGAAACTGTCTTTTGGACCTTGAACCGTTTGGTGCCCAGTAAAGTGTATTAGATGGAGAAAAATCCTGGAATGTTTTCATCAAAAACCTTAATTTCTTTTCGACTGAAGAACGAAAGACATGGACATCTTGGATGACACGGGGGTGAGTAAATTATCAGCAAAATTTTTTCCAAAAGTGAACTATTCCTTTAATACCTTTTCTGTACTCCACAGGTGTTAGTAAAGACAGAGTCTCCAGAGTGGTGAAATACTTCAGTCTACATGGTGAAGCCAGACCAGAGTTCAGGGGTGGGAGCAGAAATGTTGATGAGAAGATGGAGAACAGACGGGCAGTAGTTCAGCATGTGTCCTCATTTATGTGCAAGGCCAGCCACTACCCTCATCGTGGTGTACCTGGACGGAAGTACCTCCCAAGTGACATGTCGGTAACCAAAATGCACCAGCTGTACCAGGAGCAGAGCCACAGGGACATCAGCTACTCCCTGTATTACAATGTTTTCTGCACCTCATTCAACTTGGGATTTGGGCATCCAGCAAAGGACTGCTGTGCCACCTGTATGAGCTCGAGACTCCGTATGAAAGATCCTCACCTTACTGAGGAAGAGAGGAAGGCAGAGATCGTATCTGCCATGCTCCACCGACGCAGAACCCGGGTTTTCTACACTTTGTTAAATGCAGTGGGGGACACAGTTACTGTCTGCTTTGACATGATGCAGAACCTCTCTCTGCCCAAGTCTCCCATTGGCCAGACCTACTACTCTAGACAGCTTTACATGTATGTGTTTGGTGTTGTGGTCCACCACGGAGAGAGGAGTCGGCAGGCACTGAGTGACCGTCATCTCTACGTGTGGCTTGAAAATCAAAATAGAAAAGACAGCAACATGACCGCCTCTGCCTTGGACCATTGCCTGAGAACCATTCTAGCCGAAGATGTCCAACAGGCTGGCCATTTGAGGCTCTTCAGCGATTCCTGCTATGGACAAAACAAGCACAGTACCATGGTGGGAATGCTGTCCAGCCTACGAAGCACTGTCTTTAAAGATGTGAAAATGGAGTGGTTCTTCCCTGTCAGTGGCCATAGTTTTCTCCCTGTTGACAGAGTTTTTGGAAGAATTGAGCAGGATATTCGTAAGCAGGACACCATCCTCCTGCCAGACAAATACACCAACATCCTGAAGAAGCACGGCTCTGTGTATGTGTACGGGAAGGACTGGGAGAGCTTTGACCACAAAGCTGCAGCCAAGGCTCTCATGCAGTCCACGCAGTCTTACAAGATCAGCGAAGCCCAGGTGCTGGAGATCGATGGCAAAGGGTTGGGGGTGAGAACCACCTTCAGCGGTCCCACCTACCAGCACACTCTCCTGAAGAGAGGCAACAACTGGGGCCAGTATAAAGCAGATCCCCTGCCCATGATGACCACAGTGAAGGCTGTGAAGAAGAAGGACATCATCAGCCTGCTTAAAGCCATTGGTGCCCCAGCAAATGTCGAGGCCTTCTACAATCACGCGTTGGCTGTGACCAGTGATGTCACAGCTGGCATCTGACACACTGGCATCTGAAGCCCATGTGACACTCAAGAAAACACACACAAAACATTGATTCGCTAGCTTTTCTTAATGGTATTACAGTAAAAGAATATAGCCTAAGGTGGATATATATAGCGTTTTGCAAAAAAAAATAAAAAAAAGTTGTGATGTTGTGTATGTTCTGGCCAAAACTAACTCTTATTTTTATCGTATTTTTCTTAATCAATCTTTGTATATACCATTCCATAAATTTATGATGTATTGTTTTTTTTAACCAATTTAAATTTAAACTCCCACTGCAGGTACAATAATAGCCTACTTTTATCAGCTTGACGTTGAACTAATGCTCTGTGCTCGTACCATGATAATGTTACAATAAACTGCATTTAGCTGACATGTGATGTTATGTAGCGTAAGCCATTTCTCTAACTATTCGTGTATCTTTCACAATCAACAATGCCAACATAGGTGAATGTATAATATGATAACGAACACGGTTAGTGAACTAAACTGAACAGTTTCAGTGTATCAGTAAGATCATAGGAAGTGACATTACTGTACTGAACGTGTCTGGAAATGTGTATAAACAATATGATGGTAGTGGGATGACGACGTTAGTCAGTAGACCTAGTAAATAAAATAAGTTACACCCTAAAGCACCGACTTTTTGTTATCCTGGAACATTCTTTTGTATTCATGTCATGTTTCATGTAGAGTTTACCTTGCTATTTCACTAGAGTTTACTATGTTGATCCGTGTTTTCGTCCGGAGTCGATCAGATTCACGTTTTGCCTGACGAGCTTGAGCAGATAAAACTTTTTTGTTTTTTATATTTATGTGGAGTTTATGTTGGAGTCTGTGTTGTGGTGGAGGCAGTACGTTTTGGGGGGTTATTAGACTCCATATCCGCAGCTATCGAACTATCCAAACTGTTATAGACCTAAAATAGCTTTTGAAGCCCTATGTCCCTCTTATTTAGAAAATAGATTATTTAGAAAATAGAACATTGTACTTTGCATATTATAGGCCAATGTAAAAAAAACACATAATTAAAGTTGATTTTAGTTGATCATTATGAAAATTATTTTTATTTCATGAATAAAGTGACCAAAATGATCACATATATATAATCTTTTTAAAAAGCCTAATACACAATGAAATGAATTCACCAAATTAATAACATTTAAAGATTTGTTATAAAGGAGTGTCTTTTATCTTACCTACTAAACTTAAAAAAGGTTAACACAAAAAAAAGGTTTTATAAAAAGATAAACCTCCTATTTCAGCATTCAATCATCTCTATAAAAAGAATGAGTCAATAAAGATATATTCCTGACATTTATAATGCACAGTAGCTTATCTTTTATTAATAATAGTAAATTCTGTCCGATTTGCCCATGGCTGTCGTTGCTATAATACAACCATGCACTGCGCTCTCCACAACGACAAAGAAGTTTTAATAGCTAATGTATTTCCACCACAGAAAAATGCTTGCTGTAGCTCTGCTAAAAGATTTATTTACGGAGAAGAGAAAAACACCCAAGTGTTTGGGTGCACATGCTGAAAAGTTTATGAGCACGCTTCCCGCGAGCGTATAATGAGCGCGCTTCCCGTGCGTGCGCCTTTTTGAAATAACGACCTCGAGCGCGCAAAAGACCCGATACGTGAACTAATCAAGGGACCCTCTTGACATCGCTTCTGTGAATGGCTCCTTCTCAGCAAGCAGGGGCGCCATTGCCAATAATTGAATCGAAATTATAAAAAAATAGAAAACCTTTGCAGCACAGAGGATTTTTTTAACTGCTTGTGCCGCCCCCCATGTGACATAAAGAAAGGCCGTCCCGGGCGACTGCCCGGTTCGCCTGTGCCTAAAACCGCTACTGCTTATAAAAATGAATATTGGCCTTCAGAGTTAATAGCAAAACCCGAAAAGTGGATCATTGCAATGTGTGATTACAACCCCTTTAAACACAGGCAATAAAAAAAGGATTCATTTTATAAAAAAAAGTTACATATAGAACCTTTAAGATGTTTGACAATGTTAAGATAAATATGTTGCATTTTGGCATTGTTTTTGACTTATTTATGAACTATTTATGGTCACTGTCCCTGTAAAAAAAAAAAAATGTACAAAAACTTGTGAATGAACTTGACTGTTGATGTCTTAAATAATAATATCAAATAACCAACATTTCTCAAAATGGATATATCTCCTTTTGCAATTAAACTCTTCATATAATATGCATCTTCATCAACTGTTTAATACTGACTGACTATACTACTGGTCTTTTTTTATTCCATGAAGCCACATTAGACGCTTTTCACACTAAGCATTGTAGGAATCATGAAGTATGATGCATGACCCCAGCACTGCAGCACAAGCCATAATACAGCACAACTATATAAAGTTAAGGAAACAAAGAAACAGAGAGCAATATAGGTCTTCCTCAGGTGTAATATTTGCTCTTATGCAGCGATACTCTACTGCGGTGTTTCAAAGACATTCGTCATTATTTTACTTTGATACACAATCAGGTGGTAAAAGCAGGTCATTTGTAACTTCAATAAGCAGTTTCTATGCAATGATGGGGCTTAAATCCTGATCTTTAAACTCCATCTTCATAAAAATGTGTTTCTGCTAAATTAAACGTTATTAGACATTAAACATAATTAATAATAATTAAATATTCAAATATTGTCAGATATTTAAACTCTAAATAGAGTTTGTTGGTATTTTTCATTTCATATCATTGTTTTGCTTTCTCTTGTTTTGTTCTGCTGTGCTCTCTCGCTTGCAGTTGGTTTTGATGCTTTACATGTAAAAAATGTTTGGAAATCTGTCGCTTTGTGCCATTAAACTGGAGTTAACATTTTTTTTCTCTTTCTTTGCCTTAGACTTGATGGGCCTGAAAGAGGAGACTGAAGTACTGAATGAAATGGAAGAGAAAGATCAATATAACAATCATCATAATTTAATTACTGGAGATTTTGTTTTTAGTTGCTCACAGACTGAAAAGACTTCTCAAAAGACAGGGACTGGTAGTCATTTCATCTGCCAACCGTGTGGAAGGAGTTTCAAACAGAAAGGACGCTTTAAAGACCACATGAGAGTTCACAATGGAGAGAAACCTTTCACCTGCAAACAATGTGGAAAAAGTTTCAACCAAAAAGGAGTCCTTAACAGGCACATGAGAATTCACACTGGAGAGAAGCCTTACATTTGCGTTCAGTGTGGAAAGAGTTTCAGTGAACATGGAAACCTTAATGTCCACATGAGAATTCACACTGGAGAGAAGCCTTACACCTGCCAACAGTGTGGAGCAAGTTTCAATCTAAAAGGAACCCTTAACAGGCACATGAGAACTCACACTGGAGAGAAGCTTTACAAATGTCCTGACTCTGAGTGTGGAAAGAGTTTTGATCATCATGCAAACCTTAAAACCCATTTGAGAGTTCACACTGGAGAAAAGCCTTACACCTGCCCTCAGTGTGGAAAAAGTTTCAACCGAAAAGGAAACATTAATGCCCACATGAGAATTCACACTGGACAGCAACCTTACTCCTGCCAACAGTGTGGCATGTCTTTCAACCGAAATGGAAACCTTAAGGTCCACATGAGAATTCACACTGGAGAGAAGCCTGTTCACCTGCCAACAGTGTTGTATAAGTTTCACTCTAAAAGGAAGTCTTAACAGGCACATGAAAATTCACACAGATGGAATTCCCATAGCAGAAATATCAAATCCAGTCCTGGGCGCCAGATCTTTTCAAAAGATATCCGTTTTGTCCAACCCGGTCTCATCCCAAGACGTCATATAACTGACGTTTTGGGACGTCTTTTGACCATACGTCAATATTCGCCTTTTTAGGGCCCCCTTAAACGTCGGTAGATGAGGTTATGGGATCCTAACTCTACCCCATACCTAAACCTAACCCGTCACCTAACTGACGTTAAAGGTAAAGCGTCAGTTGTATGACGGCCCGGGATCGCCATCTACCGACGTTTAAGGGGGCCCTAAAAAGGCGGATATTGACGTATGGTCAAAATATGTCCCAAAACGTCAGTTATAAGACTTTTTGGGATGAGACTGTGTTATTTTGTCTGGTGGGCAACCAAGCAAAACCTGTCAACAGAGCTTCATATCTTTTACTTCAAGACTCTATAAACAGCCTTTTATCAGCCAGAGAGTTTGAATGAGAAAGCTGAATCAGGAGACAAAGTGATGATGATAATAAAAAGAACAAAGAGGGTTTTTTTCTTAGTTGTATATGTTTCAATGCTCAGATTTCATCTAGATGTTACACTGTTCAATGCTTAGACTTCATCTGACCAGTACGATTCCAACAAGTGTTATACAAATATGAAAAACAATGGAAAATCACTGCTTGATTACATCGTCCTGTGACGTTAAAAACCTTGTAGTAGGGTAGGAAGGGGGGGTTCACCTGCACCCGAAAGATATATTTTTTTAACCTAGTTTTTTGTAATCCTTAAGGTGTCTAGAAAAGGAATTTTGATGTTCCCCGTGCAAATTTTTGTCCCATATGTGATTTTTTGTATCATCTTTTGTGTCCGTGCTTGATTTTTGGCTGCGGAAAATGAAAACTTTAAACCTACATAGAATCTGAACAATACATCCTACAGACACAATCTACCCCATTTTCTCTTCGTCTTTGCATGAGGAATTGATAGATATGAGGATTGTCTTGATTAGATGATGTATAGTGCATAAAAACTCAAATAAACACCAAAAAATGGTGACATTGGATCACTGGAACTCCTCCCCTATGGACCCTTCTGATATATGTTTTCTAACTTTTGTATTTTTACAGTCTTTAGGATGTCTAAGAAGCAAATGTTGATGATCCCCACCTGAAATATTGTCACATGTATGTATTTTCTGGCTATATTGGTTGCCACCCTGGATATCCAAAAAAGCAAAAAAGCACATTTATAGGCAGTCTGTTTTTCTCCTTTAGTTTTCGATTTGATAAATCTCCTCCATTTTTCATAACTGGCTATGTAAATTATTGTTGAGCACATATTGAGCTTGTTCCCAACGTCAATTGTTGCACATTAAAAATATAACATAGATATTTTAATTAAATAATACATTTTAAGATACAACGTGATCAGAAATATGCATTAATTAAAAATCACATCATGTAATTAGGATTCATTGGTAATGTGAGGTTTATTTAACATACATTTTTAAACTAACTACACAAATACATAGCCTACACCATGCACCAACACACAATTAGAAAGGTCTTTCTTGGTGAAGAGCATTTAGCGTTATGGAAGTCCACATTAACTGGCAGATAATGGTCTCTCCAGGTTTCTGTTAAGTTGAAAAAAAAATTATGCTTAATAATTAATTAATTATACTTTCATTATTATTATTATTACTACTGGTGAGGGAATGTGTTTCATCTCGAGTGGGACAATCTGAACAAAATAACAACAAACATTCATGGCTCAAATGTGGCGAACTGGACCGGTGGGATCATGATACAGGAGGTGAAACCTGAATTTGATGCCCCCAACTCTCTGGAAATTCCACGAATGCTCCCACTCTACGAGTGGAAAAAGACGCGCTCCCTTATGGTAGATATACCTGAGACCCTAAATTCATCATCAAGTCATGATTAGATGATGTATAGTGCATAAACACTCAAATGAACACCAAAAAATGTACAAATAAATTGTGACATTGGATCACTGGAACTCCTGTCCTCAGGACCCTATTGATATATGTTTTCTAACTTTTGTACTTTTACAGTCTTTATGATGTCTAAGAAGCAAATGTTGATGATCCCCACCTGAAACATGTTGGTCCAAATTAACACCTCCCATAATAAGTAGATACTATTCAAACCATTATATTGGTGTTATATTTATTGAAACAAAACAGAAAACCACTCATATATTCAAATACTGTATGTGTAATGTATATATGAAGAGTTCAGATGCAAAAGCCTCTAAGTGCCATTTGAAATTTGGTTCTAGAATGACCATTTTTATCAAGCTTGTGTATTTAAGTTCAGTAATTTCACTTAAATGACCATTAATAGGTAATCTTCATTGTCATTTAAGTGAAATTACTGAACTTAAATATACAAGCTTGATAAAAAATGATAATTTTAGAAGAAAATTTCAAATGGCACTTCGAGGCTTTTGCATCTGAACTCTTCATATAGGGTATAACAAATCCCCTTTAGAATAAACTGAAATAGAAAAAAAGTGATTCTAATCAACCCCTCCTTGCACTTCCACCTTAACGTGGTGGAGGGGTTTGAGTACCCGAACGACCCTATGAGCTATGTTGTCCGGGGCTATATGCCCCTGGTAGGGTCTCCCAAGGCAAACCGGTCCAAGGCGACGGGTCAGACCATGAACGGTTCAAAAAACCTTATGAGTGAAGTGAAAACAAGGACAGCCGGGGCCCCACCTTGGAGCCAGTATGTGAGCGCCTGGTGGCAGGGCCTCCCACACGGTGTCCGGCAGGGCTCAGTCCGAAGAAGCAACGTGGGGCCTCCTTCCCGTGGGCTCACCACCTTCAGGAGGGACCGTAAGGGGCCTGTGCTGAGAGGATCGGGCGGCAGTCGAAGGCGGGGGCCTCAACAACCCGATCCCTGGACATGGAAACTAGCTCTAGGTACAGAATGGCCCCCCTGACCTGAACCCGAGTAGTGTTTAGTTATTGGACTTCTGTGCTAGTCACAGTTTGTCCACAACGAACACCATCTTCAAGCAAAAGGGTGTCCATCAGTGCATGCAGCACCTGAACACCCTAGGGCGTAGGTCGATGATCGACTCTGTGGTCGTTTCATCTGACTGCAGCCATATGTCTTGGACACTTGGGTGAAGAGAGGGGCAGAGCTGTCAACAGATCACAACCTGGTGGTGAGTTGGATCAGATGGCGGGAGAGGAAGCTTAACAGACTCGGCAGACCCAAGCGTACTGTAAGGGTCTGCTGGAAACGTTTGGCAGAGATCTTCAACTCCCACCTCTGGAGGAGCCTCGACCAGATCCCGAGGGAGGCTGCAGATATTGAGTCCGAGTGGACCATGTTCTCCACCTACATTGTCGAAGCGGCTGCTCAGAGTTGCAGCCGTAAGGTCTCCGGTGCCTATCGAGGCGGCAATCCCCGAACCCGGTGGTGGACACAGGAAGTAAAGTATGCCGTCAAGCTGAAGAAGGAGGCCTATGGGGCCTGGCTGGCTTGTGGAACTCCTGAGGCAGCTGACTGGTACCGGCAGGCCAAGCGGACTGCAGCCCGGGTGGTTGTGGAGGCAAAAACTCGGGCCTGGGAGGAGTGCACTTTTATGATGGACAGATGCACTTTTATGATGGACAGATGCACTTATGTGATGGATAGATGCACTTTTATGATGGATAGATTAACTTTTATGATGGATAGATGCACTTTTATGATGGATAGATGAACTTTTATGATGGACAGATGCACTTTTATGATGGACAGATGAACTTTTATGATGGACAGATGCACTTTTATGATGGACAGATGCACTTTTATGATGGATAGATGCACTTTTATGATGGACAGATGCACTTTTATGATGGATAGATGCACTTTTATGATGGACAGATGCACTTTTATGATGGGCAGATGCACTTTTATGATGGATAGATGCACTTTTATGATGGACAGATGCACTTTTATGATGGACAGATGCACTTTTATGATGGACAGATGCACTTTTATGATGGATAGATGCACTTTTATGATGGACAGATGCACTTTTTTGATGGATAGATGCACTTTTTTTTCTCAGTGATCGTAAATAAAACAAAATTCCATTTTTCTAGGTTTAATGAAAACCGATAGGTCGTTATGGCACATAGACATATACACTAGACCTCACCTTGGCTACAGAAGTTCATTGGAACGAATGCGTCAATAGAGCCGCCATCTTGAAACAGGGGAGCCCCTCCACTTTAATGCATCAGCGTCAATGTAGTAGACACAGTAAATCACAATAAATCATCATGAATGCGATTTTTCTTGTTTTTTTGGTTTGTTCCAACGGTCAGACATGTATTTATCATTGATTCCAGAAAGAATTTTTTTTTATTTAAAAAAAAAAAAAAACATTCTTTCTAGTTCAGATTTAATCCGTGAACATCATACGCTGCACAAAAGTCCGCCACCATCAATGAATTTGAAGTAAAGGCAGAGATAGCAGCATTACCTTGCTACTTCCTACGACAAGACCTGAGATATCGAAAATCAAAATTTCGACCCGAAAAAAAAACGACAGTGTTACCCCTTACGTTTTTTTTTTTGGGGGCGAAAAATTAAGTATCCCCAATCTTCTCAAAACTCTGGATTCTGATAGAGGGCCATGAGACATAGACCTGAGTGCAACAATGGAGGCTCTAGACCCTTCCAGAGCTGAGATATCGAAAATCAAAATTTCGACCCGTAAAAAAAACGACAGTGTTATCCCTTACGTTTTTTTTTTTTGGGCGAAAAATTAAGTATCCCCAATCTTCTCAAAACTCTGGATTCTGATAGAGGGCCATGAGACATAGACCTGAGTGCAACAATGGAGGCTCTAGACCCTTCCAGAGCTGAGATATCGAAAATCAAAATTTCAACCCGTAAAAAAAACGACAGTGTTACCCCTTACGTTTTTTTTTTGGGGGGCGAAAAATTAAGTATCCCTAATCTTCTCAAAACTCTGGATTCTGATAGAGGGCCATGAGACTTAGACCTGAGTGCAACAATGGAGGCTCTAGACCCTTCCAGAGCTGAGATATCAAAATTCAAAATTTCGACCAGAAAAAAAAACGACAGTGTTACCCCTTACGTTTTTTTTTTTGGGCGAAAAATTAAGTATCCCCAATCTTCTCAAAACTCTGGATTCTGATAGACGGCCATGAGACATAGACCTGAGTGCAACAATGGAGGCTCTAGACCCTTCCAGAGCTGAGATATCGAAATTCAAAATTTCGACCAGAAAAAAAAACGACAGTGTTACCCCTTACGTTTTTTTTTTTTTGGGCGAAAAATTAAGTATCCCCAATCTTCTCAAAACTCTGGATTCTGATAGAGGGCCATGAGACATAGACCTGTGTGCAACAATGGAGGCTCTAGACCTTTCCAGAGCTGAGATATCGAAATTCAAAATTTCGACCAGAAAAAAAAACGACAGTGTTACCCCTTACGTTTTTTTTTTTTGGGGCGAAAAATTAAGTATCCCCAATCTTCTCAAAACTCTGGATTCTGATAGAGGGCCATGAGACATAGACCTGAGTGCAACAATGGAGGCTCTAGACCCTTCCAGTGCTGAGATATCGAAAATCAAAATTTCGACCAGAAAAAATAACGACAGTGTTACCCCTTACGTTTTTTTTTTTGGGCGAAAAATTAAGTATCCCCAATCTTCTCAAAACTCTGGATTCTGATAGAGGGCCATGAGACTTAGACCTGAGTGCAACAATGGAGGCTCTAGACCCTTCCAGAGCTGAGATATCGAAAATCAAAATTTCGACCAGAAAAAAAAACGACAGTGTTACCCCTTACGTTTTTTTTGGGGGGGGTGAAAAATTAAGTATCCCCAATCTTCTCAAAACTCTGGATTCTGATAGAGGGCCATGAGACTTAGACCTGAGTGCAACAATGGAGGCTCTAGACCCTTCCAGAGCTGAGATATCGAAAATCCAAAATTTCGACCCGTAAAAAAAACGACAGTGTTACCCCTTACGTTTTTTTTTTTTGGGCGAAAAATTAAGTATCCCTAATCTTCCCAAAACTCTGGATTCTGATAGAGGGCTATGAGACTTAGACCTGAGTGCAACAATGGAGGCTCTAGACCCTTCCAGAGCTGAGATATCGAAAATCCAAATTTCGACCCGTAAAAAAAACGACAGTGTTACCCCTTACGTTTTTTTTTTGGGCGAAAAATTAAGTATCCCTAATCTTCCCAAAACTCTGGATTCTGATAGAGGGCCATGAGACATAGACCTGAGTGCAACAATGGAGGCTCTAGACCCTTCCAGAGCTGAGATATCGAAAATCAAAATTTCGACCTGTAAAAAAAACGACAGTGTTACCCCTTACGTTTTTTTTTGGGGGCGAAAAATTAAGTATCCCTAATCTTCTCAAAACTCTGGATTCTGATAGAGGGCCATGAGACTTAGACCTGAGTGCAACAATGGAGGCTCTAGACCCTTCCAGAGCTGAGATATCGAAAATCAAAATTTCGACCAGAAAAAAAAACGACAGTGTTACCCCTTACGTTTTTTTTTTTTGAGCGAAAAATTAAGTATCCCTAATCTTCCCAAAACTCTGGATTCTGATAGAGGGCCATGAGACATAGACCTGAGTGCAACAATGGAGGCTTTAGACCCTTCCAGAGCTGAGATATCGAAATTCAAAATTTTGAGCAGAAAAAAAAAACGACAGTGTTACCCCTTACGTTTTTTTTTTGGGCGAAAAATTAAGTATCCCTAATCTTCTCAAAACTCTGGATTCTGATAGAGGGCCATGAGACTTAGACCTGAGTGCAAAAATGGAGGCTCTAGACCCTTCCAGAGCTGAGATATCGAAAATCAAAATTTCGACCAGAAAAAAAAAAACGACAGTGTTACCCCTTACGTTTTTTTTTTTTGGGCGAAAAATTAAGTATCCCCAATCTTCTCAAAACTCTGGATTCTGATAGAGGGCCATGAGACATAGACCTGAGTGCAACAATGGAGGCTCTAGACCCTTCCAGAGCTGAGATATCGAAAATCAAAATTTCGACCTGAAAAAAAAACGACAGTGTTACCCCTTACGTTTTTTTTGGGGGGGCGAAAAATTAAGTATCCCTAATCTTCTCAAAACTCTGGATTCTGATAGAGGGCCATGAGACTTAGACCTGAGTGCAACAATGGAGGCTCTAGACCCTTCCAGAGCTGAGATATCGAAATTCAAAATTTCGACCAGAAAAAAAAACGACAGTGTTACCCCTTATTTTTTTTTTTTGGGCGAAAAATTAAGTATCCCCAATCTTCTCAAAACTCTGGATTCTGATAGAGGGCAATGAGACATAGACCTGAGTGCAACAATGGAGGCTCTAGACCCTTCCAGAGCTGAGATATCGAAATTCAAAATTTCGACCAGAAAAAAAAAACGACAGTGTTACCCCTTACGTTTTTTTTTTTGGGCGAAAAATTAAGTATCCCAATCTTCTCAAAACTCTGGATTCTGATAGAGGGCCATGAGACATAGACCTGAGTGCAACAATGGAGGCTCTAGACCCTTCCAGAGCTGAGATATCGAAAATCAAAATTTCGACCAGAAAAAAAAACGACAGTGTTACCCCTTACGTTTTTTTTTTGGGCGAAAAATTAAGTATCCCTAATCTTCTCAAAACTCTGGATTCTGATAGAGGGCCATGAGACTTAGACCTGAGTGCAACAATGGAGGCTCTAGACCCTTCCAGAGCTGAGATATCGAAATTCAAAATTTGACCAGAAAAAAAAAACGACAGTGTTACCCCTTACGTTTTTTTTTTGGGCGAAAAATTAAGTATCCCCAATCTTCTCAAAACTCTGGATTCTGATAGAGGGCCATGAGACATAGACCTGAGTGCAACAATGGAGGCTCTAGACCCTTCCAGAGCTGAGATATCGAAAATCAAAATTTCGACCCGAAAAAAAAACGACAGTGTTACCCCTTACGTTTTTTTTTTTGGGGCGAAAAATTAAGTATCCCCAATCTTCTCAAAACTCTGGATTCTGATAGAGGGCCATGAGACTTAGACCTGAGTGCAACAATGGAGGCTCTAGACCCTTCCAGAGCTGAGATATCGAAAATCAAAATTTCGACCCGAAAAAAAAACGACAGTGTTACCCCTTACGTTTTTTTTTTGGGCGAAAAATTAAGTATCCCAATCTTCTCAAAACTCTGGATTCTGATAGAGGGCCATGAGACTTAGACCTGAGTGCAACAATGGAGGCTCTAGACCCTTCCAGAGCTGAGATATCGAAAATCAAAATTTCGACCAGAAAAAAAAAACGACAGTGTTACCCCTTACGTTTTTTTTTGGGGGCGAAAAATTAAGTATCCCCAATCTTCTCAAAACTCTGGATTCTGATAGAGGGCCATGAGACTTAGACCTGAGTGCAACAATGGAGGCTCTAGACCCTTCCAGAGCTGAGATATCGAAAATCAAAATTTCGACCCGAAAAAAAAACGACAGTGTTACCCCTTACGTTTTTTTTTTTTGGGCGAAAAATTAAGTATCCCCAATCTTCTCAAAACTCTGGATTCTGATAGAGGCCATGAGACTTAGACCTGAGTGCAACAATGGAGGCTCTAGACCCTTCCAGAGCTGAGATATCGAAAATCAAAATTTCGACCCGAAAAAAAAAACGACAGTGTTACCCCTTACGTTTTTTTTTTGGGGGCGAAAAATTAAGTATCCCTAATCTTCTCAAAACTCTGGATTCTGATAGAGGGCCATGAGACTTAGACCTGAGTGCAACAATGGAGGCTCTAGACCCTTCCAGAGCTGAGATATCGAAATTCAAAATTTCGACCAGAAAAAAAAACGACAGTGTTACCCCTTACGTTTTTTTTTTTGGGCGAAAAATTAAGTATCCCCAATCTTCTCAAAACTCTGGATTCTGATAGAGGGCCATGAGACTTAGACCTGAGTGCAACAATGGAGGCTCTAGACCCTTCCAGAGCTGAGATATCGAAACTCAAAATTTCGACCAGAAAAAAAAACGACAGTGTTACCCCTTACGTTTTTTTTTTTTTGGGCGAAAAATTAAGTATCCCCAATCTTCTCAAAACTCTGGATTCTGATAGAGGGCCATGAGACTTAGACCTGAGTGCAACAATGGAGGCTCTAGACCCTTCCAGAGCTGAGATATCGAAATTCAAAATTTCGACCCGAAAAAAAAAACGACAGTGTTACCCCTTACGTTTTTTTTTGGGGCGAAAAATTAAGTATCCCCAATCTTCTCAAAACTCTGGATTCTGATAGAGGGCCATGAGACTTAGACCTGAGTGCAACAATGGAGGCTCTAGACCCTTCCAGAGCTGAGATATCGAAATTCAAAATTTCGACCAGAAAAAAAAACGACAGTGTTACCCCTTACGTTTTTTTTTTTTTTTTGGGCGAAAAATTAAGTATCCCCAATCTTCTCAAAACTCTGGATTCTGATAGAGGGCCATGAGACTTAGACCTGAGTGCAACAATGGAGGCTCTAGACCCTTCCAGAGCTGAGATATCGAAACTCAAAATTTCGACCAAAAAAAAAACGACAGTGTTACCCCTTACGTTTTTTTTTTGGGGCGAAAAATTAAGTATCCCCAATCTTCTCAAAACTCTGGATTCTGATAGAGGGCCATGAGACATAGACCTGAGTGCAACAATGGAGGCTCTAGACCCTTCCAGAGCTGAGATATCGAAAATCAAATTTCGACCAGAAAAAAAAACGACAGTGTTACCCCTTACGTTTTTTTTTTTGGGGGGAAAAATTAAGTATCCCCAATCTTCTCAAAACTCTGGATTCTGATAGAGGGCCATGAGACTTAGACCTGAGTGCAACAATGGAGGCTCTAGACCCTTCCAGAGCTGAGATATCGAAAATCAAAATTTCGACACGAAAAAAAACGACAGTGTTACCCCTTACGTTTTTTTTTTGGGGCGAAAAATTAAGTATCCCAATCTTCCCAAAACTCTGGATTCTGATAGAGGGCCATGAGACATAGACCTGAGTGCAACAATGGAGGCTCTAGACCCTTCCAGAGCTGAGATATCGAAAATCAAATTTCGACCTGAAAAAAAACGACAGTGTTACCCCTTACGTTTTTTTTTTTGGGCGAAAAATTAAGTATCCCCAATCTTCTCAAAACTCTGGATTCTGATAGAGGGCCATGAGACTTAGACCTGAGTGCAACAATGGAGGCTCTAGACCCTTCCAGAGCTGAGATATCGAAATTCAAAATTTCGACCAGAAAAAAAAACGACAGTGTTACCCCTTACGTTTTTTTGGGGGGGCGAAAAATTAAGTATCCCTAATCTTCTCAAAACTCTGGATTCTGATAGAGGGCCATGAGACTTAGACCTGAGTGCAAAAATGGAGGCTCTAGACCCTTCCAGAGCTGAGATATCGAAAATCAAAATTTCGACCAGAAAAAAAAACGACAGTGTTACCCCTTACGTTTTTTTTTTTTGGGCGAAAAATTAAGTATTCCCAATCTTTCAAAAACTCTGGATTCTGATAGAGGGCATGAGACATAGACCTGAGTGCAACAATGGAGGCTCTAGACCCTTCCAGAGCTGAGATATCGAAAATCAAAATTTCGACCCGAAAAAAAAACGACAGTGTTACCCCTTACGTTTTTTTTGGTGGGCGAAAAATTAAGTATCCCAATCTTCTCAAAACTCTGGATTCTGATAGAGGGCATGAGACTTAGACCTGAGTGCAAACAATGGAGGCTCTAGACCCTTCCAGAGCTGAGATATCGAAACTCAAAATTTCGACCAGAAAAAAAAACGACAGTGTTACCCCTTACGTTTTTTTTTTTTGGCGAAAAATTAAGTATCCCCAATCTTCTCAAAACTCTGGATTCTGATAGAGGGCCATGAGACTTAGACCTGAGTGCAAAATGGAGGCTCTAGACCCTTCCAGAGCTGAGATATCGAAACTCAAAAATTTCGACCAAAAAAAAACGACAGTGTTACCCCTTACGTTTTTTTTTTTTGGGGGCGAAAAATTAAGTATCCCCAATCTTCTCAAAACTCTGGATTCTGATAGAGGGCCATGAGACTTAGACCTGAGTGCAAAAATGGAGGCTCTAGACCCTTCCAGAGCTGAGATATCGAAACTCAAAATTTCGACCAGAAAAAAAAACGACAGTGTTACCCCTTACGTTTTTTTTTTGGGCGAAAAAAAGTATCCCCAATTCTCCAAAACTCTGGATTCTGATAGAGGGCCATGAGACTTAGACCTGAGTGCAAAAATGGAGGCTCTAGACCCTTCCAGAGCTGAGATATCGAAACTCAAAATTTCGAAAAAAAACGACAGTTACCCCTTACGTTTTTTTTTTGGGCGAAAAATTAAGTATCCCAATCTTCTCAAAACTCTGGATTCTGATAGAGGGCCATGAGACTTAGACCTGAGTGCAAAAATGGAGGCTCTAGACCCTTCCAGAGCTGAGATATCGAAA